>JAQNBH010000007.1:31927891-32585391 GCA_028752905.1 Cladorhizidae sp. MBARI D1340-BT2 | reverse complement strand
CTATGACATTAAACTTACATACTATAAACTTTAGCTGCACAATCTTTATTAGATTATAGTTTGGAAGTGTTGGTCCCTCAAATTGATAATAAAAATATGTTCTCAACAAAGGTCCTGAAAGGCATAATTAGAGAGCAGTTAATATTGTATGACTTTTGCACAACTTGCATGCACTGCAACAAGTATTTGGAATGCACATAATAATTATACATAATACAGTTGTATTATTATACTTATACGTATATTTAATGGATAACATAATTATTTATCCTGCCAATCTATATGCACTTGGGGGTTATCCGGTGGTTTGGCAGGCTGCACCAGCTTTCGCATGTAGTTAGCACTAGTTAAAACCACAAATGGAATTTTCTACGAGACATAGCAAGGAATTTAAATTTGTACTTTGAGTGGCATTACTTAGTGGATTTCACAACATCCTGAAGCATGGTCACCATTAATGTAGTTTGGTATCTTCTATGGTCCTACAAATTCCAGGAATAATTAGCTACACATTTGAGTCTATGCCATAATGAGTTACACACTTAATACCATTACCAATTATGATAATTGCCATACATATTTTAAAATATACAGGGTAGTTGAACTGGTTCTAGTCAACAGTCTACCATATATATAAGTTCCATCCAATCTATGAATCTGCCCAATCTATAGAACAATCTATGAATTCATAGATTGTGCTGCACAATCTATGAATGCCAATCCATGGCCTGCCAATCAATACACTTCAAAACATGGTAGCATATTAACACCCTTTGCAACAGATTCATAGATTGGATGGAACATATGGACCAATTCTTATTATCGACTAGTTATACTGAGCGAGTGTGCAAGCCAAATATCCAAACCCACCCACACAATATGGGATAGTCGACGGGAATTTACAAAGCCCGCAATACTCCCACAAAAAGAGAAGAGCTGTTTGTAAGGCAAGTTTCTCTACATTTGGGGACTAGCAGTTGTGCGAGTGTTCGTGGGTTATATCTTTTTTGACAGAGCAATATTCTTCAAATATCTTTTTTTGCTCTAGCTACACTACACTTGCTAGTTCTTTATCAAGTCCATGTGGAACTTTTTCTCAGTATCTACATCATTACACTCCCAGTTGCAATCATCACTTTCTGTTGCAAAGGGTGTTAATATGCTACCATGTTTGAAGTGTATTGATTGGCAGGCAAGATGGGATTGTGCAGCACAATCTATAGATTGGCATCCAATCTATGAATTCATAGATTGTGCTCTTGACTCTATGTTGCAGACCACCCGTGTTTGGTTTACTGACTATCCTTTACCAATTATCAATAAACAGATTCGTCGATGCAATACATCGGATGGTTTGATCTTCTGGTAGTAATGCAAATGGACTTATTGTACTGCACAATCTATAGATTGGCAGATTCATAGATTGGATGGAACATATATACAAGCCCAGGGATCCTGAGTGTAATGTATGAAATAAATGTGTATTGGACCACAAGGACAAAACAAAAATTTTTTTTTAATGTACTACTTTCATGCTCAATATGTTTTCATTTGCTATCTAGTCTGTTACAAATTTTATTCTCATGTTATGGGTGATGCTTTGGTAGAGATGGACATATATTTGAGCCTGTAGGATTGCAGAGCATAAGAGAGCATTGAATTCAGTGTTGGACTAACAACATCTTATGGCGGTGTACTCTTAGTCATTAGTATGGAGCAGCAGTCAGTAAGGATGAAGCTATCCTCATGAATAGAAGTTTAAACAGAGTGGGGCAACAAACCTTTGGTGAACTGAAGCATTTAATAAAGTCAGTTATGAACTTGCCAAGTATTTCTACAGTTCAAATTTAACTTGATACCTTTCAAATTAATGAATAGAAAGAGAGACAATTTCTGTGGAATTTCACTACAAAGAGAAGTTGAGAAAGTTGAATATTTATGACTAAGATAGTAACTCCACCAACTCTAGCAAATGTTCATAATATATAGGCAATTTTTTAGGCTTGGCCCATTACTTTTAGCCAGGCAACTACAGAGCATGCTCGTATATAGGAGAAGAGTACAGATTTCTGTTGGGGCAGAAATGTAAGGTTATGGCAATCAGGCAAGAAATTTATTCTCTAAGTACAGGTAGTTGATTTGACCTGCCATGCAATACCTCCCTACAAGTAAATATACTGGTACCCCAGAGCATTTGGAATGTTTCCTATATGACCTCGTGAATCAAATTGGTGGTACCACCACCTGTCAACCCAAAACTGTGATGCTGCCTGGTCGTAGCGATGCCTGGCTCCAGAAATTGCCTCTTTCATTTTCACTAAGGTGAGAACAATACCTGAAGACTGTGGGTTCATAACCTTGCGGTTACGACTTTGGAGCTCCATTGATTTTGGACACTTGATGTATCAACTTGATCTATAGTTTAGATCTCTCTGTGTGCTATCCTTTGGTATAAAAATGCATAAGTATAAACTGCTAATGTTATATGCAGCCAAAGTTGGGTACCTCAAAATCTGAATGCCTGAAATAATTACAGGTATGGTTCCTGATAGGAAAGTGCCAGCCAGTTGAAATTGTTATCTGTGCCTAGAAGAAGGCTTACTCTACAACTCTGTGTGCTGATTTAGGCACTAAGATATAATAAGGTAAGCAAGCATGTGGTGCTTAAAAAAGATCTCTCGAAATGTTTTTCAGCACTTCAAAAGAGAGCAAACAGAAAGATCTATCAATTGAGCTATAATATCTAATTTACTTAGTGATGTGTGCAGAATCTATGAACTCCAAAGTCGTATCATAATGTCTTTTTAGTTTTATTTTATACCCCCCTACACATAAGCATAAGTCCACTTAAAAATTATGTTTTAATAAATATCTCTAACCCAAGTTGTAGTGTTTGTGCAGATCTATCGATGTCAGTTGTTATAGCCATTCAAGACTTGATGCTGGAACATGTTACTAGGAAGAGTTTGAGTGAGTTAAGAGAGTTGATTTCATTTCACATTCCAACCTGAAGTTCCAAAAGATTATCATGTGTGGCAAAACAAAAACTACTATCAAAACACCTACAGCACTGACTACATTAGGTATAATTATAAACAGGACCATAGCATGGATGTGTGAAACGATATAGTTGGTAAAACAACAGCTTTCCAGGTAGAGTTTAATTGACGATGCCACCACTCATTAAACCTAAACTGTGCTGTTGCCTGGTTATAGTGATGGCTGGCTCCTGAAATGGCCTCTTTTAATTAAGTGAAAATGTAACATTTTTTTAACGGAAAGGATAGAAATAATATCAAGTCAGGGGCAGAGAGGGAAACTCAAGTGACTTTAAAACAACTCCTATAGTGTACTTGCAGATCTAGGTGTGCATTCAAGGATGCACTCTGATATTGATTCCTTCAACGGCTACACAAAAACACTTAAAGTGGGAGATGTTTGGAGGCAGGAGACTATATGGGCTCCCTGATTTTTTAAAGCTACATTAGACTGAGTATAAAGAGAGTGTGATAACAAGCAATAGTTAAGGGAGTGTAAGAAATAGATGCTGTTATTGTTGCTGTTATTTTAGCTGTTATTGCTATTATGATTGCTATTATTATTGCTATTATATTGCTATTGCATGTATTATCATTATTATTGTTATTATAATTGTTATTATTATTGCTTTGTTATTATTGTCATCACATTATTATTGTCATTATCATATTCATTGACAGTGTCATTATCATTATCATTATCATTATCATTGTCAATATAATTGTCAATATCATTATAATTATCTTTCTCATTATCATTGTCATTATCACTGTCATTATCATTGTCGATTATCATATCATTATCATCTTCATTATCATTGTCATTGTCATCATCATTATCACCATCATTATCATCTTCATTATCATCGTCATTATCATCGTCATTATCACCGTCATTATCACCGTCATTATCATCGTCATTATCATCGTCATTATTATGGTCATTATTGTCATTATTATTGTTATTATTATTATTATTATTATTATTATCTTTATATTACTATCATTATTATTATCACTATAATTATAATTATAATTATTATATCATTATTATTATCATTATTATTATCATTATCATTGTTATTATCATTGTTATTATCATTGTTATTATCACTGTCATTATCATTGTTAATATCATTGTTATTATTATTGTTCTTATTATCATATCATTATTATTATTATCATTATTATTATTATTATTATAATCATTATAATTATCATTATTATTATCATCATTATTATTATCATTATTATTATCATTATTATTATCATTATTATTATCATTATTATTATCATTACTATTATAATTAATATTGTCATTATTGTTACCATAATTATTATTATTAATATTATTAATATTTATTTGTTATTAATTTTTTTATTGTTATTATTATTATTTATTTATATTTTTCCTTTTTCTTTTCATTATTACTAGGTGCATCTACTGGCACGTGGTGGATAACTAGCTACTGGTATATAGCAGGCTTATGCAAGCATTAGCATCTCAATGAAGGCTAGAGTATCTGGTCGAAATGTCGAGTGAATATATACAAGAAATTTATTATTGAGAAGGTGATTAGTTATTGTGTTTGTATATCCTTCATGAGTAGGTCACTCTGCTAACTTTTCCCTTTTCACAAATTTCCTTTCCTCTTCCAGCTCATTAGCCAGCAATATTTCCACCAGTTTTCTGCTGCCTATTAATTAAATACCAGACAAATGCATGCATTTCTGGTAACTATAGGTCATTAGCCAATGAGAAATATTCATCGAGCCAGCCCACAACTACATCTCCTCCTCAGTATGATATACATAATAACAAGAGATAGAAGGAAGCTAAGTCCTTAATCATCATATTTTAATCCATGTTAAATAAAATGATGCAGAGATCATCGTGAATCCATGCATATGCCTGGACAGACCACAAGTATGTACTGAGCCACTATGGAGACAATGAAAACTACTCTACTGCTGTTTCCAGACGCTTTCTTCGTCCTTTACTAGCAGGGAAACTAAGGGTAATTTTAGCAAGGATCAGCGATTATTACAAAAGTGTGTAAAGTGACGTGTTGAAAACAATAATGCAGAAGAACAAGAATGTGTTCACAAAGTATATACACATGTTTTGCAATCATGTTTACCTGAAATAGGCATGCTAATTAGTTATAGAAACTCTTTTTATAGGTCTAACCTGCTGGGTTAACAAGGCTAAAGCACTTTTCATGTATTGTGATGGCTCCTGAATTCCATAGAGGTATCCCAGGAGTTCGATATGAACTATGGACCTTAATAAGGGGAAAGTGGAGCGTGATTCTTATGATTGAGCACAGACACAACACACACACACATAGATGTACTGATACACACAGACACACACATAGATATACTCATTCACACACATGCACACACAAATACATACAAAACACACACAGATACCAAATTTCTTCTTAATGTTATCCTTTGACAGTACCTGGGTCTGTGAATAAGATTTAAAAAATTGGATTAAAAAAGGGTAAAGAATATCTACTTTCACAGTACAAGCTCATGTGATGCGTACATAAGTCTTAAGATCCATGGCCAGCCTGTATGCATCTTACCACAATGAAAGTGGATCAGCACAGAGTTGATTATAGTGATTCACCTGCAAAGAAGAGCAATAGGGAATGCTACTTTGATACATAGATTTTAAAGGATTAAGGAATACTAAGTTTACGAGAGAAAAAATGTTAAGCAAGGAAGTGAAGGTAGTCATAATTACACCAGCTATATTTTAGGTGAATTGCACATTACAGTTCGAGTCTACAAGTGTTAAATTCCAGGTCAGGTCTTTGCAATTGGACCATAAACTTTGATATCTCTCATGGAAGACAAAATGATGTTATGAAGTCTGAAGAAGGACAGCAAGAGTTAACCAAAGCAGCATTGTCATCTTGCTACAATAAACCCTCCACAGGTGGGATAAAAACAGAGACAGTTGGGGCATGTTTACCATTAAATAAGTTCTCAACAAAGGTCCTTAAAGGCCTCAACATAATCAGAGAGCAGTTAGTAGTGTATGACTTTTAACCTTGCATGCACTGCAACAAGTATTCATTTGGAATTCACATATACATATTCAGTTGTATGTGCATATATATATATAATATTATATGTAATGGATAACATAATTATTTATCCTGCCAATCCATATGCACTAGGGGGTTAGCTGGTAGTTTGGCAGGCTGCACCAGCTTCCTTATGCATGCAGTTAGCACTAGTTAAAACCCCAAATAGAATTTCCTACGAGACATAGCATGGAATTTAAATTTGTACTTTAAGTGGCATTACTTAGTGGATTTCACAACATCCTGAGTTGGTATCTGCTCTGGTTCTACAACATTCCTTCAATAATTGGCTACAGGTTTGAGTCCATGCCATAATGAGTTACACACTTAATACCATTACCTGAGTGTAATGTATGAAATAAACGTGTATTTGGCCACAAGGACAAAAAAACAAAAAAAAATGTTAAGAAAAACAGTAATACTTTCATGCTCAATATATATGCTTTCATTTGCTATCTTTCATTTGCTATCTAGCTGTTACATATTTTATTCTGTGTGATGCTTTGGTAGAGATAGACATATATTTGAGCATGTCAGGTTGCATAGCATAAGATAGCAATGAATTCGTGGGTGACTAACAACTAGTTTGGTAATACATAGCCATGTTCTCTTAGTCGACAAGAAATTTATAGCAGAGCAGTCAGTAAGGATGAAGCCATCCCCATGCATAGAAGTTCAAACAGAGTGGGGCAACCGATCTTTGGTGAACTGAAACATTTAATAAAGTCAGTTATGAACTTGACAAGTTTTTGTATCCCTCAAATTTAAGTTGACACCTTATAAATTTACTACAAATAATGAATAAAAAGAGGGCCAATTTCTGTAGAATTTCATCAAAGAGAAGTTGAGCAAGTTGAATATTGAAGACTAAAATAGTAACTCCACCAACTCTAGCAAATGTTCATAATAGATGAGCAATTTTTTTGCTTGGCCCATTACTTTTAGTCAGGCAACCACAGAGCATGCTGTTGGAGCTAGTGGGGTACCTCAAATCTGAATGCCTGAAATAATTCCAGGTATGGTTCCTGATAGGGAAGTGCTAGCCAGTTAAAATTGTTATCTGTGCCTAGAAGAAGGCGTACTCTACAACTCTGTGTGCTGATTTAGGCACTAAGACATAATGAGGTAGGCAAGCATGTGGTGCTTAACTCTCAAAATAATTATTCAACTCAAAAGAGAAAACACAGACATTGAGCTATTATATCTAATTCACTTAGTGATGTGTGCAGAATCTATGGAACCACAAAGTCGTACCACAAAGTCTTTTAGGTTTGTTTTAGACCCACCTTCACATAAGCTCTTAAGAAATTATATTTTACTCTAACCAAAATTGTAGTTTTGTGCAGCTCTCAATGACAAATGTTATAGGCATTCAAGACTTGATGCTGAAACATGTTACTTGGGACAGTTAGTGAGGTGATTTCACTTCACATTCCAACCTGAAGTTCCAAAAGATTATCATGTGTGGCAAAACCAAAATTACCATCAAAATGCCTACAGCACTGGCTACATTTTATTATATAACCGGGACCATAGCATGGATGTGTGCAAAGATATGGTATTTAAATGGTAAACCACAGCTTTCCAGCTAGAGTTGAATTGATGTTGCCACCACTCATTAACCCTAGACTGTGCTGTTGCCTGGTGATAGTGATGGCTGGCTCCTTAAATAGCCTCTTTTAATTAAGTGAAAATGTAACATTTATTTAACGGAAAGGATAGAAATGATATTAAGTCGGGAGACAGGGAGGGAAACTCAAATGACTTCAAAACAACTACTATAGTGTACTTGCAGATCTATGTATGCATTCAAGGATGCACTCTGATATTGCTTCCATCACGGCTACACAAAAACACTTAAAGTGGGAGGTGTTTGGAGGCAGGAGATTAAAATGAACTATAAGGGCTCGCCGATTTTTTAGAGCTATTTTAAAATTTTGACTGAGTATAAAGAGAGTGTGATAACATGCAATAGATAAGAGAGGGTAAGAAAGAGACACAAATTGACTTGAGATAAGAGAACATAAAACTCCCCTAGCCCCCCCCCCCAGCAGAAGATGTGTGTTATCTTAGATTTGAGCGTGATTCTGAAGCTATGTTGCTACAGGAGTTGGGGAAAAATCAATAAACTATTCTAATTGGCATTAGAAAAATGTTATTAAACTGTTTCTTTACAGGCATGTGGCTGGGAACCATGTATATTCCCAAGAAATACTAGTTTTCCTGGTAGGAATATTTGATAATGGACATCCCCAAGAAATCATTGCAGGAGCTGAAATGTCTGCAACAAGAGTCAACCCAGAATGATGAGACTGGCTGTATCTAAGCAACTGGAGGGAAAATTCATGGATAATGAGCTGTTCTCAGTGCAGTCTAGACATGTTCATGAAATCAGAAAACTGTTCTCATGCATGTGGTTTATAGTTGAGATTATTTAAACATATTGGGGGATCATGTAAAATTGGTTCGGTAGCATTGTTCAACTAAAAAAAGCTCAACTAAGTTTTCACTAGTAAGTAATTTTTGTCTGACTTGACACTAATTTTAAAAAATCAGTTTTTGTGTGAATAGAGGAAGATCCCAGAGCTTTTTACTTAATGGAATGGTGCCAAAACATTTGTCTCATGAAATAATGGTATTTGCATACACAAATCCAAAATTCTGTTGTGTCTGGTTGTAGTGATCGGTTGACACTGAAATCTTTCTTCTTGTAAAAATGTGTATTTTAGATACAGTACCAAATGAGAGTGCAGCCAAGATCCTATTGTCTAGTAATGTAATAATTGTTGAGCTTTGGTGGAATAACCAATTATAAAGTGGCTCAGCCATGCAGGGGCATATATTTTGGTGTGGCTGCAGCCTGTATATATCTACCTTTAAAGCTGAACATCCATTCTACTGCCTGCAGTAAGTAGAGGACAACATGAGACATGAACAGGAGCAATGTGCCATAAAGGATTCCACAGTCTATCAAACCTCCCCTTTATATATAACCTGAAACCTTTTGACTGATAGATTTACTTTATTGAAATTTTTATCTATAGCAGTTCTTAGCAATTATTGTACAGAAGAGAATCAGCAGAGTTTCAACGAGTGGCTTGATCTTGACATGTGGCATACACTAGCAGGCGAATATTTGCAATAATTTATTAATAGAGCACTATGCACTTGCTCTATAACCTTTGTGTGTTTCAGACTAAATGTTTTTGGAATGAATAAATCATGTTTTTAGCATATGAGGATTATGTGACAGATCTCGAGCTTAAAATTAGTTTATTTCCAAACATATCTGTTTTTTTATTCTCTGTTTGTGTGTGTGTACAATTATATGTGTGGGTATGTCCTAGCAAGGGCCTGCATCAAAAACCTTTTTGAGTAAGCTTTATTCCAGTTTACTAATAAATAGCCAGTCTTCAAAGGAGACTGATCTAATCCTCTTCCAAGGAAATGACTCAAACAACAAAATAACAAAACAACAACAATATCAATGCAAATAGTGTGACCGAGATCTTGAATCATATGTGTCCTCTAGCAGGGTATATAGCTATTATGAACTCCAGCAAATAACTTGCTCTCCAAAGTTTATCATTATCACTTGCATCTGAATAATCGAGCAAAAAGATTATATCCTGTCCATGAATGCATTCAATCACTGGAAGAAAAAATTATCAAATGGTCATCAATTGAATTTAGCAGTTACAGTAGACTCTCACATATCCAAATGCTGTGGGACCCAATATTATTTGGTTAAGTGAGATTTCTGGATTTGTGAGGCAGTTGGTTAGAATTAAACATAATTTTGTTCAAGTAATAATGTGTGTGGCAGCTGTTTTATTACATGTTTTTAAACAACTCTTAGAAGTTGAAGATACTACTCAGAAGGGAAGTTTTTCTGATCATTAAAACAAGCAGGTAAGACTTACAGATGCACCAAGGGGAATTTGCTACAATATTATTGTTTTACTTGAGTATTAGTTCAGTGCTGAAAAGTAAGGTATGCACTCTTAGCTAGTGTATAATTTTCCTTGTTAAAATTTTACTACTTGTAAAATGCCAAAAATAGAACAATCTACAATATGCAATCACTTTACCTCATTTTATACAAGTTTAGTTTGACTCCAGTAAAGGAGGTGGTGGGAGGGGGGGGGGGGGGGCTGTTCTCAAATATTAGGGCCTGTTAAAATTATCACCTTTCCTCAAGAAATTGTTCTCACAAAAAACAAGTATATTATGGTATATCTTCATTATATGTAAAATATTATCCTGCAAACCTACCAGGACAGTTTTAATTTGAAACATCAGCAACACCATTCTTGTATGAAATGTCAACATACTTGTACATTGGCCATTGATCTTTTATTTGCCATTTCCGTATCCCATCCCACCCCAACCCACCCTCTGCCCATTGATTTTCCAATAATTTCAGATTTAATAACCATTGTATATAAGTATATGTAAATAATACGCTCAAAGGCATGATCCTTGCGTATCTCGTTGTAAGTGCAATTAGGGGGGATATGAAAATGAATAGATATTGCAATGAACCTACCTGACTGTTTTTCACCAAGCGTAACTGCGTAACTGCATTTTAATAGAGGTCAAAATTTATATATCACACAATAATGCAATGATCAGTGACAAACAATTATTCTTTAAATAATCCCTTTTCCTCAGTCCCATCAGTGCTACTCAGTTATATCAGTAGCACATGGTTGGACATGGTTCACTGCTGCAAAGATTGACATTGTTGACTAACTAGCCTTAGTTGGGAATATATATGCTCAACATTCTGTAAGGACCGTGATAAGGATGGGAAGCTTTCAGGGTTTCTCTCAAGCAGCTGCAGGCAAGTGGATCATGAGACTCTATCTACCACCTGAAAATGATGTCCTTTAACATTCTAGTCAAATGGTTGCTTTTGGTCATTCGTGTGCACCACATTTAAATTTCATTGCCAATACCATGCTGATGTAAAGATAACAGTGAACTCATGTCAGTAATCATTATCAATTGGTGAAACTTTCTGGGTCAAGAGAGCTTCAGAGGGTATGTGGGCAACCCTACTATAAAGCGTATTTTCAAGAGTTGAGTCATGAACTGAGGTATGATAAGCAAATAATAAAAGATAGGCCAATCTTTTCCAGATCTCTCAGTAACCTTGGAAATCATTCTACTTTTGAAGTTCTCCAACAACCCATTAATTTTTTAGTGATATCCTGATGCATTCACTTTCTTGATCTGCAGGGACTTGCGAACCTCCAGCAACCAGTCACTTAGGAAATTTGTACTTCAGACATGTAACAGTTCCTCAGAGACACTATGTCTACAAAATATATTTTTGGCCAAGGGTAGTCTGATCAGGGATAGCAAATGCTTTCAACTATTTTGGGTAATAATCAGAGAACACTACCACATATTTACTTGTTCCCAGTCTTGTTTAGAGGAAACTGGAGAACATATATGCTCAACCAGTGAAATAGTCTCCCAATTAGTATTGTTGTTGCTAGGAATTAATGTACCATGCAACCAGATGCCCTACTGGTAATACACTCCAAAAATTACCTGCAAAACTGCTCTATTTCGCTACATGTTTCCTTCCACCTCTTATTCAAAGTACAATACATCTTATGCCAAGCTAAATGTCCAGTAGACCTCGCACTGCATCACCATCTTAGATACCACTGATAAATGTGCATATTTCGTTTTCTCCAAAGGTAATCATTTAGCTGCCTTATCCTCTGCGACCATATCATCCCATAATACACACAAAACTTTATTGTCTGTTCCCAATTTTTTTTACCAGGTCTATAGGACTTGCCCACGCACTGGTTCATGGTTGAACCACCTCTTTTGTTATCATATCCTTGATAAGGTTAGACACTACTTCCCTTCTTTAAAATGGAATGCAACATGGGGTCTCCATGATTTGTGAGGTAGTCAGCTGTCGTAAAGAACTGATTCTAGTAAAGTAGTGTTATGCGCCAAATCAACCACCTGAGGAAGTGGACCATGTCCAATTGGATATGTCACTTTCAATGCAAAGCCAAACTAATAATTACACAGAAACATTTCAACTCAACATCCGAGGAATAGCTCCCACTCCTCCCTCATCCCGCTCAACTCATACTCCAATTTCCTGATCTAAAGATATAAAAAAAGGTTTTCACTCACAGACCCTTAAAGTCACCTCCTTGTTAAAAAATGCTTTACCGTCTTCCCCTTCTTGAAAGATGCATTCACAGCAAGTTGGTTCTTGGTAACCTGGATAACACTTACTTCATCCACCATTGGCTGTGGGAATCTCACACTGTTGACTACAGATTTCTATTAATAGAAATAACAAATGTATAATATGGTAGTAACATGTATGCAGTGTTTTTTCTTCAAACATGGATTCTCGGCATTCAAGAGAAATATAACCAGGCCTGTATAAGCAAGATATCTGTACACACAAAGCTTATGAAGTTTGCAAATACTTAAAAATGAATGCCATGTGTGAAACTTAATTAATGTTCTACTATTGTTAATTGTTTTGCACATCTGTTTTACGGTCACTTCAATATTTCAATATTAAAAAGTTGTACATGGTGGCATTTCTCTGACACTAAATTTTTTAATGACAAACTTTAATTAAGCCCCTCAATAATTGGAACTGAACATTGAATAGCCAGCGGTTTTTGCATGTAATTCAAGGGGTGGCCTAATCTCACTTACGATACTAAGTCCTTAATCATCACATTTTACTCCGTGTTAAATAAAATGATGCAGAAAACATTGTGAATCCATATATATGCCTGGACAGACCACAAGTATGTACTGAGCCACTATGTAGATAATGAAAAGTACTCTACTGCTGTTTCCAAACTCTTTCTTCAATCTTCAACAGCAGAGAAACAAAGGGTCAGTTTAACAAGGCTAAGTCAACAATTATTACAAAAGTGTGTAAAGTGACAGGTAGAAAACAATAATGCAGGAAGAACAAGAATATGTCCACAGAATGTATACACATGTTTTGCAATCATATTTACCTGAAATAGGCATGACAATCAACTCTTTTTACAGGACCTGCTGGGTTGAGAAAGCTAAACCACTTTTCATGTATTGTGATGGCTCTTGAATTCCATAGAAATATCCCAGGAGTCATTCGACATGAGATATGGACCTTAATAGAGGTGAAAAAGGATTGTGATTCTTTTGAACGCAGGTACACATGTGCACACACACACACACACACATAGATGTACTGATACACACAGACACACACATAGATATACTCATTCACACATGCGCACACACAAACACCACAGAAAAAACACAGTTACCAAATTTCTTCTTAATATTCTCCTTTGACAGTACCTGGATCTGTAAAAAAAATTATTTTTAGAATAAAAAAAAGGCTATAAAGTATCTTCTTTCACAGTAACTATATTGGTGTATACAGCAGTCTTAAGATCCTTGGCCAGCCTGTCTGCATCTGTTATGTTTGGCTGATTAACATATTTATCCTTCCTGATGGTGGTTCAGCACAGAGATTATATAGCGATTCACCTGCAAAGAAGAGCAGAACGTAGATCCCTAGCTTTAAAAGAAAGTTATGAAGTGAAAAAAAGTTAAGTAAGGAGGTGAAGGTAGTTATAATCACACCAGTTATATGTCTAGGTAAATTGCACATTAGATTTCCATCTGTCTTAAAGTGTTAAATTCCTCTTTGCAATTGGACATGTTCTCTCATGGAAGACAAAATGATGTTTAGAAGTCTTAAGAAGGCCAGCTAAAGCAGAATCGTCATCTTGCTAAACATAGCTACAGGTGGGGTAGAAGCAGAGACTGGTTGTGGCATGTTTGCCATTAAACTTTCTTCTTGATGGTGACCATGTTGCAAAACTAATTTCCAGAATGTTCATAAAGTTTCCAAAATAATTGCATGCAGCTGAACAAAAACGACTGCATGCACAACTATGATATTAAACTTACATACTATAAACTTACGCTGCACAGTATCACTTAAATTATAATTTTGAGGTCTGAATGTGGCATGTCCCTCAAATTCTTAAAAAAATATGCTCTCAACAAAGGTCCGAAATGCCTCAACATAATTAGAGAGTAGTGTGTATGATTTTTGTATCACTTTACATGTATTGCAACAAGCATTTGGAATACATATATATATATATACATATACAGTTGGTTGTATATATATATATACATGTATATACGTATAATTATATTTAACCCTCTCACTGTCAGCATTGTGGAGAATTATTTTAAATTTAACACAGACACATTAAAAAATTAATATCAAATCAGATATTTAGCTGAACCATTTACCATTTGGTCATGTGATAGCATGATTGTTTTAGAAGTTGTGGTCAAAAGGTGTGACCACAAACTGACCACATAATATGAATATACTTATGCAAACAATGGTCATGATTAGGAGTGCCATAACTTCTCCATAGTTCATGATATGGACTCGATATATAGCTCATAAGATAGCCCTATCCATATCCTTTCTTTTGCTTCTAGGAACCTAGGAATATACATTACTATACAAAAGTTATGCCAACCCATAATAAGGTCTTCATAAATTGACCACAAAAATGTCCTTATTTATCAAGAACTTTGTCAATACAACATTCAGTAAACATTTGATCTAATTGTTTGACATAATGTAATCGAAAGAAATTTTGGGTGGAGTTTGAGGTGAAATCAGTGTCTGTGGCAAAAGTCAACCAAGTTGTGGAAAGCATGGAAACAATTCCGATCCTCCATACTGCAAAGGTGAACATTGCAGTATTTGCATTGCACACGACTATCTCCGAGGTAGGAATGGATGCCTTCACATTCTTTGTCACTTGATTCATCACCAGAAATGTCCCAAGTCACTTGGGAAATAATTTCAGGTCTCTTCTCCATCGTTGATATCGTCCGACTGAAAATCGTTCGTGTTTTAAATATAATTTCATTAACTTTCCTTTGTCCAACCGCCGTAATTTTTTTGTGTAAATAGGGTTTGAATTCAGCTATCTTTTGATATAAAAATTATTGCCTATTGATAAATGCTTATATTTTATTTTATTTTTCAAAGCCGTGGCGCCGTATGGCGCCATTGGGTTAATGGACAACATAATTATTTATCTTGCCAATCCATTTGCACTTGTGGGTTAGCTTGTGGTTTGGCAGGCTGCCACCAGTTACTCACACAGCACAAGATAATCCCCCAAATAGAATTTCTTAGGAGACATAGCAAGGAATTTTAATTTGTGCTTTGGGTGGCATTACCTAGTGGATTTCACAACATCCTGAAGCATGGTCACCATTAATATAGTTTGGTATCTGCTCCAGTCTTACAACATTCCTTCAATAATTGGCTACAGGTTTGAGTCCATGCCATAATGGGTCACACACTAAATACCAATACCAATATTATACAGTTACCATAATTTCTGTATAATAATAATTTAAAAGTATACAGCGTAGTTGAACTGGTTCTAGTCAACAGTCTACCATATATAAATAGTCCTGGGATCCTGAGTCTAATGTATGAAATAAATGTGTATTATGCCACAAGGACAAAAACAAAACAAAAAACATGTTAAGAAAAACAGTAGTCCTTTCATGCTTTTGCTTTCATAGTCTGTTACAAATTTTATTCTCACATTATGATGGTTTAGTAGAGAGCCAGTCAGGTTGCAGAGCATAAGAGAGCATTGAATTCGGTGGTGAACTAACAACTAGTTTGGTAATTTAAAGCCATGTTGTCTTAGTCAACAAGAATTTTTAAGTGGAGTAGCAGTCAGTACGGATGAAGCCATCTTCATGCATAGAAGTTCAAACAGAGTGGGGTAACAGTCCTTTGGTGAACTGAAGCATTTAATAAAGTAAGTTATGAACTAGCCAAGTATTTGTACCACTCAAATTTAAATTGACACCTTCCATATTTACTACAATTAACAAACAAAAAGAAAAACAATTTCTATGGAATTGCACTCCAAAGAGAAGCTGAGCAATTTGAATATTTATGACTAAAATAGTAATTCCACCAACTCTAGCAATTTTTTGGCATGGTCCATTACTTTAAGTCAGGCAACCACAGAGCATGCTCGTGGGATGGGAGTACATATTTCTGTTGGAGCAGAGATGTAAGCTTATGGCAATCAGGCAACAAATTCAAACTGTAAATACATGTTGACCTGCCATGCAACAATACCTCACTACAAGTAAATACACTGGTACCCCAGAGCATTTGGAATGATTCCCATTTGACCACATGAATCAAATTGGTGGTATCACAACTCATCAAACCAAAACTATGCTGCTGCCTGGTCATAGCGATCCTGGCTCCAGAAATTGCCTCTTGCATTTTCACTTAAGGGGGAACCCTAACTGAAGACTGTGGGTTCATATCCTTGTGGTTACGACTTTGGAGCTCCATAGATTTTGGACACTTCACGTATCAACTTGATCTATATCTCTGTGTGCTCTCTTTTGGTATAAAAATACATAAGTATAATATGCTCTAAACTCGTTATGGACCGTCATAGGGATGGCAAAACTTCCAGGAATTTCCTGAAGCAGCTGCAGGCATGTGGATCATGACTCTGTGTACCACCTGAAAGTGATGACCTTTTACACTGTAGTCAATTGGTTGATTTTTGTCATTCCAGTGCACCACATTTAAATTCCATTGCCAATATACCCATGCTGCTGTAAGGATAACGGTGTACTCATGTCAGTAACAGCATGAATTGGTGAAACATTCTGGGTCAAGACAGCTTCAGTGGGTATGTGGGCATCCATCCTATAAAGCATATTTTCAAAAGTTGAGTCATGAACTGAGGTATGATAAGCAAAGAATAAAGGATAGGTGATGATCTCAATCTTTTCCAGATCTCTCAGCAACCTTGGAAATCAATCCAGCCAATGCACATTTGAAGTTCTCCAACAACCCATTAGTTTTGGAGTGATATTCTGATGTGTTCACTTTCTTGATCTGCAGGAACATGCAAACCTCCGGCACCAGGTAACTGAGGAAATTTGTACTTCGGAAGTATAACAGTTCCTCAGAGGCACTGTGGCTACAAAAGATCTTGTTGGCCAAAAATAGTCTGATCAAGGATAGCAAATGCTTCCAACTAATTTGGGTATTAATAAGAGAACACTACCACATAGCTACTTGTTCCCAGGCTTGGTTAGAGGAAACTGGAGAACATATAAGCCCATCCAGTGAAATAGTCCCCCTATTAGTATATTGTTGTTGCTAGGGATTAATGTACAGAGCTACCAGGTGCCGTAACTGGTAATAAACTACAGAAATTACCTGCAAACTGCTCTAGTTCACTACACATTTCCTTCCACCTCTTCCTCAGAGTACAATACATCTGATGCCAAGCTAAGTGTCCAGAAGACATCCCACCATGCATCCCATCTAACACACCTTTGCTCCAAAGCTAATAATTTAGCAAGTGCCACATCCACTGGGACCATATCTTCCTTCACCAGGGTGATCAACTCGGGATATTTTTATTGCCCCTCTACTAGTTCAGTCTGCTTCAACTTGTGGTTTCATCTAATAAATGAATAGCAAGCACAAAAGATGTAATATCCCCTATTTCATATGCTTTGGGAGGCAGCACATCTACATTAGCCTTGCTCTCCTCAATACATGATTGTGAAGTCAAACTGTTGGACAACATGGCCTATCTTGCTAGATAAGCGGACAGATTCGATAATAATATACATGCAGAATGATCTGCCAAAACAGTGTCGAAATAAATATGTTTTGAAATGTTTCAATTCCCAAACTAGACCAATTTTTGTACCAAGTCTATAGAACTTGCCCACACACTGGTTCATGGGTCTTTATTTATCATAACCTTGATAACATTAGACACTACTTCCCTCATGAGAATGGAATGCAACATTAGGGTTTCCTTGATTTGGTGGGTAGGGAGCTGCATCTATACTGTGGTAAACAACTGATTCTAGTAAAGTAGTGTTACGCTCCAAATCAACCACATGAGGAAGTAGACCATGTCCAATTGGGAATACGTCACTTTTGATGCCAAAGCCAAAACCCGGTGTTCTTGAGCACTAAGGCAAATCTCCCAACCCTTCTCCTGTAGACTCACATCCCCTTGATCACTTATCATTGCCATGCAGAGCACCCACACCATGACTCACCTTGACTTACCCAACTCATGCATCTCAGCATCAAAAACATTCCTCCTGACAGACCTACCCAAAATGTTGGCAGAAACACGCCCTTCATCTGAACCTGACCTACTGTGACCACCATCCAGGCTCTCAGACATATTCTCCTAACTGGATGCATTGCATTTATCCTCATGATGTACACCACTTCCTGACAAACTAACCATAAACAGAAACATTTTAACTCAACATGTGAGGAATGGCACAACATTGCTCCCACTCCTGCCTCATCCTACTCAACTCAATCCTCCAAAGTCCTGATCTTAAGATATAAAATAGATTTTCACTCACAGACACTTACAGTCACCTCCTTCATCCATAATTATGTCTGCACAATTTCTCCCCGGATGGGCTCCTTATCTTTCTTCTTCAAGCTGTTACCTGAATTCCTTCCTCTGGGCATTCAGTTCTTTCATACACTCTAGTTCGTGCTCTATTGGGACCAATTCCATCTTTCCATAGAGTCCATTGTAAGAGTTTTTCGTTCTTCTTAGATTCAGCTAGCTTACACTTTAAGACTAATGAGTGATCCTCTCATTGAAGTGCAGACCATCTCTGTTGCTGCCAAGCATGTTATTGCTTCTATCAAATTGCTGACTCATTGTTGATTATATGTATGGGTAAATCCACTGCAATCTGACTGCAAAGCCTTTAGCTCTCTGTTAGACATGAACTAGGATATTTCCAGAAGAGATCTGTTTACTTTCCGTCTGGGTACGATCACCAAATGTAACTCAGTGAACCTCCCTGACTGTCACTTACCAAAGTGCAACCGTCACTTATTTCAATAGAAGGTGGTCAAAGATTATAACGTACACTTACTTTAACAAACATCATTGACACAGATAGGATGATTTCAAATATATGTAATGGATATATTCTATAGTAAACTGCAAACTTACAGTCATACTTATTATCACATTTTTCACTGTTGTTAAAAAATACTTCACCATCATTCCTTTCTTGAAAGATGCCTTCACAGCTGGTTCTTGGTAACCTGGACGCCACTTGATCCACCATTGGCTGTGAGAATCTCACACTGTAAACTACAAATTTCTATTAATACAAAAGACAAATGAATATGTATGCAGTATTTTTCCTTCAAGCAAATGGATTCACGGCCTTCAGGAAGAGTATAACCAGGCATGCATGAGCAAGATATCTGTATATACTTAAGCTTAAGCTTAAGAAGAGTACAAATCTTGCAAATGAATGCCATGTATGAATGTTCTACTATCGCTAATTTTTGTACACACCTGTTACAGTCTCACTTGAATATTAAAAATGGGTACATGGTGGCATTTCTCTGATGCTATAAATTTTAATGACAAACTTTAAATAAGCCACTCGATAATTGGAACTGAACATTGAATAGCGAGTGGTTCTTGCACGTAATTCAAAGGAGTGGGCTAATGTTACTTAAGCAAACTAAGTCCTTAATCAACACATTTAATTCCATGTTAAATAAAATGATGCAGAGAACATCGTAAATCCATGCATATTCCTGTACAGACCACAAGTATGTACTGAGCCACTATGGAGAGAATGAAAACTACTCCACTGCTGTTTCCAGACTCTTTCTTCGTTCTTCACCAGCAGGGAAACAAAGGGTCATTTTAGCAAGGCTAAGTCAGCAATTATTACAAAAATGTGTAAAGTGACATCTTGAAAACAATAATGCTATAGAATATATAAATTATACATGTTTTGCAATCATGTTTACCTGAAATAGGCATGCCCTTTTTACTCTAACCTACTGGGTTAAGAAGGCTAAAGCACTTTTCATGTATTGTGATGGCACCTGAATTCCATAGAGATATCCCAGCTGTCATTCAAAATGATATATGGACCTTAATAAGGTGAAAAGGTGGAGTGTGATTCTTTTCATTGAACACAGATACACACTTGTACACACATACGTGCACACATAGATGTACTGATACACACATAGATATACTCCAATTCATACATGTGCACACATAAGCACAAAAAAACACAGACATTAACCAAATTTCATTCTGCTTTAACAGTACCAGTGTCTGTGAATTTTTTTAAAAAAATATTTTTATACCTAAAAAAATCTTTACAAGCTCATGTTGTGCAAACAGCAGTCTTAGGATCCTTGGCAGCCTTTTTGCATCTGATCACTATGGCTGATTCACATCATTTATCACACCTAGTAGTGGATCAGCAAAGAGTTGATGTAGCGATTCACCTGCAAAGAAGAGCAGAACGGCATCTACTTAGATATCTAGATTTAAAAGGATTAAGAAAGATTAAAGTTATGAGGGGGGAAAAAAGTTAAGCAAGGATGTGAAGTTGTTATAATCGTGCCAGCTATTATGTTTAGGTAAACTGCACATTTCAATTCCATTTGTCTTAAAGTGTTAATTCCCAGGTCAGGTCTTTGCAATTGGACCATACTCTTTAATACCTCTCGTGGAAGACAAGATGATGTTTTGAAGTCTGAAGAAGACTATCCAATTCAAAGCAGCATTGTCATCTTGCTACAATAAATTCTTCCAAACTTCAGAGAGACATGTTTGCCATTAAACATTCTTCTTGCTAGTGACCATGCTGCAAAACTAATTTCCAGAATGTTCAAATATTGTCAAAATAATTGCATGCTGTTGAACAAAAACAACTGCTTTATAACATGGCGCACAACTATGATATTGAACTTACATACAATAAACTTTAGCTGCTCAATCTCTCTTAAATTATAGTTTGGAGGTGTGAATGTGTCATGTCCCTAAAATTGGTATTATAAATAATTATGCTCTCAACAAAGGTCCTGAAAGGTCTCAACATAATCAGAGAGCAGTTAATAGCGTATAACTTTTGCATCACCTTGCATGCACTGCAACAAGCATTTGGAATTAACATAATGTATATACAACTACATATGCATATACATATATTATTAAAATAATTATTTATCCCGCCAATCTATATGCACTTGGGGTTTAGCTGGTGGTTTGGCAGGCTGCACCAGCTTTCTCATGCATACCACTAGTTAAAACCCTTAATAGAATTTCCTTGTAGATAGGCAAGGAATTTAAATTTGTACTTGGTAGGCACTACTTAGTGGATTTCACAACATCCTGAAGCATGGTCACCATTAATGTAGTTTGGTATCTGCTCTTGTCGTACAACATCCCTTCAATAATTGGCAGTCCATGCCATAATGGGTTACACATTAAATACCATTACCAATATTATACAGATACGATAATTGCCATATTATTTTTAAATATACAGTCACGAGTGTAGTTGAACTGTTTAGTAACAGTCTACCATATATATATATAGACCTGGGATCCAGAGTGTAAAGTATGAAATAAATGTATATTGGGTCACTTATGCTACTCAAAATATAGCACACAACAGAGAGATCTATCAATTCAGCTATACATTTAATTCACTTAGTGATGTGTGAAAAATCTAAAGTAGTGCCACAAAGTCTTTTTTGTTTTAGACCCCCTTTACATAAGTCCACTTTGAAATTTAATATCTATATCCAAAGTTGTAGTGTTTGTGCAATGACAATTGTTCTAGCCATTCAAGACTTAATGCTGACATGTTACTTGGAACAGTTTGAGACAGTTAGAGAGGTAATTTCACTTCACATTCAAACCTGAAGTTCCAAAAAGTTATCATGTGGGGCAAAACAAAAACTACCATCAAAACGCCTAGAGTACTGGCTACATTTTTGTTTATAAACTGGACGATAGCATGGATATGTGCAAAGATATGGTATTTATTGGTAAATAACAGCTTTCTAGGTAGAGTTAAATTGATGATTCCACCCATTAAGCCTAAACTGTGCTATATATTATCGATGGCTTGCTCCTGAAATTGCCTCTTTTATTTAATTGTTTAATGGAAAGGATAGAAATGATATAAAGTCAGGTGACAGACAGGTAAACTCATGTGACTTCAAAACAACTCATATAGTGTGCTTGCAGAGATGGGTGGGCATTCAAGGATGCACTCTGATATTGCTCCCTACAAGCGCTACACAAAAACACTTAAGAGGGGAGGGAGAGGGGATTGGTGTTTGGAGACAGGATATTAAAATGAACTATAGAGGCTCCTTAATTAAGCTACTTTTTATCATTTTGGCTGAGTGTACAGAGAGTGTGACGACATGCAATAGATAAGGGAGGGTAAGAAATGCACACAAATTCGCTTGAGATAAGAAAAGATAAAACTCCACTGGCCCCAAGAGCAGCTGAAGATGTGTGTTCTCTTACATTTGAGCATGATTCTGAAGCTATCTTCCTACAGGAGTTGGATAAACTACTCTACTTGGCATTAATTAAAATTAAACCCATCAAATTAGTACTCCTGTAAGTCTAAAGCATGACAATTTAAAAAATGTGGTTGTTGAGTGCATATGCTGCATTTACTACATTGTTGGCTAAATTGCTGTTTGGAAATGTATGAAACTCTTTCTTAACAGGCATGTGGCTGGGAACCATGTATGTTCCTAAAAATTACTGGTAGTCCTGGTAGGAGTATTTGAGCTGAGGTGTCTACAACAAGAGTCAACCCAGAATGCTGACGGCTGTATCTAAGCAACTGGTGGGAAAATTCCTGGACAATGAGCTGTCCTCGGTGCAGTCGAGATATGTTCAAGAAATCATAACCTCTTCTCATGCATGTGGTTTTTAGAAACAAAAGAAGACCTCCCCGTGTGCTTTTAGATTATGTAAAAATATTGGAGGATCATGTAGACATTGGATCAGTAGCATGTTAGGAAGCTTTTTTGGACATCCATTTTGCAAAGTGACTGCTCAACTAAAAAAAGCTAAACTAAGTTTTCACTAGAAAGTGATTTTTTTCTGACTTGACTACATGATTTAGATTAGAGGTAGTTCATGACCTACCATGTAATATTGGCTATAGCAAAGTGTTGACTGCATTTTTTTTAGTTTGTGTGTGAATAGACCAAGATCCCAGAGCTTTTTGCTTAATGGAATGGTGCCAAAACATTTGTCTTATGAAATGGTATTTGCACACACACACTCAAAATTGTGTTGTTACTGTCTGGTGGTAGTGATGGGTTAACACTTAAATCATTCATCTTGTGAAAATGTGTATTTTAGTATGTTATGAATGGTACCAAATGAGAGTGCAACAAGATACGATTGTCTAGTAATGTTGTGTTATGCAAGCTTTGGTGTAATATTTAAAGTTGCTCAGCCTTGCAGGGGCGTATACTTTGGTGTGGCTGCAGCTTGTATATAGAACTGAACATCCATTCTAATACATTGATGACCTATGACCTATCCCTTCTGCAAAGTCTTGCTTATGGCAATATCTTAGCATTATGCAATGAAGACTAATTATCCAATTATCTAATTAGTGTACATATTTATGTGTGTAGAATGTGAAGGTGTATAAAAAGAGCTAAAAAGCAGTGCAATAAACAGTTTCCAAGCTGTAGCTGCAAACTTGGTTCTTACAGCAAAGGTTGGAACTATGTCCAAATATTCTTTAATCCTGCTCTCACTCCTGGTGGCAAGTGTTGTGGGGCTTGCCATGGCATGACAGCATGGAACAAAGCAAGGCTTCTGTTGTCTCCATGTCCTCGTATTGGAGGGAAACTGCTCACGAAAACTCAGAAATTGAGCCAGTGTGCAAATCTGCCATCAGTTTGTCATTATACAACAATCTCTCAACTTATGTTCAAGTTTGTAAAGACAGTAAGTTTCTTTCATAACGTTTCTAGATGTATATATCCAGGATTAATTTCAGTTTGAAGAACATATTGAAGTGTAGAACAGAGAATTCAAACACCACATAGAATTATTAGAAGAGCACCATGTTAATAATGTATATACCATCATTTATTTTTAAATTTAATTTGAGCAACTAGACAAGTGAAAGAGATTTATTTTCATAGTAGCCAAATAAAATTTACAATAGTCAGATGAATTTTAATTTATAAGCTTGCTTTCCTTTTAGTATATTTGTGCAGTTGTACATAACAAAAAATAATGACTTAACTTTTGTAATTCTTTCTTTCTCTAATTCCTCTTCACTTCCTCCCTTTCTTCCATCCTTACTTCCCTCTTTCCTTCTTCCTTCCATCCTTACCTTCCTTCTTTCCTTCCTTCCTTCCAACCTTCCTGGCTTCGTTTCTGTTCCTACTTAGGTCTGGCTGTCTGGCTTAAATACCCTGACAGCCAGAACGTACAGGAAACAGATTATAATCACACACAATACACAGTCGAAAGTCAAACATACACATAGCATGTAGGCTTCATTAGCTAATATAAAATAAAGGTGTGAAAGGTGCTATTGAAACCTCTATGAGTACATCCACTCTTAGGTTAATGTAACTAGCTAATTAGTCAAGCCTGCAAGGGCCAGTTCGAGGCCTTCATGGCCAATGTCTAGGGTCAGCCCTCGACATCTCCCCGGCCCAAGTTGAAAGTCCTCCTCCAGGTGATGTTACTCCTCCGGTGAAGGTGGTCGCGGTTCCGGGTTGATGATTGTCTAGGAGAGGGGTCGTCGCTTCTTTTGTCAGTGTCGCCCTGGTCCTTTACTCTTCTTACTTGGCTCGTCTTCTGGCCAGCACTGCCGAGAAAGGCCATCAGCATTTTGATGGTGTTGGCCTGGTCGATACTTAATATCAAAGTTGTATGCCTGGAGTGCTAACGCCCATCTCATCAAGCATCCATTCAGGCGACTCGATTCTTGGAGAGCTACTAGAGCTCGATGGTCGGTAACCACAGTAAATCTTTGCCCTAGTAGGTGGATGGCGAAGTGGTCCACAGCCTTCACCACTGCTAGGCACTCCATTTCAGATGCGCTGTAGTTTCTCTCAGCAGCTGTCAATATTTTGGAGAGGTATGCCACGGGGAATTCCTCTCCTTCACGTTCTACAGATGCCACGGGGAATTTCTCTCCTTCACGTTCTACAGATAGGACAGCTCTGAGTCCTGGCATGGAGGCGTCTGTGTGAAGCACCCACTTGTTTCCTGGCTTGGGGAGTGTAAGTGTGTGCTCGTCACAAAGAACATTGACAAGATGGTTAAATGAATTTGTTTGGCATTTGTTCCACTCTATGAAACAAGGGGCACCCTTTTTCAAAGCACTGAATAGAGGAACCGCCCACCTGGCAAAATCAGGGATGAACCTCCGGTAATAGCCGGCGGTGCCCAGGAAAGCCCTTAGCCCCTTCTGATTGGTTGGCCTATGAAAGTCTCGTAAAGCCTTTATCCTTGCGTCTGGGACACTGACCAACCCGTCACCAATTTCGTGACCCAAGTATTCTAAGGAATGTGCGCCCCACACGCACTTGCTTGGCTTGGCTGTCAAGCCTGCTTCCCTAAGGGCATCTAACACACCTGTCATGTGTACAAGATGTTCCTCCCAAGAAGAAGAATAGATCAAGACATCGTCCATATATATAGCGCTATGCTCAGCTTGTTGGCTCAAAGCCACATGCATGCAACGTTGAAAAGTTGCGGGTGCATTCATTAAAGGGGGGAAGAGGGCTGAAAACACATATTTTTTCAAAAATTTTTTTATGGGCCCAAAAGGGTTCATAATATGTCTGGAGTTTGAGTTTCAAGTTTCAGAGCAAGTGAATACTTGCATCAGAAGATATAGCCATTTTTATACAGTGCATTATTATTCCATTTCATTTCATTTCACTTCACATTGGAAGAGGTTCTCTCCCAGTCTTACCTGGCTACAATCGGGCGGGCGGCGATGATCGCCTACCCAAAATACAGTTTTTATATATCAAAATGTTGCCAATTTCATGGAGACCCTTACCAGTCGTTTGCGCAATGAATTGGCCAGGTGGGGGGGTAGTGCGCAACCGCTAAGATGAGCACGTTTTTTTAGGTCAAGGTTCACTTGAAACTTTTACACTGTTGAGTTATGGGGAAGAGAACAGAGAAGCATTTTAAACAGAAAGGCCAAGGATTCAAGAAGAGTGAAGACAAGAAGAAGAAAGCCCTACAGGCGGCTGTTGTTGAGCCTGTCACAGTAGCCGCGCAAGGCAAGTTTTAATGTTTATCTCCATACTAAAAAGTTACTAGCTGTTTCCTTTCCTTTGTTAGTGAGTCTCTTGGATCCTGTGGGTGGGGTAGCGCCTTCTGTGAACCTGCACTTACCTTGCAATCAATTGCAAATGTCTGAAGAGAGGCCAGTTCCATTGGTGACTATGACAAGTGACTATGACCAGGAAGAAGTTGGCTCTCATGGATAGTTCAGCTGCTTCTGTGGCTGTTGCTACTGGATCTACTGGCTCTACCTCTTTGGACTCGGGTGGTGTTGGAGAACTAGGTAAGGGTAATCGTATAATAAATAAACTTAGATAAGGTTAGAGAGGTCATAGAAAGGTGTAATAAGTTGGTAACTGAGCTCCCTTGCAACTGAAGCCCGTAGGGCAGGCATCGTTTACTTTTTGTTCAAATTGTAGTAACACTCGAGACATCTCAAAACCTGTATCTGTAGAAGCATTCTTTGAACATCCAGTCAGTACTGGGTGCTCGCATTGCTGGAATTAGTCATTCTGGTCTGGAAGACATCACTGCAGTCATGGATATGTTGCCCCCTCTTAGTTCCACTTGTTTTTTTAAAATATACTAGGTCAATAGGGAGTGACGCAAATGCAGTAACAGAGTATTATGTTGGATGCCGCTCATAGGTTACATGATTTTTATAGGGTTAGGCATGAAGACATCATTGATGTTAGTATTACTGTTGACGGCACATGGCTTAGACAGGGCCACAAATCAAATTATGGCTTGGTTGCGGTGATGTCTTGGGACACTGGAGAGGTTTTAGATTATTATCTTATGTCTAATTTCAAGCTTGTGCGCGAAGACCTGAAGATGAAACAGAAGCAAGTTACACAGAATGGTTTGAGGGTCACAAGGTAAATTGTGAAGCCAATTTTGAAGGCTCTTCGGTTTCTATGGAAGTTGTAGGAACACAAAAACTTTTTTAGCGTTCAGTGGAGAGACTGAAGCTTAGGTACACACACATTAATTAGTGATGGGTATACAAATGCACATAAACGGGAGTGCAACAAGTGTCGGGCTTGCCATCGAGAGGCAGCAGAGTTTCAATGGAGGGCGGAGCATTGTATGGTCCTGGCAAGGGGGACCTGTAACATTTTTATTTTGTTTGTGTCTTGCTTTCTATTGTCAAACAGAGATTTCAAACAAAGATTACTGGAAGATACTTTTGTTTATGTGTATTTTTGTCAAGCTTAGAAATTACTGGAGGATGACTTTTGTTTGTGTTCTATTGTTTTTCAGGGATTACTGGAGGGTGTCGGAAGACATGTGTGGAGGGCGACGATGGATGGACCTGGGCATGGGAGCCCTGCAAATGATGACGTGTTTATGTTTGCTAATTCAATATTAGCAAAGCAACGTAACAAGTCTGATGCGTCTTTAATTTATGTGTATGTATATATATATAATTATTGTTGGTTTTGAAGTTGTAGTTAGGATGTAGGATACTGCTGTTGTTGAAAAAATAAAGGACTGTGAAAGTCAATTGGTTGCTTTCAACATTTTGTTTGTACACACACAATTCTAGTAATGAGGGGATGTATTCTAGTGAAGCAGGGGCAGCTGGGATGTGATTACAAACTGCTTGGACTTCAAGGCTCAATATCTCTGAAGTGATTTTTGAAAAACCGTTCAAATGATAACTTGAATATTTTTTATCCTTTCATAAAAAAAAATATTTCATTTGAAAGCAAATTTTATATTCTACAACTTGCGCGAGAGTTTTTGTTTGATAGGATTACTAAAAAATACCTATAGATGGAAATGTAACGTGATGTCATAAAGCTATGTTCAGAAAATGCAACAAAAAAACTTTTTTTCGAAATTTCAAGACGCGCAGTTTGTAGTGCTCATTATGATTGACTAATAGACCGAATAAGAGCCTCGCAAAGGTCGTTACTGCAACGTGGTTTACTTAACGGCTTACGGTCCGCACTGGAAGAGCCTATAATGAGCCAGGAAAAAATTATGGCGAAACTAAATGACAAAAGAGACTTACCATTAGAAAGCACAGACTGCAAGCTATAATTTGATATATAAATTGGGAAACTAGAGTGAATGCGAGCAAAGATATGGTACTTTATATGAGACTACGCGATACGCAGCCTTCTTTCCCCCTTAATCCAAAAGGCATGCGCGTAAATGCGAACTTGCCCCATGGTGAGCAAAAAGCAGTTTTGTCCTGGCTATCTTTGTCTAATGGTACCTGATAGAAGCCTTCGTTCATATCAAGTTTGGTCAGCCATCGGCTATCTTTGTCTAATGGTACCTGATAGAAGCCTTCGTTCATATCAAGTTTGGTCAGCCATGTTGCTCCGGAGAAGCTCTTGCACCTCAGGCATTTGGTATGGATCTGCCTTCGTCGCCTTATTCAAACGCCTGTAATCTATACAGAGTCTAATGGTATTGGTCTCCTTCTTACGTACCGGTACCATTGGGAAAGACCATGGGCTTTTTGATGGTACCAGGATGCCGTGCCTGACTAGCGACTGAATTTCTTCCTTCAGCTCTGCTCTCCAGCCAGGCGCTATCCTATAAGGAACCGATCTAATTGGCTTTGATTCCCCAGTATCAATTTCATGTACATCATGCTTGGCCCTTCCCAGTTCTATGCTTATTACATCTGGGAATTGATCTATGATGGCTTGCAATTGTGTCTGCTGAATGTCAGACAGGACTGGAACTCCCATCTTGACCTTTCCTACAGGTTCAATAGTCCCTTCGCTTTCATCCGCTACCACTACCCGAAAGAGGTTAGCAATTGGAGTTCGCCATTCCTTGAGACGATTGACATGAACTACGGAGTAATGGCATCTCTTTTCAGGGACAGCAATCTTGTAATTGCAATCCGATAGCTTTGCCAAAACCTCGTAGGGCCCTTCTCAAATGGAATGTAGCTTCCCAGTTAACCCTGGAGTATGGCAGAGGACCATATCACCTGGTTCAAAACACCTCGGTTTGGTACCCAAATCATATGCAGCCTTTGATTTTTCTTTGTAAGCTTCTTAATTTTTATATGCGACTTGGTGTAGAATGGTAAGGGTTTCCCTAAGTTCGTTAACCCATTCTACAGCACTGATAAAGCTAAGGTCACCTTTGACCCACCCAGACTTCATAGCCTCTAAGGGTCCTCTGAGATTACGTCCATGAACTAACTCATAGGGAGAGAATCCGGTTGCAGCATGGGGAGTGGGACGGTAAGCCAGTAGACAATATTTTTAACAGTCTATCCCATTCCTCTTTACCTCCCTCTACTTTCCTAAGCAACCCCTTCAAGCACGAGTACCACCTTTCGAGCACACCATTTGTTTGGGGGTGGTAGGCTGTAGTTTTCAGTTTTTCAATATTTAGTAGACGACACAATTCACTATTAACCTTCCCAATAAATGCAGAGCCTTGTGGTCGGAGAGTAATTCCATGGGAATGCCTGTGTGCGCTACTACCTCCATTTTGCCCTCTGCAACTGTTATGGCACCCACTTTCTTCAGTGGTATGGCATAAGGATATCTTGTGCCCAAGCACATTACAGTTAGTATGTACTTGAACCCGCTCTTGGTTCTGTTCAAGGGACCTACCAAATCACATGCTAAGCGTTGATATCGAACAGAGATGATGGGAGTTACAGTTAGAGGGGCTTTGGGTTTGAGCCGCCTGCCTGCCCTCTGGCATTCCGGGCATGCACTACAGTAAGCCTTTACATCTTTCCTCAACCCTGGCCAAGTAAAGTGTTGGGGCAAGACTCGCCACCATCTTGTTGTGGGAGAAATGTACCCCGGCTAAGCCTCTGTGCCCTACGTCCAAAACCTCCCGACGCCTACAATAAGGGACAACAACTCGAGTCCATTCCCTCCCAGGGTCTACCAGTTTGACATGTACTAAAACTCCATCTTCCCACAAATATCCATCCTCCCTCTTCTCTGCCTTCCTCCTCATCTCAACCAAACTACCATCTTCCTTTGCTGGGTAATGCCTTTTGCTGGGTAATGAGCTCGTTGACTCCCTCCTTTCCCCTGCTAAGGATAGGGAGTGGCTGATCGCTAAAGACACCTGTCTCGAGCCCATTAAGACAATCTGCCTCACCCGACGCCGAAGCATCTTCTTCCACCTCGTCCTCACTCATACACCCTTCCTCTGCAACAGCCCTCACGCTTTGACCGCTTACTCCTTCCTCTTTTCCAGAAGAGTAGAAGAGCTATTCTCGTCCTCTGCTAATTTACTCAACTCAACTTCCCGCTTGGGTGAGGGCAGTAGTTTTGGTTGAGCACCATCCCTTATGTCTGCTAGTTGGTTAATGACTTCCCTGTCCTCAACCACCTGGCTTTGGGCCCTAGTTATGGCAGCTAGAGATGCTTGAACATCAACTTCCTCAGTTATGGGCTTACGCGTAATCCAAGCCTTCACACTAGGGTGATCCCTACCCAACAAGATGTTATTAGCATCACCGTCAATAACAAAAACAACCGTAGACTTCTTAGTGATACCGTCTACTTTTAAGTCTACATTGGCAGTTTTAAGGTTAGCTATCCCTCTGTTGGCTAGTACGGCCTTCGCCATCCTACCCGTGTACTGGTCAGTTTGTATTAACCTTGCCGGTACTGTGGTGCGATTGGCCCCAGTGTCAATCATACACTCACAAGGTCTGCCACTTATTGTGCCTACACGCAACAATTCCGAATATATCTCGGCTTCGTAATCTGAATGGATCATGCCTAGTTTCATTTTTTCCTCATGGCAATCTTTCCTGGTTGTGGCCTGGCTTAACACAGTTATAGCAAATAATAGGTTTGCTGAGTGTTGGGCTCCCTGGTTACCAGACCCGGCTACCGCCTGACCTCCACCCTGACCCACCACAGTAGGCTTACCCTCACCCTTGCTTCTATTAGGGTACCCACCTTGTCCATCAGGAGACGCTGTGTCCTTGGGTGGTTCCATTGCTGCTTCTTGAAGCTGGGCGTCCATTCCGAAGGGTGTCTATGCATCCTGGCTCGCTCTACTGGAGACTTGGATTCCCAGGCTGCTTCCAGCTCGTCCACCATCTGCTGTACTGAAGCGTAGTCCTTGCTCCTCAGGGAGTGACAGACTTCTGGTGAGTAGTAGAGTGTTAGGACACCTCGGAATTGTTCGAATACGTGGTCCATCCTATCGTTCGCTTGCTGGGCTAAACGATTGATTCCACGAATTATTGGAGCGAGGTGACTTCGGGGAGATTGTTGGTCACTCGGGTGACTTCTCCACACAATCCTTCTAGCTTTGGCGCGTAGATTTAAATGTTTGGTAAGGATCGCCGAGTCCAATTCCTGGTACACTGACAATGCCCTTCTGGTGACTTGCTTCCGCAATATCTTCAGCCAGTCGAAATCTCCTTCTGCCATCGAAGTTTCGAACGCGGTAAAGTAGGCCTCCGGGTCCGTTAGGTCATCCAGTTTCTGTAGCGTTTGGAGGATGAGCTGTTTCTTCTTTGAGTCCTCTCGAGCTACTGCTTCAGCTGCTCTTAGTTCTTCTGCTTGTCTTAAACGTTCCATACTCTCTTTCTCCATTTCCATCATCCTCGCTTGTCTATCTTTTTCCGTTTGTTCCCACCGTTTCATCCTGAATTCCCTGTAGTCCTTTTCAGCTTCCAGGCGCAACTCCTCGCTTTCGTGTGCCTTCTTTTCCGCCCTCTGTCTAGCCACTTTTTCTTCAGCTGTGCTTGTAATGAGTGCAGCCAAAGCTTGCTGGAGTAGCTGCATAGAATCTGGAGTAGACGGCACTTTCAAGGGAGGAACGCCTGTTCTGTGGAATCCTTCCATGGGGTTGTCTTCCTCTGGGGACCGTTTTCCCTTCTCCGAGTCGCTAGATCTTGTATTGTACGGGTGAGTACCGTCCATTCCAAACTTGGGTTAGGAACGAGTACGAGAAAAAATAATTGCCTGAGCAAATTGTAAGTCTTTCCTGTTCTTGGTCACCGCTGCCACCATCTGTCGAGGGTATCGCTCTGGCTCTACTTCCGAATGGTAACTAGTGCTTATATTGCTGCCACCAGAGTTCTTATCAAACAGTGAGTGCCCCTTATCTTAAACCAGAGAAGTTTAGGTTATGATAAAGACGTGAGACACACTGCTATAATTTGACAGAACTCTACTTAGGTCTGGCTGTCTGGCTTAAATACCCTGACAGCCAGAACGTACAGGAAACAGGAGATTATAATCACACACAATACACAGTCGAAAGTCAAACATACACATAGCAGGTAGGCTTCCATAAGCTAATATAAAATAAAGGTGTGAAAGGTGCTAATGAAACCTCTATGAGTACATCCAGTCTTAGGCTAATGTAACGAGCTAATTAGTCAAGCCTGCAAGGGCCAGTTCGAGGCCTGCCAATGTCTAGGGTCAGCCCTCGACAATAATAATAATAATAATAATAATAATAATAACTCTTTCAAGCGACTGGAGAGAAGAACTCCCTTCACCACCTCCTGCCGAGGCTTTCTGTTGTGGTGCAGGGAGGTAATGCAGTTTCGGTTGCAGGGACCACAGATCACCTGAATTTGGACTCTGATGACATTTTCTTTAAATTATAATAATATATGTATAATTAATATTATATAATAATAATAATAATAATAATAATAATAATAATAATAATAATAATAATAATAATAATAATAAAAATAATAATAATAATAACAATAATAATAATAATAATTAATAATATTAGTAGTAGTAGTAGTAATACACAATAAATATAATAATAATAACCAAAATAATAATAATAATAATAATAATAATAATAATAATAATAATAATAACAACAACAACAACAATAATAAATAAATAAAATAATAATAATAATAATAATAATAATAATAATAATAATAATAATAATAATAATAATAATAATAACAATAACAACAATAACAATAACAACAATAATAACAACAATAACAACAATAATAACAACAATAATAATAACAACAATAATAATAATAATAATAATAATAATAATAATAATGCCTTGTCTGTTTTGGGGTCAGTCGGGAGTTGAACGTGTTAGCTTTTTATTTATTTATTTATTTATTGTTAATTAGTTATTATTTCAGTATTATTTAGGTATTTTTGTAATTGATTATTATATAAGTATATGTGTTAATTAGGTGTTAATGAACTTGGTATGTTGTGTTTGCTGTTTGCTCAATTATGTAATAATAAAATTAATGGATAAAAATAATAATAATAATAATAATGATGATGATGATGATGATGGATGATGATGATGATGATGATGATGATGATGATTGATGATGATGATGATAATAATAATAATAGCAGTAATAATAATCATAATAATAATAGCAGCAGTAATAATGGCAGCAGTAATAATGGCAGCATGGCAACAGTAATAATGGCAGCAGTAATAATAGCAGCAGTAATAATAGCAGCAGTAATAATAGCAGCAGTAATAATAGCAGCAATAATAATAGCAGCATAATAATAGCAGCAATAATAATAGCGCAGCAATAATAATAGCAGCAATAATAACAGCAGCAATAATAACAGCAGCAATAACAACAGCAACAATAATAACAACAGCAACAATAACAACAGCAACAATAACAACAGCAACAATAACAACAGCAACAATAACAACAGCAACAATAACAACAGCAACAACAACAGCAACCAACACAACAACAACAATAATAACAACAATAACAACAATAATAATAACAACAACAAAAATAACAACAACAAAAATAACAACAACAATAATAACAACAACAATAACTACAACAACAATAACAACAACAATAGTAACAACAACAATAGTAACAACAATAATAACAACAGTAATACCAATAACAACAATAATAATAACAATAACAATAACACCAATAATAACAACAACAATAACAACAATAATAACAACAACAACAACAAAAATAATAACAAAAAATAACAAAAAAATAACAAAAAAATAACTGAATAGCACTGGGAGTATATTTGCAATGCATGAATTTAATGCGTTGTCTAGTATTAAAAAAATCGACTTTCAGAGTATTCAGACATGAATGAAAGTACCAATGGTAGGTGATGACATGTTCAAGAACATTTACACATGTGGGACATTAACTTGCTGAGATGGCCTGAGAAATTGCTATAGTTTTAGGCAAGAAAGAATTCAGGGACACTAATAATTGCTGACAAAGAAGTGGTTCAATACGAGGAGATTGGTTGTAAGTGGTGAATTTGGTACAACGGGAGACTATCACATCATAGAAAAAGAGTCTGCCCGAGATTGTGAAAGTATATAAAGGAGGACATTTAAAATCTAGAGAGCTATAGATGCTTTGATGAAGCTACTTGTGCAAGTTCAAGTTCATTAATTTACAAAGTTGCATTGTCCGTGTCTCACAGACTACCATTCATGATTACAAAACAAAGTGGATCATGTTTTATGCTAGTGGCTACATAACCTATAACAGAGAGGATAAGGTTAATAAAGAAGGCTCCCAAAAATGACAACCTCTGAATTATGGACAAAGAGGTTATTCTAAATTGTCCATTATTCAGGTTCCACAGTAAGTGACATTAGCCTAGGCCTATGAATTACATGCAGCTATGGAATGCTCAGTTTCAACTCAAAATGCTTAATTAAAGTTGTCATTAAGTTGAATGCGATCATGCACCATAACTTAATATCTACTATGTTCAACTGACTCACAAAATGTTTTAAATTTTTGTTTGCATTCTATCAAACCAGCCTATCCATGATGTATTTTATAACAAATATTTAAAATAGTAAATATCTCGTGAACACACAAGTTTCTGTGCATATTAACATTGCATATGACAACCATATTTATATGTCTTGTATCTAAATAGAAATTTGTAGACAGCGGTGTGAAATTCCCTCAACCGATGGTGGATGCAGCAAGTGTCGTCCAGGTTACCAAGGACCAACTTGCTGTGAATGTAAAACAGGCTATGCGCTACACAATGGAAATTGTCAACGTATGTTATCTATACTCTAATAACCATACAATGTTAGATATTCTCATTAAGGATAACTTAGTTTGGAATTATATGTTGTTATATAATCAAGAACAGCCAAAGATTATGCAACTAGAATTATTACTAGAGAGCTGAAGTATAAAATATATAGAAAAATGTGTTTATGAACTTAATTGCTACATAATATTGATCACTGGAAATCCTAGTAAACTTATAATAAAGTTGTAAGAATAAGTAAATTAATAAATACCGTAGCATTTACTAGAAAATACTGTCATATGTACATATATAATTATTTTATCTTTTGAATTAATGTGTCAGAAATATTTGTTCATAAGTGACATTAGCCCAGACCTTTGAATTACATGCAACAAACAACTGCTATTCAATGTTCAGTTTCAATTATCGAGGGGCTTAATTAGTTTTGTCATGGTAATTGAGAGAATTCCATATTTTGATATATTCTACCTTCAACTCACTCACAAAATGTTTATACATCTGTTGGCATTCTCTCCAACAAGCCTAACACCATGATGTATTTTAAACTGAAAATTTATAACAGTGGTACTTACAAGCAACTCCAGCACACACTAGTTTCTTGTGCATATCAACAATGTGTATGTGACAACATGTTTATATGTTTTGTGCCTTAGAAATTTGTAGTCGGCAGTGTCAAACTCCCACATCGAATGGTGGATGCAGCAAGTGTCGTCAAGGATACCAAGGACCAACTTGCTGTGAATGTAAACCAGGCTATGTGGAACACAATGGAAATTGTGAACGTATGTTAGCTACACTCTGATAACCATTCAGTAATGTAAGCCACTATAGATGTTCATGATGGAGAGATCAGTTTAAGTTGATATTGTTTTTACATGATCATGAACAGCCAATTGGAATTATTACCAGAAAACTGAAGTAGAGAAAAAGGTGTCCAGGAACTAAATAGAAGAGAGTGACCAATCCTATATGTACATGATTTAGACAAGAAACACTAGAAAACTTGTAGTAAAGTATATTAATATATACCATAGCACTTAATTAACTAGAAAACACTGCCATATATATACACACATATAAAAATAATTACATATTATGTCTTTATTTATAATTAACACTTGAGAAACACTTGTTGTTAAGTGACATTAGCATATTCCTTGAATTACATGCAAAAACTGCTCGCTATTCAATGTTCAGTTCCAATTAATTAAAGTTTAACATTAAAATAACATCAGAGAAATACCACCATGAGCCACATTTTTAATGTTCAAGTAACTGTAACACATGTGTACAAAAATTAGCGATAGTAGAACATTATTATTAATTCAGTTTCATACATGGCATTCATTTGCAAGTATTTTCACACTTCATAAACTTAAGCTTAAGTGTGTACAGATATCTTGCTCACACTCCTACTTAAGGCATGTTTGAAGAAAAATTACTGCATACATGTTAAAACCATATTCATTTGTCTTTTGTATTAATAGAAATTTGTAGTCAACAGTGTGAGATTATCACAGCCAATGGTAGCTGCAGCAACTGTCGTTCAGGTTACCAAGAACCAACTTGCTGTGAATGTATCTTTCAAGAAGGGGATGATGGTGAAGCATTTTTTAACAACAGTGGAAAATGTGATAGTAAGTATGACTGTAAGTTTGCAGTTTACTATAGCATATATCCATTACATATATTTCCAATGATCATATCTGTTTGTCACTGATGTTTGTTAAAATAAGTGTACGTTAATAATCTTTGACCGCCTTCTATTGAAATAAATGACGGTTGCGCTTTGGTGAGTGACAGTCAGGGAAGGTCACTGACTTACATTTGGTGACCCTGCCTTGAAAGAAAGTAATCAGAACTCTTCTAGAAATGTCCTCTAACATAGAGCTAGAGGCTTTGCAGTCAGATTGCACTGGATTTACACATACATATATATAAGAAATGATGAGTTCACAATTTGATAGAAGCAATGACATACTTGGCAGCAACTGAGATGGGCTGATCTTCAACAGAGGATAACTCATTATGGGTTTAAGCTAGCTGAATCTGAGAAGAATGAGAAGCTCTTAACAATGCAAATGGAAGGACTTTGGGAAAGATGGAAATGGCCCCAATAGAGCAAAAACTAGAGTATATGAAGGAGCTGAGTGCCAAGTTGAAGGATTTTAGATAACAGCTTGAAGAACAAAGATAAGAAGCTCAAACGAGGAGAAATTGTGCAGACACATGGATGAAGGGGGTGACTGTGTCTGTGAAAAAGCTATTTTATATTTTAAGATCAGGACTTTGGAGGATGAGTTGAGCAGGATGAGGCAGGATTGGGAGCATTGTAATCCTATTCCTTGGATGTTGAGTTGAAGTTTCTGTGTAATAGTTAGTTTGTTGGGAAGTGGTATACAGTGGAACCTCTGAATAACGGACGCATTGGGACGAGGACTTTTGTCCATTATTCGGAGGTGTCCCTTATTCAGAGGTTTTTCCCCATTAATCTCATTTTATCATTATAATAGGTGGAGAACGTGGATTGTTTGTTCATTCATCAAGTTCATTCATCAATTGTAGATATCACATGCATATTATATTATATGTGTACATAATAATTATAAGATACTAATATTATTATATGAACATTGTTTTATTGTAGACATAGATTGATGCAGTTATTCAGTGTGAAGGGCAGGGAAGTATGAATGTAGAGTACTTTGTCTGACATTAACTGAATGAAGACAAGCTACTTTATCAATTAGAGAACTGGTACTCAAGGCTTCGGTAAAACATGCACGGCTTTCCAAAAAGTTTTTTACCTCCTCTAATGATCGTATAGCTTCTCCATAGTTTCTCAATTTTGGGGGAGGTGGTAGTAGGTCTAGGTCTTCACCATCTGTAAGTGCTTCCTCACATTCAACAATGGGTGACTGTTCAGAAAGGCTTGCTAAGAAGCTTTCTTCCCAGGTATCATCATCAAACTCAGTACATACAGGAAGATTACTGTCTCCATTGACATACTCATCAGGAGAACAACTACCCTTGGAGCCCATTGTCTTTGAAATGAGTGCACCTAGTGCAAATTCGGCATCAACGTCTTGAAAAGGATCTTCATTTAAGCTGGTCACATCCAACTCACTATTAAGAACACCACCACTTCTGAAGCACTTAGATATCATTTCTGGTTTTACTTCACTCCATGCCTGAGATATCCACCTGATAGCAGTTAGTACATTAATAGACTTCGTTATCTCAGAAGCACAGCTGCAATCATCAATCTTAGCTAACACATAGCGAAGGAGAAGCCGACGATAATGGACTTTGAAGTTCTGGATGATCCCCAAGTCTAGTGGCTGTAATTTAGATGTTGTATTTGGTGGAAGAAAAACTATTTTTATATTACTATATTTTTCTTTTTAAATGTTCTGGGTGGCAACCAGCATTATCCATAAAAAGCAAAATTGATCTTTTTTAATGCTCATTTTACGGTTAAAAGAGGTCAATACTGCTTCCAAGATTTCTCCTGTCATCCAGGCTTTTTTCTGGTGATAATACTTGACTGGTAGACTATTTTTATCCATACCTCGAAAACACCTGGGGTTTTCTGATTGCCAGATTACAATAGGAGTCTCCTTATCACCAGCTCCATTCACTATGAAAGTCACTGTGACCCTCTGCTTACACTTCTTTCCACCCTTGCACTTCTTCCCCTTCTGAGCAAATCCTTGCTCTGGAAGAGCCCTCCAAAAGCATCCTGTTTCATCTAGGTTATAGATATCTTCCTTTGCATATCCCCTCAAAATCAGTACCATTGATATAAAGCGTCGTTAATCTCCGAGTATTCGGACAGACGAGATCTCTTGTTTGTACGAGACAAAGAGCTTGAAGCATTTTATTCATACAAGGTGACAATGGATTCCTTGTTTTTCAAAATATCTGAAATTTGGGTCTTTCCACAGCCGAAGAGTTCACCAAGTGAACGTACAGTAACACCAGCATTCTTCTCAGCTTCCTTGATAACTTCAATCTTTTTCTGTAAAGAGAGATGACATCTACGCTTGCTCGAAGAAGCCATGAGACTCGAATGAAGCAGCTGCTAAACCGGCACGCGTTCGATAGATGGGCATAGCCTTGACGCAGTTCGTGCGGCTGGCGCGTGAGATCGCTTCCAAGCCTGTAGTCGGTAGTGGACCAGGTGGTGGTGCAATGTCTTTGAGTGTGACAGAGATTCAGTCCTATATCAGAGGACACCATGTGTACAAAGAAGTGTGGACACCTCACATAGGGGAAGTTCTGCTACTCAAACGGGAGCCAGATAATGCCGTGGACCAGTCTGCTGTGGCCGTAATCAAAGACGGCGAAGTTGTAGGTCATGTTGCATACAACATTGCCTCTACAATCTCACAGTTCCTGAGGAGAGACTGCAATAAAGCATTTGTTGAGGTCACAGGAGGCAGAGTCAACAGAGGAGCGGGATATGGAGTTGAAGTTCCAGCTACCTACCGTTTGTATGGACCACAGCCTTATGTTAACAGAATAAGAGATATAGCAGCATCTCTCCAAGCAAGAGGCCTACTTTAGACTACCATATTATTATTAACTGCATTTCACAATAATTATGTTTCATGCATAAAATTTATAATTATTAATTGGCATGCGCACGTGATCAGTACTGGCCCCACCCACTGTCCGTTAAGAGGTTTATTTCTACAACGATGAGCTTTGGGTGCACTAAGAGCTGTCCGTTAGCCGGAATTGAGAGGTGTCCGTTACAGGGAGGGTGACTGAGTACTATTTCAATGGTAAATCCAATTGGTGCGTGTGCTCCTGTCCGTTATAAGGTAGGTGTCCGTTATAGGGAATGTCCGTTAGTAGAGGTTCCACTGTATACATCATGAGTATAAGTGCATTGTGTTCAGTAAGGAATGTATGTCTTAAATCCTGGATGGTGGTCATAGTAGGTTAGGTTCAGATGAAGGGTGTGTTTCTGCCAACATGTTGGGTAGGTCAGTCAGGAGGAATGGTTTTGATTCTGAGATGCATGGGTCGGGTAAGTCAAGGTGAGTCATGGTGTGGGTGCTCTGCATGGCAATGATTATTGATCAAGGTATTGTGAGTTTAAATGGGAATTAGCCTTAGTTCTCCCGAAGACCAGATTTTGAATTTGGCATGGAAAGTAACATATTCCTTATTGGACATGGTGCACTTCCTAAGGTAGTTGATTTAGAGCATAACACTGCTTTAATAGAAAGCCTGATTCTGTGGTTTACCACAATGTGGAAACAGCTGACTACCTCCGAAATCTAGGAGACCCCATGTTGCCTAATGAAGGGAGTCTCTATACTTATCGAGGATATGATAAAGAAAGAAGTGGTTCAACCCTAAACCAGTGAGTGGGCAAGGCCTATAGACCTGGTACAAAAATCTCACCAGACTATAAAGTTTTGTCTGGATTATGGGATGTCTAATGCTATGACAAAAATATTTATACCATCTGCCCTACATTGATGGTATATTAGACTCCATTGGAAAGAGGATATTTAAGAACACTTGACTTAGCATCTCGGTTCTGGTAAATCCAAATGGAATCTGCAATCAGGGAGAAATCTGCTATTGTTTATCACTGTAGTTTGCATCAATTTGTTCGCATGCTTTTTGAGACATGCATTTCTCCCCACACCATTCCAAAGGTAAATGCAAGTTGTTTTGGCAGGAATTGTACAGAAGTTTTGTTTTGTGAATCTGGATGACATCTTGGTATGTTCTAAAACTTTTGATGACCACCTAGAGCACTTAAATAGCTTTTCAAGGCTATGCTTACCAAGTTTTTCTTTGTGGAAGCAAAAGTTGGCTACCTCTGTCATATGATATCCAGAGAAAATGAGTCTCCAGATCCTGAAAAGACCACCAAGTTGTGTGAGATTCCTGTCCCAACAGATGCTACTCATATGAAGCAGTTTCATGGTGGCATCATATTATAGGAAATTTGTTTCCATGTTTGCAAATATTGCAGGCCATCTCCATCAACTACTCAAGAAAGATATACACTTTGAGTGGTCCGACGAGTGTCAGGTTTCCTTTGGTGCTCTGAGCGTGTCATTTATTACAGCCCTGGTGGTAATTTAATGCCGGTTTGATACTGGTGAAGAGTTTGTCTTGGAGACTGATGCCCGTCTAGAAGTATTAGGAGCTGTAGGACAGAAGTAAACTGATGGCTTCTGTGGCATATGTTTCTCGTAATTTGTATGTCCATGACAAAAACTATTCTATCACCAAACTGGAGTCCCTTGGTCTAGTTGGGGCAGTGAAACACTTCAGACAATATATATTTGGTCATCTAATACAACTGTTGTGGTGGTACTGTTCTCTTATTATTTCCCAAAGTAGTTAGAACCGTAGCATTTGCTATCCCTGATCAGACTACCTTGGCCAACAAGACCTTTTGAAACACAGTCGAGTGTCTCAGAGTAACTGTTATACATCCGAGATGCAAATTTCCTCAGTGACCTGGTGCTGGAGGTTCGCAAGTTCCAGCAGATCAAGAAAATGAACACATAAGGATATCACCCCAAAACTAATGGGTTATTGGAGAACTTCTAATATGCATTGGCTGGAATGATTTCGAAGGTTGCTGAGAGATTTGGGAAAGATTGTGATCATGACCTACCCTTTACTATTTGCTTATCATACAGAAGTTCATTACTAAACACTTGAAAATACCTTTGGAGGGATGCCCACACATCCTCTGAAGCTGTCTTGACCAAGAAAGTTTGACCAATTGATGATGATTACCGACATGAGTTCACTGCTATCCTTACAGCAGCATGGGGATTGGCAATGAAATTTAAATGTGGTGCACGAGAATGACAAAAAGCAACCATTTTACTACAGTGTAAAATGTCATCTCTTTCCAGGGGCGTATTTAGGGGGGGTTTCCTGTTGCCCAGAAACCCCCCCTGAGTACAAGCCACACCCATAAGCCATTTGAAAGCTGCAGCTAGCATCAATCCTTGCTAATCCTACATATAAATGTGTACTCTTGTATAATTTATTCCCTTAGAGGCTCATAAATTTACTTCTACAAACCACAAAACTTTTAGTACAGTACTCAAGCAGCTGTTTTCTTGTAGAAAATTATTTGCTTGGAGCTGGCAAGCCTATGAATATTAGTGAGTTTGTGCTAATCTCTTATAGGATTACCTTAGCCCAGCCCCTATTCCAGGAGGGTGCACTGTATTTGAGATTGTAGTAAAGCTGTGACATGGCCAAGAGGCAAATGTCCATTCGGTCATTTGGGGTGTCAGTGTCAAGCAGTGAGTCTGACAGTAGCACTGCTACTGATCAAGAAAGTCAGAGTTCAAGATCAAAGGGAAGTTAGTCAGCCAAGTACTACTCAGTCTCTATCACCTGATGATCTGGGAAATGCGTCAGGTCAAGGGTGTGTATCAGCTGCTAGGGTGCATGCATGTCCTCCTGGGGTTGACTTTGGAAACTATAAACTTGAGGACATCAGAATTCTTAGTAATGACCAGAAGCTTTGGCGTCTGAAGAATGCCTTTAGACCAGGGTGTGACCCTACTAAAATTGAGTACTCAATGTCTAGATCCTTCCAGAACTCCTGGTTGAAAGAGTACTCTAGGTTGAGCTACTCTGTTTCGTGCAATGGTAGCTTCTGTGCGAGCTGTTTACTCTTCACCAAGAATCGATCTATTCTACAGCTTGTCACCGTTCCAATGACTAATTTGACTCGAGCAAAGCAAACACTCAAGGAACACAGCTTGCAGAAATCACACAGAGCAGCTATGGATTATACTGTTACATTTACTGGGCAAATGGAAGGAGGGCCAGCTTTCCATACAGCAACAGTTATTACATAGTCAAGCATCTGCTCAAGTTCAGAAGAATAGGGAAGTTCTTAAAGCTATTCTCAAGACGATCATTTTTTATGATAAGCAAAACATAGCTCTTCGTGGCCACCGAGAGGCTCTTTGGAGTGATGCAAATCCTGGAAATTTTAATTTTTTAGGAAGTAGGTGGTGCTGTTTTGACAGAACACTTTGCTTCTGCAGCCAGAAATGCCCAATAATCACCCCCCAATCATTCAAAATGAACTGATTCTAGCCATTGGTGAATGAATAAGAGAGAAAATTCTACAGGAGGTTAGGCTAGCAAAGTACTTTTCTGTGTGTGCTGATGAGGCTGCTGATGCATCTAATAAAGAACAGCTTCCTCTAGTCCTGCGATAATTATGTTGACTCGGAAAATGTGGCGAGAGAAGAGTTTGTTGAATTTATTCTTTAAAGGTGGCACCACTGGAGTAGCTGTTTCTAAAACCATCCTAAATGCAATACAAAATTATGCCTTAGACCCAAATAATTTACGTGGGCAGTGCTATGATCCTGCCAGAAACATGGCTGGCAAGTATCATGGGTTTGCTGCTCTAATCGAGAAACAATATCCAAAAGCAGTCTATGTTCACTGTGTGGCTCATACACTGAATCTTTGTGTTGTGGCAGCATGTAACATCCAAGCTATTCGAAATATGCAAGGAACTCTTGTGGAGCTATGCCTGGTTTTCTCCCAAGAGGGAAGCAGAACTAGAAAACGGATCAGTGAACTTCCTCTAAGAACAACTAACAGACAGAAACCTTTGCAAGACCCGTTGAGTAGCTAGAATAGAAGCCTATATGAAGTCTTTTCAAAGATCGTACCAGCTGTTATTAGTACCTTGTAGACAATCAGTATACTGAAGATGGGTGGAACAGAGAATCTGCTAAAACTGCATCACTTTTAACAGCTACAATTCAGTTCGAGTTTCTTATGGCATTTGAGGTGGTGTACCATGGCCTAGGCTCCATAAAAGGCTTAGCAGTGTCTCTACAGAGCCATTTTCAAGAGATTTGCAATGCTTATATTGAGGTAAATTTAGTCGAGACTACTTTACATGAAGTTCGTGACAGCATTGATTCTCATCACAAGAAATGGTTTGATTCTGCAGTCACTCTAGCACAAAAAATCAATGCATCATAGCCATCTCTTCCACATCGATGTGCAAGGCAAACAAGTAGAAGCAATAATGTACCTGCCAACTCTGCTGAAGATTATTACAGAAGATCTATTTCTGTTCCATTTCTGGATGAGATGATATCACATTTTCACAGTCGTTTTTCTGAAACACAAAAGAAAGCAGTATGAGCTTTGAGCATAGTTCCATCTGTATTCATGGCCAATGCAGTCACTCGGACTGAGTCTAATTTGATAAAGGAACTTTTGGATTTCTATGAAGATGATATGCCAAGTCCTTCATCTTTTGAACAGGAACTCCATTTGTGGAGATCTAAATGGACTCATCAGAATTGCCCAAAACTCCATCCCAGGCCTTGAACTGTGCAAATGAGTGCATGTTTCCGAATATTTACTCCTTACTCCGAATTGTTTGTACTCTACCCGTAACCAGCTGTGAATGTGAACGTAGAGTGTCAGTGAACTTAGAAAACTCAAAACCTACTGGCATACTACTATGGGGCAGCAAAGGTTTATCAGGCTGGCACTGATGCACATCCACTATGGCTTAAACTTTGACTTAGAGGCTATTCTTAACATTTTTGCACGTCAAAACCCTTGAAGAATGTTACTCCAGGACATTTTGAGTCATTAACGCAACAATAATTATCATTTCTGTAATTCTATGTTCTATAAACTATTGTGGGGCAGAGTCAGATAAAAGTGGTTGTGGCCAGGTGATTTTTTTTTTACAAGCTTCACATGCATGAGATGGAAACCCCCCCTTTAAATTCCTAGATACGCCCCTGCTTTCAGGTGGTAGACAGAGTCATGATCCACATGCCTGCAGCTGCTTCAGGGAAAGTTTTCCCATCCTTATCACTGTCCATACCAAATATTGAGCATATTCCCAACTAAGGCTAGTTAGCCGACAATGTCACAATCTCTGCAGCAGTGAACCATGTCCAACCATGTGTTACTGATATAACTGTGTAGCTCTGATGGCACTAATGAAAAGTTATTATCGAAAGAAGACGTATACTTTGACTAATGAAAGTATGATTCAGAGAAATGATCCTGTCATATGCTCTATGAATCTTGCTGTTTGTTTTCATCCTGTTCTTTGTGAGCATAGATATTTCTTTACTATTATTATTTTGCTAACTTAGGAAACAAGCTGTATTCGGCAGGAGAAATTATCACTGATCATTCTTGAAATAAACCTATTGTGTGATGATATAAATTTTTACCTCTTTTCTATTGAAATAAAATGCGGTTATGCTTAGTGAAAGACAGTCATGGAGGTATTACATATTCTTATTTATATGATCCCTAATTACACTGATGTAACTTGCAACCCATTTCACAGAGATATGCAAGGAACATGCCAATGAAGATAACTGTAATTCATCCCATGGCTGTTATCAGTGCGAGGATGGCTTTGCTCCCCCTAACTGCTGCAACTGTTCTGAGGGTCAAATGATTGTGGGTGGCATATGTAAAGGTATGCAGAATTTTTTATACAATATGTTTTGTATAATGTGGATGTCATGACGTGTAATTACCATACCTAAATCACTTCCTATAGTAAAAGCCTTGTAGCTTTAGGTGTAATATCAATTATCATAGCCAAGCAATAACACCAATAGCACTGAAAAAAGTAAGATTTGCACTCTAATTTGACACTAATAAGCATGTTTAAAGTACATTGATATTGTAATCAATATAATATATTTGGCAAAGTACAAAAACCAATCCTGAAGTATAGTATCTCGCTAACCATGAAAGAGCAAATATGTGATGTAATTATTTAACTACCTGATGAGTTTATTTCTTCACCCATACTTGACCTGTTTGCAAATGACTCTCCTTGGTTTATACTATACAGTGAGCCACATCTACTTCAAGAGCTGGTATTGTATGGTATTAACATGTGATAGCATATAGTTTATAATGAGATTTGGTATTAGATACTATGAGTGAGTAATGTAGTGGGAATGGCAAAACAATTGTATGAGGTGAAGCTGAGTGCAGTTACTGCCCACTCTACATTACTAGTGGTGTATGTACCAAATTTCTATACGGACCATATTATTTACAGTGGTTATTAAATCTGAAATTAATGGAAAGTCAATGGGCAGAGGGTGGGTTGGGGTGAGGTGGATGGGATGGGGAATCGGCAAATAAAAGATCAATGGCCGATGTACAAGTATGTTGATAAGATTTTTATAGAATGGTGTTGTTGATTTTGCAAATTAAAACTCTCCTGGTAGGTTTGCATGATAATATTTTATATATAAAGAAGATATACTATACTCCTGTTTTTGTGAGAACAATTCATTGAGACTTTCTGAAGTCTAATCCATATTAAGACTGAAAACATGAAACACATGCATACTATTAACACTCACACAGGAGGTTTATTAGAAAATTTGCGGTTAACTTTTGAGAGTTTGTCTTCTGTGGGTTTGCTTTTTTGTGGGATCAAGCCTAGACCAGTTGCAGCTAGCTTTCCTTAGGAAAGATGATCATTTTAACAGGTGCTGATATTTGAAAACAGCCTGCCCCATGCTGAAGTCAAACTGAACTTTGCATGCTGGAATCAAACTTTGTAAAATATGTTAAAATGATTGTATATTGTATATTGTTTATTTTTGGCATTTTACAAGTAGCAAAAATTTTAATATCAAAGAAACCTTGCACTAGCTATGGAATAAATACCTTACTTTTCAGGAATGAACTAATATATACTCAATAGCAACTTCCCCTTAGTGAATCTGTAAGTCTTACCTGCTTATTTTAATGATGTGCCTCACTTACTTCTGTGTAGTAACTTTAACTTTTAGAAGCTGTTTAGAAACATTTAAACTTAAAACAGCTGCCACACACACAAAATCATGTTTAATTCTACACAACTCCCTCGCACATACAGAAATCTCCCTTAAGCAAATAATATTGGGTTACAAAGGATTTGGATATGTGAGGGTGTACTGAAAGTGCTATATTCGATTTGATAATTTCTTTCTCTTCCAGTGGTTGAATGCATTGATGGACAGGATGTAATCTTTTTGCTCGATTCTTCAGTTGCAAGTGATAATGATCCACTTTGGAGAGCAAGTTATTTGCTGGAGTTCATAATAGCTACCCTGCTAGAGGACACAAGTGACCTCAAGATCTCGGTCGCACTATTTGCATCCAATACGACTCAAAATGAACTGTTTAATTACACAAATTTATATACTATATCGCATAAATATCAATGCCTGAAAATATTGAGAACAGGGTCTATTTAAATAAGTCTAAAAGCTCGTTCTCTTATGTAACTTTGAACAGGATTAATGAAGCACAACTTGTGAGTAGTGGTAAAAGACCTACCACCATTATTACACTGATTTCAACCACATCTGGAGACAATATTACGTATGTTGTTCAAGAAATATAAAAAACAATCTCAGCAATAACAGGACGCAGAACTAGGCCAGTGAGATACTTTTCTGTTGTCATTCCTAATGCAAGTACCGAAATCTTTAAGCACGGGATTGGAAAGAGAAATCATTGCACTTGCAAATAACAAGAGGAATCAGGTTACTTTTGCATCCAACTGGAACGAAACATTTAATAAACTGACTAACATCCTTCACGACCAAGGAATTTTGTGTGATCGCAAAGGTAAGTAGAATACACACACACACCACAATACATTTGTCTTTCATAATCGTTATATTTAGCTGATTGTCCAATAACTTATTACAACACTAATCTCTGCTAGCGAGTACAATACCATCTGCTTTGTTTAAATTCAAACATTTACAGATAATATAGCTGAATGCAGTGTAGTATGTTATGTTTTGTTATGTGTACTATATATGACACACAGCTATTATTTATTAGCCAAGGCTTGTCCACAAGTTATTTGCTGAACATAATACTTGCACATGTCATTGTGTCATTGTGTTTAGTTGGTCATTTATACATCACAACTACATTTTATAGAGCACTTTGAATGATTACCATAATATTCAGACATGCACCGTCAGCCAAAACACATTATTCCTATTCTAAAGTATGTTCAATTATATTGCTCTAATTCTATTGCAGAGACTTCCATCCTCGAATTTTTAAACAACCAAGCAACAGAAAAATTACTTGCTGCATACTCAAGTTGCGTATATTTTAGAAACATTGACAACGATATAAATAATGTATGTGTGCGGAAGACAAATCAGAATGTGGAGTTGGACTTCAGTGCTATCTGTGACATTCCTAGTAAGTGAATTTATGGTTAACCTCTAATAGTTAATCTTTAAAAAATATTACAATTAGCCATATATAAACATGAAATTGTTAACTCCATTCTTAACAATCATGCATTTCAAAACAATGTACAATCAGCGACGAGCTCTTATGATTAACAATAATCATAATAAAGATAATGTTGGTCTCTCATTAGGCCTGTGCAGATAATGCTAGAAAATTTGGGAAGGGTGGATATGGGGTGTGGTGGTGGATAGATCTTCTGAACATCAACAATTATGCAAATAGAGGTCGAATTACAGATGGAAAAAATAGGTACAACTTCAGTAATTCACCTAGGATGGTAACAATATGTTTGTCAGTTAACAGAGTTGGCACATAGGGATGAAAAATAGATACAATGAAATGGGAAATAAGTGAACATTGAGAGAATGAAGATAGAAAAATTATTCATTGTGGCTTACATAATAGATATGATTAGAATTAATTGCTGTGTGATTGCATTGGAATTTTGTAAGTTTAATGTTTGATTTTTACAACAATTTGCCCTTCTTTTTAATCCCAATCCATCTGCAGCAAGGACCAGTATTGAAAGTAAATTAATTAATAATTTACAGCAATTGTTGGATCGATTCAATTGAAGAAAGGTGGACAAAATTAGAAATAAACAGACAGGATAGCTAGCATTGTAGTACAACTGATTATATAGTATTGCTTGAACTACATATTTTTGTATATCAATTGTAGATTGTGTAGATAAGATTGTATTAAACTGCTGAATATAGAATTGTAAATAACACTTTGTTGATCATTGTCTGCTGAGCTGATGTTTAAAATCATGTAACCAACTGAAAATGCACATTGAATTGGAAATTATGTGTTGATTTAGCCAGTTGATTTAGCCAGTACTGCTATTGATTCTGTATATGTATTTGTGGATTGGATTCTGACAAAACAATACAACAAAAGTAATCCCTCTAAATATCTTCCTGAATGATACTTCTGCATACAATGACAACCTTATGCAAGTTTCCTCTTCCTTGATCCACCCTACTATAAGAACAAAACATGTTAACTATATTCATACATATTTAAAAACAATATAAACTGCACAACACATACCATTCAAAAGGAAGAAAAACAATCATTATGCAGTACAGAATTTTTAAGAGTGTCTAGGCATTTTAAAGGAAAAGTGTGTCCAACTGGTTCTGGTCCGCTTAATTTTTTGACAGTGAATCCAATAGATGAGGTCTTTTGTTGGACTTTTTTCATTTTTTAAATATAGTTTCTGCCCATTGGTCAGCTATTACTTACAGACTTGTTTCTATAGTTCTACATTACAATAGAGGGTCAGTTATGATATCTCTCAAAATCTGAGTGGGATTTGCATATGAGATCTTCAAAAAAAACACTAGAGAAGAACAGGGAATCCAGGTACTCTCCTTTTAAACACTTTTTCTAGCCTGTTTAATTTCTTCTTGATGTACATTATTCAATCAGCACATGGCATATGTTATTATTGTTTTAACTCCTGGACTACAGGATTAATGTCTCCTTTTAAACACTAATTTGTATTACATCACAAAGTCAGTATACGGCACACTTTGTTATGTTTTGTTATTTTGTTCTTTGAGTCATTTCCTAGGAAGAGGTTTAGACTGGTCTCTTTTGAGGACTGGTTGTAAACTGGATTAAAGCATTTTTAAAGTGGATTTTGATGCAGGCCCATGCTAGCACAACACCCACACATAATTGTATACACACACCCAAACAAACAAACAGAGAATAATACATACATGATACAGAGTATCAGATATGTTTGGAAACAAACTAATTTTAAGTTCGAAATCTGTCACACAATCCTCAAATGCTAAAAACACATTCCAAAAAGATTTCTTCTGAAACACACAAAGGTTATAGAGCAAGTTCTATAAATATGTTATTTGAAATATTTTCCAGCTAATGTATGCCACAAGTCAAGAACAAGCAACTAGTTGAAGCTCTGGTGATTCCCTTCTGTACAATTGGCTATAGATAAAATTTCAATAAAGTAAATCCATCAGTCAAAAAGTTAAAGAACGTAGGCCTTGGAATCCTTTATGGTACATTGCTCCTATTCATCTCTCATGTCCTCTACCAGGAAATGGAATAAATGTTCAGCTTTTATGGTAGATGTATACCTGCAGCAGCCACACTAAAGTATTATGCCCCTGGTTGAGTCCCAATAAATTGGTTATTCCACCAAAGCTTACATAATACAACAATAATAATAATACATTACTAGACAATCAGATCTTGTCTGCACTCTCAATTGGTACTATTCATAACGTTCTAAAATTCACATTTTCACAAGACGAATGATTTCAGTGTCAACCCATCACTACAACTGGACAGCAACAGAATTTTGGGTTTGTATGTGCAAGTACCATTAGTTCATGAGACAAATGTTTTGGCATCATTCCATTAGGTAAAGAGCTCTGGGATATTTGTCTATTCCCAATCAAACTGAAAAAAATTCAGTAAATATTTTGCTGTAATCAGTTTATTGCATGGCAGCTCATTAACTACCTCTACTCTAAATCATATAGTCAAGTCAAACAAAAATCACTTTCTAGTGAAAACTTAGTTGTTGTTTTTTAGTTGAGAGGTCACTTTGCCAAAATGGATGTCCAAAAAAGCTTCCTACCATCACATGCTACTGACCCAATGTCTATATGATCCCCCAATATGTTTAAATAATCTAAAATCTTACTAAAAACTACACACATGTCTCGACTGCACTGAGGACAGCTCATTGACCAGGAATTTCCCCAACAGTTGCTTAGATAGAGCCAATCAGCATTCTGGGTTGACTCTTGTTGCAGACACTTCAGCTCCTGCTATGATTTCTTGGGAATGTTCATTATCAAATACTCCTATATACCCGGATTACCAGTATTTCTTAGCAACATACATGGTTCCGACCCACATGCCTGTAAAGGAAGATTTTACTAACATTCCAAACATAGCCATTGACCCAATAGTGCAGCATAGCAAACTCTATGCACTCAACACCACATTTCCCCCCCTCAAATTGTCATGTCTTAGATTTACGGGGGTATTAATTTGATCAGTTAAATTTTAATGGTACAATTATTTATCTATGACAGATTTCTAATTCCAAGTGGAATAGTGTATTGATTGTTTTGTATGTTTTGTAGGAAGATAGCTTCAGAATCATGCTCAAGTCTGAGAGAGAACACATCTTCAGCTGCTTTTGGTGCAAGGGGAGTTCTATGTTGTCTTATCTCAAGTCAATTTGTGGGTATTTCTTACTTTACTTTATCTATTTAACATCATCAAACTCTCTGTATACTTAGTCAGAATTTTTTTAAGTAGCTTTAAAAAATCAGGGAGCCCTATAGTTCATTTTAATCTCCTGCCTCCAAACCAACGCCCCTCCCTTCCCCCTTTAGTGTTTTTGTGTAGCCTTAAGGGAGCATTATAGAGTATATCCTCGAATGCCCACCAAGATCAGCAATCACACTGTATATAAGAGTTGTTTTGAAGTCACATGAATTTTCCTGTCTGTTCCCTGACTTGATATCATTTTTATCCTTTACGTTAATAAATGTTACATTTTCATTTAATTAAAAGATGCAATTTCAGGAGATAGCTGCACTATAATCAAGCAAGAGCAGAATTTAATGTGGATAGTGGCGTCATAAATTCAACTCTACCTGGAATGACATTGTTTAACATCTTTGCACACCTCCATGCTATGGTCCAGTTTATATACCAAAATGTAGCCAGTGCTGTAGGCGTTTTGATGGTTGTTTTGTTTTGCCACACATGATAATCCTTTGAAACTTCAAGTTGGAATATGTGAAGTGAAATTACATCTCTAGCTGTCTCAAACTGTTCCAAATAACATGTCCCAGCATTAAATCTTGAATGACTATATTTTTAAAGTAAATTTATGCTTATATGAAGGGTGGTCTAAAACAAATCTAAAAATAGCAATTTCGGAGCTCCATAGATTCTGCACACTTAACTAAGGGAACTACATATATATATAGCTCCAATGATAGATCTATCTTTGTGCTCCTTTTTGAGTTGCTTAAGTGCTGGAAAAATAATTGAGGGATTTTTTTTACCACATGCTTGCCTACTTCATTACGTCTTAGCACGTAAATCAGCACACAATTATGCAGAGTAGGCCTTCCGCTAGGCACAGATAACAATTTCAAATGGCTAGCACTTTCCAATCAGGAAAGATGTGTGTGTGGTGGTGGTGGTGGTGGTGGCAGTGTGTGTGGTGGTGGTGGTGGTGGTGGTTGTGTGTGTATGTGTGGTGGTGGTGGTGTGTGTGTGTGTGTGTGTGTTGTGTGAACTATAGAATAATACAAACCAAACAACTTGCACACACACACATAGCCATCCAGGTACTAAGATTTTGAACTTCCCTACTTTGGCTGCATATATAATAACTTATACCGATACATTTTACTAAATGAGAGCACACAGAGATCTCTAAGCTATATAACAAGTTGATACACTGAATTGTACAATATCTATGGAGCATCAAAGTTGTAACCAAAAGGTTATGAAACCACAGTCTTCAGTTATAGTTCCCCCATTACGTAAAAATGTAGTATTTATTAATTAAAAGAGGCAATTTCTGGACTGAGGCATGGTTATAACCAGGCAGCAGCACCGTTTTGGGTTGATGGGTGGTGGTACAACCAATTTGATTCACTAGGTCAAACAGGCATGATTCCAAATGCTCTGGCATACCAGTATATTTACTCGCAGAGAGGTGGTGTTGCTTGCCAGGTCAATTGAACTAACTGTACTTACAGTCTGCGTGATTGCCATAAGATTACATCTCTGCTCCAACAGAAATCAGTACTCCCCTCCCACGGCCAAAAAATACTTTCTTCCACCATTTGATTGATTTGTGCTGCAAGGAGTAATATACTGCCAATTAGTCTGCATTGTCCACTCCTCCCATCGCTTGGTTGTAGTCGTAATCGCTTTTTGGCTTCAATCTATCAGGCTTTACCAGGAACTTTTGAAGGAATGCTCACCTCAAAACGAGTCAGGAGGACATAAAGGACGTACCTTGTTGTCTCCCATTTGATGTCCTCGAGGTGGAGGCTGGTGTTTGAGGGGTGACAGCAGAGTATTTTTAAGAATCTGTCTCGGCTCATCACCTTCAAAACACCAACAGAAAACATACAAAATAAGACATGATATCTTGCAGGCAACCTAATTGGAATTAGCCACTATCTGTGAAAAGAATGGTATGTTAGCAGTTATGTCAGTTGACCAATAATCCTGAAGTATTGGGTTGTTGATAATAACCATAATTATTAAGGGTGATGGCAAAAAATGTTTTCAACTCCGTTGTGGTGATGTCTTTCCAATTTTTTAGCCTTATGCAATCCGTAAGTGGCCTGTTTATGATCATAATTTGTACATAAATATTTGTTTCATGCACTACTAGGTGGTCAAAAACCTCGTCTGCAAAGAACAGGTGAAGAAATCCTTGGGCTTAACATCATCATCTGGCAAATTTGGACCAGGAGTTTCTGTGTAGAAACGCTCGTGGGGCTCATAATGTTGTCAAATTCATTCCACCTGACCAGCCCACTTGAAGAATTTCCACTCATATGGCCAGTTTACAGGATAGTGGAGAGAGCCAGCATGGCATTTCTATTAAAGAGAATTTGCCAGTCCTACTGAAGAAGCTGTGCCTTAACATCTGAGTGTGAATATCTGGAAGCAAAACTGGAACTAGCATGGGAAGTGATTATAAGAAGAAGCAGACCCTTTGTAAGGGAGCAGCAGAGAAGACGCACACAAAATCCTAGAATAATCAAAAGAAGCTGGAGAAACTTTTGGATAGAATAGAATGAGAGAATTAGGGGAATTATTTTCTACAAAAGGCAGTATTCAGGCCTATTATCAGGCCTCAGCCCTGACTGGCTGCAGCCCTGCAAAGATAAAACTATAAATAGAATTTATAAATAGAGCTAGAACTCAATATCAACACAAAGGACAATCATAACTCATGACCTCAGACTATCTACACATAGGGCATTCACGATATCATCTCAGACTCTTAGATAAATCCTGTTGGGACATAGAGTACTTCTACTACTCTCAGACTGTTGTAATAAGCTGTGAAAGCCTAGCTGCAAGGGTATATATAGTCCAGGCTTGGACAGTCTCCATATTCTGCTACTCAACTGTTGTATTAATATAAGCTACTTAAAGATCTAAAACTCTTTTGTCAAGTTTGGGGTTTAGCTAAAATAAGTTAGGAAAACACTCTGGTGGCAGTGAACCACCAATGTCGTTATCTGTTAGGTATCTTGTGGTTGGAGACTCTAACACCTATAATGAGTAGAGTTTCATAATGATAAAAAGGAACTGAATGTACCCTAAATGAGCCTTTCGAGATAATTTTTCATCAAAACACTCAAACATGTCCCAAATTGAGCCAAAGAGCTTCTTCCATGAAAAAGTGGATAAATTTGCATAGAAAAGTTTTATAATATTAAAAATGAAATGAATATATGATGATTATGACTAGAATGAGTTTTTTTTAGATCGTTTTTTTTAAAAACACTCAAAATGTCCAAAATTCAGCAAAAAGAGCATTTATTGATTAAGGTAGTAGAAAGAGTATTAGCTTTTTGAGATAAGTTTTTCCTCGAGGCACTCGAAATTGAGATGGTTCAAATTTCTCCAAAAAGTAGGTTTCAGTCATTTAAACAGTTTCTTCATGTCAAAAAGGAACTCAATGTGCCCATTTTGACAAGAATAAGCTTTTCAAGATATTTTTTCCTAATATTCTCACTAATGTCCCAAATTGAGGTTAAAAAGAGGATAAATTTTCTTCGAAAAGCAGTTTTCAGTAACTTATAGAGTAGAAAGAATTTATAATGTTAAAAAGTACTGAAAGTGATGGTTTGACAAAAATTTGCTTTTTGAGAGAGTTTTTCCTCAAAACATTCAAAAATAGAGCAAAATAGAGTTATATAGGGGAGAAATGTTCTCCAAAAGCAGTTTTCAGTGGTATTTCATAATGTTAAAAAGGAACTGAATGTGATTGTTTTGACAAGAATGAGCTTTTTTAAAGATAGTTTTCTGCAAAATTCTCCTTCTTTCAGTTAAAAAGGGTTTCTCCAAAATGCTGTTTTCAGATATTTAAAGAGTAGAAAAAGTTTAACAGTGTTAAAAAATACTGAATGTTGAGCTTTTTAGATAATTTTTAAAAGGTGAGGAATTTTCTTTAAAGAGTAAATAAAAAAAGAACTCAAGTGGCTTTTTGAGATAATTTTTCCTCAAAACACTCAGAAAGTCCCGAATTGAGCCAAATTGGAGAAATTTTCTTCAAGAACAGTTTTCAGTCATTTAAAGGTCAAAAGAGAGATTATTAATAAAGTTAAAAAGTTTGTTTTTTGAGAAACTTTATCCTCAAAACACCGAGCCGAATATGGTTAAAAAGGGAAAATTTGCAGTTTTTAGTCATTTAAAGAGTAACTAGTTTGATAATGTTAAAAGGGAACTGAATTTGATTATTTTCACTAGAATGAGATTGGTGTTTTACTCAAAACACACAAAAACATATCAAATTGAGCTAAATAGAGCTTCTTTCATTCAACCCCAAGGCTTGAACAGATGGGTGGTAAATATGGCAAGGTAAAATCTTTGTCCGACTCAGAAAGAAATGCTTGTTTGAGTCTTAACTTTGTACCTGCTCCAAAGAGTCAATAGCTCTAGGGTTAAGAAGCTGGAGGATAGCAAGGCATTTGAGCTTCAAGGAAGAATATGTGGAATTTTAAGAAGATCAAAGAAATCAAAGGACAACCTGACAGAGGAACAGAGAAAATCCATTTTGTAACTGATTAAGGTGGAAGAGAATGATCTTACAAGCAGATAATGGGAAGACAATGGTTCTGATGACAAAGGATGTTACATTTCAGAGAGGATCTGTGATTGGTTTTGTTTGGTTGATAGCTCATACACCTCATACTGGTTGAGGTCAAGTTACTCGATCTGACACACAATATCTGTGACTACTGTATCTGCAATGTTTCTGCTGTCGAGTACAACAAAGCTGATAGGAATGTTGGATCCCATATAGCATAATTATGGAATAGTGAAGAAGGATCCTACCAAAGCAGGGGAAACAAGATGAATCGTGTATTAAAGAATATGGAGAATACAGGAGAAATTTAACTGCATTATACAATAAAATTAGGCGTAGAGCACGACGGATTTATGGGCTCCCTAAGATACATAAACTGAGGTTCCCCTTAGGCCAATCGTGTCTTCTATATGTGGACCATTGTAATCTTATCAAGTTCATAGCACATTTGATATCACCTCTACCTGGCTGTTTGTTTATTTGTTTGTTTGTTTGTTTGTTTGTTTTTGTTTTGTTTATTTTCTATTTATTTATATATCTTTCTTTATTTCTTTATTTATTGATATCTTATTTATTTATTATTTCATATTTATTTGTTTCTTTTTATTTATTTATTAATATTTTAATTATAATTGTATTGTGTTGTTGTTGTCATCATTGTCATCATTGTTGTTGTTGTTGTTGTTGTTACTGCACCAGATTCACGTATTAGATGTGTCTGCAGCTTCATGTGTTGGATGCATGTGACAGTTCACATGCTCTAAGCATGTGGTGGTAGCACATGGTTGTGTAGTACTGCTATATAGCAGGCTCGTGCAAGTCTTAGCATCTCATTATTCCTAAACATTCAGAGATTCAAGTTTTGAGTAATATTATGTCAAACGAGAGTTAATTGAGAGTACAATAATAATAATAACAATGATAATAACAACAACATAGTAATAATAACAGTGATAATAACAGTAATAATATAACAGTAATAATAAATAAATAAATAATAATAAAAATAGTAATAATAATAATGACAACAACAACAACAATAAATAAATTAATTAATACATTTTAAAAAACCACTAGTTCCTCAAACCACTTGCTGATTGGCCAGAGAACCAGCACTGAGCATTGCCACGTGGTACAGGAACCGAAATACTTAGCTCAAGGTACTAGGTACTGGTAAGCATTAATTTGAAAAAATCCCCCGATCTCAAGTAAGAAGCCCTGCATTTTCAGCTTGAAGTTCCACATATCTCGACTGACATTGGATGGATGGGATGGATGGAAGGATGATGAATGAATGGATGGACAGATGTGGATGGTTGGATGGAGGAAGAGTGGGAGAGACAGACGGACAGACAGACAGCTGTATGGATGGATAGAATGGAAGAATGGAATGCAATGCAGCACTCACCTCGACCACCATCATGCTGTAAACAGAACTTATGCTGCATAAGACATTCATGTATTTAAAATAAAACTGAGACTAGGGGAGTGTTTTGACAAACAAGCTATGTTTGATTGTTGGATTTATTGCCACTCACACAGGAGGCACATTAGAAAGTTAGCGGCTAACTTATGAGAGTCTTTCTACTGTTGGCTTGCTTCTTTGTGGGATCACGACTAGACCAGTAGCAGGTGCTATAGCTTGCTAGCTGCCTTTAGGAAAGATAATTGCATTTTGATATTTGAAAACAGCTTGCTCTGTTCTGGAGTCAAAATAAAGCTGCACAAAATAAGGCCATTAATATGATAGATTTTGCTTATTCTTTGCAAAGCCTTTCAGCCCAAGGAAACCCTGTTAGTTATAGAGTACTTATAAGCCAACAACTTCAAGTCTTCAGCACTAAAACAACATAGCAGCTGTCCCTTAGTAGAGGTGCAAGTCTTATCTGCCTCTTAAGAGGATGAATACCCTGCCTAACTTGCCGCATCTTCCACTTTTAGCTGTTGTTAAGAGACATGGACACTTAAAGCAGCTGCCACTACGCTTATTTCTTGAATACAATCATGTTCAATTCTTCTAAATACAGTAACAACTACTTCACATATCTAGAAATTTCACTTAACCAAGTAAGGTCTTACCTTATCAAGGATATAATGAAGAATGGGGTTGTTCAACACTGAGTGAGTGCATGGGGAAGGTCTATATTTCTGGTACCAATATAACACCTTTGCTATGTATTTAGACACCTTGGATAAGAGGTTATTTCAGAACACTTGAATTAACATGGCAAATCCAAATGCCCCCTGCATCCAAATGCCCCCTGCAAACAGGTAGAAATCTGCTTTTGCTTCTCAGTGTGGGTTGCATGAATTTGTTCACATGCGTTTTGGGATCTCCAATTCTCCCAGCACATTTCAAAGTTTAATGTGATTTATCTTGGTATGAATTGGATGGAAGTATTGTTTTATCTACCTGAAAGACATCTAAGTATGTTCTGAGACTTTTTAGGACCACCTAGAACACAGGTAGAATGTGTATGAATGGTTTTACAAGGGTGGGATTAACTTGAAGCGAGAAGTTGTCTATCTTGGTCCTATGATATCCAGAGAAATTCCTATATCAACAGATGCTACTGATATGAGGCAGTTTCATGGTGGCATCCTATTATAGGAGATTCATTTCCAGGTTTGCTAATATTGCAGGCCATCTCCATCCACTACTTGTAGAGTTTTAGAGGTGAGAGGAGTGTTAGACTTCCTTTGCAGCTCTAACCGATTGCACGCCGTATTCCTAGTACCCGCGGGCAAATTATTCATGAATTAAGGGAGTAATTGATCACAGCCCAGTTGTTGATGTATCCATGGTAGTTATTGGTGAAGAGTTTGTGCTGGAGACTGATGTTAGTCTAGAGGGATTAGGAGCTGTGGTAGGTCAGAAGCAAACAGATGGGTCCTGTGGCATATGCTTCTTGTAACTTGCATGTCCATTATAAAAACTATTTCTATCACTAAACTGGAGAACCTGGGTCTATGAAACACTTCAGACCATACTTATTGGATCATCATACAACTGTTTTGACAGATCATTCTGCATGTACATCATTATTGAATACTTCAAATCCATCTGCTAAGCTAGCAAGGTGGGCCATGATTTTTACAAGAGCTAGACCTCACAATCAAGCATATAAGTGGAAGAGCAATGTAAATGCATAATATGTCTGTCTAATAATTTGTATGAAACAAGGAATATTTCAATGTCTGCGCTTGCTATTAAGCATTAGAAGTGTTCAAGGAAACTGAACTAGAAGAGGGGCAAGCCTAAGCTCCCGACTTAATGACCCTCATACAGACTGTGAAGTAAAGTATTGTTCCAGAGGATCAGGTACTTGATAAGCAATCAACTTTGATCAATATTATTTTATCAGTGATGTGTCAGCTACACTGGTGAGTCGAGGGTTGTGGTGCCGGCTGGATTGTATGTTGACTTGATGAAGGAGATGCATTGTGGGAGTTTTCTAGACTCTTTGCTTGGCACATGATGTATTGTACTTTGAGGAAGAGTTAGAGGTGGACTGTATTACCAGGTGGGGATCTGGTTGTTCTGTAATTCTTTCGCTAGCTACAATAATACTGATAGGAGGACCATTCACTGGATGGGCATAGATGCTCTCCAACTTCATGTAACTGGACTGGGAACAAGTATGTGGTGGTATTCTCTTAATATTTCCTAAAATTGTTGGGGGCATTTGATATCCCTGAGCAATCTGCTGTAACAACTTCTAGACTATGGCAAAGGAGATCTTTTGTAGACACAGTGCCTCAGAAGAACTGCTGTCCGACCAAGGTGCAAACTTCCTCTGTGACCTAGTGCTGGATGTTTACATGTCACTGCAGATCGAGAAAGTGAACACAAACATGAGATCACTCACAAACTAGCGGGTCGGTGGAGAACGATTGACTGCAATGGTTTCCAAGATTGCTGAGAGCTCAGGGAAAGATTGGCATCATCGCTATCCCTTTTTGGGGCTTTTCATACCTCAGTTCATGACCTAACTGGTGAAAGTCCATTTTATTTGCTTTATGGGAGGAATGCTCGAAAACCCTCTTAAGCTGTCTTGAGCGAGAAGGTTTCATCATAATTGGTTGATCGTCATGAATACCGACATGAGTTTATTGCTATATATCCTTACAGCAGCATGGGTATTGGGAAATAAATTGATACATGGTTCCCAAGATTGACAAATGCAATCATTTGACTAGAATGGACAAGACCATCACTTGCAGGTGGTAGACAGAGTCGTGAGTCACTTGCCTGCAGGAAAATCCTGGAAGCTTTCCCATCCTTGTCACAGTCCATACAGAATGTTGAGCATAATCCCAACTAATATCGAAGCAAGGCTAATTGGTCGACAATGTCAATCTTTGCAGCTGTGAACTGTTTCCAACCATGTACTACTGATATATCTGATGTAGCCTGGATGGGATTAAGGAAAAGGTACTATCGAAAGAAGAAGAATACTTTTGCTAAATTATTAATGACAGTATGATTCAGAGAAATGTTCCTGTCACATGCTCTATGAATGCAAGTTATAGTTTCCACCCTGTTCTTTCTTAAGCATAGATATTTCTTTACTATTATTGTTATGTTAACTTCAACTATGAACTGTATTCGGCAGGAGGAATTGTATCTGTTTGTCATTGATCATTGTTAAAATAAGTTTATTGTGTAATGACTTAAACTTTCACCTTTTCCTATTGAAATAAAATGACAGTGGAGGATGGAGGTGAGTGACAGTCAGGGAGGTCAACTCTGTTACATATTCATTATTCACTTATATCATCCCTATGGGATTTACATTGTTTTGTGTGCAATAGACACCTTTCTCGAGAGGGCCAGCCTGTAAAGTCATTTAAAACCCTCTTAGTCTCAGCCATGTCAGTTCTCCATTTACTCTACTTCTACTGGATTGACTTCACTACTTTATAGTTAACTTAGGGCCTAACCACCTTACACTCTAGCTGGGTAGTTGTAGAGGAGGACTCTGGTGGCAGCATTTAACAAGATAAGTGTTTGTCTGGTTGCATATAGGCAGACTATTTCTCCCCCGTCTGTTTGTGGACCCTAACATCTGGTGGCAGCAGTGGTCAGACACCAGTCATCGACGATTTTGCTACCAATCAACCAAAATTCACAATTGGACTTCCAACACAGAGGGTGCTGGCAAAAGAGCTTTTAGTGGGAGTTGATAAGTTCTGGGAGAGTGAGAAGCGGATATACTCTGTATGTTATAACTGCAATATTGTGTTTGCTATTTCCAGTGTTGTATATCATTGATTATTATGTATTTTGTTGTCGCATTAACTGCCGTTCCACGACATGGATAAACGAAGAAAGGAAACGGAGTACTAACAAGTCAGTAGCATTGGGCCATCGTCCCATAATGAGAAGGACCCAGGAGACTCAACCCTCAGGACAGAGTGACCTCACTAAGTTCTCTCCTGAACATAATGGAAATGAGAGATGAGGCTAGGAGGAGAGAGGACAGAGAATGGGAAAGGATAGATGAGGAAAAGGAGGAGAGAGGACAGAGAACAAGAGGACCGCTGGAGAGAATGAATAGAACAGAGGAAAGCCTGTATGAATGATAGAATGACAGAACCGAAGGAGCTCCAAAAACAGCATGAACTCAGACTCCTCGACATACAGATGGAGTATCATCATGAGAAGAAACAGCAAGACCAATGCAGGAAATTGGAAGATAAAATTGTGACATGGAATAACAGTGATCATCCTACATCCTACCTCAAAAGATTTAAAGACATCATAACTGATGCAGGAATACCAAATTTAGTGTGGCCAAGCAGATACCTGTACTCACCAGAAAGGTACAAATAATGTACCCAGACCTGCAGCTGAAGCCTATCCTACCTTGAAGAATGCTCTGAATGCCATGGGACTTCCAAGAAAAGCTGCATGCACGAATACTGGCCCCTTCAAAGAAGGATTGCCATGGCATAGCAAGACACAGTGCGGCATGTCGACAGGATGGTGAAGTGCCTGAGCAAGGACTGTACAACTGAAGCTGAATGTAATCTTACCTTTAATATGGGGAAATTCTTATCATTATGTTCCACAGGAGATACAGAATACGTCAGAATCTAATGCCCAAATCGCTCCTAGAGGCGACCAACATCTTAGGGTAGCATCAAGCTACATGGCAAAGAAGGCCTTACCAGTAGAAGTAGTGATTTCAATATAGTGATAGGTGCAAACCACACACAGAGAATAAATGGGACGATTCCACCAAGACAACCACCTCGTTAGGGTATGGATTCCATAGGAAATGAACCCAGGTCGAAATACATGGAGTCTTCAGGTTCAGCAAAAGACAACAGCAAAGTGAGCATAGCACATTTGTTCCCCTACCTGTTTCCTATGTGGCAAGAAAGGCCACAAGAGATCAGATTGCCCAACCAAATGGCAGGTGGGGCTAGTCAAAAATAGCCAGCAGCATTAGCCTGTAGCACAGGACACGGTTATAGCAGACAAGGATGCTGTAAGTAGTTTAGTTATTGCACCTGTCAGGCAACAGTTTATGTATCAGGGAAGATAGTTAAGATGGAATGTCAATGATAGCTGACACAGGAGCAGGACAGACTATTGTAAATGTCACGCTAGTAAAACCCAGTAAAAATCTAGAGAAACATAAGTTGGCAGCATAATATTAAGTCCACTAGCCCGAGTATGGATTACCTTTGGCAACTATCAAATTCACCACATGGTAGTTGTGGCTGAGAAGGCTCCGGAAGAAGTTCTTTTGGGCTAGACATAGGCTTCCTTGACTCTCTCTTACAGCTAGCCAAAAACCATAACAACAAAACAATGAGCAAAGAAATGAATGATGATACGGTTGCAGAACATGTTTTTGCAACCAGAGTCCAGACAACCGATGAATTAGCAGAGAAAGGGATGATATAACACTTAGTGATGAATCAGGGGATTGTGCCCATTTACCTTTTTCTGATGACTTCTTTAGTTCAGATGCATGTATAGAGCAAGAGGTCACTGTCCCATGCTGGTTACCAATAGACTTGCTTCTCCCCAATATCTGCCCAGGCACAACACAGGGACACCTTCATTATCCGAATAAGGAAATACATGTGGGGGTGTGTGCAGGGTTCGTGTTGGTGCAATTGGCATATGCTATTGGCTAATTTACACATAAGAAATTAAGGATGAAAACAGAAATCAAGGCTGACATGAACATGATACAATTTTAATATCTATACAACACGCACTCACTACAACACATAACTGTTTATTATTTCTAATGTCCCTGAGCTTCAGTCTGGAGCATAACACTCCCCCCCTCCTCTGGAGGCCGGAGGCCATGTGAGAAGGAAGTGAAAATGGGTTATTGGCCAGGCTTGGTGGGAGAGCCCATCCGCGTTTCCATTTTGGGATCCAGGTCTGTATTTCACTGTGTAGTCGAAAGGCTGTAGTCTCAAAGCCCACCTGGCAAGTCTCCCATTAGACAGTTTGGCCGACTGTAGGAAGTAAAGAGCTCGGTGGTCGTTTTCGATTGTGAAGGGTCGTCCCACCAAGTGGATGGCAAAATGGTCGACCGACTCCAACAGAGCAAGCCCTTCCAACTCAGTAGCGGCATACTTCTCTTCACTAGGTCGGAGCTTCCAGGAGTAGAAACCCACAGGTAGTTCGTTCTTGTCCCCCAACACGCTCAAGACTGCTCCAATGCCGGCATCTGTCTGTAGCACAAATACGTCACTTTGGGAAGGAATAGTTAGTGAGGGAACCTTACACAACTGCTGTTTAAGGTACAAAAACTCATCGTGCATCTGTGTGGTCCATTCAACAGTCTGAGGGGCCACCTTTCGTGTAGCTGCAGTTAGAGCAACAGAATTGTTAGCATAGTTCTTAACAAATCTGTGATAATATCCCGTGAGGCCCAAGAAAGACCTCACATCTGTCTTCGTCACTGGTCGTTGGAATTCTCGGATCGAAGCGACCTTGCAATCATCTGGCTGTACTCTGCCTCTGCCCACCACATGGCCCAGGTATGTGCAAGAGGCCACCGCCCATTCACACTTGGATTGTTTTGCTGTGAGACCCACCTCTCGAAGACGACCAAGCATTGTTTGCAGATGTTGAATATGGTCCGATCAGGACACACTGAAAATGACTATGTCATCCATATAAGCCTCAGCATATGCACCATACTCATCAAGAACATTATCCATTAACCTTTGGAAGGTCGCCGGAGCATTTCAGAGATCAAAAGGCATGTAAACATACCTAGTGGGGTGCAGAAGGCTGTTTTCTGGATGTCACTCGATCTCACTGGGACCTGGTGAAACCCTTTATTTAAATCGAGCTTTGATAGGAATTTAGCTTCGCCCAACCTATCCAGGATGTCATCTATTCGGGGCATTAAATAAGTGTCAGGAACTGTGATGGTATTGATTCTCCGGAAATCAACACATAGTCTAACCGACCCATCTTTCTTTCTGACTGGGAGAACAGGCGAGGACCACGGGCTACGGGATGTTCTGACAATGCTTGCTTTAACCAAAGAGCGCACTTCATCCTGAGGCTGGTCATGCCATGCAGGTGCTAACCTGTATTGTGCTGTGCGGATTGGAGGGGAATTACTCGTGTCAATGGGGTGTTCTAACAAGATCACTCTCCCTGGCTTACACTGCATGACATCCTTAAAAGTAGCAAGCAATGCGTCTAGCTCAGCTTCTTGGGCGTAGTTAAGGTCCTTAGCATGAGAGCTAGTCACAACTCTATCTCTTTCATCTTTGTCATCCTCATCTGCCACTGTTATCCGCATGCCATGGCCTTAGCCTGTTAATGTGAACAATCTTAGGTTTGTGAACTTTTCCAGGGATAGCTAACTGGTAGTTGACAGAAGTCTGATCAATAACTTCAAAAGGACCTTCCATGTGTCGTCTAACTTGCCAGTAAACCCTGGGACCCTCATCAACACTATTAGGCCAACCTCTAGAGATCTTTCTTTTGCATTCCTGTCATAGGACTTTTTCATATTGGCCTTGGCTACCTTTTCCCGTTCTCCTACAATCTCAGACATGGCTTCCATCTTCAACTTTAGTTCTCCCACCCACTCATGCAACGTATGATCTGGCAGCTCTCCTTCCAACCAATTGTATTTCAGGATCTCTAGGGGACCCCTAACATCTCTGCCATATATAAGTTCAAAGGGTGTGAAGCCTGTGACTGAATGAGGTGAATCACGGTATGCAAATAGCAAATACTTAAGGTAGGTGTCCCATTCCTTCTTCTCTACCTCTACCTTCCTCAGCATAGCCTTACAAGAGGCAGGCCACCTCTCCAACATGCCATCCGATTGTGGGTGGTGGGTAAGTCCTACGGGAGGTGATACCTAACAATTTGCACAACTGCTGGTTCAACTTGCTCATAAAGACTGTCCCACGGTCTGTTAAAATTTCATCTGGGATGCCTCTTCGGGAAAACATTTCCACCATGGCATCAGCAACAGTTGCAGCATCTACCCTCTTTAAGGGCATAGCTTCCGGATATTTGCACATAGAAGTAAGGATCCATTTATTCCCACTCTTAGTCCTTGGGAGCGGACCCACTATATCAAAGGCAACCCTGCTAAAAGGTTCCTTGATCACGGGGAGAGGTATCAAAGGTGCTCTGCCTTGGGTGTTTTTAGAGGCTCTCTGACATTGTGGACAAGTGGTACAGAGGTTTCTTACATCACTCACCACCCCAGGCCAAGTAAAATGCCTACGTAACTGGGCACAAGTATGTTTCACTCTAAAATGTCCACTTCTTCGGGATGAGTGTGCTAGTTCTAGGGCAGTCTTCCTTCTGCATTCTGGCAACACAACTCTCACCCAACTAGTACCCAATTCGTCAACCTCAGTATGAACCAGCAAATGACTGTCATACCCATATCCATTGGCAGACTCCTCAGCCATCTTCCTCAGGTTCTTCAGTGAATCGTCATCATCCTGTTGCTGTACTAGCAATGCACGATCAGAGCTGACTGGTTCACCTGAAGGCAGTGGAATGTCCAAGGGTTCCTCCTCGTTTGGAACAGTTTGCTCCTGTTTGTCGTGCATAAAAAAAGAATCATCAAAATTAAATTCTTCAGAGAGAATATTGAGGGGAGAAGCACCAGACTCAGAACTGGCTAAATCATGTTGCCGTTCTTGTTCCACGTCTGCGGCCACTTGACTCCTCATTCGAAGCACATGAGCTGGCTGGGATTCACGAATCACCCAAATCTTCCTAATCTCCCACAGCTGGTCGTAAATATTGAGGTCCATCCCGAGAATAGCATCAGCTGCTCGGACTTCCTCTGAGACTGCAACTTCACACTCCTCTGACAGGTCACCAATCTGAAACTTGACCTTAGCTATGGGGCAAGAACTTGCTGCTTTGCTCTCAAAACCATCTAGAGCAACTGTCTCATTAGTATATTGATTATCAGTAACAAGCCTCCTTGGATGAACTACAGTGCAGTCACTGCCGACATCCAGAAGTAAAGTATCACACTCAGTGTTACCAACCTTCCCTTGTATAAACGCTAGTCGACATTCTTTCCACTTGGCACTAATCTTCCTCACTCGTCTAGGGCAGTCTGGTCGTTTGTGTTGTGGCTGTTGACAATGGTAGCACACGACTGGGCATGCTCCATTCTCCAGTGATGAGAGACCAGTGGTAGTCGACTTGCACTTTTCCTGACCTGATGCACCATCAGTCTTGGTCGTACTCCATGTGGGTGTATCTTACTCCCTCCTCCACTAACTTCTGCCAGAGTGATCACTGTCTCTGCATTCGAAGCGGGAGTTGTAGGTGTCTCCTTCGCGACGGTCATATCGAGAAGCGTATGTTGGCCTGGCCTTCCATGGGATAAGTGTCTGGAATTCAGAAGCTATATGGGCTGCTTCCATTGCAGTTGTTTGATTACATCCTAGGACAAAGGTACTGACATCCTAGGGCAAAGTAGAGATATATTTAGAAAGAATAATCATAGCTATAGCATCAATAATGGACTTACACCCGTCAAGCCCTTGCTTGATCTTGGACTCTATCCTGATGAGGAATTCTTCAATGGATTCTCCTTGCCATTTCCTCAGGGTCCACCAGTCCTTACTGGCTTGCTGCACAGTGTCGCCAAAAGCATCTAGAAGAACCATCTTGATAGCCTCATAATCATCCTTCAAGTGCGCAGAGACTCTGGCAGTATATACAGAGGAAGCCTTCCCAGTCAGATAGAGAGGCAACAGCACTTCCCAGAGAGCTCTCGGTTCTTTGTTGCATGTCAAGGCTTGCTCAAACTTCAAAAGAAAATCTGCAGGTTTCTCATCATCCATACCCTTGGGAATATTGGCTAATCTCTTCGATCAGTTTCTCTGTCTGGGTCTCCCTTGATTTGTCCATATCCCTCAACAAAGTCATTAATGTTTCTTGGTGCGCTTGTTCACGCTCTTTGTCCTCCTGGCGTCTCCTCTCCACATCTTGTTGGCGTATCTTTTCATCCTCTCTCCGCAGTTGAAGTTCCTCCTGACGACGCTTTTCCTCATTTTCCCTACGGATCGCTTCGTCTTCTCTACGTGTGGCGTCACGTCGATCCATGCTCTCAATGAGCATCTTGATTGAGTCCCAGACAGGAGCGCCAATAGCCTGAGACTGTGGTTTGATGATACGTTCATGTTCCTGATCACCCATCTCTGATACAGACAAAGTTTCATCCGAGTCGTGGGTCACGGCGACCGGCTTCTTGAGCTTCTGCTGACTAGACATCTTCCAAGTAGTGCAATTTGTTCTCAAAAGAAGAACAGAGAATAAACAATAGTAGCTAAGGGCTTACAGCTTTCAATGAGCGATAGTTTGGTTCAGTAACTGCTGCCGCCAAGTGTTGGGGAACAATCTTGCCCCAACGTATGCTACACACCCTACTTGAGCTCAACGAGCCAATCCAGTCAGAGTGGTAGGTATGCTGCCACCAGAGTCAAGTCTTACTACCCCCTTCTCCCAAGAGATAAGGTTTTTATTCCTTATAATAGAAAGTAGGTTAAAATTAGAACAGCAAGACAGAACTGACTAGTCACATGCTCAGCTGGGGCTTTTAATAGGAGCTACTAAAATGACCAAATAAGGAAATACATGTGTGGGTTTGTGCAGGATTGATGTTGGTCCAATTGGTATATGCCATTGGCTAATTTACAAGAAACTAAGGATTAAAACAGAAATCAAGGCTGACATGAACATTATACAATTTTAATATCTATACAACATGCATTCACTACAACACATAGGTTTATTATTTCTAATGTCTCTTAGCTTCAGTCTGGGGCATAACAATATCCAAGGAGTTAAGAAATGGTGTAGCTCTTGTCCTGAATGCCAAACGGCAGAGAAGAAACCACCTCACTGAACTCCACTATTCCCTTTACCAGTAATTTCATATAGCTTTACCAGATTGTCCTTCGACATAGTGGGTCCACTGCCCAAAGCAAAGACAATGAACTGATACATACTCACCTGCATGTACCTTGGGTCTAAATACCCAGAGGCTACCACTGAAATGGGTAAATCATCTGACTATTGCTGACAGTTTGGTGAGATATTCTCCCATACCGGGATCCTGGCAGAGATTCTCACTGATCAGGGGTCAGTGTTCATAAGTAACTATGCCCTGTCCTTGCGATTAAACACCTTATAACCTCCTACCACCCTCAAACTGTTGGCTGCCTCAAAAGATGGCATTGTTCATTGAAAAATATGTCGAGAAAATGTGAAGAAAGGAATGCTGAATGGGATAAGATCCTAAGTATTTCCCATTTTCCTATAGTAAACCCCCCGCCCCCTGCCCCCCCCCCCCCCCCCCCCCCCCCCCACCTCCTCCTCCATGTAAACACTGGGTTCTCCCCATTCGAAGTGGCCTTGGGATAGCCCATCTGGTGTCCTCTCAAAGTACTGAAAGGATGGATGACTGGGGATGTAGCACAATTCAGTGTAGAAGAATGTGTAAACACACTGGAAGTTAGCAAACAAGAAAGATAGTATGAAAAGGTGGCCAAAGTAAAAATGAAGGCCTCAATGATAAACAGGCACAGGACTGTCAGCTTAAAGAAACCCCAACCTTAAAGGCCAGCTAGAAGCTGTGTGGGATGGGCCATTCAAGGTCACCTGACGTATTTTCCCAGTGACTTAGGAGATAGGCGTGCCTAGATGAAGGAGTAAATGTATGGTTACTCTTATAAACTCCCTCAAAGTGTGGAATACACCACATGCCCTAGTATAAACTTGGTGATAGTTGGGGAAGAGGCAGAGGAACTTCAGGTAGACGGAGTTAAGCTTATACCCACTCTTAATGAAACCCAACAGGTTGAAGTACAAAACATCTTAGAACAACATCGGGAAGTGGTATGCACAAAACTAGGAAGAGCAATAGACATCTGTCACAACTATCAATATGGGCATGCCTCAGCCCTAATGACTTGCCCATACAGGCTATCCCCAGCATGGAAAGCTCGGTTTCAAACCCTCGCTCAGCCCTTAGTGCTCTCCTATGGTATACCAGTAAGGAAACAAGATGGCTTAGTAAGGCTCTGCATAGATTTCCATCGCATCAATAATGTCACCCAGCCTGATCCTGACACTATGCCCCGAGTTGATGAGATGATTGCCCAACTCGGCAAGGCTCGTTGGTTTTATAAATTGGACCTCACTAAAGGATTCTACCAAATTCTCCTGGCTGAGGAAGAGTAGGACAAATCGGCATTTTGCACTCTATGAGGTAAATATCAGTTCAAGATCATGCCCTTTGGTTTGCGGAATGCTCCGGTGACCTTCCAGCACATGATGGACTGGGTACTGGATGGCATGCTGGAATTCGCCAGGGCATACATAGATGATATTATTGTTTATAGTCAGACATGTTGCACTAGTCCTAGATCAGCCAAAGAAGTTCGGCTTGATTGTAAAACCATCGAAATGCCAGTGGGGATAATCTTTTCTGATTTTTCTAGGACACACTGTAGGAGTGGTTGTGTTAGTCCCAGACTGTCGAGTCATCAAAATCAAACAGTACATCAGACTCATCACTAAATGCGATGTACCTGCTTTCCATGCATGTTATTACAGGAAATTCATTCCTAGGTATGTGCACCACTCTGTGGCATTGAGAGCTGCAACACATAAAGTAGCGCCCAATAATGTTGTGTGGACTGAAACTATGAATTTGTATTTATTGTATGACATGTCCATCCTCACTATCCCTACACCCTCTGATAAGTTTGTGTTACAGACTTAATCTTCTGCTTGAGGCATCACTGGTGTTCTCAGAGTAATCAGGAAAGAGGAAGAGTTACGTGCCTGTTGGCTTCTTCTCACACTAGTTACATCTGGCAGAGACAAGATACTCTGCTACAGGTCCTTACCCTCATGAGGGCAATACAGCACTTTGGAATATTGCATCATCTCTCTTGCAAGAAACCTTTTAGGCAACAAATTAACAATAAAATCATAGCTTGCATCCTTTCAATTGGTGTATATTGAGAAATCGTCAACTATTTCCTCTTTCTTTGTCTCTGTTCTGCAGCTATCCTACTTTCTGTTAGATGATGTATAGTTGTTGTTCTACGCTGTGCAGCTCAATAAGAGTAAAAGCCATTGTCATCTTCATAATCCCACCATGGCTATTCTTCAAACCAAGAAGGTTTAAATTTTCTCTTTTCTCATCGACTGCCAAATAGTCTTAAAGGAAAGCAAAACTTTTTATGTTGATTTGGATGAGAGCTAGTTTAAGTAGTCCTATAGTTCAAGGCTTGATTTGTATCTACATATCAAAAAATACTTGTTAAGGACCCTCCGCTTCAGTAATATAGTTATTTGTATGACTTGGATTTATATTTGCACCCCACCCCCATTCCCCTTCGCATAGCTCATTACTGAATAGTCCCTCTAAACGTTACAGCGCATTATGTGACTTGAGGGCAGTAGCTAATATGCCTTTCTTGACAGAGCAAATAATGTATAACTTGTGGACATTAGCTTGATTGGGGTGTGGCTTGATTTTAAGGGTGTAGTGGGAAATATGGGGGTGAGGCAATTGAGCACCCATTACCCCTCGTTATACCACTGCAATAGCACTTCTCTGCTCTTACCATGTTGGTGCAGCTTGGGCATACCAGCATTAGGTTGGGTATGTAAACAAGCTGCCATTTGCTTTACTTGACAGACATGACCGTGTGTTATATCCCTCATGATGTTTAGCGTAAGAGCTATTGGCTACTCACATAGTACTAAACTAGAGAGAATGAACAACACTATCTTTGACCTCTGCAGGAGTCCCAGCTCAAATAGTGTAAAGGTAGAATACTGGGTCTCAGACAGTTCTGGAATACCAACAGGCAAGTGACTGCAGTGTTTGTAATCCTCATCACAATGGTGGGATTACCATGAAATGTCATGGTAGTGATTATAGCCATAAAGAAGAGGTTGTATCACCAGCCAACCATTATGCTGGCATGCTGGTGGTAACAGACATCCTGGTATTAATGACCAATTGATGGGCCAATATTGCTGGAGAATATATCTTTGGAAGCACAGACGATATGCATTGTCAGATACGCAATATAACATTATTCATTCCAATGGTCCTATTTATGGATTCTCTTTTTGTCATTGCTTTGATCTCCATTGACAGATTTCTATTCATCTTCAAACCTCTCCATTATGAAGGAAAATACTACAAATGATGGAGTTTAGTGAGTATTGCTTTCACAGCCATGCTCAGCATGGCTATTGGCTTGTTATTTTGTTCAGACCAGAAACATTGCAGGACTATGCAGGAACGCTATTTTGCTTATTTAATAGAGAAAAAACAAGTTACATAATACTTGTGACTATTGTTTGCTGCATGGCTCTCATTGTAATCGCAGTTTGCGATATCAGTGTGATCTACATAGTTCAAAAGTATATCAAAGTGTGGAAATCACTATCTAGTATAGACAAAATGAAGGCATACATTCAGGAGGGTGGCATGCTTCTCTAAGTGCTATAATCTGGTTGCCTAAAATACTTCTATATGTACTTCTTGTAATATTCGATGTACAATTGCCCTTAAGCTATGTCTCTATGGTTGAAGTTCTCTTTCTGAGTCAACTATCCCTACACCCTATACTAGAGACCACTCTGATCAGTGATACATGTGGCCTTCTTAAGGATTGCTTTGCTATAAATGTGGAACAAACTTCCTCATACTCTCACTGCTGTATATCCACACAGGGGTGTAGCCAGGATTATGTAATCCTGAGTCTTGCTGTGTAGACTTCCCCTTTAGAACTGAGTACTAGTACTCCCAGAATTCCACAGAATCAATCTCAGAATATCTTATATTTTAGATATTTTGGGGGGCGGGGGGAGGGGGGGAGATGAGCATGCTCCAAGCCACCCCTATTTTTATGTGATATATATATACTCCCCCTTCACATCAATACCAAACTTTGGACTTCCCCCCCCCACTCCCAAAACTCAAAATCCTTAATGAAACCCTACACACACACACACACACACACACACTTTCAAGTTTACATTGACCCCCCAGATGGCATTTGTGAAACTTTGTCATATCTTTAACCATCATGCCCCCCTTAAAATCCAGATTCCTCCAGTCCCCCCCCCTTGGACAATTTTCTAAATGAAATCCTGTCTAGCCACATCGAAGAATAAATGAAGCAACACAATGAAGAGGTAGCTATTCAGAGGAGTTAGAAAGTTGAATTCACCTGGAATGACGTCTGGAGAACTCATCAATGACTTCTTCAATGTCAATGGGTATGTCTTGATGCATGTTAAATAGAGTCATGCTTGAGAGATGTTCATTACTCATGCTAGACCTAAGGACAGTTTTGATACGTTTAAGCCCACTGAAAGATCTCTCAGCAGAGCATGAAGTTATGGGGAGGGTGCAGAGAATAGTAGGGCTTTGATATCAGGGTAAAAGCTAGAGATGTGGATTAATGTTGAGGAGAGAGTTGAAGGAAGCGAATTTAAACCATGATCTTTCTCTTCAGATTTTTACTTGGTGTACTAGCTGTTGTAGATCTCACCACTGAGAGAAGACGCATTTGGTAGGTCTACAGCATATAGCTCCCCTACTTTCATCACCACACTGGACACAGTTGCATTATCTTCTGTTACCAACACTGATGGTACATGTACCAAGTGTAGATATTGAAAAGATTTTCTTTTATGAACTAAACCACTTGACAAGCTCAGCAAGAAGACGGTCCAAAATTGGAACTGTGATAGTTCTTCTAAAGTATTCAGAGGGATTAGATGCTGGTATGCATGCTCTGTGTTGCTACCCGACCACATATCCTGGTCATTGGTGGTGTATTCCCCACCTCATTACATATTTCAGAGATCGGAGTTTCAAATCATCTACTGTGGTAGGAGTCAACATTCTCTCTGACTTGCTTTAGGGAAGTATTGATCTCAGACACTGCCTGAACTATGTCCTTAATCCTCTTAAAGGCACATTGTTAGGCCCCCCTGGTGGTCACTCATTGGTAATCACAAGAGCACTTAAGAATTCTGTTGTTGTTATAGCCAGCAAGAGAGTACTGGCATCTATAGTGTCAGGAGCCCACATGCGAGAACCTTCAGCTGAAATGTTCTCAAAATGAGCAACAATGGAGGAGTGAATTTTCTTAATACAGTTGAGAGTATACTGATCAACTGATTCTGAATATCAGGGGATGTGTATGTGGCATTTCTAGCTGCACTCTGAAGGTTGTCCCTCATGATTTGATTTCCAGCCAAGATACGGAAGTTGAGCAAAGCACAAAAGTTGCCATGGTTTGTGTTTGCTGCTTGTGCACCTTCCATATCAGTGCCACTATCACGATGACCATGGAGAGCAATGTTCTGCCGACCACACAAGACAATTATCTCTATCATAGAGCAGATCTATTTTCTGTTGTTCTGGATGGGTTCTCTTGTTCTTTCTCTAAGTTGAATTAACACACTCTCTCGCTTACCACTCATCCTCTCTAGGAAAGCATCAGAGACAGCAATGGCACCTTTGTGGTACTCTCTAGTTGAATGGAGATCATACACTTCATACATCTTCTTGAAGTTGGTAAATGCTGTCTCAACAAATACTCCTTTACCTTTCTGTACATCTATGCTCCTAGCAAAGAGCATACAAGGAAGACAATACCCACCATTTCCTTGCCAACTGTAAGTCAATTAGCTGTACTTTCTTAAATACCGATGTAGAAATCCACGATCACCTTCACGTGGAAACTTGTAATCATATCAGGAGTGAAGTGGTTACAGTAGAAATTGTACTTTTCATGTTCGGTCAAAGAACTTCTTCTCTTGGCCAAGTAAGCTACATCTATATTAACTACTGATTCCTCAGGCTCCTGCTCAATACGAGGATGCATTGAGGATGGTGGAAGAGGATCAGTACTCTGATCAGGTACCGATTAATATTCAAAGAATGGTATAATAAAGGAGGTGGCTGTGGTCTCTACTTCAGAAGTTGAGGGACTGGGTGATTCAGGGACCACTATATTACTGTATGTGTACATGCAAATATTTTTGTTCCTAATTTTTATTGTAGCTATTGTGAATGTATTTTTATTGTAGTCATCATTCAAGTTTATTTACCTTGAGTTTGCAGGTGGTCTTTCTTGAAACTTTCTTGAAGAATCTATACTGTGTCTTGTTGGCCAGCTGTTCAGCTCCATATGATTGCAATAATAACAGTCAAATTGGAAGAACCACACTCAACCTTTTTGCAATTGACCACTGAACTCAAAAGTGTATGAGCTCGAAGAGTAAAAGCTTTAGGTTGGTGAACCATTCCCCCCCCCCTGGCTATGCCCATGCTACAGAAGAATGTGATAAAAATCACTGCAATTGTAGTGTCCTGTTCCTATTGATTGATGCTGCAGTTTTACCTTAAAACAATTCAAGCAGTCCTACATCAACTGAGCATATTTGATAGCTGAGGAAGATCAACCGATGGTGAAAGCCATTCAGTTTGATGGAGACATTTGAAAGTATTCACATAACCCATGATTTCCCCCACACTCCTACCTACACACTAACTTCTTATGATCAATATTAGTGCTGTATGCTAATAAGGAATTCAAGGCAAAAACAACAACAACTAAACAACTTCATCACAATGGACTCCCACAGGTCTATATCATTATTACTGCCTAAATAGTTAACCAAAATTTACTCCAAGATTCTCTAACCATCATCAGAATAATTCCTGATGAACAGTAGAGCACCTAGCTGTGATTAGCAATGCTGTTGATTTTTGAAGTCATTATTTATTCATTTAACCTGATGCCCTATGGGACAAAATTTGACCTCTAAATAGCAATTTTCTAGCTATTATCATAACAGTATCATATATAGCTGAGATCTAATAGAGCAACGGGGAAGCAGTCAAGCATTTTATGTATTTCTATGTTCTATGTTGCCTTACAAATTCTGAACTGGTGCCAAGGTTGAACTCAACAATGCACTGTAATAGTAGTAGATTCTAAAGCAGTTTCCATGAAGATCGGCACTAAGAGTGAGATTGCATAATTCTAAGAGTACTAAAGGTCCATGCAGAAGCTGACAATAAATACTTGAAGGATAGTTTGTACTCTGACAAATTCTATAATATTCAGTATGCTCTCCTCTATTGACTATGCCTATGCTGATTATGAAGCCAGTTCCCTCTATCCATACCAAGCCTCAGTACTAGCTGGACTGTGCAATGAGATCAGGTTGTATGGTTCAATCCATTTGGTAAAATCCCTTAGCAGATAAAAGAATAAGTCGGCCAGAAATAGGAAAAACAAGAAACTATGACCAGATGATCCACCTTTCACCAGGCTGATGATGGCTAGTGCATCTAGCCAAAACATCAAGGAGTAAATTTAGGTTTACTATTGAGACATTAATAATAATCTAGATCAAGTGGGAGTCCATTGGGAGATGATTTATAGCTTTTGGGGTTTTTTATGCCTTTCATTCCTTACTACCAATATTGATCATAAGAAGTTAATATATAGTGTGGGGGAAATGATGAGTAATGTGAACAGTTTCAAATGTGTTCATTTAACAGATTAATCCTCCTCAACTATCAAATATGCTTGCTTGATGTGTAGGACTGCTTGAATTGTTTTTAGGTAAAACAGCAGCATCAATCAATTGGAACAGCACACTATAACTGCAGTGGTTTTTATCATATACTTTTGTCAATCTGCATCAGTTATGTAAGAGCAAGTTTGTTCCATATTTATAGCAAGGTTATCCTTAAGAAGGCCACATGTAAGCACGTTCTTCTTCAATAGCTATCTCACATCTCCTCCGATCAGGATGGTTTCTAGGATAGGGTGTTGGGCCAGAAAGAGAATATCAGCTATAGTGTTTCAGGAATCACATATGACAGTATTTTAGGAAACCAGGTAATAGAATTTGCGAGAAGAAGGCCACCAAAGGCACCAAACAAATAAAACTGCTACTTGTGAATTTCCTCTGTGACTCTTTTGTTCATGTCCTGAAAGTATGCCTTCCTTTTGTCTATGTAGGTAGTGATTTCCATACATCTTTGATATTCTTCTGAATTATGTAGATGACACAGATATTGTAGGCAGCAACACAACTATTATGTAACATTTTTGTTCTCTATTGAATGAGCAACTGTAATGTTTATTGTGTGATGAAAATGTGAAAGCAACTCACTAATATCCATTGTTTCTTGGCTTCTCCTTCATAATGGAGAGGTTTGAACAAGAATGGACATCTTTTAATGGAGGTCAAATCAAAGACAAAAAGAGCATCCATAAATAAGGTCACTGGATTGAATACTGAAATTCTGCAAGGCCTGACATGCATAATTTGTGTGCATATATATTCTCCCAAAATACCAACCACTATGACAATTGGCAAACAACTCATTAACATCTGGATGTCTGTCACCATAAGATTGACAATGGCATTATAATGGTTGGCTGGAAATATAATCTCTTCTTTATGGCTATAATCACTACCATTATGTACAATGGCAGTCCAACCACTATGATGAGGAGCATAAACGCTGTAGCCACTTGTCTGTCGGTTGTTCCATAACCGTCTCTATTCTATCATGACACTGTTTGAGTTGGGTCTCCTGCAAAGGTCAATGGTAGTGTTGTCAATTCTAATCTATTAGTATTCTATTGTGAGTATTTGTAAGTTTACATTGGCTATCCTTAAGATTAATATTACATGAAATGAAGTAGCATGAGGAAATATGCGAGAAGAGAGAGCATAAATGAGAGTAGATAAAGCTAGACTGGGAGGATTATCAGAAAGCAGTGGAAGAAATGTTCATTGGATGGGAGGATTAAGTGAGAGAGCTTGGACAATATTAGGGGCAAGATATAGTTGAGGAGGTTTAGATTAGATGGAAGCAGGTCTTAGCTGCAATATGTCAGAATATGTGGAATTGCTTATTTATGTTAGGTAGTTGGCTGTAGGAAGTTAAGAGAAAGAAAGAGGAGAGGGAGAGGTTGCATCGAGACAACTTTCAGATGATTACATGGGTCTGAGAAAAGATGATCAAGTGACAAAAAAATGGAGGCATGGGTGGCTATGATATGAGCATGTGTAAAAAAGAATGTTGGGTAGAAATCATCAAGTGTTGAAAAGAACAAAAGATCTTGTTCCTAATGGAATTTTGAATGAGATGTTGGAAAATGGGGGTGGAAGCTTATTGAAGGTGATGTTTCAAAGATGGACATGGTGATAAGGCGTGGGTGCTGCCTGGTAGATTGGAAGAGGAGTCTACTGGTACTACACAAAAATGATTACGTACACAGAGCAAGCTGACTATAGGGAAATTGCTTGAGGTTCTAGTGTGGCAATGGTTTTTGAGAGAGTGCTGGCAAGAAAGTTGGGAAGGTTTGCTGAAGGTAGGATCAAGACAGGAGTGCAGGGAGGGTCAGAGGAGATGTTCAGAGTAGTATTTTGTTTTCAGATGAAGTGAGGGAAAGGGAGAAGAATATTCACATTTGGCCTTTTGGGATGCTTATGATCGTGTATGGAGGGAGGGACTGTGGGATTTCCTTTAACCAGTGTCTATAAGAAATATCTTAATTGGTGACTGGTAACATCAAATTTGTGTACCCTAGACTCTTCAATGATTATTCAGGAACATACACAAAGTTTCAAGTTTTTGCTTCTAGGTCTCTATGGATATGCAATCATAACCACAGTGCAAAGAGATGTGACCACAAACAGGAAAAATATGCTGGACACATTTGAAAGCCAAAACTGAAAAAGAGAGAGAACCAGATTAAATAATTTTTCTGTCCACCACATCCATCTGAAAGAATAGCGTCTCTATTTATCAGATAAAAGTTTGTTGACGTAATGAAGAAGAGCGCTGCTATCTGCTGTTATCTCAAGTCAAAGCCTTTATACCAAAGTTATACACTAAAACTGATGGGGGGAAAAAACAGGAACTGCAGTTGGAAACTGAAAGTAAGTGTGGCTACAGATGGGTCATCTTTAACAAGGGAAGTGTGATTTCTGAGGTTGTATAAAACTTTTCTGCTTTAAACGAAGATGTGTTTCTGATTGGAGTTTGGACTGGACAGTTCTTTCTCACTTAATGGTCGACCAAAGGACAGATTGTGATGTGTATTTATTTTAATCCTCACACTTGAAAATGGGTTGTGCACTTCCACCAAGTTCTAGCTCTGCAGCTATTAGAGGCTAATATTTGTCAAGATAAAAGTGATACTTTTGGTCACTGAGAGATCTTCACTTAGGTAACACTTGTGATGATTATCATGTCAGGAGCAGTGTGATGAGTATGGCGCATGTTGAATTATCTCATTGTTCATATCATTAGTACGATTTGGCATGGTCATCTGCTTACCACACATGTCAAGTGGAGAAGTGATTTTCTCTGAAATCACTAAATGGAATATAATAATATGTAGACTGACAAAAAAAATCCCCATACTCACATCTAGTCTGTGATAAAGTGAATATATTCATCAAGCAACATACAATGTAGCTGCGTATATTTGATAAGAGTAGATGTATGACATGATTCTTCCAGAGCTGCTTCAAGCTCGGTGTCTTTGCAATGCTTTCCATGCAAATACCAAGTACTGAGCATCTTGGTTATCCTTCTGGCCAGAGCTGGGATGATATTCTCCCTTTCACTATCATTAAAATTAATAAAGCTTCTCACAAAGGCAAGGCTTTCCTAGGGTGTAAAACTTTACGACTCTCCGGTTCCAGTCTAATCTCTTCTTCTGCTAACATTTCCCTTTAATATAACAGATATGGCAGTTTAGTAAACAGATATGGGCGATATTGACTTCCTATGAAGTCCCAGTAGTGTATTTTTTTTACTAAATTAAAAAATACAGAGTCCCTGATGAGGTCACCGAAATTGTGATGTAATATAATATTGATCCAGTTTATGCCCATATTTGGTCATCTTTAGACCTAGGTTGGAGGGCAGCTGTAAAATTTGATGTGAAATATATATAGAGTGTTCTCTTGTAACCAAGTTCCCTGTCCTAGCAACTTGGTCAGGTAATGCCATAATTTGCTTGGCTTTGTTATATACAGATCCCAGAGAAATAATAGTAAATGTAAGAGAGCAATAAGTTTGGAACTGGAAGAGGTAGGTTTTACCTCCTAACATTGGGAAATCAATCCTTGAATATGGACTGAACAAATTCTTGCACACCAATTACCACTAGCTTGCTGTGTATAAAACATCAATGCTACCTTTTTGTCTCTAGCATCAAACACAAAAATGATACAAGAATCTGGAAAATGCCTCAGGGGAAGGTCCTAAGGTCTCCATCATGTCTTCGAATAACGTTTAGCCAAAATTGGACTTATACATTTCTTGCACTTGGTCCTTCAATTTTGGCGGCTGTAGAATGGCTAGATGAATTTGGAAAAGTTTGTATAGAGGGAAAGGTGGCACTGCTGTTGTGAAGCAGTGTGAAGGTGCAAATAAAGAGGTTTTGGAGGAGGTGGATGAATATGTGATGTATTTGGGTATGGAAGTAGTAGCCGAGAACGAGAGATATTGGAGGTATGGATGGATTTTGGTCCACTCCCTGGCCTTCCCCTCTGCCTTGAATAGCTGATCACAATAATATTATGTTAGTTGTACATTTAATTTAGTGTTTGAAGTTGATATGTAAGTCTACTGTATTTGTGGTTGCCTTGAGTGGCTCAACATTATCAAGAACAAATCGTGAAAGTCCAGGTTAGATAGATATATGGCCAAAAGAATCAGCGCATTATGTGTGACCTAGCTAGCTATAATCTGAAAAACACATTTCAGGTTTATATCTTTGTCTTTATGACCTTGTCTTGCCTGTATATCAAATAAGAGCACTTTAGACAGAGATAAGAAGTGAAGTTGCAACTGTTATCCATACACTGGTCTACATAACACCAGAGCCCCAGCTAGAGGAGAAACACTGGCAATTAATCTTGATCAATGAGAATTTCTGAAAATGTTGGAAAGCCTTTGTTGTGTTGAAACCCACATTTCATTAGCATTGTAATAAAGTTATTTTACTATTTCTATATTTATACTTGCCTATATGGTACATAGAAGAAAATAACAACTTTGAACCCCGCATGCAAGCATTCTCCAGCAATTCTTCGGGCTCTTTGAAGTGAACCAATCTTCATTAGTGGAAGGAAATGTTTTTCAAAAGTAGGGAGGGCACATTTGAATAATGGTACACCAAATGATTGAAGTCTCAGAGTAGCTCTATTTTATCAGACAGTCTATAATAATGACAAAAAACTACAGTAACAATTCCCAGATATAATTGTGATGATTCTGGGCTGATCAAAATGTACAAGCCAATAACAATACTCAGCATGGCTGTAAAACAATACTCACTAATGGGCACTGTTTGATGGCTTTTCCTTCTTAATGGAGAGGTTTGAAGATGAATAGAAATCTGTCAATGGAGTACAAAGCAATGACAAAAAGAGAATCCATAAATAAGACCACTGGAATGAAGAATGAAACTTTGCAGATCTGACAACGCATAACATCTGTTCTCCCATAGATATATTTTTCAGCAATACTAGCAACTGAAACAATTGGCAAATATGTGATTAACACAAGGATATCTGTTACCATCAGGTTGAGCAGCAGCATAATGGTTGGCTGGTGATACTACCTCGTCTTTATGGCTAAAATCACTACCATGACGTTCAATAGCAGTCCCACCAGTATAATGAGGAGCATAAACACTGCAGACATTATTCTGTCGATTATTCCTTATAAGCATGTGGTACCTAGTATTCTATCATGACACTGTTTGAGCTGGGACTCCTGAAGAGGTCAAAGGTAGTCAGTCTTGTTCATTCCCCTTTCTTTCTCTATTGAGACTGTCGGACTATAATACGCTAAAGATCGCGCGTGAAATAACATGTCGTTAAGCACGCTGGAGATCAAGTGTCGCAAACAGCAAATTGTCTATTCCCAGCCTATTGTTTTTCCCAAGCCACACAACCAATACACTAGAGCACAGAAGTGCTATTGCAATGGCAAAGCAAGAAATGAGGGACACTCGATCACCTCCTATATTTTCCATCGCTTACGGTCCGCACTCACAGAGCCTATAATCACGAAGGGAAAAAATTGGGCAAAACAAAATTACAAAAGAGAAATACCATTAGAAAGCACACAGAGCAAGCTAAATTTTGATATATTAATCAGGACATTAGTGTGAATGCGAGAAATATAGGCATTGGGGGGGAGGGGGATCAAGTCTGTGTATATGCGTGGACTAATATAAAGTACCACATCTTTGTTCGCATTCACACTAGTAGTGTCCTTATTTATGTATAGTTTGCATTGTGCTCTTTCTAATGGCAATTTTGTTTTGTAATTTTATTTCGCCCTACTTTTTTCCTTTGTGATTATAGGCTCCGCGAGTGCAGACTGTAAGCCGTTAAGTAGACCACATTTCAGCAACCTTTCGAGGCTCTTATTCAGGTTATTAATCGATTATAACGAGTACTACAAACTCTCTCAGTTGACATAATAGCATTAAAATTACCTTCTCAACAATCAACTTCAAATCATATTCACTTGACGTTTCACTAAATGCTCTAGTCTTCATCAGGAAAAATGAATGCTAAGGCTCGTGAGCCTGTTATATACCAGTAGCTAGCTATGTGCTGCAGGTACACGTGCCTAGCATGTGCACTAGAAAAATAAATAAATAATATAATAATAAAATAAATAATAAATTTAAATGAAAAATAAATAAAAATGTACCACCACATGCTATAAACCATATCTCGGCACAATACTTCAAGGATGTGAACCAGCACACGAATCTAGCATGTGAACCGGAAGTGAAAAACAAACAAATAAAAATAAAAATAGGGGTCAGTCGGGAGTTGGCTTTTAAGTTATTTATTTATTTATTGTTAATTAGTTATTATTTCAGTATTATTTAGGTATTTTTGTTTTTGATTATTATATAAGTATATGTGTTAATTAGGTGTTAATGAACTTGGTATGTTGTGTTTGCTGTTTGCTCAATAATAATAATAATAATAATTATTATTATTATTATTATTATTATTATTATTATTATTATAATGACGATGATAATGACGATGATAATGACGACAATAACGACGACAATAACGACGACAATAACGACGACAATAACGACGACAATAACGACGACAATAACGACAACAATAACGACAACAATAACGACAACAATAACGACAACAATAACGACAACAATAACGACAACAATAACGACAACAATAACGACAACAATAACGACAACAATAACGACAACAATAACGACAACAATAACGACAACAATAACGACAACAATAACGACAACAATAACGACAACAATAACGACAACAATAACGACAACAATAACGACAACAATAACGACAACAATAACGACAACAATAACGACAACAATAACGACAACAATAACGACAACAATAACGACAACAATAACGACAACAATAACGACAACAATAACGACAACAATAACGACAACAATAACGACAACAATAACGACAACAATAACGACAACAATAACGACAACAATAACGACAACAATAACGACAACAATAACGACAACAATAACGACAACAATAACGACAACAATAACGACAACAATAACGACAACAATAACGACAACAATAACGACAACAATAACGACAACAATAACGACAACAATAACGACAACAATAACGACAACAATAACGACAACAATAACTACAACAATAACTACAACAATAACTACAACAATAACTACAACAATAACTACAACAATAACTACAACAATAACTACAACAATAACAACAACAATAATAACAATAATAATAACTATACTAATAACAATAGCTGTAGTAATAGCGGTAGTAATAGCGGTAGTAATAGCGGTAGTAATAGCGGTAGTAATAGTGGTAGTAATAGCGGTAGTAATAGCGGTAGTAATAGCGGTAGTAATAGCGGCAGTAATAGCGGCAGTAATAGCGGCAGTAATAGCGGCAGTAATAACGGCAGCAATAACGGCAGTAATAACGGCAGTAATAACGGCAGTAATAACGGCAGTAATAACGGCAGTAATAACGGCAGTAATAACGGCAGTAATAACGGCAGTAATAATGGCAGTAATAACGGCAGTAATAACGGCAGTAATAACGGCAGTAATAACGGCAGTAATAACGGCAGTAATAACGGCAGTAATAACGGCAGTAATAACGGCAGTAATAACGGCAGTAATAACGGCAGTAATAACGGCAGTAATAACAGCAGTAATAACAGCAGTAATAACAGCAGTAATAACAGCAGTAATAACAGCAGACAGCAGTAATAACAGCAGTAATAACAGCAGTAATAACAGCAGTACAGCAGTAATAACAGCAGTAATAACAGCAATAATAACATCAGTAATAACAGCAGTAATAACAGCAGTAATAACAGCAGTAATAACAGCAGTAATAACAACAGCAATAATAACAGCAATATAATAACAGCAATTATAACAGCAATGACAACATCAATAACAACAACAATAACAACAACAATAATATTAACAATAATAATGTCCCAATATACAGTACCTAGGCATGTAACTTTAATAATTTCGAAATAAATAAAATATTTCACAGTAAATACACATATGATGCATACAGCAGTGCCACCGACTCCTAGATCCTTTAACACCCTGTATTCCCCTGTTATACGTCACTATGGCTGACTCACATCATTTATCTACTCCTTAAAGTAGATCAGCACAGACTTGGTATAGCCATTCACCTGCAAAAAAGAGCAGAAGGGAATGCTACTTTGGTCCCTAACGGGGGGGAAATGTAATGTAATACTAAAGGTAAGCGGAGGAAATGTTAAGCAGATGCATGAGGTAATCATAATCATATCAGCCAGAAACTTCAGTATATTAGACATTCAGTTTCATCAGTTTTAACATGAAAATGTAAAAGCCATGTCAAGTCATGTCTTTGCATTTGTACCATCTATGCAAAGTACTTTAGTATCACTCATGGAAGACGAAATAATGTTTCGATGTCTGTAGAAGATCCAGCAAGAAATATCCAAAGCAGCATCGTCATCTTGCTATAATAAATGTCTCCAGTCTTCAGAGAGCTACAAGTGGGATAGAAGCAGAGACTGGTTGGGGCATGTTTTCCATTAAACTTGCTTGCTAGTGACCATGTTACAAAAAAAAATCCAGGATATTTCCGAACCCCCAAAAATTGCTTGTGGTTGAATGCTAGCTCTCTTCCTATAGTTTAGTACATGAGGAATATTCACATAAAGTACCTATAAAGGTTAAGCTCGTGGGAAGTAGAAATTTGCCTCCCTTTCCCAACTTTTTTCCTCTGATCACTTGGATCCTAGCTGGGATAATTCACTATTGTATTATATTGCTATCTCCACCAACATCAGAATATTCTGTGCGACAGCTTCGACATTTTTGTTTTATTTATCACTACCCATATTGTGTATGAGCTATGTCTCTCTGCAAAATTTACATATATATACTAGCTGAAATACCCTCACTCTGTTGCGGAAGTGCTTTCAAGCAGGTGTGGCATCCAGTAGCCTTAAAGACACACATAATACTGGCTGTATATATATATGTAGCACTCATGTAAAAGAGTGTGGGTATCTAAGCTAGTGTATATATATATAAAGCTAGATATAAGTTAAAATTCACCTGTTACTGGAAAAGGAAACAATTTCAGTTATATTCCACATCTCATGTCACTTTAGATGGTGTATCAAGAATACTGTGCTCAGAACTTGGCATTAAATGCGATACTTCAGGATACCTCAACAGATTCTATTAACTTTTCCACCCAAAGGTGTATTGCACCTAAATCCTTATGTACCTCACAACACACATTATGGGCATATTTTATGTCATTTACATCCATTTTTGATCCCACTTCCTTTTGTATATCTGTATATCACCTTCCTATAATCTGATGTTCATGATTTTAAGAACTGTTTGTGGACTATATGTAGCTCTAGGTACTAGCTTGCTTTCCATTTGTGCCAAAATAGTAATACCATCATTTCCAACTTTCCTACATCATTGTGTAGCCTGGTGTAAGAATCATGAATCAAGGAGCTATCGCTGGTATGCTACAGGAAATGCTCTAATAAGATTCATGAAGTAATAACTCCATCAATTCTAGTAAACAGGCACTGTATATGAGCAAAAATTGTTCTTTGCCCATTACTTTTAGATGGGCAGCCACAGAGCATGCTGGCAGGAAAGGAGTATAGCTTTCTGTTGGAAAAGAAGTGTAAGCCTAAGGCAATCAGGCAACAACTTCAGACTCTAAGTATAGGTAGTCCTTTGACCTGCCATACAACACCATTCGCCCCTCCACCTTAACTAACAAATCGTTAAAACAATTTCTGAGCATGTAAATAGACTGAGAGCCAAGAGCTAATGGAATGGTACCAAAATATTTATTCTCATAAAGTAATGGTACTTACACCCAGCAACACAAAACTGTGTTGCTGCCAGGTTGTAGGGATGGCTTGCCACTGAAATCACCTCTCTAGTGAAAAGTGGCTGGAATTTTTTAAATGGTACAAATTCAGAGTGCAGACAAGATCCAAATGTCATGTGATCTATATTTCTATGCTATGCCAAGAAATCTGCATGGACATTCATGGCTGCATTTGGGTACTGTTTTTAATCATTTTGCAATATGAAGGTCTCAGCTAAAATAGCTAAGACTGATGGTGAGTATATCTATCTCACTTAACCTTCATGCAAAGAGAAAAAAGTCCAACTCTATGGTGATAGCAAATTATTGATCATGGTGTGAATAGACTTGGAGCAGAGATTACAAAGATTGGACTTCATGAACTGGTTTGGTAGCCCGATCCAAACAATCCAAACTGTCAAATTATTTTGACTAGATGTTCTAACCTTCATCAGGAATGATGAGATACTAAGATTCAGATCCGTCTTAGCATCTTATTATTCCTGATGAAGGTTACAGTGCTTCACCATGATGTCGAGTTAGAATTTAAGTTGATTACGAGAAAGTCATTGTACAAAAAGTTGTTAACCTATCTGATCTAGATTCAGCGAAAATTTAGCAGTGATCATTGAGTTTCTGGGTTCTATTACTTCACCTTGGTCAAATTCATTTCCCAAGACTTCTTCTCCTAAACCCAACCAGCGTTTTTTTAAATGAATATGTAGAGCAAGATTTCTATACTCAGTCACACACTTTATACAATATTTCATCAACCAGTGATAGAGAAAACTTGTCTGAACATAGAACCCATATTTAATAGAGTCCCAACTCTATCACTGATATAAAAGTTCACATGTTGTTAGAAAAAGAAGCAGATAAATTGTTTATAGGTATCATTAATATATATATATCACTATATATTGTTGATATTGGACTCAGGACTAGATTTAAAAATGAATGCTTCTAGATACCTCAAACATTGTGTACTAACTTTTACAACTAAAAGATGTAGTGCAACTAAATATGACACACCTTATACACTTAGCGAAGATCACTATGCAAAAAGCATGTGATCTATATCCATTTTCCATTTATTACATCTACATAGATCTATAACACTACACAATGAATATTGAATTTCCCAATCATCAACTTCAATTTACTCATTTGACATTTTGGTTGAATGCCCTATCATTATTCCATTCATCAGGAATAAAGAAATGCTAAGACTCATGTGTGGTCGATAGCAATCCAACACTATACTATTCATATTTGAAGAAGAGTGGTGAAAAGCCTGTAGAGCCACGAGACTAGTTAGAGAGAAGGAGGACATGACATAATGTGAAGAGATTTTTTTGTTATCATCAAGCCTTCATCAAGCTTTCATCTGCAGTTACATCATTACACTGATATATACAAGCAATCAGGGATATGGGAAGAAGGATCCTGTAGTTCCAATTCTGTAAGTGCAAGGAATGAGTGAGGATCTGTAGGAAGTTCAACTGTGAAGTTGTTTTCAGATCAGGAAGAACTCAGTGGGCATAAATTAGCAGACTGAAGGATGATTTACCAGCTAATATACACTCATGTGTTGGCTGTGTAGAGTACTACAAGGGGGAGACCAACAGAAAGCTATTTGTATAAAGTGCACTAAGAGAAACCTGTAACTGCTTAACATGCATGGATCAATAGACATCCTATTTTTGAGCAAATCAACTTATTAGACAAAAGACAGAATGAACTGCTACTAAAGGAAGCATTGCACTCTAGCTCAGCACCGCAATGTTTGCAGTTCAATATATTATGGAATGGACTTACCTTGCTGCAGGGTGACCACTCTCAAGAGCCTGAACTTGAAACTACAACCACCATAATATATATATTTTACGTATAAAGTTTTTCAACACTAAATGAAAAAAATATATATAAATATAGAGTGACAAGACAGTAATCCTCAGTTGACATAATGAAGCAACAATGTTCTCAATAATTAACTTTTTGAAATTTTACTATCTCATCATTTCTACTAGATGTTCTAGCTAAAACCAAGACAAAGAAAAATCCAGGCGAGAGTTTTGTGAAAACAAACAATGATGGTAATACCTATCCAAAATATTAACAACTAAATATAAAAACCCAGCTACAGGCAAAAGAAGTTCATCCCACTCCATGGCATTCCACTTACTCCAAATAAAACATTTTATATATAAATATATATATTGTTATTATTTGTTCTTTCTTGTGTGCTGTTAGTGATATTAGTTGTTTAGTTTTTAAAAAAATCATTAAACTCTAACACATTTCTTTAAACTTTTATTCCATTTCTTATTTAAATTATAGTTTTTTTCTATAGTTCTTATTATTTTGTTGTTATTTTTAAATTTATTTATTTTTGCCACATCTGTTTGTCATGCAGGACTCATGTGTATAGCTAGCTTACAAACAGTTCAGGCATTCATATTTTGAGGTACTCCCACTTTGGCTGCATGTGACACTATACTTATGCAATCTATTGAGCTCCAAAGTCATAACCACAAGATCTCTTTTATGTTTGTAATTTATAATTTTAGAAACCCTGCCACATGAGCATAAGTATACTTTAAAAATTATATTTTTTAAATATCTCTAATCTACATTGTAGTGTTTGTACAGGTCTATCAATGATAGTTGTTATAGCTATTCTAGACTTCATGCTGGAAAGTGTTACTTGGAAGAGTTTGAGACAGTTAAGAGGTGATTTGGCTTCACATTCTAACCTTTAGTTCCAAGAAATAAACATGTGTGGCAATATAAAAAATTACTTCCAAAGGGCTTACTGCACTGGCTACAGTTTGGTATATAAATCAGGACTATAGCATGAATGTGCGCAAAGATATGGTGCTTTAAATGGTACACTACACTTTTCTAGGTAAAGGTGATTTGATGGTGCCACCACCCATTACCCCAAAACCGTGCTGTTCTTGGTTATAGCAATGACTGGCTCCAGAAATTGAAATTGCCTCTTTTAATTATAATGTAAAGAATAAAAATGATATCAAGTCAGGGGAGAGACATGGTCCAGAACCAATGTGACAACAAAACAATTCCTATGGTGTGGTTGCAGATCTGGTTGGGCATTTAAGGATGCACTCTGATACTGTTCTCTTCAAGGGCTACACAAAAACACTAAAGGGGGAGGGAAGGATGGGAGTTTTGGTGTTTTGATGCAGGGGATTAAAATGAACTATAGGAGCTCCCTGCTTTTTTAAAGCTACTTTTCAAAATTCTGACCGAGTATACAGATATTGTGATGGCATGCAATAGATCCCTTTAAATAAGGAGGGTAAGAAATACACACAAATTGACTTGAGATATGAGAACATAAAACTCTCCTGGACCCAAGAGCAGCTGAAGATGTGTCTTCTCTTAGACTTGCGCATGATTCTGAAGCTATCTTCATATAGGAGTTGGATATACTTACTCGACTTGGAATTAGAAAATCTGTCATCTATAAATAATTGTACCATTAAAATTCAACCTATGAAATTAATATTCCTGTAAGTCTAAACCACGACAATTTTAGGATGGGAAAAAATGTGGTTGTTGAGTGCATAGAGTTTGCTATGCTGCATTCAATCCACTGTTGGCTCAATGACTGTATTTGGAATGCTATTAAACTATTCCTTTACAGATGTGGCTGGGAACCATGTATGTTCCTAAGAAATATTGGTATTCCTGGTAGATAATGGCCATTTCAAAGAAATCATCATAGCATGAGCTGAAATGTCTGCAACAAGAGTCAACCCAGAATGCTGACTGGCTGTATCTAAGTAACTGGTGGGATAATTCCTGGACAATGAGCTGTCTTCAGTGCAGTCGAGACATGTTCAAGAAACCATAACCTGTTCTCATTGCATGTCGTTTTTAGTATGAAAAGCAAACCTCTCCATGTGTTTTAGATTATTTTAAAATATTGGGGGATCATGTAGACATTGGGTCAATAGCATGTGATGGTAGAAAGCTTTTTTAGCCATCCATTTTGGAAAGTGACTGCTCAACTAAAAAAAGCTCAAGTAATTTTCTACTAGAAAGTTATTCTTGTCCGACTTGATTATATGATTCAGAGTAGAGGTAGTTCATGACATAACATGCAATAAACTAATTGTTGACTGATTTTTTTCAGTTTGTGTGTGAATAGACAAAGATCCCAGAGCTTTTTACTTAATGGAATAGTGCCAAAACATTTGTCTCGTGAACTAATGGTACTTGCACACACAAACCCAAAATTCTGTTGCTGTCTGGTTGTAGTGATGGGTTGACACAGAAATCATTCATCTTGTGAAAATGCGTATTTTAGAATTTTATGAATAGTACCAAATGAGAGTTGCAGACAAGATCTGATTGTCTTGTAATGTTGGCTTTGGTGGAATAAACCAATAACATTTCTCAGCCGTGCAGGGCCATATACTTTGTTGTGGCTGCAGCTTGTATATATCTACCTTTAAAGCTGAACATCCATTCTACTGCTTGCAGTAAGTAGAGGACATGAGACATGAACAGGAGCAATGTACCATAAAGGATTCCACGATCTATCAAACCTCCGCTCTTTAACCTGACACTTTTTTGACTGATGGATTTACTTTATTGAAATTATATTTATAGCATTTTCAGGAATTCTACAGAAAGAATCACCAGAGCTTCAACTAGTGGCTTGATCTTTACTTGTGGCATACATTAGCTGGCAACCTCTAAGATTTTTCTGACCTATGAACTATCCCTTCTGGAAACACTTGCTTATTATCACTATTTGCAATAACTATTAATAGAGAATTATGCACTTGCTCTATAACCTTTGTGGGTTTCACACAAAATGTTTTTGAAATCAATATATCATTTTTTAGCATTTAACGATTATGTGACAGATCACGAGCTTAAAACTAGTTAATTTCTAAACGTATATCTGATACTCTCTATCTTGTATGTATTCTGTTTGTGTGTGTGTGTGTAGAATTATATGTGTGGGTGTTGTACTAGCGTGGGCCTGCATCAAAATCCACTTTAAGGATGTTTTATTCCAGTTTACAAATAAAAAGCCAGTCCTCAGATGAGCCGATCTAATCCGCTTCCAAGGAAATGACTCAAACAACAAAAAACATAAAACAACAACAATAATAACGAAGTATGTCATATACTGACTGAGTGACTACAAGAAAGAATTAAACAAATTAGAAAATAAAGAAATTAAACAAGTGAGAAAAAAGGAGCAATCCTGGATTCCCTGTTCTTCTCTAGTGCTTGCTTTGTGAAGATCCCATGCAAATGTCAAACAGATTTTGAGGGATACCATATGTAAAATTATAGAAATAGATCAGTAAGTAATAGCTGACCAATGGCAGGAAACTAAATTTAAAAAATGGAGAAATATAGATAAATAAAAACAAGTCCAACGAAAAGGCCTCGCTGTCAAAAAAATTAAGGAAACAGGACAGTACTCATGCAGACAAGAACCGGTTGGACACACTTTTCCTTTAAAATACCATTATACACTTTGAAAAATCTGTACTGCATAATGGTTGTTTATCCAGGAAGATATTTTTGAGGGATCACATTTGTTCTATCGTTTTGTCAGAATCCAATCCACAAATACATATACAGAATGAATAGGCTTCCATCAACCACACAATTTCCAACTGAATGTTGGTTACATGATTTTAGACATCAACTCTAGCAGACAATTATCAACAAAGAATTATTTACAATTCTATATTCAGCCAATCTTCTCTACACAATCTACAATAGATATTCTAAAATATTTAGTTCAGCAATACAGCACCTAACTATATAATCAGTTGTACAATGCTAGCTATGCAGTTTGTTGTTTCCAAATTTTGTCCACCTTTGCTTCAGTTGAATCGATCGAGCAATTGCTGTAAATCGTCAATTAATTTACTTTCAATACTGGTCCTTTCTGCAGATAGGTTGTGATAAAGAGAAGTGGAAATGGGACTTAGAATTATACAATAAACTTACACAATACCAATGCACTGACACAGCAATTATTATCACTAAGTATATTTATATTCATAATGTAAATAATGATTGCAGCCAATTTATATTCTCCCATTATTCATGTATTTTCCCTTTCATCCTATCTATTTTCGATTTCAATATGCTAAATTTTTTCCAGCTATGTTTAACTACCAAACACATTGTTACAATCCTAGGTGAATACTTTAATAACCTGAAGTTGTAGTATCTTTCTCATCTTTTATTCAAACTCTTTTTGGGGCATCCATGCGGTTCAGAATCCCCTATCCCACAACACATCCAACCTCCACCCCATCAATATTTGTTGGGGACCATAGATTCTTATACAGGTACATTACAGATCTTTGGTTGGACAATACACCTCTGATAGCTGGCCATGTGCTTAAACTGAGCATGTGGCTGTCAGCTTTGCACCTAGCCATATCACTTATCATCACAACTCATTCTACATTATTTTGAAATGCATGATTGAGTTGTAATAATTCCAAGATGACATATGGCTTCTGATAATATTATTTTAAACGATAAAAAATATAAATATGAGGTTAACCATAAATACACTTACTAGGAACTTCACAGATAACACTGAAGTCCAGCTCCGCATTACTACTACTTCCCTGCTTCACACACTCATGACCATAATCCTCATCAATGTTTCTAAAATATACGCAACTTGCGTAATTAGAAAGTAATTTCTCTGTTGAATCTTTTTTTAAGAATTCGAGGATGGAAGTTTCTGCAATAGAATTAGAGCAATATAATTAAACATAATTTAGAATAGGAATAATGTGTTTTAGATGAAGGTGTGTGTCTGAATATTATGGCACTCTTTCACAGTGTTCTATAAAATGCAGTTGTGATATATAAATGACCAACTAAACACAATGACACAATGACACGTGCAAATCCTAGGTTCAGCAAATAACTTGTGGACAGCTGACTATTTATAATGTGTTATATATAGTACACATAACAAAACATTAAAAAAATACACTATATTATCTATGCATATATAAACTTAAACAATGAAATATAAGGAGATGGAATTGTACTCAATAGCTGAGGTTAGTGTTATTGGAGCATTAGCTAGCTATGTAATCAGAACAAATGATACTGTGGTGTGTGTGTTTCTTACTTACCTTGGCGAGCACACAAAACTCCTTGGTCATGAAGGTTGTTGGTCAGATTAGTAAATGTTTCCTTCCAGTTGGATGCAAAACTAACCTGATTCACCTTGTCATTAGCAAGTGCAATGATTTCTTTTTCCAACCCCGTGCTTAAAGCCATCGTACTTGGATTAGGAATAACAACAGAAAAGAATTTCGCCCTCCTCGCTTCGACTGCTTCTATTTCCAAGATTGTGTTTTTTATTTCTTGAACAACAAATGGAATATTGTCGCTAGATGTGGTTGAAATCAGTGTAACAATGGTGGTAGGTCTTGGAATACTATTCTTAAGTAGTACTTCATTAACCCTTTCCAAAGTTATATATGAGGTCGTGCTTTTAGGCTTTTTAAAATAGACCTTGTTCTCAATGCTTTCAGCAACATCCAGGCATTGATCTGTATGCGATAAAGACAATAAATTTTGGTAAATAAACAGATCATATGGTTCCTTTTTAGATATAAACAGTGCGACCGAGATCTTGAGGTCATTTGTGTCCTCTAGCAAGGCAGCTATGATGTACTCCAGCAAATAACTTGCTCTCCAAAGTTGATCATTATCACTTGCATCTGAATAATCGAGCAAAAAGATTACATCCTGTCCATCAATGCATTCAACCGCTGGAAGAGAAAAAATTATCAAATGGTCATAAATCAAATTTAGCAGTTACAACATATCATCACATATTCAAACTCTGTGGGACACAATACTATTTGGTTAAGTGAGATTTCTATGTATGTGGTACTGTACATGTTGAATTAAACACGATTGTGTGTCCAAGTAGTTAGTGTTGTGGCAGCTGTTTTATGTTTGCAAGTTTCTTAACAACAGATAAAAGTGGTGCTAATAAGACTTACAGCTGCACTAAGGGGAAGCTGGTATGCTTTTCCGTTCTAAAGATTTGAGTATTAGCTGATAGCTGAAAAGTCAGGTAAGTACTGTACAGCTAAGAAGTTACTTGGGCTTAAAATTACTTCTAATTCATTTTACCTCATTTTATACAAGTTTATTATTTTGACTCGGGGAAATGCTGTCTTGAAATTTCAAGGTCTAATCATCTTTCCTAAGGTCAGCTAACATGCTATAGCAGGTGCTACTGGGTCCCACATAGAAGTAAGCCCACAGAAGACAGACTCTCACAAGTTAGTGGCTAAGTTTCTAATCAGCCTCCAGGGTCAGGGTTAATAGTGTGCATGTTTTACACTTATTTATAGATTAGACATAGAAAAGTCCCAAAGAGTAGGTATATGGTATATACATTATAATTATGTAAAACATATTACCATGCAAACCTACCAGGTCAGTTTTATTTTGCAACATCACCAATCTGTTATGAAATGTCCACATACTTATACATTAGCCCTTGATCTTTTCTTTACCGTTTCCCCTTTCCTCTCACCCCACCTCATCCTCCTGTACATTAACTATCCATCAATTTCAGTTAAAATGAACTGTAAACTATATATAAATAGGTCTGTTGGTGAAATTTGGTACATACACCACTGTAATGCAGTAACTGCACTCAGCTTCACCTGTACAATTGTTTTACCTTTCCCATTACATTACTCACTCATAGTATTTAATACCAAACCTCATTACAAACTAGCTATATGCTATCACATGTTAATACCATATAATACTAGCTCTTCAAGTAGATGTGGATCCCTCACTCTTATAGACCAAGGAGAACCATTTGCAAGAATGGATGAAAAACAAACCCTTCATGTAGTTAAATACCTACATTACATAATTGCCCTTCCACGGTTGACAAGATACTAAACTTCTGAATTGGTTTCTCTACCTCGCCAAATAGGTCACATTGATTACCATATCAACATAGTGTGCACATAACTATTAGTGTACAATTAGATTGCAATTCCTCTTTTTCAATGCTATTGGTCAATTGCATTCTGATTGGCTGATAACTGAAATAACACACTAATATCTCCATGGCTCTATGGCCTTTTAATATAGGAAGTGATTTAGGTATGGTAATTACACAGGACTACAAAATATTTTGCATGAAAAATCCTGCATACCTGTACATATGCCGCTGACAATCGATAGACCCACAGGGCAATTGCAACAGTCAGGAGTAGCAAAGCCACCCGTGCACTGACAGCCATTGGAATTACAATTCCCGGCATGAGCCTGGCATATCCCTGTGAAATTGGCAGCAAGTTACATACAATCAATCACTGCAATGAGGGATCATAATGAATATGTAATGCAGTGAACCTCCTTGACTGCCACTCACCAAGTTCCACCATTATTTTATGTCCAGATACACAAAACAATACTTCCATTCTATTCATACCAAGACAACTTGTATTTACCTTTGGAATGTGATGTTCTTTTCTTTACCATTTTCCCTCCCTTCCCACCCCATCCTCCTGTTCATTAACTATCATCAATTTTAATTAAAATGAACTGTAAATAGTATAGTCCCTAGTGAAATTTGACACAACACCACAGTAAGGTAGAGTGGAGAGTAATTGCACTCAGCTTCACCTCCTCATACAAGCCATTCTCACTACATTACTCACTCATAGTATCTAATACCAAATCTCATTATAAACCATATGCTATCACATGTTAATACCATAGAATACCAGCTCTTCAAGTAGATGTGACTCACTGTATAGTATAGACCAAGGTGAGTCATTTGCAAACAGGTCAAAGAATGGGTGAATAAACAAACTCTTCATGTAATTAAATAACTATACTACATAATTGCCCTATGGTTTGCAAGATACTTATCAGATTTTGTTGTATGCCAAATAATTATCATATCAATGTGGTTAGCATATGCTTATTTGTGTCAAATTATAGCACAATTCTTCTTTTTAAACTGCTATTGGTGAAAAAAGTGAAATTCTATTCTGATTGGCTGATAACTGAAATATTACACCAACATCAACAAGGCTCTGTGGCCTTTTACTACAGGAAGTGATTTAGATATAGTAATTACACATGCCATCCACATTATACAATATATATTGCATGAAAAAATCCTGCTTACCTTTACATGTGCCGCTGACAATTACTTCATCCACAGGACAGTTGCAGCAGTCAGGGGGAGCAAAGCCATTATTGCACTGACAACCACTGGAACCACACGTCCCTTTAACATTAGCCTGGCATACCTCTGTGAAATATAAGTAGCATATGGTTGGACATGGTTCACAGCTGCAAAGTTTGACATTGCTTCGATATTATTTGGCATTATGCTCAACATGCTGTATGGACTGTGATAAGGATGGGAAAGCTTCCAGGATTTCCCTGAGGCAGCTGCAGGCATGTGCATCATGACTCTGTCTACCACCTGAAAGTGATGGGCTTGTCAATTCTAGTCAAATGATTGCTTTTGTCAACCTTGAGCACCATGTATCAATTTCTTTCCCAATACCCATGCTGCTGAAAGGATAGCAGTGAACTAATGTTGGTAATCATTCAATTATGGTGAAACCTTCTCACTCAAGAAAGCTTAAGAGGGTATTCGAGTATTCCTCTCATAAAGCAAATAAAATGGACTTTCATCAGTCGAGGTATGACAAGTTTAAAAAAAAGGGTTAGTGATGATCCCAATCGTTCCCAGAGCTCTCAGCAACCTTGCAAACCATTGCAGTCATCATTCTCCACCAAACTATCAGATTGGGAGTAAGCTCCTGATCTGTTCATATATGCTTATTTGTGTCAAATTATAGCGCAATTCTCCTTTTTACACTGCTATTGGTGAAAAAAATTAAATTAACAGCAACAAGGCTCTGTGGCCTTTTACTACAGGAAGTGATTTAGATATGGTAATTACACATGCCATCCACATTATACAATCTATATTGCATGAAAAAGCCTGCTTACTTTTGCATGTGCCGCTGACAATTGTTTGACCCACAGGACAGTTGCAGCAGTCAGGGAGAGCAAAGCCATTTTTGCACTCAGAACAGCCATTGGAACTACACATCCCATTAGACTTGCATATCGCTGTGAAATTGGCGGCAAGTTACATACAATCCATCGGTGCAATGAGGTACCATATCAATAATGTAACAAGGTGAACCTCCCTGACTGTAACTCACAAAGTGCCACAATCATTTTATTTCAATAGAAAAATGTGATAGTTTATAGCAACACACAATAAACTTATTTTAACAATGATCAATGACAAACAGGTACTATTCCTCCTGCCGAATACAGTTCGTAGTTGAAGTTAACATAACAATAATAGTAAAGAAATATGTATGCAGAACAGTCAATTGTTCTCCACCAACCTGTTAGTTTGGAGTGATCTCCTAATGTGTTTATATGTTTGTTTGTGTCAAATTATAGCACATATTCTTACACTGCTATTGGTGAAAAGTGAAATTATATTCTGATTGGCTGATAACTGAAATATTACACCAACTGCAACAAGGCATTTTACTACAGGAAGTGATTTAGATATGGGAATTACACATGCCATCCACATTGTACAATATATATTGCATGAAAAAGACTGCTTACCTTTACATGTACCGCTGACAATTGTTTCACCCTCAGGACACTTGCAGCAGTCAGGGAGGGCAAGGCCATTTTTGCACTCAGAACAGCCATTGGAATCACACTTCCCTTTAGCATTATCCTTGCATAGCACTGAAATTGGCGGTAAGTCCATCAGTACAATGAGGGGTCATATCAATAATGAATATATAACACAGTGATGGTCTTGTCCGATCTAGTCAAATACTTGCTTTTGTCAACCTTAGGCACCATGTATCAATTTCTTTCCCTGCTGTAAGGATAGCAGTGACCTCATGCCAGTAATCATTCAATTATGGTGAAACCTTCTCACTCAAGAAAGCTTAAGAGCATTCCTCCCATAAAGGACTTTTACCAGTAGGATCATGAACTGAGGTATGATAAGCAAAAAAAGGGTTGGTGATGATCACAATCTTTCCCAGAGCTCTCAGCAACCTTGGAAACCATTGTTCTCCACCAACCCATTAGTTTGGAAGTGATGTAATTTACTTGATCTGCAGGGAGGGACTTGCAATCTTACCAGGTCACTGACGAAGTTTGCACCTTGGTCAGACAGCAGTTCCTCTGAGGCACTCTACAAAAGATATCCTTTGCCAGCAGTCTAGAAATTATTCCAGCAGACTGCTCAGTGATAGGAAATGCTTCCAACTATTTTAGGAAATAATTAAAGAATACTACCACATACTTGTTCCAAGTATCAGTTACAGGAAGTTGGAGAACATCTATGCCCACCAGTAAAATGGTCACCTTATTGGTATTGCAATGGACTTACAGACCAACCAGATCCCCACCTGATAATACACTCCAACTCTAACTCTTCCTCAAAGTACAATACTTCTTATGCCAAGCAAAGTGTCCAGAAAACTCCCACAATGCATCTCCTTCATCAAGTCAACATGCAATCCAGCAGGCACCATAACCCTCGATTCACCAGTGTAGCTAACACACCACTGATAAAATCATATTGACCAAAGTTATTCGCTTATCAAGTGCCTGATCCTCTGGAAGAATACGTTCTGTCACAATCTGTATGATGGTGAACAAGTTGGTGTCTTTAGCTTGCCCCACTACTAGTTCAGTTTCCTTGAACTTTGGTGGTTTCATCTAAAGCTTGAATAGCAAGCACAGACAATGTAATATCCCTTGTTTCATATAGATTATGAGACAGCACATTTGCATTTATATTGTTCTTCACTTCTATGCTTGATTGTGAGGTCTAGCCCTTGGAAAATCATGGCCCACCTTGCTAGCTTAGCAGATGGATTTGAAGTATTCAATCAATAATGATGTACATGCAGAATGATCTGTCAAAACAGTTGTATGATGACCCAAAAAGTATGGTCTGAAGTGTTCCACTGACGAAATTAGACCCAGGTTCTCCAGTTTGGTGATAGAAGATAGTTTTTCTCATGGACATGCAAGTTACAAGAAGCATATGCTACAGGACCCATCTGTTTGCTTCTGTCCTACAACAGCTCCTAATCCCTCCAGACTGGCATCAGTCTCCAGCAAAACTCTTCACCAATACCCAACAGATGCTACTCATATGAGGCAGTTTCATGGCGGCATCATATTTATTATAGGAGATTCATTTCCAGGTTTTCTAATATTGCAGGCCATCTACTCAAGAAAGATGTAGAGTTTGAGAGGTGAGAAGAGTGTCAGACTTCCTTTTGGTGCTCTGAGGGAGTCATTGCTCACAGCCCAGTTGTTGGTGTATCCATTGTTAGGATAGGAATTTCACACACCTTGGTGGTCTTTTCAGGATCTGGAGACTCATCTTCTCTGGATATCATACGACAAAGGTAGACAACTTCTCCTTGCACAAAGAAACATTTCTTTGGCTTCAAGTTAATCCCAGCCTTGCAAAGCCATTCATACACATTCTACGGGCACTCTAGGTGGTCCTCAGAAGTCTCAGAACATACCAAGATGTTTTCCAGATACAAAAAAAATACAATACTTCCACCCAATTCATACCAAGACAAATTGCATCAGCCTTTTGAATGTGGTGAGAGAATTACATGTCCCACAAGGCATGTGAACAAATTAATGCAACTCGCAATGAGAAACAAAAGCAGATTTCTCCCTGGTTGCAGGGGGCATTTGGATTTGCCAGAACACAAATGCTAAGTCAAGTGTTCTGAAGAAATATCCTCTTATCAAGAGTGTCTAAAATATCATGAATATGTAGCAGAGGTATACCTTTTTGTCATTGCATTAAACTCCCCATAATCCATACAAAACCTTATACTCTGGTCATATTGGTACCAGGAATAATATAGGACTTGCCCACGCAATCATTCAGTGTTGAACAACCTCTTTCTTCATCATATCCTTAATAAGGTAAGACCCTACTTGGTTAAGTTAAATTTCTAGATATATGAAGTAGTTGTTACTGTATGTAGTAGAATTAAACATGATGGTATTAAAGAAATTAGTGTAGTGGCAACTGTTTGAAGTGTCCATGTCTTTTTAACCACAGCTAAAAGTGGAAGATACCACACAGAGGGGAAGTTGGGCAAAGTGTTGATCTTAAGAGGCATATAAGACTAACAGCTGCACTAAGAGACAGCTGCACTAAGAGACAGCTGCACTAAGGGACAGCTCGCTAAGGGACAGCTGCACTAAGGGACAGCTGCTATGTTGTTTTAGTGCTGAAGATTGAGTGTTAGTTGTCAGCTGATAATTACTCTATAGCTAACAGGATTGGCTTGAACTGAAAAGTTTTGCAAAGTACGTACCAAGAATGAGAAAAATCTATCATCGACTGATTTTATACAGCTTTATTTTGACTCCAGAATGGGAACAAGCTAATATCAAAATGCACTTATCTTTTTTAAAGACATCTAGCAAGCTATAGTACCTGCTACTGATCTAGACTTGGTCCCACAAAGCCCACAGAATACAAACTCACACAAGTTAGCTGCAAATTTTCTAATGGGCCTCCTGTGTGAGGGTTAATAGTAAGTTGCTATCGTATTTATGGATTAGACTTCACAAAATCCCAAAGAATTGTTCTCAAAAAAAACACAGACCTAACAGGACAGTTACTAATTTTCAACATAACAACACTATTCTACAAAAATCTTCTATGAACTGTCTACATACTTGCACATATACCTTAATCTTTACTTTACCATTTCCCCTTCCCCTCCCACCCCACCCCTTCCTCCTGCTCATTAACTATCCATCATTTGATTGAACAACAAATGTAAGTACATGTATGATTATATAGTGAAATTTGGCACATACACCACTAGTGATGCAGAGTGGGCAGTAACTGCACTCAGCTTCACCTGTACAATTGTTTTGCCATTCCCACTACATTACTCACTCATAGTATCTAATACCAAATCTCATTACAAACTATATGCTATCACATGTTAATACCATATAATACCAGCTCTTGAAGTAGATGTGGCTCACTGTGTAGTATAGACCCAGGAGTACAATTGTTTTGCCATTCCCACTACATTACTCACTCATAGTATCTAATACCAAATCTCATTACAAACTATATGCTATCACATGTTAATACCATATAATACCAGCTCTTGAAGTAGATGTGGCTCACTGTGTAGTATAGACCCAGGTATGCCATTTGCAAAACAGGTCAAGAATGGGTGAAGATGTTCAGGTAGTTAAATAACATAATTGCCCTTAGTTAACTAAATACTAAAATTCAGAATCAGTTTCTGTACTTCGCCACATAAATTATATTGATTAACGTATCAACAAGGTTTGCACCTGCTTAGCAGTGTCAAATTAGAGAGCAATTCTTCTTTTTATACTGCTATTCGTGAAATAAGTGTAACTGCACTCTGATGGGCTGATAATTGTATTACACAAATATCCACAAGGCTCTATGGTATGTTACTTAGACAGGATATCACATTATACCAAAATATATTGCATGAAAAATCCTGCATACCTTTACATATGCCGTTGACAATTATTTGACCCTCAGGACAATTACAGCAGGTAGGAGGCAAAAAGTCACCGTCGCACTTAACACAGCCTTTGGTAGAATCGCAGTAGATGTGCTGGGCATTCCCCTTACATATCTCTGTGAAATTATTGGCAAGGAATGTACAATCCATCAGTGCAATGAGCAGCCATATCAATAATGAATATATGTAGTAGCACATGCTATAGTAAACTGCCAACTTGCAGTCATACTTACTATCACATTTTCCATTGTTGTTATAAAATGCTTTACCATCTTCTTCAAAGATGCATTCACAACATGTTGGTTTTTTAAAACCTGGTTTACACTTATTGCATCCAGCATCGGTTAAGGGATCATCTTGACAGTTTGTATTACAAAGTTCTATAAAGACATAAGACAAAATGAATAGGGTTATAATATATTTCCAATGTTTGCATTAACAGAAACAAGTGTGTACCAAGAGATGTTTGCAAGAACCAATATTCAGTTTAAAATACATCATAGTTGGGCTGTGCAAACAAAAAGTAAAGCGAGTGAGTTGAAGGTAGAAGTATTATGCATGATGGCATTTTATTTGATGTTAGAAATTGCCATGATTAAACTTTATTGAATTAAGCACCTCGATTAGTTGAAACTGAACACTGAACAGCTGTTCCTTGCTGTTGTCATTCAATGGCCTGGCTTATGCCACTTATATACCTGCAAGTATTACTCACATTAATTAATAAATGGCAGACAAAAAAAAATTACGACTCAGCTTCTTTGTGTCTTTCATAAACAGCTAGTTTTGAACCCAAAACCTCAATACTTTGCAAACTTAGTAAACTCTGAAACCCCCTAAACCATATTAATTTTCATTCAAGATCTTGTTATGGGATAGTGGTAGCAATCCATTTATTTGTTTGTCGCTACAAATGTTCGAGCTTCCTTTGAATCCATCACAAAAGAAGTAAAAACTTTGATTTTGATTTTTCATATTCAAGATCTTGTAACCATATGTATATATCTATCTACCATTTCCCACACACATGACTTGCTATCTACTATGTCCATTCACCATACTTTTACTACCAGAAGACTCCTAACTCTCCAATAATGTAGAGTGCAATAACTAGTCTGGCATGACCAAATGTTTATCTTAACCCCAAACATAACAAAGGTAAAAGGTAAATTCCAAGCTAGAATGACTAATTTAATTTAGCACCATCTATGTTTATTTCTAGCTCTCCCCAGACATAGGTTAATAAAACATGTCCATTCAACCATCTAAAGACTCAAACCTGTCCAACGAATTGCAGAAACTAGCCAGTTTCCCGATTCATCACTATTCTGTTTCCCCATTGAGCAAAATGCTTCGTGAAAGATCTTCAATACCATAAACACACTTGTGAACAATAAATACATAAATGTCATCCATAATCTAGCTTGCTCGTGTGGTGTACTAATAGCAGCTGAAATCTTCTGCTGCTGGATTTGTATAAATACTAGCAAAGGAGCAATCAGTGGCTATATATATACAGAGACCATATATATACAGAGACCCTGTAAAAACAACCATAGAAAATTATTACAGCTTGGCCTAAGAAATCAGGTATTGCATACCATTCGGCTTGTTCTTACTTGAGCATAGATAACTTATCCATGAAAGATATGCTGAACTATGACTGCCAGACTTAATCTATCTTCAGACACCTCCCTCCCATCACAGGTAAGAGCAAATAGTTGACATAGACAATACGTTTTCTATCTGTTATGCTAATTCTATCTGCAATGGTCCAAGAATCATTGACCAGTTTATTCTGACATTCAGTAACTCTCTATGTGTCTATCTACCTACATGTATACAATAATATGTCTGCTTGTTATAATTTTAATACCAAAACAATCCAAATTATTGCAATGACTAATCCATTTCTCTATTCAGCGAAATTCGATATCACAAAACATGAACAAAATGAGGTAACTACTTGTAGTGCACATGCATAGGTAGCATGTGACTCTGCTTTAGTAACAAACATGATAAATAACATGATAACTAACACCTATGCTTGTTTTGATTCTGGTGCAACACGGAGTGACTTGATAATATGTGAATTATATAGAACAATCTTAAAATACTGGATACTGGTAAAATATTAATGATTTACCAATGCAGACAACAAACATTTCCATGACCCTTTACCTATTATAATTCATGTAGACAACATATGCATGACCCTTTACCTATTATAATTAATGTAGACAACATATACATGACCCTTTGCATAATTATAATTAATGTAGACAACATTTACAGGACACTTTACCTATTATAATTAATGTAGACAACATATACATGACCCTTTACATATTATAATTAATATAGACAACATTTATGGGACCCTTTACCTATATAGACAACATATACATGACCCTTTACCTATTATAATTAATGTAGACAACATATACATGACCCTTTACCTATTATAATTAATGTAGACAACATATACATGACCCTTTCGCTATTATAATTAATATAGACAACATTTACATGACCCTTTACCTATTATAATTAATGTAGACAACATATACATGACCCTTTCGCTATTATAATTAATATAGACAACATTTACAGGACACTTTACCTATACAACATATACATGACTCTTTACCTATTATAATTAATATAGACAACATTTACAGGACACTTTACCTATTATAATTAACATTATACATGACCCTTTACCTATTATAATTAATGTAGACAACATTTACATGACCCTTTACATATTATAATTAATATAGACATTTACAGGACACTTTACCTATTATAATTAAAGTATACAACATATACATGACCCTTTATCTATTATAATTAACATATACATGACCCTGTACTTATTATAATTAATATAGACAACATTTACATGACCCGTCACCTATTATAATTAATCTAGACATTTATATGACCCTTCTCCTTAATGTTGACAACATTTACATGACCCTTTACCTATAAAGACCGATAATATTTAATTTCAATCTCTTGAGTTTATTATACAGGGTCCTGTAAATCTTTGTCTTCATTGGTAAATTCTATCTTCACTGACTAGTCATATATATTATGTATATATACATATATATATATATATATACACATATATATATATATATATAATATATATAAATTTTTAATGAAACAGTTTTGTCTTGTGTGTAGCTATATTAATTCTTAGATGAGTTAGAGTGGATTATGGTGAGTAACTATAACGAACATGTGCCCATATTATCACAAAGTCTAAATACAGCATGCAAGTGAAATGACTCTCCATATTTCATAATGAGTATTTATTCTATACTTATAAGAGTTACATATAATGGTCGTATGGTCCATAGTCAGTCATCAGGATTGATCATATATACCACACATTTAAGTCACTTCTATATAGTTTTGTTGAGTGTATTTATAACTTTACTGCTGGCAATAAACTGCTTCATCATCTAAATTAAGGTGGAGAGGGAGGCTAAATTGTTATTTTAATGCCACTAACGCAAATTTTCATCACCTCTATATAAACCTTACTTCCTAATGTAACGATATTTTGTAACCGATGGGGGACAAGAAAAGTGAAGGGGAAATGAGCAAATGCATGCAAGAAGACAAGGACCAATGGACTGTGGGAAGTTTAGCCATATACATGGTCTGCACAAGTGATATTCTCTTAATAAGAAAATGTTTCCTTAATTCTTGGGAAATAGTACTTAATGACTATGTGCATGCACAGTAGAGCTAAACAAATAACCACAAGTTAAATATCAGTAGAATGTCACTACACGGCTATAGCAAAATATTTCAGTGAGTATACCAAGTTTAGAATATTATGCGGCAATATGTGCTTGTGCAATATATATATATATATTTAAATAAACATATTTGTAAACCTCTAGCATTACAACTTTTCTTGGGTTTCAAGTCACATATCATAAAATCGTAAACACAAAAAATGTGTACATTTATGCCTCATCTCTCTCACTCATAGCACATTTTACTCTCTAACACTACAGCTATGTCTAGTATTAACTCTGATTGCATACTTTTGGCTATTCAAAATCATCATAGCAACATAGATTCCAATAACCTCTCCATTACGAGCACTAATATTATTGTATGATTATCAGAATGTAGCAAACATACTTTGACAACTTCCATCAATTTCTACGAGGCCCGGATTGCATTCACAGCAAGTTGGTTCTTGGTAACCTGGGCGGCACTCACTGCATCCACTATTGGTTGACTGACCTTTACACTTACTACTACAAAGTTCTATTAGAATACAAGAGTAATGAAGATAGTTGTTATATAAACAGTGTATACATGCACGGAACCAAGTGTGTGCTGGAGATGTTTGCAAGTGTCAATATATATTTTTTTAAAGTTAGGGTGGTTGGACAGAATATAGTTAAAACATTATGTGATTTTGCTGCAAGAACACAAACTGATTGAGAAATGCTGTAACTGCAAAACACACACTGTGAGTGGTTATCAATTTCTTGGAGATAGTGTTGACACTTCAAACACTTGGCTCAGACATGAGACACACGATAAATTGGGAACACTACCTCATTTAAGTAGGTACACATTTGAACTAACTTTTGCAGCTCCCATCGTCAGCTTTAAAAAAGTTATTGGCTGAGTCACACTCACAACAATCTGGACCAAGATAGCCTGTCTTGCAAGTGCACCCCATTACAGTGCAGGTGGATCCTTCAACAGTATTTTCTAGGCATACTGCACAAAAAACAGATGCCAAAAATACCATGTGAGCAATTCAGACAGTGAACATTCCCTTATTTTAGTGGAGAAATAAAAATTAGCATAGACATGCACTCAGCTGCTGCATTCCCCCCCTCTCCAACCCCCACCACGCAACACCCTTCCCCCCCCCCCCCCCCAAGCACCCGCCCCCCAGCCCCTCCCCAAAATACAATATGTATTACAATATGTTTTTTATTTCTACTTTATCTGTACCTGGGTCGGGAGTTATACAAGATTTTTTGGCAACACAATTATGGCTGGAATCACAGAATTCGACTTGATTGTGCTTTTCACCGAAAAACAAGCACACATCTGTACAAAAGTAAGTTTGTAGATTGCTTATATAGAATGATTGAGGAAAAGTCCAACAACTTCATATCTGATCACACATTCAGAACATAAGTGGTTCAGAACATAAGTGGACATAAGTTAGGATCTTGAAACAAAAATTTCCAAACCAAAACCTTATACATAATAGAGTCATTCATTTTACTGCAGTTTTATTGATTAATCATCCCTATATTTAGTATATATACCTGCCTTTGGTGAGATCTCTCCCAATTTTGGTGGAATTAAAGTCGTCTCCACAATAGTATCACCAAGGTAAACAGTGTTTTCAGGCTTAATGTTCATTACTGAATTTGCACAGCAAAAAACCACATCCGAGAAGTAACAGAACTTGGCAGAACTGGGAGCTAAAAAGAAAGAGAGACAAAGAAGAAGGGAAAGAAGGAAGGAAGGAAGGAAGGAAGGAAGGAAGGAAGGAAGGAAGGAAGGAGGGAGGGAGGGAGGGAGGGAGGGAGGGAGGGAGGGAGGGAGGGAGGGAGGGAGGGAGGGAGGGAGGGAGGGAGGGAGGGAGGGAGGGAGGGAGGGAGGGAGGGAGGGAGGGAGGGAGGGAGGGAGGGAGGGAGGGAGGGAGGGAGGGAGGGAGGGAGGGAGGGAGGGAGGGAGGGAGGGAGGGAGGGAGGGAGGGAGGAAGGAAGGAAGGAAGGAAGGAAGGAAGGAAGGAAGGAAGGAAGGAAGGAAGGAAGGAAGGAAGGAAGGAAGGAAGGAAGGAAGGAAGGAAGGAAGGAAGGAAGGAAGGAAGGAAGGAAGGAAGGAAGGAAGGAAGGAAGGAAGGAAGGAAGGAAGGAAGGAAGGAAGGAAGGAAGGAAGGAAGGAAGGAAGGAAGGAGGAAGGAAGGAAGGAGAGAGAGAAAGAAAGAATTACAATCATTATTGTTTTTGTTCCTGTAGTTTTGTTGTAATTGTTGCTAACAATGCCAACTGCAATTTAAGCAGTTGTCACATACTGATTGGTACAACTGCACATGCATACAAAAAGGAAAGTGAGCTTATAAAATGAAATTCATCTGGTCCTTGTAAATTTGTTTTGGCAAATAAGAAAAGAAATTTCCTTCATTTTTTGGTACCAGTTGCTCAACCTAAATTAAAAATAAATAAATAAATGATGGTAGATTATTAACATGGTGCTCTTCTATAAATCTCGGAGGTGTTTAAACTCTCACTATTCCATACTTCAGTGTGCACTATTCATCCTGGGTATGCATACATCTAGAAACATTTTGAAAGAAACTTACTATCTTTACAAACTTGAACATAAGCCGAGTATGTCTTGGATAATGACAGACTGATGGCAGATTTGCACAGCGGTTCAATTTCTGAGTTTTCGTGAGCAGCTCCCCTCCAATAGGAGTACATGGAGGGAGCTGAAGCCTTGCGTTGTTCCATGGCGTCATGCCATGGCAAGCCTACACCACTTGCCACCAGGAGTGAGAGCAGGATCAAAGAATACTTGGACATGGTTCCTCTACTCTTTGCTGTAAGAACCAAGTTTGCAGCTACAGCTTGGAAACTGTTCATTGCACGCTCTTTTTATACACTTTCACTTGTACACCCACACAAATATGTACACTAATTAGATGATTGGGTATTTAGGAATAACTCTTCATTGGCATTCAACTGGCTTCTATACAGAGAAGGGAACAAATTGGCTATCTGGCTTCCATGTCACCCAACATTTGACTTGGCATAGCTACACTATCTTTAGCCTAGACCCATGAGTGTGACTCTATCGAACTGCATGGGCTAATGCAGTCCAATATATAATAATAATTTTAAAAATAAATAGCAAAAATATCCAAATTTATAACTGTAATGAGAAACACACAAACACACACCCTATATATATATGATAGATATATTTATTTTCCTTTTTTAATATCACTTATGGCCTAAGGCAAGATCATTTCCATGTAAGGGTGTGTATTCACTTAACATGTAGTTTTATTATTTATTGTTGCTCATTTTTGCTTATTATGTTATTATTATATCAAATAGAAACAAAATTAATCGCATTAACCATTATTATTTTAAGTTGTGCCAGCAATTGTTCCCAGTACAGAAGATTAATTTCCTCCTGCACCTCCTGCACTACCACTCATAACCATTGGAGGAAGAAGCTGCAGAATCTAAATGTTCATTTAAGTATCTGCTGCAATAGCCGAACTCATTCATAATGGTCGTACTCTGAGGTCCAAACACTCATGAGGTATGATGGCTACAATGGTGCAAGTTGAATGTGAATATTGATGAACTAATGGAAAGTGATTGGAGATCAGGTTGGAATATACTTCACCCTCTTTCTCCCATGGGCCAAGCTAGTTATTGATGCCTTCTGAGTGATTGATCAGTGCAGTGACAGATCAGATGGTCCAACCGGAATGGGACATGTACCAATGACAGCATATAGAGCGGTGTGGTGGTAGTATATAGTGTTCCTCACTTTTCCAGCCGCTACAGCCGTGGATCCACTAGAACACTCTAGTGATGCATGTATGAGACCTACTACAAAGGAGGGCACCAGGCAAGAGACACACAGCGAAGTGAACAGTTTTGTCATCCATGTGAAGGTACAGAGAGGAAATGGTCCTGCCATTAGACATTTTCCTGTTTCTTCCATTGAAGAAGCAGGCATACATACAATTATCAACCATGTTGGAGGTGAGAACAGAGGAAGCTAGGTCGCAGGTAGAGGGTGCAGGTTGGACTGCTATTCTGATAGCTAGCCCACAAAACTCTACCAGTGGAGAATTATGTATTTACTATCATGTTTGACTTCCTATCTGGAGGGGGGGGGCTGTAGCTTAGTAGGCCAATCCTATTAATTACCAGTTATCCTTTAGATGTATGTCAATTTTTTACCCCTTAATTATATTAAATATATTTAAACCTAGGTGTAATTATCATCTACACGCCAGGGGGACCGTCTCAGGGTTTTTGATGGCAGTCAATGCCTCCCTCCGAGCCTATCCCCATCAGGGGTTTTGATGGCAGTCAATGCCTCCCTCCGAGCCTATCCCCATCCCCCTGATGTATTTACTCCTCCATCCTTTCGGATCTTTTGTAGAGGTTAGTTGTTTCTACTGTACTCATGCAAGTCGTCCATGCAGGTTCTATGCAGTAAGGGGGATTCTATTTTAGCATTGCATGCAGGGTCTAGGGGGGTCCTACAGGGGTGTGTGTGGGTAAGTATCATGCCTTTTAGGGTAGGTTGGGAGGTCGTGGTTGTGTGTCTGTCGCTTATTTGTATTGTTTGTTGATTTATTTGTATTTATTTGTTTATTATTATCTTATTTTATTTGTTTTGTTTCTTATTTTATGATTTAGTGATTTAATTTTTTTGGCTTGTTTGTTTGTTTATTTATTTGTTTATTTGTTTATTTATTTATTTGGTTTGTTTTTGTTTATTTGTTTAGGTATTTAATTGCTTGTTTTTTATTGTTGCATTTTTTCGTTCATCCAACCATCCCTCTGTCCATCTATTTGTTTGTTTGTTTTTTTGCTTGCTTTTTTATTTATTTATAATTTATTTATTTGTTTATTTATTTTATTTTTTTGTTTATTTTTTGTCTATTTATTTGTTTGTTTGTTTGTATTTTTTTGTTTATTTATATATAAAGAAGAGGAACTGATGCACCAAGACCACTTCAACGCTGGTGTCTATACCACTCAAATTTTATTTGATTTATAGTTATCTGTCACCAATATTAGTACTGCCGAGTATTGTCAGTACTTGTCCATGCAGACAATGCTATATTTCTGCTTCTTCAATGGTGGATAATAATAATATGTAAAAAGTAGATATTTGTCATTCTTTAATCATACATAATAACTTCATACCTAATTAACCATTGAGGAGTGCTGGAATAGATTGCAAATGAATGATAGCTGATTTGTAGATAAACATTGCCAGACCATTGATTCGCATAAGTAATAAGTGTTAAGGCCAGGATTTTCATAACCATTGATTGTCATGGGATGTAAGTACTGACTCATGATGCAAATTTTACCAGATTCTCTCCATGCATAAACAGGTGTATGTAGATCAGGTTAGCAAGATTGCATACATGCACACATGTGCAATGGTTAAGAAGTGTGCACCTTTTTAAGCTCGTGACATTTTACTGCTTTATTTAATACACTAATGGTAGAGACATATATAGCCACCATTAAGGTTGGCCATGCATCTACCTGACAACTTAGCTACGTCCAAGCCCGTGACAATCATCACCAATCATTACAAGTCATTAAGGGCTCCATTTCTCTATTGTATTCTGCCTTAGCTTCCAGTTTACTTCTTTGAAATAGTCTCTTCTTAGCCTTCTGTGATACGTAATGATTGCATTTACCAGGCCAAGCTGGCCCTTGCTTTTTCTCTTCTTCATATTGCTAGTCAATAAAATGTTTCTTCTTCATCGAAATCAAGCAACCACTTCAAAGCTGGTGTCTATAACACACAAATTTTATTATGTTTAATGGTTATCAGCCACCAATATTCATACTGCCACTCTGTGGAGTAATGTCGGTATTTGGGGAAATGCTCTTTGCTTGCAACATTACATTTCGGCTTGTTGATGTACAAAACTATGAGCATCAATGGTCTGGCAATGTTTATCTACAAATCAACTATCATTCATTAGCAATTCATTCCAGCACTCTTCAATGGGGGTAGCTAGGAAGTTATTAAACATGTTTGTATAGGACTAAGAATGACAAATATCTACTTTATTATTGCTACTTCATACACACACATGCATACAAGCATTCATGCACAAACACACACACACACTCACACACACACTCACACATACACACTCATGCATGCACAAACACACACACACACATAGATAAAGGAAGTGATTACTACTGCCACAATTAATCCAGCTGTCCAGATCTGTCAACATAGTGCATATAACTCAGCCTAACCCAAGGATTACATTGATCATTCTTAAAATAATTCACATTTCATATCAATTGGCTGGGTCCAAAGTCAGTTACTTCAAACAAGTTATCAAAACTGACCCAGATAGCATAGGCAACTAAAGCTTTACGAGTGAGAGGGGCCATATAGATGATGTCATAAACACCGATGAGATAAAAAATCATCATGCTCTGGTATGGGCTATGAGATTTAGCCTGCTGGATTGAGGAGGCTAATGACTTTTCAGTTGTTGTGATGGTTACTGAGATATCCCAGGAGTCTTTTGCTATGACACTAGAGGCCCTAATAGAGGTGAAAATGTGAGAGGTTCAACACACATAATTATATGCATGCACACAGTTACCGAATTTTTTCTTCCAGTTCTCCTTCAGTCACAAAATATCATACCTGGGTCTGTGAATTAAAAAAAAAATTGAACTAAAAATTATCTCCTTTCAGAGTAAAAGCTCATGTGATGCATACAGAAGTCCCACCCACTCCTAGATTTTGGCCAACCGGTCAGCATCGGTTATATTTTGATTGCTATGGCCGGCTCATTTCATTTATCTACTCCTGAAAATGGATCAGCACAGAGTTGATATAGCCATTCACCTGCAAAGAAGAGCAGAAGGGAATGCTACTTTGATCCGTAGTGATTAATGATTTAAAAAACTGTCATGAATTACTAAAGGTAAGAGGTAGAAGGAAATGTTAAGCAGATAGATGAGGTATAAACTTCAGTATATATATAGCATAGTGCAGTTTCATTAGAAAATGTAAAATCCATATGTCAGGACACGCCTTTGCACTTGTGCCATCTTTGCGATTTACTTTAGTATCTCTCATGGAAGATGAAATGATGTTTTAAAGTCTGAAGAAAAACCCAGCGAGAAATATCCAAAGCAGCATTGTCATCATAACCCTTCCAGTGTTCAGAGAGCTACAAGTGGGATAGAAACAGTTACTGGTTGGGTGTTGTTTTCCATTAAACTTTCTCGCAAGTGACCATGCTACAAAAATATTTTTAAGGATGTTTCCAGATTTAAAAAAAATTTACATGTGGTGGAATGGAATACATAACATGTAGAGCTATGATATTTACAAATAAATACACAAATATACTACATTTATCCATCCTAAAGTATATATTGTTTAGTGGCTTGTTCTAAGTGGATGCTGCATATCCCTCAAATTAATATTTAAGTGTTGGAAAATATGCTCTCAACAAAGGTCCAGAAAAGACGTCGAGGTGTTTAGCACTTGATAGTGTATGGTTTCTGCTTCACCAGCAACAACACTACAGGTATATTTGTGTATACATAAACACACACACACATATATATCTATATATCTAATAGACAACATAATTATTTACCCTGCTAATGCATGTGCATTCATCCTGTAAACAGTATGGCTTAGCTGGTGGTTTGGCAGACTGAAGCAGCTTACCCATTCATGCAATCTGTACCAGTCAAACCTAAGGCATCAGATTTCCTAGATAGCAAAGAATTTACACTTATGCTTTTGGTGACATACTTCGTGGTTATCACCTCATCCAGAGGAATAGGTACCATAATTATAGGTTAACCATACAAGTGTACATGTACAATATATACCGTGTTACAATGTTTGCTATTCAATTTTATATGATAAAGGATAGTTGAACTAGTTCTAGTCTACAGTGTATATATATATATATATATATATATATATCGATCCTAGGGCAATATATATATTATATATATTGCCCTAGGATCGATCCTGGGTGTATGTATAAAATAAAATATGTACTTTAATTATGTTGTGTAAACATTAGTGTTTTCATGATTAATATGCTTTCTTTCATTTGATGTACAGTCTGCTCCAAATTTAACCAGATGCCTAGGTACAGACAGATGCATATTGGTATACCTGTCTGGTTGAGGTGTATATCAGAGCTGATGCTAGACCTTGGTGCTCTCATCAACAAGAATTAAGTAGTGACAGAAGACACTTGGTAAGGAAGAAAGTAAACTGGTTATGAACTTGCCAAGTATCTGTACCTTGCAAACTCCAAGTTGGTACCGTTCAAATTTAAGAATTATATGAGCAATTGGTATAGAATTTCACCCCAAAGAGAAGTTGAGAATATTGATGACTAATGAAATATGAGCTGGTTTTGAGTCTGTCTCCAGTGCAAGGTACGTAATATATATGTACCATGTTTAGATTTTGGTGATGACTGTAAGGCAAGTCATTTCTAGATTTTGATGATTACTGAAAAACAAGTCATTTCTCACACTCCTAGCTCTCTTGTGCTGTAGTTATAATCTACATGAGGGATAGCCACATAAAGTATTACACACACATAAAAATTGAGGTATGGGCTCATGGAAAGTAAATTTGTGGGTTTGTCAATGGCTGCTCACTTTGATAATCGAGGCAGAATCATTCTCTTTTTTTCCCTCGCATTTAAGTTTTACTTCCTTCTTTTTTTCCTGTTTGCTTGCTACTCAAGGACCATTACATGTTATGTTTCTTTGGAGGATTCTAGATTCCACACCTCCACACCAGCTTAAAAACACTCTTGCAAAGGAGTGGGATATCTCTATACAAAAGAGAAATTCTATGAGTTGTCGGTTTGTCTTTTTGGAAAGTCCTAGTAAAGTCCTGAGCAGAATCATTCTTCACTTTCCTTTCCCTTCCTTACTCTCACCCCCTTTTTTCCTCTGCCCATTTTGTACTGAAAATCCCCACTTTGATCCTGGGTGGAATCATTTTGTTCTTCTCTACAAACTTCAGAATATTCTGTGGAACAGCTACAGCCAAATTATGTATGCATGTCTTTAATGGCTGCTGGAGGCCACACCTGCTTGAAAGCACTCCTGCAACAGAGTGTGGTATCTCAGTAGTAAAGCTGGATATAATCATCATAATGATGCAAATATCCTGTTACTCATAAAGGAAACCATTTCAGTGATATCCCACATATCATGTCACTGTAGATGGTGTATCAAGGATACTGTACTCAAAACTTGGCATTAAAAGCAATTATCTGGCTACCTTAACAGATTCTATACTGAGAGGTGTAATGCACCTAAATATCGCACAGCTTGTGTACCCCATAATACATTTAAAAAATCACTGTGCAAGATTGCATGTCATCTACATCCATTTCCGATTCCTCTTCCTTTTGTACACCATTACCACACTATATAGATGGTGTTCATGATGATAAATGATAAAGGGTGGCTACATGGTGTAGTGCTACTAGCTTGCTCTCCAGTTGTTTCAGAATAGTCATTTCCAACTCTCCTATTTAAATCTAATTGTGAAGCCTGGTGTAAGAATCATGAATCAAGGAGCTATCGCACAAATGTCTGGTATGCTACAGGAAATGCTCTAATAAGATTCATAAAGTAATAACTCCACCAACTCTAGCAAATGGTTATAGTTTATGAGCAAAAATTGTGATTGCTTTTAGTTAGGCAGCCACAGAGCATGTTGATGGGAAGGAAGTACAGCTTCCTGAGCAGAGATGTAAGCTTATGGCTAACAGGCAACAATTTCAGACTCTAAGTTAGGTAATTCCTTTCAACACTGCCTCCCTCCACCCTAACTAATTGGTACTAACAAATTGTTGCAAGGTGTGTGAATAGACTGAGAGCCCAGAGTTTTTTACTTAATGGAATGGTACCAAAATGTTAGTTCTCATGAACTAATGGTACTTGCACACACCAACCAAAAATTGCTGCAAGGTTGTAGCCACTGAAATAACCCCTCTAGTGAAAATGTGGCTAGAATGTTAAAAATGGTACCAAGTCAGAGAGCAGACAAGATCCAATAGTCATGTGATGTATATTTCTATGCTATGCCAAGAAATCTCCATGAACATTCAAGTCTGCATTTGGATTAATATATTATTCTGTTCAACAACCATCTTGCAATGTGAAAGTCTCAATTAAAAAAGCTCAGCCCATTAGTGAATATATCTAATTCATGTAAGCTCCATGCAAAAAAAAAAAAACAGGTCCAGCTGTATGGTAATAGCAAGCCTTTTTAATAGACTTGGAGCAGAGATTAATGGAATAAAGAAATTGACTTCATGAACTGGTTTTATAGCCAACCCAAAGAATACAAAACTGTCAGATTGTAGGATGGGTTGCTCCTGAAATATTGCCCCACTATTTAAGTTAATAAATTTAATGCAAAGATTAAAAATGATAGCAAGACTGGAGGCATACAAGGTCTGAAAGTCATGTGGCATAAATTCCAATGCAATGAACAGATCTGCAGGCATTCAAGGCTACATTCAGACACTGTTCTCATCCTTCATGAATCATCACGGCCAGAAAACAGTGTAGTAAAGACACACCAAGAAGGTAGAAGAAAGGACACACACATACACACATATATATAAACAATAATTTACCCAAATATCTTGCTTCTTCTATATAATTATAGTCATTTTATTAACAGAATTAGATGCTAAGCCTCATTACCAGCCTTTTCAGATATCTTCTCATGATTTATTACTAGGCTTTTCATGTGGATTTGGGAACATATTTTCAATTTTTGTTCTCATATTTTTGCTCCTTTTTAATATAAATACATACTGGGGCTCACTGGCACTCTTTATATTTTGGTAGTTCTTACCATTTGATATCTACAGAGTGATCTTCTCAAAGGTTCTCAAGCAATGCTGCACAGGATAATGAAGCCTACAAGTTCCAGTACAAACTTTATGGACTATACACTAACAAGAACAAAAATAGTGATGTTATCTCATCTAACCTTCTCCCACCACACTCACTAATCTGTCCTTTTAATTACCTTAATATGGAAGGAATCATTGCCAAAACTTATAGGCATGACTCAATTTCCCCCTGGGCAACCCCCAAAGGTGAAGAAAAGGTGGCACATGATATATCATGAATATTAACATCATTGTACCTTTAGTACAGACTGAACAATCAGCCCTTGAATTAGCATTTAGGAAATGCTTAAATGTCCTCTAAATCTTTTTCTTGTCAGGATCCAGTTTCATCATCACTCCGGTTGAAGTTGAATTCCTCTCCACAGTCATCAGTTGCCACCCTTGAAAGCTAGGTGGTGGATTTAGAACCCACATGTAACCTAATGGATAACTGCAATGTACAAACTAAGTGTAGAGATGAGGTGAGGAAGGTAAACTCTCATCTCTGCTTCCTTCCATGGTATCCATTGACTTATCTATTTTGTTTCTTCCGTCTATTGATGTACAGAAGTGCTCATTGAAATTTTCATCGGATACACTTAATTGGAAATTTTCATTGGTTAAGACACCACACCATAATATGTGAAAGTTAATATCTCGCACACAAGAATTGTTCCTTCGTATGGCAGCTGAGGATTTATGGTTAAAGGTGTTTTTTGGTTCAACAAATGGATTTTAATGCATTAATATGGTTTGATTTCCCATACCATAGGAATGTAACAAACACTCTTAGGTTGCTTCCCCGTGGTATCATCCTGGCATTACATCATGATGACATAATTTACAGACTGGGAATATACAGATTACAGCTTCAGCTTTAAGTCCAGTGTAATGGCTATATTTAGAGCCAGGGCATGGGCTAGGCTTAGGACCAGAGCAGTGGCTGCAGTTAGGGACAGGGCATTACCTAGGGCTAGAGCTACAGCAATGCAGTCTTGATATCATGATGCCAAGCTAGGATTATTCTCTTCGAGTATCAGCCTACCATATTTCTTGAAAACGTTGAATGATAATAGAAATGAGCGGTGCACACCTATTGCTGTGAGCAAGTTCAATTTCCCCCTACCAAAAAACTACACATACCCCTTATAATCCAAAGTTGACCTAATCTCTTTCAAAATACGTGGCCCATACCTGTGGCATAAAGCATTCAATCAAAACTTCAATAAATAAAGATTGATCTATATGCCATAGTGATATCGCTGTGATTTAACCTTCACCTACCATCATAAATAATTTTTACAAATCACGAGTAATGACTGCTCTTATGTACATGAACACTGTTCCCCATACCAGACCTACATAATAGAGCTATATGTATTTGTTCCAAGACAACTTGGCAAATTGGCCTAAGGTCTGATCTGCAATGTTCAGAAGCATCGTACTCTTTGAATGTAGTGAGACATTATCTTGCTGTTATCTGAACTGGAGGCTTCATAGGCACATTTGGCTTGTAAATTCTCCCATGAACTCATTTGACATGGTAGATACGACTTTCTCGATAATCAACTTAAATTTACTCACTCGATGTTTGACTAGATGTTCTAGCCTCCTTCAGGAATGATGAGATGCTAAGATTCAGATCCATCTTAGCATCTCATTATTCTTGGTAAAAGGCTAGAGTACCTAACCATAATGTTGAGTGAGAATTTAAGTTGATTTCGAGAAGGCCGTTAATTTTTTTGGTTGTAAATGGGCCTTATCTAGACTCATTGAAGCCTTAACTGTGATCACGAGTATCTGAGTTCTATTACTTCACCTTGGTCAACCAGTGATGCAGATGAATTTCTAAAACTTGTCTGAACATAGAACCCATATTTATACAGAGGAATCTAGTCCCAATTCTATCACTGATATAAAAGTTCACCTGTTGTTAGAAAAAGAAGCAGATACATTACAAAAAATGTATATCACTATAGATTATTATGTCAAGGATACTGGACTAGGACTTGACTTAAAAAGGAATGCTTCTAGATACCTCAAACATTCTAACTTATACAACTAAAAGATGTAGTGCAACTAAATATGGCACACCTTAAACACATTTTAACACTTAACGAAAATCACTATGCAAAAAAGCATGTGATCTATATCCATTCCCAAGCACTCTCCCTTTAGTACATCTACATAGATCTATACCCACAATCACAATGAATATTGAATTTCCCAATCATCAACTTCAATTTACTCACTTGACATTTCGGCTAAACACTCTATCCTTCATTATTCCCTTGATCAGGAATAATGAGATTCCAAGACTCATGTGTGGTTGATATATGCTGGTAGCTAACTATCCACCACCATCTTATCCATGTCAGATGAGGAGTGGTGAAGAGCCTGTATGATGTATAAAGCCAGGAGAGTCGTGACAGAATAGGAAGACATGAGAGGAAGAACATCATTTGAATAGGATCGTTATGGTTATCCGCAAGCTTTCATCAACCTTTCCTCTGCAGTGACACATAAATAGAGAAAGGAAGAAAGTACACAAAATCAGGCAATCGTGAAGTATCCTATAGTAGTAATTAAGCAAGTGGTAGGAATGAGTGAAGACATCAGGCAGATATGCAGGAAGTTCAACATCGGAGTTGTTTTTGGATCAGGAAGAGGCAAACTTAGCAGAATGAGGATGAATTACCAGTTAGTATGCATCATGCATTGGCTGTGCAGAGTACTACAACAAAGGGGAGACCAACAGAAGACAGGAGACCCGAATGAAAGAACACCAAGATGCCTGTAAAAAGTAAGATAAAGAGAAATCTGCATGCATGCAACAATGGATAGCTTTGACCTGCCTTGCAACCCATCGTCCCTAACTAATTGGTACTAACAAGTAGCTGAATTTTTTTTCAGGGTGTGTGAATAGACTGACAGCCCAGAGCTTTTTACTTAATGGAATGGTGCCAAAATATTTGCTCTCATGAACTAATGCCACTGAAATCACTCCTCTAGTGAAAATGCGGCTAGAATGTTAAAAATGGTACCAAGTCAGAGTGCAGACAAGATCCAAAAGTCATGTGATGTATATTTCTATGCTATGCCAAGAAATCTGCATGGAAAAGTCGACTGCATTTGGATAGAGTTTTTCAATATACTGTTCTGTTTGGCAACTATTTTACAATGTGATGGTCTCAATTGAAAGAAAAAAAGCTCAGACTTTTGGTTAGCATATCTACTCAGGTAAGCTTCATGCAAAAAAAATCCAACTATATAATTATGGTGATAGCAACATTTTTGATCACCTTTTTAGGATGTTTTTGGAGCACAGATTAATGGAAGATTGGACTTCATGAACTGGTATGGTAGCCTGACCCAACAATCCAAACTCTCAGATTATAGGATGGGTTGCTCCTGAATTTGCCCCACTAATTCTAAAAAGTGGCATTTATAAATTAAAAATGATAGCAAGACCGGAGGCATAGGTCCGAAAGTCATGTGACATAAATTCCTATGCTATCAACTGATCTGCATGGACATTCAAGGCTGCATTTGGATACTGTTCTCATCCTTCATGAATCCTCTTGGCCAGAAAACTGTGTAAAGTATAGAGCAGAGACTACACCAAGAAGGGATAATGGCTAAGGTTAGGGCCAGGGTAGTACCTATAGGGATAGACCTAAGGCAAAGGCTTGAGCAATGGATTGAACAATGCAGTCTAGCTTGTTGTCATGCTAGGATTTTTGTTCTATTACTGTTCAGTAGATCAGCCTACCATATTTCCTGTAAAGACAGTCACAGAACTTTATGAATGATAATAGAAATAAGCTACTGCTGTGAGTACGTTCAATTTCCTCCAGCCGAAAAGTATATTATAGACTTTACTATCCCTTTCAAAATAGTGGTTGCCATGTAACCAATAAATAGGATTAATCTGTAAACCATATTAAATACTCTGTGATCTACCATTCATCTACACTGTAATATACAAATCACAAGCACCAAATTAATATGTTATATACATGAACTGCATTCCTCAAAGCAGAACTTATTGTAGTTCTAAGACAACTTGGCAAATTGGCCTCAGATACTGATTCTATAATGTTCCGAAGCATCATATCCTTGAACGTGCTAAAGCTTTATCATCCAATAATGGTTTCATTGCTTGTATTTTTACAGCTTGTCAAATTCTTCTGCCTAACAGTTGGTTGCTATAGAAACCATCGTGTTCCTGGTTGGAATGGTGAAGTTAAAGGTAAGTATTATTTTTGGATATTTTTTTATGCTGCTGGTCCGCCCGATGGGACCAGCTAATCTAGTGTTCTTTTCCAGACAAGAGAGCGTATCTGTTATAAAAATAACAACTCTTGTCTACTTGGCTACTGAAATTTGGAGTGACGTTAGACATACATCAACTGAAGTAAGGTAACCAGAAGTAATCAGTAACTATCAAGCATGAGGCACACAGTTTAACCTCCCCCAAAAATCATTCTACAGTGAAAAGTATGATGCTTGTAATGTCTTGCATCTTTAAACGAGTTCTACAGATTTATTATTGGGAACATTGCACTGGATACAATTCAGCTCCTGAAACCAATAAATTCACAACGAACCATTAGTTGAGATAGTAGACATATCCACTTTCTCGATAACCAACTATTTACTCACTTGACATTTTGGATAGATGCTCTAGCCTTCATAAGGATGCTGAGACTCACGTTCTTCTTAGCATCTCATTATTCCTGATGAAGATTAGAAAATCTAGCCAAAAAATATGGAGTGAGAAATGTATTATCTAAAAAGTCATTCTAAAAATTAAATAAAGCCATGAAAGGTTCTGATCTAGACTCATTGAAGCCTTGGCTGCAGTTGCTGAGTATCTGAATTCCATGTATTTACCACACCCACATGTGCCAGTTCCGAGACATTTTTAGTATTGACAGTTCTAAGACATTCCATGCCCCACCAATAACTAAATTAAATAAAGCAAGATTTCATATATAATTCATTCAGTAAATAATTCATTCGGTAACGGAACTGTAAACACTAGAAATGTCTTAGAACTGGCACAACACACTTTATATATACTACCATCATATGTTAGTGTTAAGTATTTTTGTATCGTAGGTAGTGTAAAAAATTTTTTTTAAATTTAAATACCGAAAATAGACATTTTTTTTTAGCCAGAGTGAGATTTTTGTCCAGTAATATGATGACAATTTACCTATTATGCTGGCATAATGGAAATACATGCCGAAAATTATTAGTCTCAGGTCTACATGCTAACCATGAACACTTGATCCAACGTCTGCTTAAAATATTTTAAAAAAAAGTTGTTTTTACTGGACAACATAGCACACCACAGTTATCTGGGGGGGGGGGGTTAAATTTTTTTTAAAGAAAACTGAAGGAACACATGCAAAAAAAAACTCCAACAATCTGCTGGCTACGAGGGTATATAATACACACAATAAAACTTGTAAAGAAAAGTTCCAGCATCAGGACAATACAAATGCCCTCCCAACTAGACACTATCTACTTCGAGAAGAATGTGATATGTTCTGGTACAATACAATCCGTACAGCAGGTTTCTTGTACATATTCCTCAGTGTCGCAACCGTACATGGAATGTACAACACTGGTTATCTATATATGCTTTTGCTGTACCGGCTACACAAACTTCTGCTGAAATGCCGAGATTATGTTCAGGAAATTAGGCTCCATCCTGCTCTAGTATAGGTATCACTTTTCCCAATCTGTAGTACTATCTCTTACTCCATTCTTGTTAAGATGGTTCCAGTGAAACTTACAGTTTCAGTACAGATCCTGTAACTTCTTACGAGTGCACAGATTATTCTTGGCCAAGAATTCAAAGCCACATTGAAAATGAGCGCTCCTTTGCTGCAAATTACCACAACTTCATTCCAACGTGGTAAAAACTGATGCATCAGAACGTGTCACACTCTGACAATGTAACAATATTTTTTACAAATGACTATCAACTTGAAATTCTCTCAACGTTTTGGGTAGATGCTTTACCCTTTATCATTATCCCTGATGAATGCTAGAGCATCTGGCCAAACGTCGAGAGAAGTTGATCATTGAATAGTCATTGTAATCCGTTGTCAACTGACAAGAGAAGTTATTTTGACATTTTTTTGTAAATAAAAGGAGTGTCCTTCCGCATACCTTGAAATGGCATTCCAGAGCTCATCTCTAACGTCAAAATTCTACATCCAGGAAGTTTTGTTTTGTTACCAAATCAATTACCAATTACCAAAGTGTAATTCTTGTTGTGAGCTCTCTTCACTTTTAGTCTACTTCAGATACAGTTAATTTTCAGATACCAAGTCACACCACATAAATCAAATTATTACTCATTAGCCAAGTGCTTCATTTGTTCTGGGGTTGATGAGGTCCATTAGCAGTTTGTTGGCATCCATTCATACATGATGAGGACATCGCATGTCAAGGCGTGGACCTTGGGAAAACTTGCACACGATGTGACCACACATCAAGTTGAATGGCAAAGGGTCATCAAACTGGTTGCGGTCTACATGGAATCCAATGTAGTTGTTTGTGTTCCTGAACTTACAGACACAAGAAACAAACACAATTTAAGAAATAGCAACCAAAAACATAGGATCACATTCCACCACCTAGTCGGCCGCTCCGTCCCAATCTGCGAGTTTTGGTGTGAACGAGTGCAAGAAAAATATATCAGAGGAGAAGGAAGGAGTTAACCAGCAGCATAAGCACATCTAGTGTGCAAGAGTTTGGGAGGGAAGTCTGACAAATTTTACTTGTATTCCAGTGTGTGTATATATGCATGCATGTGTGTATGCATGCATGATGTGTGTATGTGCATGAGTGTGTGGCATGTGTTTGTGCTTGCATAGACACACAGCAAGCATGCACACTCCAAACTGAGCAAGACACATTTATAAAGAAGGGAGGACCAGACATTTTTGTGAGTCTCCCCCCCCCCCCCCCCCCCCGAAAGACAACAGTACCACAACTTTGTTATGCTTATTAAAAGATCTCTCTTGTGTGCTTTGCAATATTTGCATAATGGTGTTATCAAATCGTGGTTTAATTACATTTAAAAAAACCCAATTTACACGCCAACGGTAGTCATCCACACTTGCCATTTATGGTGCTGGCAGAGTAACCACAGATAGTGTGAATGTTTCTTAACTAGCTCACTTTAAATAATAGCAAGCACACGACTGGACTCTATCTCACGAGAAAAGAGATGAATTGAAAGACTGCCCATTCACACAATAGAGAAAATAAAGAGTTTTCAGATGATATAAAATTTCAGATGATATAAAATATTTAATGTGAATTTCTTTTTGATTTGACTTCAATGAACTTATATGGGAAACACGTTATTCATCTTTCTTCTCGTCCATTTCTAACTGGAAATGGTAGCATTAAAAAGTACCATAACTCAATAAAGCTGAAATTTGAAACACACAATGATGGCGTAGGGAAATTGCTAAAATGGAATATAAAAATTAAAACGGACAAGACAAAATACGGACTAGTTCAAGCCCAGAGTGGATACATGCGGATGAAGGCACGGTGCAAGGTGTCATTGATGGACGAGTGACAGTAGTGGACTCTTCTCGCAGCTGAGGCAATAGGTAGCGAGATAGTCGACTGCAGCCCTGGTGATGACAAGAGTGAACGGAGACCAACAGCCACAGCCACAGTGCTGTGATCCATTCTCAGGCCCAAGCTAGCAATGGGGAGTGCATTAAGGGAGGCTTTTACCATTTCTGGGGTGGTCGACACAACTTGTCATAACTTTTTTATTTGTTTCTCAATGCAGGTGAAATTTTATCAAGATGCAGTGTATTGAATGTGCTTTCTTTTGATATGCTCAGATTTTGCATATCTACTACCTAGGTGAAGTTATGGATCCCACCTCAGTATCAGGGGCAAATATTCTAACTCATGGCCACTTAGTCCTAACCACTTCACACTTAGGAAGTGCTTAGAGTGATCATAGAAGTGAAAAGTGAATGGCTAAAAATATCATTAGCACAACAACTGAATTTTAAGAGAGGTCAATCTGAAGTTCTAAACATGGTATGTATATCCATATGCGCATACCTTCACCATGGATGGACTTAAATATGTTTTAATCATTCACTTTTTAGAGCAGGGAAAGGACTTTCAAATGATATATTAAAATCTTGTATACATTAAATGAGCAAGTTAGAATATTTCCAGATTCGGAAACAGTGATTTTCAGGAGAAGCCATGAAAAGTGGGTGTGTTTTTGGGGGGTATTTTTTTGGTAAAAATCGAAATGATGACGGTTGCCTGACAGGATGCGCAGATCATGTGATGACAGCACAGGGCTGCGTGTTAACTATGGTAATAGGAAGCTTACTGAGAGCTTCATTTAGAGTCCTTTTCCAGACTTCTATCATGAACGGTTAGGGAGATACGCTTACCTTTGGCAGGAGCGCCGTCTTCAAGATTCAAACGGTATTTTGTATATAGCTTGATAATGTGAAATAGAATGCACAAAAAGGTGCATAACTTCATAATGGAGCATTGAAATACTCCGAAACTTGAAACATAACAACTACATGCATCAAGGTATAGAATAGAGCAATAATAAAAAAAATTTAAATCATAAAAAAAATGGTAAAAGCCTCCCTTAAGCCAAGCTACACTCTTTAGCTGAAACAGGCAAGGCCGACAAAAAAAAAATTCCACAACCCAAATAGTCTGGTCCTTTAGAGGACAAGGACGTGTAGCATAAATATTCCTGCTCAGAGGAATTGCCATCGGTCAGTTGTGCTGTAATCATTGCCTCTGGCAAGTATTATTGACGTTGGTAATAACTGTCACCCTACGCCCACTCCAGTAAGTGGATGAGAAACGGCAGCTTCGGTAACTTTTGTAATAACCAAGGGGCGGCCAGGGGGAGAGGATCTCTCGATCCAGCCAAACATGTTGTTCTTCCAGGTCTCCAAGTATGCCTGTTATCTTGAACATGTAATACAAATACGAAGGATTTTTCTGACAGTAGCCCATCACCTTCACACATGCTATCACACTTAGTAGACACTTCCAAGATCAAATGACTTCAGTCTGACCTTGCCAACTGTACCACTCTAGGTTGGCATTCACATTACTTCCTGCTCGGCTCCTCCCTAGACTTGCAGCAAAGTTGGCCACTTGAAGTTTCTGTTTGACCACTACGAGGTATCTCTGCACCAACAGAGAGTTGCACTCCACTCTCACCACCATGCTGTGTTGTAGACAACTATAAACATTGGGCGAATATTACAATCAACTGCATGGGGTGGCTAGGGCTAGGGCTAGGGGGTCTTGGGCATGATTATTACTAGACGAATCCTGTATTCAGACGACTCCTTTCTTCAGACGACTAAGAAACACACAGGGCATGATTATTACTAGACGAATCCTGTCTTCAGATGACTAAGAAACACACAGGCCATGATTATTACCTGTCTTCAGACGACTAAGAAACACACAGGGGAAAAAATCTTTAAACTTACCATAAGGCCTCAACCAGAAACTTCAACGAGCAAGTGAGCAGTGACATTAACTCGGCAGTTCCTGAACATATAGCATGAAGCTGATGTGGATGCAGGGCCAGAGCAGTTGATTGGTGACAAGGTTTCAACATTATTCTTTCATATCACAATCTCATGACCACACCACTCCAACAAGGGAAGAAAACAATGGCACATGATGAGAGTAGGTCACAACAAGGGCAAACAATTGCACCATCGAGTTTCTGTATTCTACTTCTATTTCATCAACAAAGTTTTGAGTCGGTGTTGATGTCGATGCTGTTGATGCGAATGTAACTCACTGGCTGCCTGTGGCCTGTAGTGAGAGAGAACAATTCAAAGAGAGCATCTGAACAACTAGATCAAGGTGGGGAACAATTATTGAATAAAATTGAGTCTCATGCTGTAGTTCTAGGGTGTGTGCATGTGCTAATTAACTATATTATAATAACTGTTAATTAGATAGCTCTCTCCCAATAACAGGTAAGTCTGGGTTCTCACCAAGAATGTTCTCGACTGTTTAATAATAGACTCTATATTTAGAACACTGAGTGTTTTGTGATGATCATTGTCCTACGTGGTGGCAACAGTGAGTGACCAAGGAAATTTTTTGATAGGATCTGAGAAAAGGGGTCTTAGGTACAAAATTAAAAAAACTGAGTTATTGACACCAGGTGAAAGAACAAAGCAATGCCTATATTTTGGAACTCAAATCATCACTTATTTCCATTCAGAAGAAAAGTTATGAAAGCCTGAATGCTAGAGGCTTGAAGCATTCATTTTGAGAAAAACGTGTTTTAAATGTTAAACGCGTTGTTTTAGTAATTTCCGTGCACCTCCGCGCACGAAGGTCGAGGTGTGAACTCGTGCAAATCTGAGGTGTGAGAAAGAGGACTAGCTAGGCGGAGCTGCTTCGCGAAGGTGGAAAAGAAACACTTCTTTGCTGATAGGACAACGCGCTATTCTTGGATGAAGCTTGTGCAACAGAAAAGGTAACTTTTAGACGTTTAGATCAATGGAAGTACGAGTAACAATAATACAAGCTGTGTTTGCTGTGTTTGTTTGTCAATAAAACAAGGATAAAAGTTCGAGAAACAGATTAGAGTTAGCTCTCTAATGATAACTATAACGCAACTTTTTGATGCCGATGATCTTTTTGAAGTGTGGAGCAAAGAAATTTGTCCAGTTGTAAGTTGGCACTACAATACTTCCGTCATCATTTGATACTAGCTGTGCTATGTTGCACTGTGCTGAGTCATTCACGACCTTTGCAATGTCACTTAATTTGCCAACTTTTGACCTTTGATACAGGCACTTGAATAGTCCAAAACATCAATCAGGGGAAAATTTGGTGGAGCACTCTTTGCCATTGAACTGTGAGCAGCCACAGCCACTAGTCATAAACTTGGTTACTAGCTCTTCTTCTTGAGTGTCCACGTCTCGAACTTCAAAATCTACTGATGAAACTACAGACAACTGCATCATTGCTTCCTGGACCTGTTCGTCATTGGTCAGCTCTCGAACGTCCTCCAGATCATCATCACTCTCTTCACTCCCTTCAGTTTCACTATGAGATGACTCAGCATCAACCACATTACCTACAAATAAATGCATCCATTAATTATTCTTCTTTTGTATTGTCTAGTAGTGTATGTATTATGTATTATTATACCTGCTTGTTCGTTCTCTGAGTCAGTCACCATCAAAACCATAGTTTGAGGTAAAATAGTCATCAATGACTTCTAGGAGAGACTGCTGGTCTCCAGGAGAGAATTTCATTAAGGAATTAATGGCTTCTGCAGCTTCCTGTGCACTTGATGAAGCCATTCCTTTGTTCGTTTGTTAACTACGCGGTCTATAGCAGCTAGGAAATCCCCCCGTTTTGAGGGGGGTTCCCGTCTTTCCGTATACGCGGGCAGTATTTTCTCCGCGTTACATTGCAACCCAATTCCGTTATACACGCTTCTTGACCACCAATCTTCTAACCCCACGCTTGCATACAAAAAAGCAAGCAGGAGCCTTCAGACTTCACACAAAGGTAAAGGAAAGGTGGTAGATGCCTGTAGTCCAAAAAAATTAAAATAGTCTAACTATAACTTTGAGCTTATTTTGGTCATAGCACAAAACCATTTTTCTCTACCTAAGACCCCTTTTCTCAGATCCTATCACAAATGGCACAAATACAAATTCAACCCCCCAGAAGCGTTTAACTTCAGGAACCCTGATGACTGGAGTCGATGCAAATGCAGGTTCAAAATCGGATAGCATCCGAACTAGACCAAGACCCACAAGCTAAGCAAGTCAGCACCCGATTATTCTGCCTGGGAGAAGAGTAGGAAGCAGTGCTTTCCTCTACGAATGTTACTGAGGATGAGAGAGAACTCTATCAGTAAGTCCTGGACAAGTTTGATGAGTTCTTTCAAGTACGATGCAACGTGCTCTCGAGCGGGCAAGATTCAACCAATGGAATCAAAATCAAGGAGAACAAGTGGATAAGTTTATTACGGAGCTTTACCCCCTAGCGGAGAACTGCAAATATGGAGAACTAACCTCACAAATGATACAAGACCTCAGTAGGGATTCATGATGGCACACTCTCGGAAAGGATTCAATTAGACCCAGACTTCACCTTGGATAATGACAAGAAAATGATTCGCCAGCGGGAAGCCGTTCAAGAGCAACAGTGAGTGTTGCTAGGAGCCGATGGGACAGCCTTGGAAGAGACGAGAATCAATGGAAGCATTAGGAAACCCATTCACAGACAAAAGAGTGCATACTCCCCAAGGGATGCCGAAAGTACCAACAAGCACAGAAACACTGTACAAGATGTGGCTAAGGTCAACACCCTTGGGGGAAATGCCCAGCAAGAGCAGCTATTTGCCATCGTTGCCAAAGAAAGGCTCACTACAGTAACATGTGCCTGCCCAGGACAGCGGCTGATGTATTTAGTGAGAGCTACACTTACGTTGACTCAGCATTCCTTGCCACAACTGCAGCAAGCCGTGACACTTCATGGAAAGTGAAGGTACAACTCTCCAAACAGATGACAGAGTTCAAGCTTGATACTGGGGCGGAAGTCACAGCCATATCAGAGACAACCTTCCAGGAGCTTGGGAAGAAGTTGCTAACTGAAGCCGACAAAAAACTGTTTGGCCCAGCGCATACTACCCTAAAAGTTATGGGGCAGTTCCAAGAGAAAATTGCATACAAAGGGAGGTCCTGCCAGCAAACGATATACGTGGGGAAGGATTAACATCCAGCCTGCCAGCAATAGAAGCACTAAATCTAGCAGCAAGGATGGATGTTACAATGACAAGAGTCAGGCATTTTCAAGCAATATCCATCCCTCTTCAGCGATTGGGTAATCCCGGAGGACCGTATGAGATCCATCTGCAGTCAGAGGCAAGACCATATTCCCTTTTCACCCCAAGAAACATATCCCTACGCTTACGCTCGAAAGTGGAACGTGAGTTAGAACGCATGGAATCCCTGGGAGTCATCTCCAAAGTTGACCGTCATACTCCATGGTGTGCATGAATGGTAGATGGTGGTAGTTCCCCAAAATGTGTGGAGAAGTCTGCATATGCGTAGATCTCAAGCCATTGAACAAGAGTGTCCTCAGAGAGGTGCATCCACTCCCTAAGGTCGAAGAAACCTTAGCTCAATTGGCAGGAGCAACTGTTTTCACCAAGATCGATGCTAACTCTGGATTCTGGTAAATTCCCCTTACGGAACGATCAAGACTCCTTACCACATTCATAACGCCGAATGGTCGTTATTGCTTCAATAAGCTATACCATTTGGCATCTCAAGTGCACTTGAACACATCCAAAAAAGGATGACCCAAATCTTAACAGGTCTGGACGGAGTGATGTGCCAAATGGATGATGTGCTGGTACTTGGCATGGACCGGTAACAGCATGACAGCCCAACTAACAGCTATCCCTAAACAGGATCCAGAATGCAGGAGTTACACTCAACAAAGAAAAATGTGAATTTGCAAGTAAATTGTTGTTTCTTGGGACACATAAATTGATGACTTTTGGGGTCCAAGTAGATCCGAAGGTTGCAGCCATACAGGACATGAGTGCACCAACAACTGTTACTGACTGCAGAGGTTCCTACGGATGGGACAACCAGATGGGAAAGTTCACATGCAAACGAGCACACCTGACTCAGCCACTACGAGAGCTACTGGGCAAGAACAGACCATGGCAGTGAGATACAGGCTCAAGAAGAGGCCTTCTCTCTTGTCAAAAGTGAGCTGAGTAAAATGGCTACCCTTACATTTTACAACCCCAATGCAGCCACAGAAGTGTTGGCAGACACATCATCTTATGGTCTAGAGGCAGTACCACTTCAGGAAAACAAGGCTTGTTGGAAGCCTGTTGCATATGTCTCCTGCTCTTTGTCAGACACAGAGAAACGATACGCACAAGTCGAGAGAGAAGCCCTGGCTCTGACATGGCATGCGATAGATTTGCAACATACATCATTGGAATCAAGATCATCCTCAAAACAGACCACAAGCCATTACTTCCACTGCTTGGATCGAAGCACCTGGACGACCTCTCCACGTACACTAAGATTTTGACTGAGACTGGCAAGATTTGACTACTCAATCTATCATTTACAGGGAAACTACTACCACAGCAGACGCACTGTCACGAGCACCCAGAGGGATCATGGGAGACAACACTTTCCAGGAAGAAGCAGAATACCTCATGGAAGTTTGTGTGAATAAGTCTACCGACTACTCAACAACGGCTCACTGAGTACTGTGATGGCCAGTCATCAGATAGAGAGTGTTCCCTAGCCATTAACAATTGCATACATGGATGGCCGGACAAACATAAGATAGAACCAGCAATGAAGCTATTCAGGAAGGCCAACAGAGAGCTAACCTTGCACAAGAACCTCCTACTCTATGGAAAATGAATAGTCGTACCGATATCTCTGCAAAGACAGACCCTTTAGAAACTGCACCCAAGGCCGTCAGGGCATCCGATGTCAACTGAGAGCAATACATGAAGTATGGTGGCCAGGGGTGTCACGACAGATAGGAGATGATAGAACATTGCCCAGTCTGTGCAAAAGAATACACACCTCATCTCGAGCCACCTATGTATGTCAACACCTCTGCCAGACTATCCATGGCAGAAAGATGCATCTGACCTATTCTACCTGAAAGGAGCCAACTACATCACTGTAGTAGACTATTTCCCGAGATATCCAGGTCATAAAGTTGAGATCAACAACTTCTACTGGAATCATTGATGCCTTGAAGTCAGCGTTTTCAAAGACACAGTATTCCCGAGACACTCATTAGTGATAATGGGCTCCTGTACTTATCTGAAGAGTTTGCTTCCTTTGCTGCAGAGCACAATTTTAAACATGTGACTAGCAGCCCACACTTCCCGAGAAGCAATGGCCGAGCTGAAAGGACAGTAGAAACCATGAGGGGCATCCTCAAACAGCCTTATCTACAGATCCACTCCCCTACCCTGGTGCAATCTCTCATCAGCAGAGTTACTAATGGGAAGAAAGATCCGTACAAATATACCACAAGTACAGGAACAGCTCAAACCAAATTGGCCATATATATGGAAGAATTCAACAGGCAAGATTCGGAGTTCAAGAAGAAACAGCTCTCATTGGTCCAACGGCATCGAACACGCTCACTTCCCATAATCCCAGATGGATCAGATGTGCGGATCACTTCTGACCGCAAGGGTCCAGTACCAGGGAGAGTGACAGGACAACCTAATACCCCTCCCCTCGTTCGTACATGTCAGTACTCAGAGTGACGTCTGGAGAAACAGTATCCGCCTCAATATCACACCCGACACCCCAAACCTAGCGACCAGATATGACCAACTAGGTACATCACGAAGAATCACGACAAGAACCCAGACGGGAACAGCAATGAAGGCTCCGGACCAACTTTGACAGAATTCCAAGAAAGGGAGATGTGGCATGTGCTAATTAACCATATACTAACTGTTAATTAGATAGCTTTAGAATGTTCTCTACTGTTTAATAATAGACTCTATATTTAGAACACCGAGTGTTTGTGATGATCATTACCTAATCGAGTACCCCAATAATCCTACAGGAGGGAACAAGGGATATCAGACTACGATATGCATTAGGAAATCCAGTGATTGGTGGACCCCCCCCCCCCAACAACCACACCCACAAACTGTGAATGCTATTATTGTCATACTTCATCTGCCCTACAGAACTTGGCTCGCATCTTGTGAGCACGAGCCTTATGAGTACAGTCTAGATTCTTAAACTGATATTCTGAGTTGGAACCTGACCACAAAACACCTCCCCTCAACCACAGACTTTCAAGAAGGAAGTACGCCATTTTCTTTTCAGGTCATTGACTCTCCTCCCGTAGCTACAGGAGAAGAGCGAGCATTCCCCCCCCCCCCCCCCCCACACCCAAGGAGAGTCTGGTTTGCCATAATTTTTCATTACACATATGAAGGATGTGGAATAGAATCAAATGAGGGTGGTCACATGCCCATGTACATCGGAACGAGGTTATAATAATATGCATGCAACTAGGCAAGCTGGAAGATGCTGACCAGGCAGGAACACTTAAGCACTTGGCCAAATTCTATTTTTTCCCCCTTCCCAAGAATGTGTGCATAGGAAAGTTCAATGGGAACTAGGGGGAAGCGTGGGACAAAAACAACTTGACCCACCCCCTCGCTCTGTTCTACCGATCACCCCACAGCTGGGACCTCAAGGCAAAGACAACAACTGAACCTTGTCATGTGGTAGCTCTGCAAACCTCACCTCGTTTTCTCTTGTAGTTCTTCCTCCGCTTCTTCTTGAAGACAATGACTTTTGCCAACTTGTTGTGCTCTGTGACTGTAGCCGTGATGCGTATCAGCTCCTTACTGGGGGGGTCATAGGTCAAGCATCACATGTCATCACGACAACAGCAGTACACACTCAGTTATCCAGACATGTATAATTTCTAACCACCGCCAAGTACCTAACAAGTGTTCATGGGAAGTTAACCCTTTCATCTTCAGAATTAGATACTGTAGGCCAGTGGTTACCAAACTTTTGACAGTGTGGGCCAAATTTCCAAATTTGGGAATGTCCTGGGGCCGGATCATAAAATTGCAAGTATATATACCGGTCTTATTCACATTATTTTATTTTTTTACAGTCCAGGATTTGTCACTCTGCCCAAGAGTCCAGGAAAGCTAACCACTGCTCCATTGTTGTGTCAAGGAAGTGTGTCAAGGAAGAAGCCAGACTTGACTTTTAGTTTCATTTAAACATGCCAGGGAACATTCAATGGTGGTCAGCTGTTCTGTGGTTTCATTAGTTACAAACCACTAGTCAATGGCATGACAGTGGTAGCATAAAGGCCGGTTCATAATATGACGATAGCTCGGCGTAGCGCATCGTCGCTTTTGTGGTCAAGCTTCAGCGTTTCGTCTAGCAGCGTCATTGCCGTTCACAATTTGGCGTTATTGACGGAGAGCGAACCACCAATTAGACTTTGACCTTGCAGTTGCTGAGCACGTTTGTCGCTATAGTAGCCAGTTCGTTTTTTGCTCGCCATGGTCGGAAGAAATTTTGTACGAGAACAGGAGGCTATAATTCTAGTATTAATGTTGAGAAGAAGGAGGAATAGGAGACTGAGGAGAGTGCGTGCACGCAAAATATTCCAACAGCGCCTGGAGCAAGGAGAATATCATAATTTACTTCAGGAGATGCGTCTATCTGACCCAAGCAGCCACTTCACGTACCTCAGGATGACGAAAGAAAGGTTTGATAGTCTCCTGAAAGAGGTATAAGTTAAGTTAAATATTCACCCAGTTATTTGAAACCATCCCTGTAATAATGATAGGTTAGTCGGTATTCTATTCAGTGACTATTTATCTATATATTTATATACATAATCCGACTCATATATTTATATGTATATACAGACATTCTCAATCTGCAGCTGATGTCCAAGATTTCAAAAAGTTCTTTTGTGCACCTGCTGGAGAAGTGTGTTGGGCAATATTATCGCCATGTGTGCGGCTAACTTGACTATTCTGTTTTATTACATATAGAAATCAGCATAATTTCATTTACTGATATAACAATATTGTTGCAATTGAAAGGTATCATTGGGGTGAGTGGGAGATGAAGGACCTGTATTTACATTGTTTGGGGGATAGTGAGGAGTGGAGTAGGGATTATTGGGATATTGGGAGTTAAGTAAGATTTTGTCTATCTCTACTCGTGCTATGGCCTTAGCTCGTCCTCCTAATAGCCTGAGACAGGCAGCAACATGTTTGCCAAAGGCACCCTCTCCATCTTCCTGCTGCTGCTGTCCTTGCAGGGCGATGAGCACCCTGTCCATTTCATCAACTTCAACTTGTCGTTTTCTTTTTTTGTGTGGGTGGTCAAGTAGTTGTGGTGTGAGGGTATATACCTGGGGTACTTGCTGCAGTACTGCTGTTGAACATAAAAGAACGGTCATATTAATTTTGGGATGGATACTAACCTACCTGATAGCAATTGTCGTCTCATCTACATGTACGTTACTTCCTTCCTCGCTTTCCTGCGGACGGTCTGATGTAGGAGGTCTATACCACATCAAGATTCAGTGTAACAAAGAATACATACATATCTAGAAAACATACGTGTCTGCCCGAGCAGGAGTAAAGTTGGTGACGGTGCTATACAAATAAGACGCAGAACATTCAAATATATAATTCAACTTCACTACATAGTCAAAACTTATGGTAATCACTAACATTTTGTGCTTCACAGTGTCGGTGATAAAGCTCATTGGCCGCCAACAGGACACCAGTGCAGCATCTCCAGACTTCTTGGTTTTATTTTTTTCAATTCCATGACGAATCTGTCCCTCAGAACCTTCCACCTTTTCATACATTCCTGGACACAGCAGTCCGCTCCAATCTTTTTAAAATTTAGTATTAATAACTACCCTTCCACAAATAACTAGCTACCCTTCCACAAATTTTACATAGCTAATATCCTACCTTGCCAGAAACCTCGATCCAGGCGTTGTCCTTGGCCCTCTGGGTCTTTGTAAGATCGCGAAGACACCTGCCAAAGGTAGCTATAAGACCGTACTCCCTCCACCACTTTCTCGTCATCCATTATAAAATGGGTAGCTTCAATTGGAAACGCTTAACGCCATTGTCACGTGAAAATCTAAAACAATCTGATTGGTTAGACGCTGAGCAGTAGACGTTGGAATAGAATCCAAGTCTACTCTATCGTCAGCCTCCGTGGCGTCACAGCGTCAAAACGGTAGCGGTTCATAATTGACGATAGGTTTGACGATGACGATGACGATGCGCTACGCTGAGCTATCGTCATATTATGAACCGGCCTTAATAGCATTGGAGCCATTCCAACCAATTGAACTTCTCACACATTGCAGTACTAGTATTGTTTGTTACTATTTTTAGCATGATGATTTTTTTCTTTTTAATATAGATAAATGTGGTAAAGTGGATGTTTACACAGGGTTAAGTAAATCTTCCAACTTTCAAGAAATATCAGAATTAATTTTTCCTTTTCTTTTTAAGACAGCAAACATGGAAAAATTGATGTTTCCACAGGGTTAGATAAATATTTGCCACTTTGAAATATCAGAATAAAAAACATTTTAAGACATTGCAAACTTGTTCTTGTTCAGTGGGAAGTGTGGAATTGCTGGTGACTTTTCATGATTTCATCAATGTCAGGTTTCAGATTAGTTGTGGATATTCTGAGGATGTCTTCAAGATGTTCATTGGTCAAGTTGCATCTGTACTTGGACTTTGTCATCTTCATCCTTGAGAAGAGCAGCTCGCAATTGAAAGTCGAGCCAAACAGGGCAAGGTACTTCAGGACATGCTTGATCAACTCAGGGTAGGTGGGGAAGCGAATTCTGGTATAACTGCACCAATGTCTTGGTCTTGAAATCTGCTTCCAAATCCATATTGCACTGCAGATCGATCAGTTCCATTTGCAGTGCCACCGGTGCCTCTGAAGGTTTCACAGAGAAAGGCCTTGAAAATTCTCTTGTGCTCTGAAGTCCTTGAAACGGCCTTCAAACTCTTTCCCCAGTTTCTCAAGATCCTGACCATACTCATCATTTGGCACTAAGACACCCTCCTCCTGCATAATCCTCAAGCAGGGGAAGTGGTACAAAGAGCCAGAAATCATCTGTGCTTGCCAAAGCCTGAGCTTTGTCTCAAAACCCTTGACATCAGCATGCATTTCATGGACAAATTTACCTTTGGCCTTGGAGATGTTGAGTTGGTTCAACTTTTCCGTCAGATCAGCTAAGAAGGCAAGATTGGAGAGAAACCCTGGCTCTACAAACTTCTCCTTTGATTTTCCCTTCATTTCTAAAAAGACCGGTATCTCTTTTCTGAGCTCCCAAACTCTCTTCAGAGTCTTGAGCCACCTAACAGAAGAGAAGTAAGGAATATCCGGTAAGGTAACAGGCCTCAATTTCAACCATCAGAGCCTGGAACTGGCGGTGCCTCATGGCACTCCCTCTGACAAAGTTGACAAAGTCGATGACAACCTTCATATCCTCGCTATATCCAACAGTTTTGGCACAGAGAGCTTCCTGATGTATCACACAATGATAGAAGACAACATTTTCCTTGCAGAGTTCCTGTTCCTCCAACTCCAATTTCCTCATTAGATAGCCTTGAAATCCATTCTTGTGACCGACCATGGCAGGAGTACCATCTGTGGCCACTCTCACCAGTTTCTCATAGCCAAGTCCAGCTTACTCAAGTTGTTGACTGCTATCAAGACGTCCTTCCCAGTGCATGTTCCCTTCATTGGATAAAGTGCCAAGAGCTCCTCAGTGACATTCATCCTGCTATCAACTCCTCTGACAATGATCCCCATCTGTGCCATGTCACCAATGTCTGTGGATTCATCCAGGCATAGTGAATAGGCCTCCATTTTTTGGGTCAACCCCTTCAGTTGTGTCTTAATGTTTCCTGACAACTCCTCCACTCTCCTGGCCATGGTTTTGTTGCTGAGGCTCACATCATTGAAAATGCTAGCTTTCTCTGGGCACAAGACTTGAACTACTTCCTTCAGACATTCCCTGACAATTTCTCCATCTGTGAATGGCTTTCCACTCTTTGCCAGCACCTCTGCCACTTTGAAGCTGGCAAAGGTAGCCTTTTTGCTCTGCAGATCAGCCTTCTTGAAGATCTGAAGCATTAACTCCTCTGCCTTAGAAACCCTCTGGTCTCCTTGGAAGGCATAACCACTCGAAGCTTAAGTGTCTACTTCCACAAACCACAAACAACCATCTAAATTTCAATTATTTCAACCGAGTTGTCAAGCTGTGGAATGCCTTACCTGAGATGGACCTCAAACTCTCCACCTACACTTTGAAAAAGAAGCTGAAATCCTTTTTCTTGGAATATTTCATAAATAACTTTAATTCTGATTTACCATGTACTTGGCACTATCTTTGTCCATGCAGTAAATGTTTTTCTTTACCATCTCCAATTAACTATTCTCACCTATAAGGCTACCAGCAGCTCTTGCTGGTAAGCCTTCAGCACTCTCTCATCCTTTGTACATTATTTTGATGCTATTATACAGTGCTGTAAAATCATTTAATATAATAATATAATAATAATAGTCTTTTGCATGATGGGACTTATAATGCCTCTGGATGTTGAACTGTTTGGGGACGGCGACTGTATCAGAGCAAATCAAGCAGAGTACTTTATCCTTCTCCTTGGCGAAGAAAAAAAATCTTTGGTCCACTCATCCTTGAAAACTCTTCCACTTTCCTCTTTTTCTCTACAGACATTTTTAGCTGAAAACCCACCGTATGGGTGGGGTTTCCTGCTCGTTCAGCTACTATGTTTTTCAAATCATTTTTGTCCGATCCCTTACCAACTTTCTCGTCATATTTACTTATTTATTTAGCTGGACCAATTTTCACCAAACCTTCTCCAAACCTGCATTTTTGGCTTTGATGCTACTGGGCCGGATTGAAGAGCTTAGTGGGCCGGATCTGGCCCGCAGGCTGTACTTTGGTAAACACTGCTGTAGGCACTTGTGATGTGCAGTGGGTGCATGCATCATGAGACTGGCAGGTTATTCCAAGCACAGTAGGAGGCACTTATTCGAACACGTTGGGACAAGAGGGAGTTCAGATCACTGAAGTTGCAAGAAAGTGTATTCTCCCAAGCTTCTGCCCACAATTTACAAGATGAAAAATCATCATTCTGTGATAGTTGGATCAATTTCTCATCCTTCCTATTCCAGCTCCTATTCTAGCAGAACTACATAGCACTTAGCAATTTCAGATAGTTACGCTAAAAAATACAGCTGCAGATAACCTTCACAGGCATTGGACACGCCCATATGCATGCGTAAAAGTGGCGATCGTAACAGTGGCCCCAGCTTAGCGGAATGTTACAGTTCACTGACATGTTCAGATAAGTGGCCTTCTACTGAATGCCCATACATCAGGATATTCCCTTTCACATGATATTTGTAAAACTAAGCAAGGTAGAGCAAGTTAGAGTAAGGTAGAGCAAGTTAGAGTAAGGTAGAGCAAGTTAGAGTAAGGTAGAGCAAGTTAGAGTAAAGTAGCAAGTTAGAGTAAGTTAGAGTAAGGTAGCAAGTTAGTAAGGTAGAGCAAGTTAGAGTAAGGTAGCAAGTTTGAGTAAGGTAGCAAGTTAGAGTAAGGTAGAGCAAGTTAGAGTAAGGTAGAGAAGTTAGAGTAAGGTAGAGCAAGTTAGAGCAATTTAGAGTAAGGTAGAGTAAGGTAGAGCAAGTTAGAGTAAGGTAGAGAGTAAGGTAGAGCAAGTTAGAGTAAGGTAGAGCAAGTTAGAGTAAGGTAGAGTAAGTTAGAGTAGCTAGAGCAAGTTAGAGTAAGGTAGAGTAAGTTAGAGTAGCTAGAGCAAGTTAGAGTAAGGTAGAGCAAGTTAGAGTAAGATAGCAAGTTAGAGTAAGGTAGAGCAAGTTAGAGTAAGGTAGCAAGTTAGAGTAAGGTAGAGCAAGGTAGAGTAAGTTAGAGTAGCTAGAGCAAGTAGAGTAAGGTAGAGCAAGTTAGAGTAAGGTAGAGCAAGTTAGAGCAAGTTAGAGCAAGTTAGAGTAAGGTAGAGCAAGTTAGAGTAAGGTAGAGCAAGTTAGAGTAAGGTAGAGAGTAAGGTAGAGCAAGTTAGAGTAAGGTAGAGCAAGTTAGAGTAAGGTAGAGTAAGTTAGAGTAGCTAGAGCAAGTTAGAGTAAGGTAGAGTAAGTTAGAGTAGCTAGAGCAAGTTAGAGTAAGGTAGAGCAAGTTAGAGTAAGGTAGCAAGTTAGAGTAAGGTAGCAAGTTAGAGTAAGGTAGCAAGTTAGAGTAAGGTAGAGCAAGTTAGAGTAAGGTAGCAAGTTAGAGTAAGGTAGAGCAAGTTAGAGTAAGGTAGCAAGTTAGAGTAAGGTAGCAAGTTAGAGTAAGGTAGCAAGTTAGAGTAAGGTAGAGCAAGTTAGAGTAAGGTAGAGTAAGTTAGAGTAGCTAGAGCAAGTTAGAGTAAGGTAGAGCAAGTTAGAGTAAGGTAGCAAGTTAGAGTAAGGTAGAGCAAGTTAGAGTAGCTAGAGCAAGTTAGAGTAAGGTAGAGCAAGTTAGAGTAAGGTAGCAAGTTAGAGTAAGGTAGAGCAAGTTAGAGTAAGGTAGCAAGTTAGAGTAAGGTAGAGCAAGTTAGAGTAAGGTAGAGTAAGTTAGAGTAGCTAGAGCAAGTTAGAGTAAGGTAGAGCAAGTTAGAGTACGATGTAGCAAGTTAGAGCAAGTTAGAGTAAGTTAGAGTAGCTAGAGCAAGTTAGAGTAAGTTAGAGTAGCTAGAGCAAGTTAGAGTAAGGTAGAGCAAGTTAGAGTATGGTAGCAAGTTAGAGTAAGGTAGAGCAAGTTAGAGTAAGGTAGAGCAAGTTAGAGTAAGGTAGAGCAAGTTAGAGTAAGGAGTAAGGTAGAGCAAGTTAAGAGTAAGGTAGAGCAAGTTAGAGTAAGGTAGAGCAGGTTAGAGTATAGAGCAAGTTAGAGTAAGGTAGAGCAAGTTAGAGTATAGAGCAAGTTAGAGAAGGTAGAGCAAGTTAGAGTAAGATAGAGCAAGTTAGAGTAAGTGTCAGGCAAATACTTCTACTATCTCTAAGTAGTCTAGTATCCTGCGATGCCTAAACAACAAAACTCTGTCTAAGCCGAAATCAGCTTTCCTGTTGTCTCCCACTCACGAAGAGTATAATTAAGAACTGTAGTAGGTTTAAATACTTTATCAATTCAATACATAAATAAATAGTGCTAATTAATCATACACTAGTCTCAAACCAATATGTATGTCTCAAAACTAAACTAGCTCAGTTATCGCTAGACGCCTAAAACTCGCTATCTCTGTCACTCACTCAAAACTAAACTACTCCGTTTCTCATAGTTACTCTTTTTACCCCTGCGCGGGCACGGACTTGCTCAACCAATCAGTACTCCCGTATTTGACTCTGAAGGCTTCCTCATCGTTCACGGAGTAATAATCAGGTGTCTTAACCATTTCCACAGTGTCTGTCTTCTCTGGTAAGTGTTTGACATCTTTGTCATACATATAGGAGTCAATGTCTGACAGTCAGGTAGAGTAAGTTAGAGTAAGGTAGAGTAAGGTAGGGTAAGGTAATAAGTTAGAGTAAGGTAGAGTAAGTTAGAGTAAGGTAGAGTAAGTTAGAGTAAGGTAGAGTAAGTTAGAGTAAGGTAGAGGAAGTTAGAGTAAGGTAGAGCAAGTTAGAGTAAGATAGAGCAAGTTAGAGTAAGATAGAGCAAATTAGAGTAAGGTAGAGCAAATTAGAGTAAGGTAGAGTAAGTTAGTAAGGTCGAGAGCTAGCTCTAGGAGAGGATTTCGCTCGCTGAATTAATGTTCAGTCAGTACCTCTTGTTTTAGCCATTCTGAAAATGGTCGCTATCCTTCTCATTGGCTTCGCGTACAGACAAATTGATATTCACAAACTAATCATGGATTGCTGAAATAGAAGTTACTCCACACATACTTCATGGTATATTGGGGGGGGGGGGATAAATATTCCACTACAACAGAAATTTCTTACCCCCACCCCCTTCCACCAAAATGCTCCTGCCCCCTCTATTTGAAGAAGTTAAACTGCCTTGCTTATACCAGGCTTCTTTGGGGTGGGAAAGGAAGGGAACATTCTCCACCTCTTTGAAAGAGTGGGTGCGATACATTTCTGAAGTTGCTAGAAAGTATATTCTTTTCCAGCAACTGTGAAACACAATATGACCCACCCTCCACCCCACATCTTCACCCTCCACCCCACATCTTCACCATCCACCCCATAATTTACACACATCTTCACCCTCCACCCCATAATTTACACACATCTTCACACTCAACCCCATAATTTACACACATCTTCACACTCTACCCCATAATTTACACACTCATCACCCTCCACCCCATAATTTACACACATCTTCACTCCACCCCATAATTTACACACATCTTCACCCTCCACCCCATAATTTACACGCATCTTCACACTCCACCCCATAAGTTACACGTATCTTCACACTCCACCCCATAATTTACACACTCTTCACCCTCCACCCCATAATTTACACACATCTTCACTCCACCCCATAATTTACACACATCTTCACCCTCCACCCCATAATTTACACACATCTTCACACTCCACCCCATAATTTACACACATCTTCACACTCCACCCCATAATTTATACACATCTTCACCCTCCACCCCATAATTTACACACATCTTCACACTCCACCCCATAATTTACACACTCTTCACCCTCCACCCCATAATTTACACACATCTTCACTCCACCCCATAATTTACACACATCTTCACCCTCCACCCCATAATTTACACGCATCTTCACACTCCACCCCATAAGTTACACGCATCTTCACACTCCACCCCTTAATTTACACACATCTTCACCCATCACCCCATAATTTACACATCTTCACCCTCCACCCCATAATTTTCACACATCTTCACCCTCCACCCCATAATTTACACACATCTTCACACTCAACCCCATAATTTTCACACATCTTCACCCTCCACCCCATAATTTACACACTCCACCCCATAATTTACACACATCCACCTCATAATTTACACACATCTTCACCCTCCACCCCATAATTTACACACATCTTCACCCTCCACCCCATAATTTACACACATCTTCACCATCCACCACATAATTTACACACATCTTCACCCACCACCCCATAATTTACACACATCTTCACACTCCACACCATAATTTACACACATCTTCACCATCCACCCCATAATTTCTCACCTATCTTTCCCTACACACAACCCATAATTTCACAAAACTTGCAGCATCTGGCCCCCAGACTATAAAAACCTTGCAAGAAACTCCCCTCCCGCAGTCACCTCAGCATGGGTCGCCCTATCAACGTGAAGTCCTCAGAGCCAGCAAGCAGCACCTGTGAGACACACACCCAGACAGTCAGACATTCACACACACAACAAGGGAGGCAAGCAGCACCTGTGAGAGACACACCCAGACAGTCAGACATGCACACACACAACAAGGGAGGCAAGCAGCACCTGTGAGAGACACACCCAGACAGTCAGACATTCACACACACAACAAGGGAGGCAAGCAGCACCTGTGAGAGACACACCCAGACAGTCAGACATGCACACACACAACAAGGGAGGCAAGCAGCACCTGTGAGAGACACACCCAGACAGTCAGACATGCACACACACAACAAGGGAAGCAGGAAGCACCTGTGAGAGACACACCCAGACAGTCAGACATGCACACACACAACAAGGGAGGCAAGCAGCACCTGTGAGAGACACACCCAGACAGTCAGACATTCACACACACAACAAGGGAGGCAAGCAGCACCTGTGAGAGACACACCCAGACAGTCAGACATGCACACACACAACAAGGGAAGCAAGCAGCACCTGTGAGACACACACCCAGACAGTCAGACATGCACACACACAACAAGGGAAGCAAGCAGCACCTGTGAGAGACACACCCAGACAGTCAGACATGCACACACACAACAAGGGAGGCAAGCAGCACCTGTGAGAGACACACCCAGACAGTCAGACATTCACACACACAACAAGGGAGGCAAGCAGCACCTGTGAGAGACACACCCAGACAGTCAGACATGCACACACACAACAAGGGAGGCAAGCAGCACCTGTGAGAGACACACCCAGACAGTCAGACATTCACACACACAACAAGGGAGGCAAGCAGCACCTGTGAGAGACACACCCAGACAGTCAGACATGCACACACACAACAAGGGAAGCAAGCAGCACCTGTGAGAGACACACCCAGACAGTCAGACATGCACACACACAACAAGGGAGGCAAGCAGCACCTGTGAGAGACACACCCAGACAGTCAGACATGCACACACACAACAAGGGAAGCAGGCAGCAAAGAATTTTTTTGTTGAAAATACGTTGCAGAGATGGAGGGAAAATATCTTGATAAGTAGTTTATATAGAGGAAACTGGAGGTTTCTCCAAGTAGTTTATATAGAGGAAACTGGAGGTTTCTCCAAGTAGTTTATATAGAGGAAACTGGAGGTTTCTCCAAGTAGTTTATATAGAGGAAACTGGAGGTTTCTCCAAGTAGTTTATATAGAAGGTTTCTCCAAGTAGTTTATATAGAGGAAACTGGAGGTTTCTCCAAGTAGTTTATATAAAGGAAACTGGAGGTTTCTCCAAGTAGTTTATATAGAGGAAACTGGAGGTTTCTCCAAGTAGTTTATATAGAGGAAACTGGAGGTTTCTCTATATACCGACTGTACTCCAAATGTCAAGCACCCACCACTGACGGCAGTTACGATTGTCAACTGTTTTCCCTCTCTCACCCGCTCGAATGGCGTGCGCGGGTGTGTGTGCATTCATTGGCTCATTTCTGACTCAGCAAGCACCCACCCACAGGCAAATGCTTTTACACGATAATTTTGTATGCGAACATTTAGCACGCGTAGGCACACAGCATATCCTGCCATATATAATGAAAAGATAATACCCTCGACAATAACTTGACCTAGGTTAGACCATGAACGCCCACCTATAATTGCATTCCAATGCACATGCTCGAAACCGAAATACATCCCAGTAATTGTGAAACACAACAATAAAAAAATGTACAAGACAAATTAAGTGGTCTCATAGAGATGGTGTGCATGGTAAAAAGTCGTCATCCAATTGACCCGGGTAAATCCTTGTGTCTTCTCCCCATCCCCTTTTTTGACGTCAATCCATCCACAACATAGTTTTTCCCTGTCCTCACTTCCTTAGTTCATTCTTGCTGTTCTCTCCTTGCAGGTGGTCGTCGGGCAAGTTATCAATGTTGAGAAGCACATTCCGACTTGTTTCTCCTGTTGCACACTACACAAGCGAGCATGTACATGTGTAGCACATCTTGTGATTGCATTGTTATAAGAGTCAGCTCCTTGGCAGAGGAATGGCCACAGCCTCCTCCAATGACTCGGCAGTACATGTAGTTTCACATAACTTCACAGAGGTCAGAGAAGAACAATATGCGAAGTAAATCAACTAAGCGTTCACTTTTTTCATAAGCTTTTCAGCTTATGATTTTCAGCAGGTGAGCTAGCTAGACAGGGTCAATCTGTTACCCATTGTGACTCCTCCCCCCAATCGAGAATCGAGTAGTCATGGAGAAAGTTTAGAAAGTTTGGATAGTTTACCCGTATTAAAATTGTTATTGTAAACTAGTTATGCGATCCTTGAGGTCATGTTTTTTTAAAATCTGTTTGTTTCGTAATGTACCAAGCTTTATTTAGTACTAATATATTTATGTTACAATCACTTTCTCAATAATTAACTTGTTAAATTTCAAGTTATTATTGGGAAGGTCGTTATAATTTCGATATGTCAAACGAGAGTTTGTTGATATATATATTGTTAGGCCCAGCCCTCCATAAACAAGCGGAACAGTTCGCCACAGACTGCAGCAGGTCAGGAGACCAAGAACAAAGGAGGCGCGAATCGCAACTCGACTGCTAATTAAAACTCGACTGCTAATTAAACTATCTATTTATTGAGGCATTATTTAGAGACTGTAATGCTTGTAAGAGATAGTATTATTTGGAGAATTAAATCTTGTAAAATCCTACTCTTAGCTACATTTGGTGTGTTGTTTGCCATTGGGCATTGTGTTGTTGGGGCACTAGTAGTGTGACCTTAACATAATATATACATGTATATAAGGTTGAAAATGTCTGCCTTTCTGCATACGTGTGGCTTATGCCTGGACAAATTTCCGAACCGATTTGAACCAACCTTGGCGAGTAGATCGAGAGTAGATCAGAGAGTGATTTTTTTTTTTACTTTGAAAATAAATAATCGCTAATTAACTCAAACCAGTTTTCATTTCTCAGAATTTTTATGAAGTTGAAAAATACCAACAACGAAGATGCGAGTCTGACGATGTGTGCTGACAGCCGATCAGCTGAATAATCGAATCATCACTTTGAGCTGTTCCTCTTCAGTTCTCACATGGCCTGGTGCTATTTTATTGCATCTGCGGATAGCAGCCCCAACAGCAGCAGAGTGTGGGCATCTATGTATATGCTAGTATAAAGTCAAATATGCTAGAAGGGATAGCGTAGGTATTAGATTAAAATGCTGAATGCAGCGCTCAGCACTCTCCTCCTACCAGTGTGTGCTGCTCTCTCCTCTTCCCTTGCACCCCCGGCAGCGCAGTCCTCAGCTCTCTCCTAGCTACCTCTTTTCATCCCACTCTCTTTGCCCTCGATTCCCACCTTCTATAGGCATTGGATGCTCTCTCCTCATATCCCTTGTACTCACTGAAATTTATGCTCTGTGAAGTACCTAGATCCTCAGTGTCTCTGTTGGCATCAGTTAGTATAAAGGGCCTAACACTCTGAAAATGCAGTGCTTTTACATGTAGTATTATCAGGTACAATCAGGGTTTCATTTAGGAAACCTTTTTGCCCCCCCCCCTGGAAATTGTATCATTAGAAACTTTGTCCCATCTTTAACCATCATGCCCCCCCTTAATATCCAGATTCCTCCATTTGCCCCCCCCCCTTGGACAATTTTCTAAATGAAACCCTGGCAATATCTTTGCTCACACACATACTAAGGTCCTGATTTATGCACAAAAATGTAGCCAGTGCAGTATGCTTCCAATGCCATTTCTGTTTTGTCCTACTTTTGGAACTAGAGGTTGGAATGTGAAGTGAAATCACCCTCAAGCTCCATCGCCACTTTCAGCATCAAGTCTTGAGTGGCTATAACAACTGTGATTGATAGAGCTCTACAAACACTTCAGGATAGAATCCCAAGATATTTTTTCAAGTGGACTTGTGTTCATGTGAAGAAGGGTCAAATATAACCAGTAACATGACCTTGTGGTTACAACATTGGAGCTCCATAGATTCTGCACAGTTCACTGTATGAACTTGATACTAGCTCAAATAATAGATCTTTCTGTGTGCTCTCTTTTGATAATAAAAAATAGTTGCATAGTTACATGAGAGGTACCGCAAAACCCGAGTGGTTCCTGACTGGACAGTGCCAGCCAGTTGTTTCCTGTGGCTAGGGAACTCAATAAAACGAGTGTATTCATTAGTCGCTAAGTGACAAATTAGTGCTAAATATTAAAATTTAAAAAATCTGCTCACAAGAAAATAGCACCAACACCACACAATTTTGGTGGCTAAAAATCTACCAATTTGAGTTTCACATATTTTGGAGGGGGTTGCCGTCAGCCATTTAAAAACTGGGTCATGCCAACACAGGGAGAGCGAGCATACTCTCTGAGGATACATGTCAGCGCTGGGACAGAGACAAGAATAGTGCAAACACGCCCTCACACCATACGTAACTTCATGCTGATAAAGATCCACATATTCTTATCATCATATTCCATACTTTCTCCAAGAAGATCCTCTCCCCCACGTCTGCCTCTATCTGGTTGACGACAATGAGGTCGTTAGGGGTCACCTTGAACTGACTCCCACCTGAAAGAAAGCAACAACAAATGTGTAACTTCAACCGTGAATACTCTCAGAGCCATCCAGAACTCCGCCTTGGGCCACACACCCTACCTGTTCCCAGAGGATGTCCAGCAGCACCTTTCCCCAGGACATCCCTAGCCCTGGCCCACCTCATTGTCACTTCATATTGTAGGGAGGACTAGCAGTACTGCCACAGCCTTTCCCAGGACATCCCTAGCCCTGGCACACCTCATTGTCACTTCATATTGTAGGGAGGACTAGCAGTACTGCCACAGCCTTTCCCAGGACATCCCTAGCCCTGGCACACCTCATTGTCACTTCATATTGTAGGGAGGACTAGCAGCACTTCCACAACCTTTCCCAGGACATCCCTAGCCCTGGCCCACCTCATTGTCACTTCATATTGTAGGGAGGACTAGCAGCACTTCCACAACCTTTCCCAGGACATCCCTAGCCCTGGCACACCTCATTGTCACTTCATATTGTAGGGAGGACTAGCAGCACTGCCACAACCTTTCCTAGGACATCCAGGGATTCCTGAGATCCTTGGGTCTAGCATGGTTTATACAGCATATACATGTAGCATTTCCCTCCCATGTGTGTGTGGGGGGGGGGGGGGGGGGGAGGGGGCGGAGGGGGATAGGAGAGAAGACATACCCTGCTCCCCCCCCCCAGATAAAACCTTGCTTCTTAGAATACTCCTAGCCCTAGAATAACCCTGGCTATAGAATACCCATAGCCCTAGAATAATCCTGGCTATAGAATACTCCTAGCCCTAGAATAATCCTGCTAAATAATCCTGCTATAGAATCCCCCTAGCACCCTAGCCCTCAACTAAAATACCATAGCAGAGCTGCATACAGAAAACGTGGCTGAGGGTGGCGAAGGTAAACTCTTCCCAGTACTGGTTTTGCTCAACAGCCCACTTATATGGGAAGAAGTCAATTGATCCCTCGTTCTCTATGGGAGAGCCAAATCCGCAGTCACACTGAATCAGTGAAGTAAGTTGTGGATAATCCCCGAGGGGCAGCCGACTGAGTAAGTAACCATTCGTACGCTACTAGCAAAGAAACCTAGACAGCGTTGCCATGCAACATGAAGAGCTCATCACAAATGACAAGATTACGCTACATGCAGGAGATTTGGTTGGCGGAAGAAAAATGCCGAGCATGGATTTTCCAAGGACCAGTTTTAGCACTTTATTGTCTAGTACAGGATGGAAAATGTCTGCTGGACTTACAGTCGGATGAAGATAGTGAAGACACGTCTTCCAAATAGACCAAATGACCTCAACCTTGCCAGGTTCGTGCAAATAGCAACTGAAGAGCCTGAACTGACTTCAGTGGATTTTAGTCCATTTTTGGACTTAATCCAAACATGTATTGCATCAAAAATGGCACAGCCTACTTGATTGCCAAGTTCATGTATTAACTCTTCCTCTGTCACCGTCCACCAGCTGCTACTGTCAACATCGTCCACCAGCTGCTACTGTCAACATCATCCACCAGCTGCTACTGTCAACATCATCCACCAGCTGCTACTGTCAACATCGTCCACCAGCTGCTACTGTCAACATCGTCCACCAGCTGATACTGTCAACATCATCCATCAGCTGCTACTGTTAACATCATCCACCAGCTGCTACTGTCAACAATCCACCAGCTACCGTCCACCAGTTGCTACTGTCAACATCATCCACCAGCTGCTACTGTCAACATCATCCACCAGCTGCTACTGTCAACAATCCACCAGCTACCGTCCACCAGTTGCTACTGTCAACATCATCCATCAGCTGCTACTGTCAACATCATCCACCAGCTGCTACTGTCAACATCATCCACCAGCTGCTACTGTCAACATCATCCACCAGCTGCTACTGTCAACATCATCCACCAGCTGCTACTGTCAACATCATCCACCAGCTGCTACTGTCAACATCATCCACCAGCTGCTACTGTCAACATCATCCACCAGCTGCTACTGTCAACATCGTCCACCAGCTGCTACTGTCAACATCGTCCACCAGATGCTACTGTCAACATCATCCACCAGCTGCTACTGTCAACATCATCCACCAGCTGCTACTGTCAACATCATCCATCAGCTGCTACTGTCAACATCAGCCCAAACAAAGTGTTAATGCATGCAATGTCCACATTGTGAATTTTTTAAATATGAAATTATGAAACCCCAAAGATAACCTCGACTGGTTTGACAAGGTCAGTTACCACAGCTTCTGTTGCGAGAACCTTCTCCCCGATTAAGCCAATCAAAGCCTGCCTACGACACTCTCTCAAAGAAGATCGCCATGGAGATCTCGGGAAAAAATTCCAGCAGATGAAAGCAAAAGCAACATTGGATGTTTGGAGGATTCGAAGAATGCCTGTTCGAAACAGTCCCACAAGCACTGTCGCTTTCATGTGCGTCTGCCTTGTTTGTGTACATGTACATGCAGCATGTAGCAATGAACTCGTTTAGTCTCCAACTTTACAAAAGTCTCGAGGGAACAAGAGAAGGTTCCCCAACTCAAGCCAAGTTATTAGCGTACAGCTTCATGTCGGAAGTCTAAGGGTGCACTTCGCCCACTTAGCAATGCATTTGAAATGCATTAGTCCAATAATTAAAGACCTGAGTGCTTGATTGAGGGTACTGTAACTGTTTCATGTCATACATCAAACGCAACACACCCAAACAGTTCCAAACTTTCAGGACATGATCTTCAAGCATGGTACATAATTATGTGCCAATATATAAATATATATATATACGTATGTATTTATATCTCATTTTTTGATTACAGCATTTAGGAGGGTTTTCCCAGAACTGGTCACAAGTTCCAAAAATAATAATTACTATTATTGTAATCAAGCACACTGCCGTGTAGTGACCGACTTGTCGCAACCAAAGTTGGAATAGATATCGAGTCTCTTCCAGCAAAGCATTTTCACAACATCATCAAATGACGTGTCATGTCATGTCACTAGAGCAAGAGGCACATTAGAATACCCCTGAGCCTAGAATACCCCTGACACTAGCCTAGAATACCCCTGACACTAGCCCCCTGATACTAGCCCTAGAATACCCCTGATACTAGCCCTAGAATACCTCTGACATAGCCCTAGAATACCCCTGACACTAGCTCTAGAATACCCCTGACACTAGCCCTAGAATACCCCTGACACTAGCCCTAGAATACACCTGACACTAGCCCTAGAATACCCCTGACACTAGCCCTAGAATACCCCTGACACTAGCCCTAGAATACCCCTGACACTAGCCCTAGAATACCCCTGACACTAGCCTAGAATACCCCTGACACTAGCCCTAGAATACCCCTGACACTAGCCTAGAATACCCCTGACACTAGCCCTAGAATACCCCTGACACTAGCCCTAGAAGACCCCTGACACTAGCCCTAGAATACCCCTGACACTAGCCCTAGAATACCCCTGACACTAGCCCTAGAAGACCCCTGACACTAGCCCTAGAATACCCCTGACACTAGCCCTAGAATACCCCTGACACTAGCCCTAGAATACCCCTGACACTAGCCCTAGAATACCCCTGACACTAGCCCTAGAATACACCTGACACTAGCCCTAGAATACTCCTGACACTAGCTCTAGAATACACCTGACACTAGCCCTAGAATACCCCTGACACTAGCCCTAGAATACCCCTGACACTAGCCCTGGAATACCCCTGACACTAGCCCTAGAATACCCCTGACACTAGCCTAGAATACCCCTGACACTAGCCCTAGAATACCCCTGACACTAGCCCTAGAAGACCCCTGACACTAGCCCTAGAATACCCCTGACACTAGCCCTAGAATACCCCTGACACTAGCCCTAGAAGACCCCTGACACTAGCCCTAGAATACCCCTGACACTAGCCCTAGAATACCCCTGACACTAGCCCTAGAATACCCCTGACACTAGCCCTAGAATACCCCTGACACTAGCCCTAGAATACACCTGACACTAGCCCTAGAATACTCCTGACACTAGCTCTAGAATACACCTGACACTAGCCCTAGAATACCCCTGACACTAGCCCTAGAATACCCCTGACACTAGCCCTAGAATACCCCTGACACTAGCCCTAGAATACACCTGACACTAGCCCTAGAATACACCTGACACTAGCCTAGAATACTCCTGATACTAGCTCTAGAATACCCCTGACACTAGCCTAGAATACACCGACACTAGCCCTAGAATACCCCTATCCTAGAATACCCTATTCTAGAATACCCTTAATTAACACTAGTCCACGAATACCCCTACTCTAGCCATAGGATAGTCCTATGCCAGAATACCCTTAGCACTAGCCCATGAAAACCCCATGTCTTAGAATACCCTTAGCACTAGCCCAAGAAAACCCTAACCCTAGCCCTAGAATACTCCTATCCTAGAATACCCTTAACACTAGCCCTAGAATACCCTAACCCTAGCCCTAGAATACTCCTATCCTAGAATACACTAGCCCTAGAATACCCTATCCTAGAATATCCTCAACACTAGCCCTAGAATACCAGTAATGCTAGCCTTAGAATATCCTAGCCTTAGAATCCTAAAATGCCCTTAGCCCTAGTGTACTAATTCCATGATCTATGATGAACGGACATACTTGGATCATTCAAAGCATCCCGGGAATTCAGTGGGAAATTCTGACATCCTACGAAAGGTCAGTACTAAACATGCAACGCTTCTTCAACTGTTTGCAGGGGAGGGAGGAGTCGCGGAGGGAGAGAGAGAGGAAACAACCTGTGTCTATTTTTAGCATCCTGGGTCATGTGACATTGCCATAGAGGGATGCAACGATATCGGAGTTTTGTCAAGACCATTACACTAGCAAAGATCTAGAGTTTTATCCAGACTATCACACTAGCAAAGATCCAGAGTTTTATCAAGACCATCACACTAGCAAATATCCAGAGTTTTATCAAGACCATCACACTAACAGAGATCCAGAGTTTTATCAAGACCATCACACTAACAAAGATCCAGAGTTTTAGAGTTTTATCAAGACCATCACACTAACAAAGATCCAGAGTTTTATCAAGACCACCACACTAACAGAGATCCAGTGTTTTATCAAGACCATTACACTAGCAAAGATCCAGAGTTTTATCAAGACCATCACACTAACAGAGATCCAGAGTTTTATCAAGACCATCACACTAACAAAGATCCAGAGTTTTAGAGTTTTATCAAGACCATCACACTAACAGAGATCCAGAGTTTTATCAAGACCATCACACTAACAAAGATCCAGAGTTTTAGAGTTTTATCAAGACCATCACACTAACAAAGATCCAGAGTTTTATCAAGACCACCACACTAACAGAGATCCAGTGTTTTATCAAGACCATTACACTAGCAAAGGTCCAGAGTTTTATTCAAGACCATCACACTAACAGAGATCCAGAGTCTTATCAAGACCATCACACTAACAAAGATCCAGAGTTTTAGAGTTTTATCAAGACCATCACACTAACAAAGATCCAGAGTTTTATCAAGACCATCACACTAACAGAGATCCAGAGTTTTATCAAGACCATCACACTAACAAAGATCCAGAGTTTTAGAGTTTTATCAAGACCATCACACTAACAAAGATCCAGAGTTTTATCAAGAACACCACACTAACAGAGATCCAGTGTTTTATCAAGACCATTACACTAGCAAAGGTCCAGAGTTTTATCAAGACCATCACACTAACAGAGATCCAGAGTTTTATCAAGACCATCACACTAACAAAGATCCAGAGTTTTATCAAGACCATCACACTAACAGAGATCCAGAGTTTTATCAAGACCATTACACTAGCAAAGATAGTTTTATCAAGACCATCACACTAACAGAGATCCAGAGTTTTATCAAGACCATCCACACTAACAGAGATCCAGAGTTTTATCAAGACCATCGCACTAACCAACAACTGACTCAGTATCTCGGACAGTTCAGACACTCCGCATTCTGCTGTGAACATCAAACTTATTCCAAGTATATACATTTTGTTGCAGATCCAATAAACTGGCATTGAGATTTTCCAAAATTATTTTGTCTGTCCATAGATACCACCATTGCTGTAGCACTGTGTAAATTGGGTTGACTATCAATGGCAGACCCCCCCAAAAAAGCAATATATCTCGGCTAAAAAACACTTAACAGCTCTACAATCGCCTTCTCAATCATCAACTTCAAATTATATTCACTCAACGTTTCGACTAGATGTTCTAGCCTTCATCAACTTAACAGCTCCCTAGTAACGGAAACAGAAATGTCGGCCGATTCAGACGTCCAAAACACTTCATGCGTGTCTTGAATCCCTCGCGAAGGTGGCGAACAGCAGCCCCCAGAAAGTTTTTAAAAAAGTGAAAATTAATCTTCAAGATCTTGTATCTATGCATCTTATTTACCTATTTCTTCTCCACATATAACTTGCGTACAACACATCCATTCCTCATACCAGAAGACTCCCTCCTGTCCGATACATTGCATAATCTGATACTCGGTTCACCAGAACACTCGAAAATCGGTTCAAGTATTCTAATTATCAAAAACACGCTTGTGTGCGCACAGTCTATATCTGAGCTGAGTCAACAAGTAGCTGCAGGTTTCATAGCAAGAAGTGATCGGTTTCCTCAGAAGTTTACTCTCGTGACAATAGCCAAATCAGAGACTCTCGACAAAACCAGGTACATGTAGTTACTGATGATGCATGTGTGTACTGTACATGAAACAGTGCGGCTACTTCAAACATGTAATGACATATGTGGTTAGTTCTGGGGTTGTATCCTGAGCAGGTTCTTGTGGTTGGTGGATGCTTAAATATATAAATAGCAAATATATATATTTTTTTAAAGATGAATAGATGGAGTAGTCCATAGAAATGCTCACCAATGTAGCAGACTACAAATGTTTAAAGGACCCTTTACCTTGTTAATAGAAGGAAGACCAATATCACGCCGCTTAAAATAAATAATAATAATAATAATAATAATAATAATAATAATAATAATAATAATAATAATAATAATAATAATAATAATAATAATAATAATAATAATAATAATAATATATAATAATAATATATAATAATAATAATAAATAATATTAATAATAATAATAATAATAATAATAATAATAATAATAATAATAATAAATAACAACAACAACAATAAATAAAATGGCCGTTCCATCAGCTGCTGCCGCGAGTCGCTCTGGGTGTGCTGTCTGCCTGAGGAACATTTCTGCGTCTGTTGCTGGCCTCATTAGACCTCATGGCCCGTCAACAGTCGCTGCCCTAGTTCTAGAAAGCCACCTGCTCTCTCTCCCCAACAACCATGTGCTCTATCAACTCCAGCTTCTTCCACCATTACCACACCGTCGGACGCGGACTCTTCAGACAATGGTGAGGCATCATCTCCCGTTACCTTAAAGCCACCCCGAACTAAGATTCTGAAGAGGATACCAAGGGCCTCTAGAGACCGGGCATCAGCTAAGCTGACTTTGATTCTGGACAGGGTTGTATTGCAACAGTCCAGCTGCTTGGGAAAGGTTATGGAGGTTCCCTACTAGATGCCTGCATGTGCCTCCAAGGTGTGGCAGGCGTTGGTCTCTTGCTACTCAAGTTAACAAGCTGCTGAGAGAGGAATTAGACCCACCTGAAAATGGGATCCATCCCAACAAGAAGAGAGCGAAGGCAAGCAACCCACTAGAATCCTTGGGCCGAAGGGTATCCGCTAAGCTAGAGGAAGGGGATTTTAAGGGGGCAGTGCGTTTGGCATGCTCAGAGGATTCCATAGCAAAGAAGGGCGAAGCCACTTTCAAATCATTGAGAGATAAGCATCCCTCTGCCAACCCTGGCTCGTCAATTCCATCGCCTCCTATTGTGGCTCCCCATCCCACCCCAGTGTCAGAGGCTGATGTAGCTCGTGCCATCATGTTGTTTCCATGTGGCTCAGCTGGGGGAGTGGATGGTTTGAGACCACAACACTTGAAGGACATGCTGAAGTCAGCCAGCATTGATTCATCTTTCCTCCCTTAGAGCTTTTACGACTTTGGTTCTGGAGGGTAGGACACCTCTCTCTGTCCGTCCCGTTTGGCGCTAATCTGACAGCATTTGAGAAGAAGGATGGTGGGGTTAGGCCCATCACAGTTAGATGTACACTCAGACGCATTGTAGCCAAAATTGCTGTATGAAATGGCGTCTCTGCTTGCCTCTACACAGTTGGATTATGGAGTATGGGGTAGTACTGAGGCTGCTGTCCATGCTACCAGGCAATACATCAGACATCTGCAACCAAATCATGCTGTGCTAAAGCTTGATTTCAAGAATGCCTTTAATTCTGTGCATAGAGACAAAATGCTTCGTGCTGTTCAGGTTTTAGCCCCACAAATATACCCCTTTGTACACTCGGTGTACTCTTCTCCATCCAACCTTTTCTGGGAGGATCAGACTCTGCAGTCTGCTGAAGGTGTCCAACAGGGTGACCTGCTTGGTCCCCTGCTATTTTGTTTGTCTCTCCATCAATACTGTGCCCAAATGTCATCTGAGTTGTGTATAATCTACTTGGATGACATCACTATAGGCGGTACTACTGAGGACATTGTCAAGGATCTCTCTTGCATACGATCGGTTTCAGAGTTGGGTCTGTCGCTGAATAATGGAAAGTCGGAGTTCATCTGCCATGACCCAGTCACAAGAGGGACTATATTATGCTCACTTCCAGGTGCATGTGTGACAGATCCTGATGAAGCATGTCTTCTTGGTGCACTGTTTGGTAGCGTGGAGTCGATCTCAGCTTCCCTTTTGGAGAAGGTGAAATCCCTTGAGGTGATGGGGGAAAGGCTAAGCTACATCTTGGCCCATGAGGCTTTGATTTTACTGTGTAGCTCATTTTCCATCCCAAAGCTGCAATACATCCTCAGGACCTCCCCTTGCTTCCTGTCTCCTGTCCTAGCTACCTATGACGATGCCCTCAAGACTATTGTGAGCATCATCATCAATATTCAGTTTTGTGATGATGACCCAGCTTGGTCTCAAGCCAGTCTTCCAATCAGAGTGGGTGGTCTTGGTATTAGGCGTGCTGTGCAGATTGCCCCATCAGCGTTCATGGCCTCGGCTGCTGTGACCTGGTCCAATGCATCCTCCCTACACACCTGCAGTCTCTCCCACTCCAAAATCGTGAAGAGGCTTTATTGCTGTGGTCAAAAGATCATGATTTTCCTTCACCTTCTGGTTAAGTAGCTTGCCTCCAGAAGTCGTGGGATGCCTATCAAGTTTCCTAAGACGTGGAGTCCTTGCTAAGCAACGCCTCAGATAGCCTGACAAGAGCTAGGCTTCTGGCTGTCTCTGCTAGAGAATCTGGAGCATGGCTTCATGTACCCCCAATCTCCAACTTGGGTTTGAGGATGGACGACGCAACCATCAGGATTGCTGTTGGCCTTCGGTTGGGGTCCCCTCTTTGCCATCCCCGCTTATGCCAGTACTGTGATGCAGAGGTGGACCATTTTGGTCTGCACAGTTTGAGCTGCAGGAAGAGTGAGGGTCGTCACTACCAACATTCCTCAAAGAATAACATTATTCATAGGGCTATGTCATCTGCTCAGGTGCCTTCAAGGCTGGAACCGTCTGGACTCAATCATATGGACGGCAAGCGTCCGGATGGAATCACGATTGTGCCATTGAAATGTGGCAAGCCCCTGATCTGGGATGTGACCTCCCCCAACACTCTGGCACAGTCCTATTGTGCTTAAGCTACCAGGAGCTCAGGTGCGGTAGCTGCCATGGCTGAAGAGAAAAATGAGGACAAGTACCACTGCCTTACCAGGATTTTTTTGTGTGCCATTTGAGGTAGAGACCCCAGGTGCCATTGGCCCAAAGTCATTGGCCTTCCTAAAGGAACTCGGAAGAAAAATAAAGCAACACTCCGGGGAAGAGAATTCACACCAATTTTTGATACAACAATTGTCTGTGGCGGTACAGAGAGGCAATGCTCTTGCAGTCATGGGGGCAATGGGAGGCTCAGGCATGGACGGACAGTCTTGTGTAATTATTATTGTTGTTATTGTTGTTGTTGTTCTTTGTTAATTAGTTACAATAATAATAATAATAATAATAATAATAATAATAATAATAATAATAATAATAATAATAATAACAAACAGATAAATAATTAAAATAAAATAATAATAACAACAACAATAATAATAAAATAATCTGTATTAATAATCTGTATTTAATACAATGTTCCTATGAAGTGCTTCTGGTCTAATTACTGAATTCTTCTATACATATTTTCTTTTTAATCAAAACATTTTAGAATATATAATACAGTGTATAAGCATAAAAAAAAATCTATAGAATTTTAGAATATGTTTATTCAGCCAATGGAATGGCAAGATTGGCACCTCCATAACTATGTAATAATAATAGCTAAAACACCCCTGGAGGGCGACACAAGTATCACTTCACTGCTGTCGTAATAAACTACGCCCTCTCAATTCGGAGGTCAGTGTGTAACGCTATTTCGTTATAATCGTAGCTCCGCCTACTTCATAGTTTGTGGTCATGCTGAGCCAGCTCAAACCAAAATGCTCACAGCAAACCTTGTCGAGACAAATTATACTTATCGCCGTGCAATGGCGCCATGGTGTCAACCTTACTCTGGTGTGCGCCATGATATCAACCTTACCCCGGTGTGCACCATGATGTCAACCTTACTCCGGTGTGCGCCATTATGTCAACCTTACTCCGGTGTGTGCCATGATGGCAATCTTACTCCGGTGTGCACCATGATGTCAACCTTACTCCGGTGTGCACCATGATGTCAACCTTACTCCGGTGTGCGCCATGTCAACCTTACTCCGGTGTGCGCCATGATGTCAACCTTACTCCGGTGTGAGTTGCACGGGTTGTTTGAGAACATTCTCACTAATTAAAGTAATACTCAAGAACTGGGATTTAGCAAGGGGGGGAGGGGTGGGGGGGTTAAACAAAATGGTTACTCTGTTTCTTAAAGGTGAGGTAACTATTGATTCACGATACATCGTACAATAAGACTGTTGCCTAGGGTTACAGAGAAGGGGAATGAATTATTACAACCAACAAACGAAAGGGTTGTATAGAAGTCATCCTAGAGGTCACCCTATAGTTTAATGCAGGATTAAACTATAGAGAGAAGGTTGGGACAGGATACCTCTTTTTCAGCCATATTCTAGACTTACCAATATGAACGACAGCAAAGAGCTTATTCTGCTGATTCTTTCTCTCTCCAATCTCATCCACAACCTTCTCCAATACTTCTGCACACGAGAGACAACATGGTTGAATGAAAATTGCGTAAGGCGTGACAGTTCCGAAATATACACACACAAACACCAGCTTGGTCCGGTGCTATAAATATTGCACAAAAAAAAACTCCATTACTCCTTGCACTTACGAGAGAATCATAGTGGGGAAAAAAACAGCTGGTCGACTTATTTGGGAGGGAGGGAAGATGGGTGGGTGGAGAGAGCAAGATTGGATGATGGAATTTCAAACCAGTGGCAAATTCCAAATGGTTGTTAAGTACTTTTGGGAAAGCAGGAGCTTTGACAATGCTGCACTATTGGTATTAAAAATAATAATAATTTAAAAAAAATAAAAAAATTTAAAAAAATAAAAAAATAAAAATCCTTGCACAAGGACCAGCTTAAAATAATCCTGGCCTGGTGACTATATTGAGAATAAAATATACATGGTAAGGGTTGAGTCTTGTTTCAAAGTATGGTGGCGACAGGCTACAGAAACAACAATGTGGTGGGTAATGATCGTCACCTGAATTGGTTGCTGCCCTAGAAACTGCTGCAGATGTGGAAAACGGGACCACTCTGTCACACCTAAGTACCAGAAATGTCATCCACATAGGAAAAGTTATATATGACTGTTAACCTCATTGAGGCATGAGCTTGCAGACCGGTGGGGCTAGAACACGTGGGCACAGCGGGAGACTGGGCCCAGTAACACCTCCTGCATGCTCCAGAAGTAGTTAAAAGGTAGCTTTTGGAGCTCCTTGAAGAAAGGTTGGACCACCCTCGCAAGACCTCTCGGAAGAGATTCATTTTGTCCTAGTCCTCGCGGAGCAAGTAAAGTATCGCCGTGTATTAAAAAATGGAAATAAAGCGCACCTACCCACGTGGACTTGCGTCAAGACATGGCCAACGTGCACTTCGAAGCTGTCGTCCATAGGAAAGGTACCCTCTACAGATAAATAAACGTTGCAAGTCTACGGAGCTGGTTAATTTTGTTGCACTCAAAATGTGATGCTTCATATAGATGGAAGCTTTGCCCTTGGGAGCTCCACTCTGACGGGTGAAGTATGGGACGGGAACCTATGGGTTTTCAAGTCCATGGAAGAATTCAGGAATTGTCCTAATCTCTTCATGACTAATACTCGTACTTCTGCTGGTCTTAGCGACTTGATCTGGTTGGAAGGGGAACACAGCCTACTTGTTGCATCCGATACAGGGGAGCTGGAAATTTGGACGTGTTCCCCACTAGGGAACAGCTTGGAGTTGAGTGGGTGTCTCAAGTCACATGATGGTATGGCCCTCTGCCTCTGTAGGCTAGGAGGGGGCGGGACGGAGAGGGTCGTTAGTGGAGGAGCAGCTGGAAGGTGAGGATAGTTATTATGAGGTGTTTTTATATTTCTTTGTAATCTTTAACTAAACCTAGCGTAATAGGATGCAGACTGTGCTCATTGACGTATGATTTTGTCCTTTCGAGATGCATTTCAGAGCTATCCCCCAGTACATACCTAATGTGCCTGGCAAAGATCCCAACGACCCGTTTTTCTTGTTAACACGCAGACAAGTGATAAGATCCTTCCAAGGCGTCCTTGTGGCTGGGTTGATTAAGTTTTAAGTTGTTCAGGTCCAACAATGTTTTTTGTTTTTGTTTTTTGGGGGGGGGTTTTCTTCCCATAAATATGTTGCCAGGACCTGTAAGATGCTGCATTCTAAATTTGAGAAGATTTGGATGCTCCATTCTGGACTTATAGTGACTTTTGTACATACACCTCCATTCAATTCTTGGGAAAGAAGACTGTCCGTGGAGGGCGAGTTTCGATGGTATTTTTTATTTTAACTTGTGGTTACAACTTTAGAGCTCCGTAGATTCTGCAAACTTCATGGTATGGACTTGATATATAGCTCAAAAGATAGGTCTCTCTGTGTGCTCTCTTTTGATACTAAAATATATTTCATATGTATAACTATAGGCAAGTTACTAGACCCTAAAGTGGAGGGACCTCAAAAACCTGCATCCCAAAGTCCCCATCCAGAATAACTCCAGATTGCTAAGTGCAAAAAAAATTGAAATTGGTAGTCTAGAGCATGCAATGATCTTTTTCATTAGGCGTTAAAAATTTATTACCTGGTCAAGCGCGGGTAGAAAATTGACGCCCTCAATTTTCCAATCAACGCCCTCAATTTTCCACCCGCACTTGACCAGGTAATACATTTTTAACGCCTAATGAAAAAGATCCTTGCATGCTCTAGGGCTTCCTCTAGCCACTCTACCAATTTCAATTTTTTTTGCACTTAGCAATCTGGAGTTATTCTGGATGGGGACTTTGGGATGCAGGTCCCTCCACTTTAGGGTCTAGTAACTTGCCTATAGTTATATCTATGAAACATATTTTAGTATCAAAAGAGAGCACACAGAGAGACCTATCTTTTGAGCTATATATCAAGTCCATATCATGAAGTTTGCAGAATCTACGGAACTCTAAAGTTGTAACCACAAGTAATATTTTTTAAAGGAAAAAATACCCTCGGTCCCCCTTTAGACGGCTGTAATAGCTTTTTGTCAAATTCTGGTTTCCAATCGCCATTCACAGCATAACTAGGTTAAAAAAAAAATTTGGCCCAAACCTTGTATATCATTTTGAAGCTCTTTCTTTGCTCTTTGTATTTAACGATCAATGTTTTTTAAATTCATAATAATAAAAAGTTATGTTGCTTAGTGGGGCGTGGCATCTATATGAACCCAGCAAACAGTGGGAATATTAAAAAAAAAAATTCTGATCGTCGATAACAAAGAGTAATGCATTATCTAAACAAACAACAAATTTGAAGTCATTTGATCCAATATCCAAGATGGGAAGCTGTGAATGGTAATTTTGAGGAGGTCTGATGGCTGCAGGTACCTAGATAGAAAAACACCTGTAAATATATTATTATACATATCACTTGAAAGCACATGAGAAAGGGCACACAAAAATTATATTTGTAGCTCTAGAAACCTAAAAGTTATGACGTTTTTACTTCGTGGCATGTTTTTTGTGGTTTGACCTAAAGCCCCCCCTTAAGGGGGAAAGAAGGCTGCGTATCGCGTAGTCTACCATATCTTTGCTCGCATTCACTCTAGTTTCCCAATTTATATATCAAATTATAGCTTGCAGTCTGTGCTTTCTAATGGTAAGTCTCTTTTGTCATTTAGTTTCGCCATAATTTTTTCCTGGCTCATTATAGGCTCTTCCAGTGCGGACCGTAAGCCGTTAAGTAAACCACGTTGCAGTAACGACCTTTGCGAGGCTCTTATTCGGTCTATTAGTCAATCATAATGAGCACTACAAACTGCGCGTCTTGAAATTTCGAAAAAAAGTTTTTTTGTTGCATTTTCTGAACATAGATTTATGACATCACGTTAAATTTCCATCTATAGGTATTTTTTTAGTAATCCTATCAAACAAACTCTCGCGCAAGTTGTAGAATATAAAATTTGCTTTCAAATGAAATAATTTTTTTTATGAAAGGATAATAAATATTCAAGTTATCATTTGAACGGTTTTTCAAAAATCACTTCAGAGATATTGAGCCTTGAAGTCCAAGCAGTTTGTAATCACATCCCAGCTGCCCCTGCTTCACTAGAATACATCCCCTCATTACTAGAATTGTGTGTGTACAAACAAAATGTTGAAAGCAACCAATTGACTTTCACAGTCCTTTATTTTTTCAACAACAGCAGTATCCTACATCCTAACTACAACTTCAAAACCAACAATAATTATATATATATACATACACATAAATTAAAGACGCATCAGACTTGTTACGTTGCTTTGCTAATATTGAATTAGCAAACATAAACACGTCATCATTTGCAGGGCTCCCATGCCCAGGTCCATCCATCGTCGCCCTCCACACATGTCTTCCGACACCCTCCAGTAATCCCTGAAAAACAATAGAACACAAACAAAAGTCATCCTCCAGTAATTTCTAAGCTTGACAAAAATACACATAAACAAAAGTATCTTCCAGTAATCTTTGTTTGAAATCTCTGTTTGACAATAGAAAGCAAGACACAAACAAAATAAAAATGTTACAGGTCCCCCTTGCCAGGACCATACAATGCTCCGCCCTCCATTGAAACTCTGCTGCCTCTCGATGGCAAGCCCGACACTTGTTGCACTCCCGTTTATGTGCATTTGTATACCCATCACTAATTAATGTGTGTGTACCTAAGCTTCAGTCTCTCCACTGAACGCTAAAAAAGTTTTTGTGTTCCTACAACTTCCATAGAAACCGAAGAGCCTTCAAAATTGGCTTCACAATTTACCTTGTGACCCTCAAACCATTCTGTGTAACTTGCTTCTGTTTCATCTTCAGGTCTTCGCGCACAAGCTTGAAATTAGACATAAGATAATAATCTAAAACCTCTCCAGTGTCCCAAGACATCACCGCAACCAAGCCATAATTTGATTTGTGGCCCTGTCTAAGCCATGTGCCGTCAACAGTAATACTAACATCAATGATGTCTTCATGCCTAACCCTATAAAAATCATGTAACCTATGAGCGGCATCCAACATAATACTCTGTTACTGCATTTGCGTCACTCCCTATTGACCTAGTATATTTAAAAAAAACAAGTGGAACTAAGAGGGGGCAACATATCCATGACTGCAGTGATGTCTTCCAGACCAGAATGACTAATTCCAGCAATGCGAGCACCCAGTACTGACTGGATGTTCAAAGAATGCTTCTACAGATACAGGTTTTGAGATGTCTCGAGTGTTACTACAATTTGAACAAAAAGTAAACGATGCCTGCCCTACGGGCTTCAGTTGCAAGGGAGCTCAGTTACCAACTTATTACACCTTTCTATGACCTCTCTAACCTTATCTAAGTTTATTTATTATACGATTACCCTTACCTAGTTCTCCAACACCACCCGAGTCCAAAGAGGTAGAGCCAGTAGATCCAGTAGCAACAGCCACAGAAGCAGCTGAACTATCCATGAGAGCCAACTTCTTCCTGGTCATAGTTGTCGCGCCCTTGCTTTTCCGTTCGGGGTCCTTCTAGCTATCTTAGCTAGACAAGTGTGATAAAGTTAAAAGCTTTATTCAATTCCAAGAGCACGAATCAAACACATCCAAACAATACAACTCAACAACAACTCGAAACAAAAGTTAGTCAAAAAAGTCTCTACTCATAAATCACCTGACTGGCTCACCCGATGGGTGTGTCAGTCTTATTTTAACAAATCATTACATCATTCACATTACACCACATTAGCCACATCTATTCAGAATGTTCTTTAGTTGTCTTGATTCAACTTGGACTAGCAATCTGTTGGAATCCTGACATCTCCCCTTTCTTCAAGTGATGGTCCATCCTCGGCTTGGCGTGATAGCCCATCAGCATTGGTGTTGTCTGCCCCTGGCTTGTATTCAACTGTGAAGTCATAGCTCTGTAGTAACATGGACCATCTTATCAGTCGACCATTGGTGTTCGTCATCGTCTTGATCTTTTTTAGTGCTGTATGGTCAGTTTGCACCTTGAACGGACGTCCGTAGAGATAAAACTCAAAGTGCTGAATAGCTTTAACGACCGCCAATCCCTCCTTCTCGGTTGCTGTGTACCGTGTTTGTGCCGGTAGCAACTTTTTCGAGAAAAACGCTACCGGCCTCTCCCCGTCTTCAAAGTTTTGGGTCAGGACAGCACCTATCCCACGTCCTGACGCATCGGTTTGGAGGATGAAGTCTTTGGTCAAATCTGGTGTTCGTAAGACTGGCTTATCCACGATTGCTTGTTTTAGCTGCTCGAATGCTCGATCTGTTTCCTCGTTCCATCGTACTCTGTCTGGTAAACTCTTCTTCAACAGATCGGTGAGTGGGAGAGCGATTGTCGCATAGTCTTTGATAAATTTCCGGTAATACCCGGTAAGTCCCAGAAAGGATCTAACATCCTTTTTCGTGATTAGGCGGTTGAACCGTTGGACTGCTTCAATTTTTGCTTGGACTGGAGCCACATGACCTTGGCCTACTTCATGTCCAAGAAATATGCAGCGGGCTGCACCGATACTACATTTTTCTGCCCGTAGCGTCAGGTTGGCTCGTTCAATCCGTTGTAGGATTTCATCCACATGTTGTAGGTGTTTGTCCCACGATTCTGAGTAGACAACTAAGTCGTCCATGTAAGCGGCTGCATACAGGTGAGTTCCATCGAGTAAAATGTCCATTAACCTCTGAAAGGTTGCAGGTGCCCCTTTTAACCCAAAAGGCATCCTCGTAAACTGAAATTTTCCCATTAGGGACATAAAGGCTGTCTTTTCCTTGTCCTCTTCTTTCATCGGAACTTGATAAAATCCCTTCCGTAAATCAAAGATAGAGATAAACTTCGCATTCCCTATCCGATCCAGGAGTTCCTCGGTCCGTGGCATCACATAAGGGTCTGGGAGAGTGTCCACATTGATGGGTCGAAAATCTCCACACAGACGTACTTCCATTGGTATATTCTTCTTTTTGACAGTCACCAGTGAGTGAGACCAAGGACTGGTTGAAGGCTCGATAATTCCTTGCTTGAGCATCGACTTGAGCTCTTTGCGTACAAGGTCCTGAAGTGCTGCTGGGACTCTGTACATGGGTCTCCTGACTGGTATTGTCTGTGACAGTCGAATGGAGTGCTCCACCAGGTTAGTCTTCCCAGGTACTGGATGAAAGGCCTTCTCTCGTATCTTTGTAATCTCCTTCATCTGCTGCTTTTGTTCATTTGTCAAGTCATCACTGAGTGTTGGCTGATTAGGGCCATTCACTTCCCAGGTTATGATTTCACCTTCTTCATCACTCATTTCGGAAGGTTCAGCTATTACCGAGATAGCCATGACTGATGCTGAAGGGGTGTTCCATTTCTTCAACATGTTCACATGTAGTTGCTGTCCTTTTCCCTTTCTCCCAGGAACATCGATCAGGTACGTAACTGGCGTTATCTTCTCAAGAATCTGGTATGGTCCCTGGTATGATGCTTCCAGCTTGCTGTGACGTTGGGATGCTAATACCAGTACTGAGTCTCCCACCTCCATCTCTCGGGTTCTGGCATTTCGATCATGAAAGTTCTTGTTTCGTTCTTTCGATATCATGTCTCTTTCTGCCGCTATCTCTGCGATATGTGTCATACGCTGGTAGAGGTCATTCATATATTCTGCAACTGAGATGGGCAAGTCTTCAGTTCCTTCCCATTGCTCTCGAATGACGTCCAAAGGGCCTCTGACAGTTCTGCCATACACCAGGTCAAAGGGTGCAAAGCCAGTGGAGTCATGGATCGCTTCTCGACTTGCAAACAAGAGCAAAGGTATCATTCTGTCCCAGTCATTCTTGCCTCTTCCCGACTTCCTAAGCATTGCCTTCACCGTAGCGTGCCAACGCTCTAACATGCCATTCGATTGAGGATGATACGGCGAGGACTTTATGTGCTTGATTCCGAGTCGTTTGAGTATCACTTCCATCAACTTCGACATGAAGTTACCTCCTCGATCTGAGAGGATCTCTTTAGGAAATCCATATCTGAGCATGAACTGTATCAAGTGATCTGCCGTGGTTTCTGCATCTATTGACCTGACTGGTATCGCTTCAGGAAAGCGACTGGCAAAATCCATAATGGTAATCAGATACTTATTTCCTCTGGGTGTCTTGTGGAGTTTCCCCACACAGTCAATTGCGATTCGGTCGAATGGCGTTTTGAAAACAGGCATGATACTGAGAGGAGCCTTGTTCTTCGGAACCACATTTACTCTTTGGCATTCCTCACAGTGTTCAAGCCAGTCTCGAATGTCTTTGTTGAGAGTGGGCCAATAGAAGCGTCTCAAAATCTTGTTGGACGTCTTTCTTCTACCCATATGACCAGCTAAGGGTGAACTGTGCGCGAGGCTCAAGATGCCTCTTCGTCTGCCCTCTGGAACCACAACTTGCTTCAATTCAGTTTCGTCTTCTCCTGTGCTAATGTGATATAGCATTTCATTGATGACCCGAAATGGTCCTCCTGGGCTAGCTTCTTCCCAAGCATTTGTAAGAGTCTCATCCTCGTGCTGTTCTTCGATCAGCTGCTCTCTTGTTGGAGCTAGTTCGTCAGGCAGGTCTGTCAGGCTGTCTTTGAAGGCAGCCAAGCCTTCATGCCGTCTCTTTGCCTTTGCCTCCTCAGTGCGAGATGGTCTCTCTTCTAGGAAATCATAGTTCAAATTCATCAGCTCTCGAGTCTCTTCTTCTGCCTCCTCCTCCTCTTTCTTTCTTTGCATTTCCCTGGTCATGACAGCACTGACTTCTGCACGTTCCTTTCGCTCAGCGTCTACTGCTTCTGCTAGCAGCTCGAATTGGAGATTGTTGTCTCTTCCCAGTAGAACGTCTTTGTTGGTGTTCTCGAGCACTGCTGCTTCCACCCAGAGCTTTCGGTCGCCCAACTGGAGCAGCACCTTGGCTATCGGAGCTTCCACTGTTTCTCCTGTTACCCCTTCAATATCCACATGTCTGTCAGTATAGTTGGCTCGGGGCACCAGGTCTTTTGCCACTATAGAGACGTCTGCTGCAGAATCAATCTCAACTTCACAGTCATTGTTTCCAATGCGACCGTGAAAAACATTCCAATGCAGGTTGACTGTACTAGGCCGATCAATTTCCCGGCTCCTTGCTGAATTTACCTTCTTGGTACATTCTCGACTTTTATGTCCCCATCCTCGACACTTAAAGCACATTGGGCCTTGGTCGGAGAAGAACTCTGGCTTTATTCGACCACCTTTGTCTCGGAATTCTTCTTTGTTACTGCCCTTGGATTCAGTCTTGTGTGTCAGCTCCATTCTCGAATACTTGGGAGTTCGCTCTTGATCTCGGAAGTCAGCTCCCTTTCGTCGATCATCATCTCTTCTGGACCTCTTCCTGATGTTAGGTTCCCAACCTCGATCCAGGTAATACTTGAGAGCATCCTCGCAAGCATACTCAGGATCTCCCTCGCACTGTTGCCTGACCGATGTGGCTATATTGGCTGGTAGACCCCCCAGGAATGTCTCGATTATGAGCTGGTCCACCACCTGATCTCTCGATTGAAAATCCTTCAAATATCTGGTTGTCGTCTCAGCTACTCGTCTGTACCATGTACTCAACGATTCCTTGTCTTCAGGTTGAATTGACCACCATTTATTCCGCCTCTCTGCTTCACTGTCCCCAACTCGAGTGATGATGAGTTGTTGAAACTTGTCGTAGTTCCTCTTGTCTCGTCTGGGCATAGATTCCCATTCAGTGAGCAGTCTTCCTGTCAGAGATGGCTTGATATGCTTCATCCACTGACTTTCATCGATCCTGTAGTCATCCATAACGGATTCGAAGAGAGCAAAGAATTTTTCTGGGCATTGTCCTTCCTCCCACTTTGCAATCCTTGGCTCCTTCTTGACGCTTGCTCCTAATGTTTGCAAACACTTCTCCATCCTTTCATCTCTTTTGACATTCTCTAGTGTCATCCATCTCAATAAGTCACGAGTTGATAATTCTCCCTCTGGCAATCCTTCCTCGACTTCTGCCACAGTTCTGTCTTCAGAACGCTCATCGTGATTAGACTCGTCACGAGAGCGACTGTAACCACGCCTTGTTCTAACCGTGCCTTCCTGTTCATGATCTGACTCATCATGAGAGGGGCTGCGGCTACGTTGGTTTTCTCTTGTTCTAGCCGTACCTTCTCTCCCTTGACGGTGTCTTCGGGGTCTTTGAGACATGCTGTCTGGTTTCAATGAGTGAGTTCGTTTCAGGAATCCTTCGGCCGTTGAAGAATCCCACCGCTGCCACCACTGTCGCGCCCTTGCTTTTCCGTTCGGGGTCCTTCTAGCTATCTTAGCTAGACAAGTGTGATAAAGTTAAAAGCTTTATTCAATTCCAAGAGCACGAATCAAACACATCCAAACAATACAACTCAACAACAACTCGAAACAAAAGTTAGTCAAAAAAGTCTCTACTCATAAATCACCTGACTGGCTCACCCGATGGGTGTGTCAGTCTTATTTTAACAAATCATTACATCATTCACATTACACCACATTAGCCACATCTATTCAGAATGTTCTTTAGTTGTCTTGATTCAACTTGGACTAGCAATCTGTTGGAATCCTGACAATAGTCACTTGTCATAGTCACCAATGGAACTGGCCTCTCTTCAGACATTTGCAATTGATTGCAAGATAAGTGCAGGTTCACAGAAGGCGCTACCCCACCCACAGGATCCAAGAGACTCACTAACAAAGGAAAGGAAACAGCTAGTAACTTTTTAGTATGGAGATAAACATTAAAACTTGCCTTGTGCGGCTACTGTGACAGGCTCAACAACAGCCGCCTGTAGGGCTTTCTTCTTCTTGTCTTCACTCTTCTTGAATCCTTGGCCTTTCTGTTTAAAATGCTTCTCTGTTCTCTTCCCCATAACTCAACAGTGTAACAGTTTCAAGTGAACCTTGACCTAAAAAAACGTGCTCATCTTAGCGGTTGCGCACTACCCCCCCACCTGGCCAATTCATTGCGCAAACGACTGGTAAGGGTCTCCATGAAATTGGCAACATTTTGATATATAAAAACTGTATTTTGGGTAGGCGATCATCGCCGCCCGCCCGATTGTAGCCAGGTAAGACTGGGAGAGAACCTCTTCCAATGTGAAGTGAAATGAAATGAAATGGAATAATAATGCACTGTATAAAAATGGCTATATCTTCTGATGCAAGTATTCACTTGCTCTGAAACTTGAAACTCAAACTCCAGACATATTATGAACCCTTTTGGGCCCATAAAAAAAAATTTGAAAAAATATGTGTTTTCAGCCCTCTTCCCCCCTTAAGTGAGTGGTACTCTGGAGGTTGTGCTAAGTGTCATTGGCAAGCGAAGTGAGTCCTCAGTGGGGACTTGGATGGATAATTGGCGTTGTCATGCGTGGCATATCTATGAATATATGTGTGTTCGTATTCACTGCATGTTTACCCGTAACTACTGAACCTTGTCCTTGAAACAAGTGCGCGAATGTAAACCTGAAACGGTTTTTAAAGGGGGGGGTTCGATTTAAAAAAAAATTGTGATTACAGGAGCTAAAGTGGGGGTACCTCAAAACCTCCTGTGGCCTTATTTTATATACAACAAGCCAGATTGCCAAGTTCTAGACAGCTGAAATTAGCACCAGTGGGTAGAGGAAGCCCTCCCTACTGCATACAACGAGTGTTTTCATTCGGTGCTAGAACTTGAGTACGTGGTCAAGCGTGGGGTTGGAAAATGAATTTTCTTAAAATTCCTTAAAATTTATGGCTTATCGACCTCTCTGAAGAGAAGAGAACTATCGTGTAAATGGCAGTAGACACGAAGCTGGAGGAAAGGCAAACTTGCTGCATGGGCAAGTGGAAGTGGCTGCATTCTTGATCTGATGGGAAAGGATGATGGGGTTCTGACATAGCTACTCAATTCATCAGCACGCTCTAGCTGTGGAGATGCGATGCCGCCTTAGAGTCAAACGGGTTTGCTAAACTGGAAATGATCCTCTCAGTTTAATCTGGAGTGCGAGCTCCTGCCTCCACCTTGCATTAGTTTGGGCTGTAATGGATAGCACATCAGTATAGTACAGAAGAGTCCTCCTGTCAGTAGACGTTCAGCTATTCAACAGTAGGAGCACAATAAAAACACGTTCCAGTTCCGCTGTGTTAATATTATTTTGGTGCTCCTGAGCAGCGTCGTTCCAACGCCGTTAAGTTACGAAGAAAGCAGCTCCGTTCCAACGGAGAAGATTTTTTTACTTCTCGTTTCAAACTCATTCGCGGTTCAATTTGCTAGCCCTCGTTTGCACGGCCATTCGCCAGTCTCGTGCTTCAAGTACAATCGGCTTCGTGATCCAGCTTCTTTGTCATCCGGTAGCTTCTTGTACCATTCATAATGCAGGGTTTCATTTGGGTGTGGGGGGACCCCCCCTTGGAACCCTTTTGCTCCCCCCTTGGAAATTGTATTATTAAAATTCATTAGAAACTTTGTCACATCTTTAACTATCATGCCCCCCCCCCCCCCCCTTAAAATCCAGATTCCCCCAGTTGCCCCCCCCCCCCCCCCCCCCCCCAATTTTCTAAATGAAACCCTGAATGTTGTTCTTCAGCGAAAGACCCTCAAGATTAATGCCAGCCTCGAAGGAATAGAGGAGCAGATGAAGCTGACCGTCAAATCAACTGTTGACTAGCTCCAGCATCTGCTACAGACCAAGCTAGGACGACAACATTTCACTGCACACCATTCTGCGGTCCGCTCTAGAATAGACCTTCTGAGGTAAATGTAGCTCTACTGTCAATTCATCAGACATGCGGAACAAGTAATCTGTCTTATCATTTCCAAAGCTTGTTAAGCTTAGTTTATCTGACAACTTGGTTTAAGGTTACAGTTTATAAGCTGGTTTGGCTTAGCTTAAGGAAGCTTGATTAATTAGCTTATTCTAAATTAGAAAAGTAAGATAGCTTTGCCTGGATTGTGGCTTGGAGTTTAGCTTGGGGGCTTGAAGGACCAGCTTTAATATAAGCTAAGACTTTTAAGACAGTTTTTGACTGCTTAGCTTACTCCTCAAACTTTTAGAAAGCTTAGCTCGAGGCAAGGTAATGTTACAATAATATCTCCTCCCTTCCTTATCTTTCCAGATCAAAAGATTAGAATGAATATGGCATTTTCTTGGGAGGTGACTTGTGGCGTAGAGGACGTTATATGGACCGATGAATGCAGTCCAACTCGAGATCCATAGACTGCACTCAATTCTTTCAAGGATTATTGAACTGCAAGGTGCAGCAACTGGCTATTGAATGTTGTACTTATTCACTGGTACATGTAGTTCGTTCATATCTACTGGTAGTAAGGTTACTGAGCAATGAGCATGCATAACTATCACTAGTGAACTTTCATGACAATTTAACAAGTAGCATGCAAGGCTTATATGGATGGCTGTCACTACGAAGACTACCCAATTGGCATGGCACATTGTTTGTGCGAAGCATGGTCTCTTATTTTAAAGACGACCAAGTGTTTGCATCTCTTGGTGTGTACACCATTTCTCTGACATGCACATTGTTTGTGTGAAGCATGGATTAACTTGCTTTTAGTAGTTTATTAAAAGGACATCTTCATATAGTAAAGATGACAGTTTGTTACAAAACTAACACTATAAACATAATTTTCCATGGCATTGCTTTATTTTGCAAGCATAAACACTTGTATGCTTGCTGGATCGACTCCAAACACTTCTCCCATACAGGCTCAAATTCAATAGGCATGGAGAGGTTGGTGGTTGGAACCAGCGATTGTAGGGGAGAAGTAGTTGATGGGGGGGCATCAAGGACCTGAGGTCCTGTTGCATGTACAACGAGACATAATAAAGACATCCACCATGCAATAGGAATAGTGCCATACCATATGCAATAGGAGTAGTGCCTTACCATATGCAATAGGAGTAGTGCCTACCATATGCAATAGGAGTAGTGCCTAGCATATGCAATAGGAGTAGTGCCTTACCATATGCAATAGGAGTAGTGCCTACCATATGCAATAGGAGTAATGCTTACCATATGCAGTAGGAGTAGTGCTTACCATATGCAATAGGAGTAGTGCCTACCATATGCAATAGGAGTAGTGCTTACCATATGCAATAGGAGTAGTGCCTACCATATGCAATAGGAGTAGTACTTACCATATGCAATAGGAGTAGTGCTCACCATATGCAATAGGAGTAGTGCCTACCATATGCAAGGAGTAGTAGAGCGTTTGATGTTGGTAGGACATGATGTCCTAGCATAATAAAATTTGATAGGTCATTTTCTAATATTGGTCAGTCATTATACTTCTACTATATAATTCTACTAAATGTTGGTATACTTGCAATAATAATAGTATGATTCATAAAAATTAAATAAAAATTACAATACAGCATGAAAAGTTAAGTACCACAAAAATGTCACTGCATGTTCTCCATGCAGTTATCCCAGTCTTCTAAAGGAAGATTGTCACCAGACTCACTACTTCTGTCTGACTCATTCTCTTCATCTTCATTCACTACTGATGCTGAGGTGCTTGGTGTAGCAGTAGCAGGCTTTCTTCCTGTACTTCCTCCTCGGCCACTGGTTTGGACGTCTAGTTGTACTTTCCCACCATAACTCACTAACCTGATCAATGTTAATAGCAAGCAGGTCATCAAGCATTTCATTGCTGAGAGAGGATAGTTTCTCTACCTTGATGTTTTTCATGGTGGAGAACACTCGTTCAAGTTTACCATTTGAAACTGGTAGTGTAAATAAGAGCTGTGCAAGAATGAGAACATTGAAACAATCAGTAGCAATAGGAGAATGGAAGAGTTTCCACCACACTGCTTCAAGATAATTGGTGGTCGAGAGAGAAGTTAACTGTGTTGCACACAATAACATTTCACGAAACTCATCAAGGATTTGACCAATTTCCACCCCAGCTGCTCCACGAGCGAGGAACCCTAAACCTCGAACTTAATCGGTTGATTGCTTCAAATTGGTGGCAACTACCAGCAGCATCACTAACATCTGCATTCTCTTCATCGACCTCAGACTTGTCCTCCTCCTTGTCAATAATTTTCTGCCAACCTTGAGCAGCAAGGGGAAAAATCACGTCACGTATAAACTCCAGATCTGACCATTCCAATCTTGACTTCAGACAGCTAGTGATTGAAGTACACGTACAGTACTCTTTAGAGTGGGAGGAAAAGGGTTGTGAGGTTTTTGAGTGTAGCTGCATAAGTAGGCCAATGCTGCAGTGACCTAGAGCTGAGCGTATTCACTTCCTTTACAGTACGAAGAAGGCTAGTGAATGCCCCTAGAACATCCAAACTATCATACTGCATAACTTTGCTGAATGTAGCACATGGAGAAAGCAGGTCACAGAAAAAAGCACATCCTAAAATGTATTTAGCATTTACCCATTTGCTACAATAACCATGAAGCTTAGCACGGTCTGCAGCTTTAACAGAAGTGTCCTGGGATAAAGCTACCAAATGGCTGGCACATGCACCAAACTTGGCCAGAACTCGCTTCATTGCGTTAAGTTTGTGTGTTACCCAGCGACAACCATTTGCTTATTTCCTGCATCATTGAACTGAATGAATTGCTGAAGGTCTTTAATGACATCTTCCAGTTCCCTGCATTTCTTTGGGGATTTGTCATAAATGAAATAAAGGCGAAGAAGCATGTCGTCAATTAGATCAAAAGAAGTGCCTCTAAGGGCATCCTTAACAACCAATTCAAGCCGATGTGCCAAACACCAGCTCCAGTGCACCCCAAGGAATCTCCTTTTCAAAAGACCTTTCAGACCCCTAGTAGCTACATTGGCTGAGGCACCATCTGTGCCAATACCTACCAACATTTTACATTGGTCTGCATCAATTGCTGTTATACCAATTCTTCCTAAACTATCCTGCAAATATTCAAAAAGTCCCTGTGCATTAGTCTGCTTAGGTCTAGCAACAGCAAAGTAGCTCATATTAGTATGAACCTTTTCATCACCTCCACTGATATCACACCACAACACAAGAAACATCTCATCATCTATATTACCAGTGTCAGTGGATCAGAGAAAAGAATTTAGCTCTAGATAACTTTTGAACCAATTCTTCTCTTCTTGACTCAGAAATAAAATGGCAGAATGTTTTGCCTGCTTTCTGATTCAAGTAAGAAACACCAACATTGACACCATGCTTTGCTTCAAGCTGGCAAAGAGCTAGGTAGTTGGTGAAGGCAAGTTTCTGCATAGAAATAAAATGAGCTATGTCAAACTTCACTCTAAGCGTGCTTTTTGCATCTTCAGATAAGTTATGAAGTGCTTTAGCAGTAGGAGCATATGAAGTTATTTCAAGCCCCTGACATTGAGCCTGATCTTTCTTCATAAGCATTATTGCATGAGCATGCTGGTCAGAATGCGAGTGATCCTTGATATTACTAGAGTGCACAGAGTCAGCCCCAGACACCCACTTGTCACTGTAATTTCTCCTACCCTCTATCTTTAACTGAAACTGCACACACACTTTACATTTCAACTTTACAACAATCTTCTTCACCCCCACACCACTAGCTCCAACCAGGAAAGAGTATGACACTCCCTATCCAGCTCTGTTTTCCACTTCTGGAAAGTAGCTAGACTGACTCTTCATCTTTTTGTAGCAGGACCATTTTGACTCTCTGAGCTGTGCCGTTTCATGTTTGCAAACTAGCTCAGTAACATTCACTAACAATAGTGCTAGTCTACAAACAGTCTAGACTAGTCTAGAATCATCAGCACTGTATCCTATACACAAACTTACCAGGTGGTGGGCACTGTTCAGACAAACTAACAACTGTTTCTTCCAGAACCTTTAAAAAATTTTTTTAAATTTTATTATTATTATTATTATTTTAAAGAGGAGCACCCACCATGTGGCCCTAGGGTGGAATAAGGGGTGGGGGGCACCCCCAAGGACCTAGAGCAGCTGTTTTCTATAATCACCAGACCTCAGCCTAGTACATTGACCCCACTGCATGCTATTAGCTAACCACTATTAGCTAAACACACTGTTTTTTTCTGGTCCTTTTTCTTTTTCACAACACTAAGTAATTTTACTTCCTGCCTGGTAACCACTGCAGCTGCAACACTAGCTGACTAGTAGTAGCCACTTAGCTTGTTATTTGCAATCTGGCAGAGCAAGCAGTGATTTGGACAAATTGGTGAATTGCTTACCATATGCAATAGGAGTAGTGCCTACCATATGCAATAGGAGTAGTGCCTACCATATGCAATAGGAGTAGTGCCTACCATATGCAATAGGAGTAGTGCCTACCATATGCAATAGGAGTAGTGCCTACCATATGCAATAGGAGTAGTGCCTACCATATGCAATAGGAGTAGTGCCTACCATATGCAATAGGAGTAGTGCCTACCATATGCAATAGGAGTAGTGCCTACCATATGCAATAGGAGTAGTGCCTACCATATGCAATAGGAGTAGTACTTACCAATTGCAATAGGAGTAGTGCCTACCATATGCAATAGGAGTAGTGCCTACCATATGCAATGGGAGTAGTGCCTACCATATACAATAGGAGTAGTGCCTACCGTATGCAATAGGAGTAGTGCCTACCGTATGCAATAGGAGTAGTGCTTACCATATGCAATAGGAGTAGTGCCTACCGTATGCAATAGGAGTAGTGCCTACCGTATGCAATAGGAGTAGTGCTTACCATATGCAATAGGAGTAGTGCCTACCATATGCAATAGGAGTAGTGCTTACCATATGCATTAGGAGTAGTGCCTACCATATGCAATAGGAGTAGTGCTTACCATATGCAATAGGAGTAGTGCCTACCATATGCAATAGGAGTAGTGCCTACCATATGCAATAGGAGTAGTGCTTACCATATGCAATAGGAGTAGTGCCTACCATATGCAATAGGAGCAGTGCTTACCATATGCAATAGGAGTAGTGCCTACCATATGCAATAGGAGTAGTGCCTACCATATGCAATAGGAGTAGTGCCTACCGTATGCAATAGGAGTAGTGCTTACCATATGCAATAGGAGTAGTGCCTACCATATGCAATAGGAGTAGTGCTTACCATATGCAATAGGAGTAGTGCCTACCATATGCAATAGGAGTGGTGCCTACCATATGCAATAGGAGTAGTGCCTACCGTATGCAATAGGAGTAGTGCTTACCATATGCAATAGGAGTAGTGCCTACCATATGCAATAGGAGTAGTGCCTACCATATGCAATAGGAGTAGTGCCTACCGTATGCAATAGGAGTAGTGCCTACCATATGCAATAGGAGTGGTGCCTACCATATGCAATAGGAGTAGTGCTTACCATGCATCACATTCCCTTACATGAGTAAGTAGCTATACTGCTGCCGATAAGTGAAATAGGCTGCTTGAAGGACCCATGTATTGAGGCACACTGGACCAAATCCCTCATGATCTATGATACAGCTGACCACATTTTCACCCTCCTGCATCTTGGACATTCTCTTGTCAATTTCATGGCAGCAAATACACTCAAGACCAGTAGGCATCACCTGGTAATGACCACAGTTACACCTGTGGAGTAAATTCAGTAAATCTAGCTAGAGCTAGCCAATTAATCCTTACCAGTCAGTGTTCTCTAGTCTGTGTAACAGTGCCTACACTACTATCCTCATGTTCTGAAGGTTCATAGAGATAAGGCTCTACTGTTCCACTTGCTTCATGTTCTTCAGCTAGGTCTGTATCTGATATTTCAGATGAACTTTCAATTGCTGAAGAAGAAAATGAGAGGTGCAGGCTGCTAGAGCTACAGCTACAGAGACAGAGTCTTCTGTTTCCAGTGTATCAGCCATTGAAATCAGTCTCCTGGTGACATCATCGCGTGGCCACGCCCCCAAACAGGAAGTGACCTGTTGGCTGTCAAAATGGGCTCAACAAGGGTTTGTTTGTAGAAGCTAAAAAAAATTAGACATACTCAGCACATCCTATGGAGCAGATAACAGAAAGATTTTTTTTAAATGCAAGCCTCTCTTTAACTGAATGAAGACAAGCTACTTGATCAATTAGAGAACTGGTACTCAAGGCTTCGGTAAAACATGCACGGCTTTCCAAAAAGTTTTTGACCTCCTCTAATGATTGTATAGCTTCTCCATAGTTTCTCAATTTGGGGGGAGGAGGTAGTAGGTCTAGGTCTTCTCAATCTGTAAGTGCTTCCTCACATTCAACAATGGATGACTGTTAATTAAGAAAGGCTTGCTAAGAAGCTTTCTTCCCATCAAAATCAGTACATACAGGAAGATAGCTGTCTCCGTTGACATACTCATCAGGTGAACAACTACCCTTGGTGCCCATTGTCTTTGAAATGAGTGCACCCTAGGTCCTAGTACAAATTCTTAGGTGCATCAAAGTCTTGAAAAGGATCTTCTTCATTTAAGCTGGTCACACCCAACTCACTATTAAGAACACCACCACTTCTGAAGCACTTCTGGTTTTACTTCACTCCATGCCTGAGATATCCACCTGATTGCAGTTAGTACATTAATAGACTTCGTTATCTCAGAAGCACAACTGCAATCATCAATCTTAGCTAACACATAGCGAAGGAGAAGCCGACGATAATGGACCTTGAAGTTCTGGATGATCCCCAAGTCTAGTGGCTGTAATTTATATCTTGTATTTGGTGGAAGAATGTATTTGGTGGAAGAAAAACTATTCTATATTTTTCTTTTAGGTGGCAACCAGCATTATCCATAAAAAGCAAAATTGATCTTTTTTAATGCTCATTTTACAGTTAAAAGAGGTCAATATACTGCTTCCAAGATTTCTCCTGTCAACCCTCAGGCTTTTTTCTGGTGATATTTTTTTCTGGTGATAATACTTGACTGGTAGACCATACCTCGAAAACACCTGGGGTTTTCTGATTGCCAGATTAAATAGGAGTCTCCTTATCACCAGCTCCATTCACTATGAAGGTCACTGTGACCCTATGCTTACACTTCTTCCCACCCTTGCACTTCTTCCCCTTCTGAGAAAGTCCTTGCTCTGGAAGAGCCCTCCAAAAGCATCCTGTTTCATCTAGGTTATAGATATCTTCCTTTGCATACCCCCTCAAAATCTCCGGCAATCTCTCCTTCCATGACCCAACAGTATCCCCTTTACATCACCTGATTCTCCACACACAGTCACTCTTCTAATGTTATATCGCTTCTTCCACTTTTCCAACCATCCATTGAACTCCTTGTCCAGGATTACACTTGGCTTTTTCAGTGAGCTGGGGCCCACAGGGGTAAATGTTCTTTGAGCATGCCAGCAGGTACCATTGGTATAAAGCGTCGTTAATCTCCGAGTATTCGGACACACGAGATCTCTTGTTTGTACGAGACAAAGAGCTTGAAGCATTAGATTCATACAAGGTAATAGATTCCTTGTTTTTCAGAATATCTGAAATTTGGGTCTTTCCACAGCCGAAGAGTTCACCAAGTGAACGTACAGTAACACCAGCATTCTTCTCAGCTTCCTTGATAACTTCTGTAAAGAGAGATGATATCTGCGCTTGCTCGAAGAAGCCATGACTCGAATGAAGCAGCTGCTAAACCGGCACGTGTTCGATAGATGGGCATAGCCTTGACGCAGTTCGTGTGGCTGGCACGTGAGATCGCTTCCAAGCCTGTAGTCAGTAGTGGACCTAGTGGTGGTGCAATGTCTTTGAGTGTGACAGAGATTCAGTCCTATATCAGAGGACATCATGTGTACAAAGAAGTGTGGACACCTCACATGGGGGAAGTTCTGCTACTCAAACGGGAGCCAGATAATGCCGAGGACCAGTCTGCTGTGGCCGGAATCAAAGACGGCGAAGTTGTAGGTCATGTTGCGTACAACATTGCCTCTACAATCTCACAGTTCCTGAGGAGAGACTGCAATAAAGCATTTGTTGAGGTCACAGGAGGCAGAGTCAACAGAGGAGCGGGATATGGAGTTGAAGTTCCAGCTACCTACCGTTTGTATGGACCACAGCCTTACGCTAACAGAATAAGAGATATATATAGCAGCATCTCTCCAAGCAAGAGGCCTACTTTAGACTACCATACTGCATTTCACAATATGTTTCATGCATACAATTTACTGTTATGTAATTATTAATTGGCATGCGCACGTGATCAGTACTGGCCCCACCCACTGTCCGTTAGGAGGTTTATTTCTACAACGATGAGCTTTGGGTGCACTAAGAGCTGTCCGTTAGCCGGAATTGAGAGGTGTCCGTTACATGGAGGGTGACTGGGTACTATTTCAATGGTAAAGCCAATTGGTGTGTGTGCTCCTGTCCATTATCAGGTAGGTGTCCGCTATAGGGAATGTCCGTTAGTAGAGGTTCCACTGTATTGTGAACTGGCCTTTAGTCTACACAGGCTTTACCTAACACTATGTTTAGTAAACCTAACCTCTACAGAACTATATAGAAAGCTTTGTTTAAGCATCTTAAACGGAGTAGCTATGAACAAGAAGGCAAACAAGTAGAGAGCTAAAACTGAAGGACACTAGTGGGCACAGCTAGGAAGAGATACTTTTTTCTGTCGGCAATAAACTTCTTGATGGGCAAAATGACATCTGGGAAGAAGAAAACAAAGTGGAGCAAAAAAACCACTCGCTAGATTTAGCTAAACAACTGGCGCCCGCCACGTGAACACGTGCGCATGCGTTTATTAAAAAGAAAGCACTAAGATTTTTTTTAAATTGGAAGCGTAAACTTAACGGCGTTTGTTATACATTATTCGTCAGATTTTTCGGATTTTTATGCATTGATTCCGCGTTTCTGTTTTCCTTAGACATCGTAACATTAGCGTTGGAACGGGTACGGAACTGGAACATCATTTTGGCACCTACTGTAGATGTTGGCTAGAGCAATGCAATCTAACAATACTGTACTACGATTTCAAATTGATCAGGGGTTTAAAAAATTTACCACTCTCCATCGCACCTTCGCTTGCCAATCAATACCTTGCATTTGTTACTACCTGTCAATGATTGCTTCATGCAATATGCAACCTGCCTCAACCCAGTGTGGTGTTGGTCCAATCATGTGTGTCCCCATGGAACCATTGTCAACCTGTCTCAGCCCAGTGTGATGTTGGTCCAGTGTGTGTCCATATAGAGCTATTGTCAACCTACTTCAACCTGCCTCAACCCAGTGTGGTGTTGGTCCAGTGTGTGTCCCCATAGAGCTATTGTCAACCTACTTCTACCTGCCTCAACCCAGTGTGGTGTTGGTCCAGTGTGGTCCCCATAGAGCTACTGTCAACCTACTTCAACCTGCCTCAGCCCAGTGTGGTGTTGGTCCAGTGTATGTCCCCATAGAGCTATTGTCAACCTACTTCAACCTGCCTCAACCCAGTGTGGTGTTGGTCCAGTGTATGTCCCCATAGAGCTAGTGTCCACCTACTTCAACCTGCCTCAACCCAGTGTTGTGTTGGTCCAGTGTGTGTCCCCATAGAGCTATTGTCAACCTACTTCAACCTGCCTCAACCCAGTGTTGTGTTGGTCCAGTGTGTGTCCCCATAGAGCTATTGTCAACCTACTTCAACCTGCCTCAACCCAGTGTGGTGTTGGTCCAGTGTATGTCCCCATAGAGCTACTGTCAACCTACTTCAACCTGCCTCAGCCCAGTGTGGTGTTGGTCCAGTGTGGTCCCCATAGAGCTACTGTCAACCTACTTCAACCTGCCTCAGCCCAGTGTGGTGTTGGTCCAGTGTGGTCCCCATAGAGCTACTGTCAACCTACTTCAACCTGCCTCAGCCCAGTGTGGTGTTGGTCCAGTGTGGTCCCCATAGAGCTACTGTCAACCTACTTCAACCTGCCTCAGCCCAGTGTGGTGTTGGTCCAGTGTGTGTTCCACTAGCTAGCAGAATCCTATAATATAATACAGAGTTTCCCTGAGTGACTGCATATGGTACAAGTTATTAAGTAGCAGGATATGTCTGCTGTAAGTCCCAATATTTTTCTAAGCTAAGTCAGCCTTCATTACCCTGCCTAGTGTCCAAGAAAAGGTCTACTGTTATGCTGCTTGTGTATTTTACTTTGTGTTGTGTTAGAGTGATATTATGGGATGTAGTATGCCAACAACAAGTGGAGAACTACAGAGGTAAGTGTGTGTCTAGAGTAACATGATTTGATCAAAACTGCTCTGTGATGGTTGCACGGAAGTGCAGCTCTTGCTAGAGCAATAAATGCCAAAGGAGCTGTTTGTTAAGCTGGTTGTTAAAGCTGGTTGTTAAAGCTGGTTGTTAAGCTGGTTGTTAATTAAAGCTGGGTGTTAAGCTGGGTGTTAAAGCTGGGTGTTAAAGCTGGTTGTTAAGCTGGTTGTTAAGCTGGGTGTTAAGCTGGTTGTTAAAGCTGGGTGTTAAAGCTGGTTGTTAAGCTGGGTGTTAAGCTGGGTGTTAAGCTGGGTGTTAAGAAGCTGGGTGTTAAAGCTGGTTGTTAAGCTGGTTGTTAAGCTGGGTGTTAAGCTGGGTGTTAAAGCTGGGTGTTAAGCTGGGTGTTAAAGCTGGTGGTTAAGCTGGGTGTTAAGCTGGGTGTTAAGCTGGTGGTTAAGCTGGGTGTTTAAGCTGGGTGTTAAAGCTGGTGGTTAAGCTGGGTGTTAAAGCTGGTTGTTAAGCTGGGTGTTAAGCTGGTTGTTAAGCTAGGTGTTAAGCTAGGTGTTAAGCTGGGTGTTAAAGCTGGTTGTTAAGCTGGGTGTTAAGCTGGGTGTTAAGCCGGGTGTTAAAGCTGGTGGTTAATAAGCTGGGTGTTAATAAGCTGGGTGTTAAAGCTGGTGGTTAAGCTGGGTCATAGACTACTAGAACTAATTGACTCAACACTGCCTAAAAGGGCCCCGCCTTGCCGCGCCATATGGGGCTGACAAATGAAAAGCTATAATATTATTTTGGCTTTTTTTCTTTTTTGTATATTTTAGTTTTAGTTAGCTATATATTCATTAGCTAGTTATGTATTTGCTAGCTATGTATATATAGCTGTATCTAGCTAGCTATGTATAGCTGTATCTAGCTAGCTATGTATAGCTGTATCTAGCTAGCTATGTATAGCTGTATCTAGCCAGGTATCTAGCCAGCTATGTGTAGCTGTATCTAGCTAGCTATGTGTAGCTGTATCTAGCTAGCTATGTGTAGCCGTATCTAGATAGCTATATCTAGCTAGCTATGTATAGCTACAGTATCTAGCTAGCTATATTTCATGTAGCTATTTGCCACGATGAGCAGCGCTACTTTTGTTTCAAATCTTCAAATAAAAGACTTTTTTCACTTGCAGACGAATTAGCAACTTACATTTTCAAGTTTAAGAAATTTTCCAAACATCTCTCATCGTACAATCGTACAAGCTTCGTTGGAAAAGTAGTTGCATCTAGTCTCCACGCAGCGAGACCCTTTACCGATCGATACCAGGCACGTTTTTGAAACACACTTTTTGTATTAAATCCTGGATCCGCCACTGCAGTAGCCACCATACCAGAGAAGCTGAACAGCTGAACGATATTACAAGTGAAGATTTCAACTTAAGGCATGGGAAAAAAGTGCCAGGCAGTTAATTGCCACTCTGGCTATGACTTAACGAAACAGGACAAGGCAGTCGAGGAAGAGGGCGAGGTGCCAGAGCCCAAGAAGTATACAGTGAGAATCTTTCCTGCTAATGAGGAGATCAGGCAGAAGTGGGTGAAAACACTCCACCGAGAGGATTCCGTTGACACCAAGCATGGAGGTGTCTGTGACAAACACTTTCAGCCCGAGGACTTTGAGGCCACACAGGTGAAAAAGACTGGCGCTGACAGGAAACGTAGGCGTCTCAAATCAACTTCCATCCCATCCCTCTTCCCCAAGTACCCTGGCTACTACAGTCATGTCCCAGTGGTACAGCCCAGACCCACCCAGGCAGCCATCATGGAGGTCAGACACCAAAGGACGGCGGAGTTGCTTCAGCAGCAGGAGGTTGAGCTGATGGCAAAGGACTCTGTCAATGACTTTGCCGACCTGTGGGAAAAGATGTGCAGGCCAGGCTTCTGTATCGACCATGGTTTCAGGTAAATGTAATTTAAATATTGTGGCTAATGTACCGGTAACCGGGTTTGAACATTTTGGTCTAGTCCCGGTTATGAATCTTGACCTTATGAATTTTTTATGAACCTTGACCTTTTCGGTTATTCCCCCCCCCCCCCCCCCCCCATTTTTGTTGGCCTCCACAGCCCTAGCCCTAGCCCAGAAGGGAATGTAAAATTACTAAAAAGCAATTAAAAATATTTTAAACTCTTTATTCCTAAAGTCTTATAGCACTACAGACAGACTGTGCACTACGTTTCAATTAGACCCAACAGACACAGAATAATAGGTAGTCTGTGACCCAAGGACCCAAGCAATTTTTTAAACACTAACTGTGTAATTATGTTTGTGATGCAGATTTGAGATCAAGAGGGGGCCTGGCGACAACCACCACCAATTCATCTGCTTCACCATTGACAAGCTCAATGCAGATGACGGTGGACGAGTGTCCGCAACTTCCTGCAGGGCGAGGCCATCATACGCAAGCATGCCCTCCTGTGGTACAGCGGTTACGGCATCAAGGAGGTGCAGCAGGAGATGTCTGGAGCCAGGCAGGCAATGAGGCAGGAGGACCAGCAGGTGTTCGACAGCTTCGTCAAGAGCCTTGTGGCTGCTGCCACAGGTGAGGAAGATGCATATGAGCCACCTGACCATGCCAAGCCTGCCCTGGGACACATTGCAGGCTATCTGGGATACCAGGCCACCAAGAAGAAGGACTGTGATGACTGCATCAACTTATTGGTGGACAAGGAGGCTGGTGTCAAGGACCCAGTGTTTGACACTGACGAGGTGGATGAGGAGTACCTGTGGATGACCAACACCTTGAACAGGGGAGGACTCAAGGCACCCACCGAGCTGGCTGTCAGCCTCACAGTCGATGTGAGCCAGGTGTGGAGGCACATAGTTGCAGGGCGAGGCCATCATACGCAAGCATGCCCTCCTGTGGTACAGCGGTTACGGCATCAAGGAGGTGCAGCAGGAGATGTCTGGAGCCAGGCAGGCAATGAGGCAGGAGGACCAGCAGGTGTTCGACAGCTTCGTCAAGAGCCTTGTGGCTGCTGCCACAGGTGAGGAAGATGCATATGAGCCACCTGACCATGCCAAGCCTGCCCTGGGACACATTGCAGGCTATCTGGGATACCAGGCCACCAAGAAGAAGGACTGTGATGACTGCATCAACTTATTGGTGGACAAGGAGGCTGGTGTCAAGGACCCAGTGTTTGACACTGACGAGGTGGATGAGGAGTACCTGTGGATGACCAACACCTTGAACAGGGGAGGACTCAAGGCACCCACCGAGCTGGCTGTCAGCCTCACAGTCGATGTGAGCCAGGTGTGGAGGCACATAGTTGGTGACCCTGATAGGAGGGCAAGCTTCCTTGCCTGTGACGGTGCTTTGAAGGTCTTCCAGGCTGTTGTGAGTAAGTTTGTTTGCAACTACCAAGGACGCCAGAACGAGGCATGTGACAGTGGACACTTGTTGGTAGAGGAGTTGTTGCCATTTATGGCAGGGTCCCAGCTTTGGCAGCAACCTTGCCAAGGATACCATGTCTCAAATCCACAAGAAGTCCAAAAAGAGAAGCAGGGATGCCAGCCAGGGGGAGAGAAGGCACAGGAAGACCAGGAAAGGGCAGAAGCACTAGCGCATAGACAATATAACTAGAACAATTAACTATACATAAGCAAGTATGTTTGGTGTTTTATTTCGCTATGTTGAGTGCGAACAATTTTATGACGAGTCTTCTAGAGAGATTAAACTACACTATCTAAGGATGCTACATTTAAAATGTGATCTAAAAACACGGATTAGAACCAGAAATATATAAGTTTAAAGATTTTTGTCCGAGTTCCGTTTTTAATTAAGCCCCATATGGCAAGGCCCTGTTGGAGAGTGTTGAGTCAATTAGTTCTAGTAGTCTATGGCTGGGTGTTAAGCTGGGTGTTAAAGCTGGGTGTTAAGCTGGGTGTTAAAGCTGGGTGTTAAGCTGGGTGTTAAAGCTGGTGGTTAAGCTGGTGGTTACGCTAAGCTGGTTGCTGGGTGCTTACAGCATCCGTCAATGAGAAGATGGATGCTTAACACCCAGCACGAGCTTAGCAAGCAGTGACCATGTGCAAACGTAATTATTGGTGAGCCCTCACAGGGGAGTTTGATGTATATTGTTGTGCATGGCTTATCTATCTGTGGTATGTGTTCACAATTCACCTGTAAAAATAGGACCGGGACCTTCTTAAATAACGCGGGCTTACGTACAGCACGTGCTACATCCCCGTCATTTGGGGTAGCGCATTTATGCATTTTTGTTTCTCCTTATAAGCAACTTCCTATCTTCAGTTATCTTCTTACTATGAAATATTATTTACTATGACGTACAATAGACATAGAATCATTTGCCATTTGGCCAAGATTTTTTTTCTGGAATATTACTAGGACAGGACTTAATGACGACTCTGACAACGACTTCTAGGGCTATCTGGACGAGGGGATTTTTGCGGAGGAGCACATGAGCAGCCGATGCTTCACTTGATATTTGTGTCTACCAGTAGCCTAGTGGTAGTGGAGCTTCTTTGTCATTCCAAAGAACAAACTACTTCTCCTCAACAGTTTTCATCTCCTCTACCGTCGCAGTTGTCAAGCCATTGTGAGGCTACTTCTACATATCACAATCCCAGCAATACAATCTTGTGACATCAATAATTTACAGATCAGTGTTAGTGTTAGGCCTGCAGCTATACTTGACTACGACAATACCTAGATCGTAGATCAATGTGATCTAGGCTTGGGATTAGGCAACAATGCTAGAAGTTATGTGTTGGTAGTCATGCTGTAAGTAACTGTCCATCTCTCCAGCACACCTTCACTCACCACACAATCAATGCCTTGCACTCACTAGTAGGTAAGGATGGTCTAGGGTGCGTACTGGACTAGCTGGTAGGGATGGTGAATGGTTGAGCTGCTGCTGAGCACAGCTTGAAGAGTGTCAAACGTGAACATCTTATCTACTAATTTGTCTAGTCGCCAGGAATCTGACCATCAGTGAAATAGGTACAAAAAGTAGGCGGTCAACTATAGATACATACATACTAGCTTAATTAACACCCAGCTTTACAGTATATGATGGTGCAGTGTGTGTCCCCATAGAGCTATTGTCAACCCACTTTAACCTGCCTCAACCCAGTGTGGTGTTGGTCCAGTGTGTGTCCCCATAGAGCTATTGTCAACCTACTTCAACCTGCCTCACCCCAGTGTGGATGTTGGTCCAGTGTGTGTCTCCATAGAGCTAGTGTCCACCTACTTCAACCTGCCTCAACCCAGTGTTGTGTTGGTCCAGTGTGTGTCCCCATAGAGCTATTGTCAACCTACTTTAACCTGCCTCAACCCAGTGTGGTATTGGTCCAGTGTGTGTCCCCATAGAGCTATTGTCAACCTACTTTAACCTGCTCAACCCAGTGTGGTGTTGGTCCAGTGTGTTTCCCCATGGAGCTATAGTCAACCCACTTAGATTGGCCCCGCCCCTTGCTGTTGATCACCAATGATAGTTCTGATCTTGTGTGTCATTGATTACTTGCTTTAAAACAATTTTGTTTTGTTTGGGGTGTGGTCTTTGTGCAGGCCACCTGGATATGGTGCTGTCTGTGGCTTGTGATCCTAATTCCGAGATCTTCATCACTTCATCTCAGGTATGTGACAATTACCCACAAATACCTAGCTAGCTCATTCCAGAGGTTCTTCAGGGCCTCTCCAGATAACTTCACAATTGCTGAACACACTAACTGTATAGTTGTTTGCTGTTACTGACATCAATGTCTGAGATTGGGGTTGTGGCTGTATATGTTTGTTGAACGTGTGTCGTACACAGGTTGATTATGGAGCTTGCGCAAACAGTTTGTGGTCACCATTGAATGTGAAGTCTGACATGATTTATAATGAGTTGCACAATTTTCAGGAGAAAAACAACAGCAAAGGAGGAAGGCTTCATGAGCCACCCAAGACATGAAATATAGCCAGAGAGAGGCGAGGAGCAACTGACGAGAGAGCCCAATCCAGTGGATGGGAAGTGGATATGATACTGTCTTCTTCCCTGAACTGACCGCCAGGTAGGATTATGACCATGAGAAATGACAAATCACGGGAATTATTTCCTGTGAGAGGAAGTGCTGAGGGTGAGGCTGGTTGGCACCTCTCAGCTACTCCAGGTAGCGGTAGAGGATCACATGAGATGAGCGTTCCAGGAGGCTGCAGCTGCTGAGGCGACAACATCTAGCGGAGGATGAAACAGAACTGGCATGCCGCAAGGTAGCAGGTTATCTCTGAGCATCATCGGTAACTGACAACGTTTAGAGAGGAGTTGACGGCATGAGTATTCAAGAGCAGTCTTAGAATTATGCTAGACAGCCGCTGTGTACAGCAGAGTGGAGTATTTGCTGATAAATGTACAATTTCTATGATTAAGTGAATTCATGCCAGCTAAACCTGCAAGTTCACCAAAATACTAACCATGGAGGCATTTTCTCCCACCACTCACATACACACACACAACACACATACACAACACACATACACAACACACACACACACACATACACACCACAACACATACACACACATACACACACACAACACACACACACAACACACACACACATAACAAACACACACAACACACACAAAACACACAACACACACAAAACACACACATACACCACACATACACACACACATATACACACACATACACATATACACACACAACACACACATACATACACACGTACACACACATACACACACACAACACATACACACCACAACACATACACACCACAACACATACACACCACAACACATACACACCACAACACATACACCACAACACATACACACCACAACACATACACACCACAACACATACACCACAACACATACACACCACAACACATACACACCACAACACATACACACCACAACACATACACACCACAACACATACACACCACAACACATACACACCACAACACATACACACCACAACACATACACACCACAACACATACACACCACAACACATACACACCACAACACATACACACCACAACACATACACACCACAACACATACATACACACACACAACACACAAGGAAGCTATCCTCAGCCACAGACATGGTTGGCACCTCCTACCCCCCCACCCCCACTCAGCTAACTAATCTGTTGTGGGATGAGGATAGAATCATTTGCTTGATTGTCCATTTCTCAAGAGGTCACGAGTCATAATGCCACCTGGTGTGCAGTTCGGTGAAGAAGGCGGTACCTTCCATATTCCTTTTCCATCTGCAGCAAAGTGGTGGATGGTCACTGACAGTATATTCCACTTCTCCTTGTCTGCTAGACATGTGATGAGCCAGCTACCTGGGCCGCTGAGAGAATCTGAGCTGATCCTCTCTGCTGAGGGCATCGGCCAGAGGGAGAGAAACCCTCCCGAACCTCCTCGGCCAGATCAACTTGGACCATGTCCACTGAACTCTCAAAGCCAACAACGACCTTGCCAGCAATGACCTTTGCCAAACCAACCAACAATCATCTGACCTCCATGATAATTACTGGTGTGCCTAGTCCCGTCCTCTCACACCTCGCCACTCCCTCCTAAGGGGAGGGTTCACCGCGGAGGTTCGGCTCCAACCACTGAATCATTCACTGCCACAGAATTTCCAATTTTCTTCTCCTCTAATCAACACATTCCTGAAAGAGCTAGCATTCCTGTCCGTATTTACCTAGACGTAGACCTGGTCTAGGGGAACAAGAGAGTCGAGCAAGCCTCTCGATGTTTAGCACTGAAAAACCTGTTTAGCATCCATTTTGTTGTTGTTGTCGTTATAAACTTAGTTAGGCATGCTTATGGTATCACACTGTGTTAGGCATGCTTATGGTATCATGCTGTGTAAGGCGTGCTTATGGTATCATGCTGTGTAAGGCGTGCTTATGGTATCATGGTGTGTTAGGCGTGCTTATGGTATCATGCTGTGTAAGGCGTGCTTATGGTATCACGCTGTGTTAGGCATGCTTGTGGTATCATGGTGTGTTAGGCGTGCTTATGGTATCATGCTATGTTAACCCTCTCACCACCGGATTGCCAGGAGGATTATTAAAAATTGAATCAGTTCTAGTTAAAAATAAATAAACCAGGAATGCACTAAAGTCCTTAGCAACCAGATATTATGGGATAGCTTTATTGTTGACAAACAATGTGGTCAGGGCTTTGTGACCACATGCTGACCACAGACCATGGATATCATTATTATTATTTAGCAACATAAGAACATTGCTTATATTGCCGAATATTTTGCTCAATAATTTGTAACCATTTGCTGTGACAGATTATTGTTGATAAACAATGTGGTCAACTTTTGGGACCACAACTATGAACATGCTTATGTTTATTTATCCATATAACAATATTGTATATATTGCCGAATATATAATTGCAACCATATTATTGTTATGGGATACTTTTGTTGCATTGTGGTCAAATGTGTTTCTGAGTGTTTCTGACCACATGCTGACCATAAAATATGACTCTTATTGATCTGCATAAAAGTGTTTATATTGCCAATTAGTGCAATGCATTATTGCTGATAAACACTGTGGTCATTTGTGACCACATGCTTACCACACACTATGAATATCATCATGCTTATTTATATAAGCAACATCGTTATAATGAGTGGTAATGTGTGTATATATATATATATATATATAACTGGACATTGGGCTAGATATTATCACTACATAATTACAATAACAAATTCGAGAATTTAGCCAAGGAACTCTGATTCCCTTTTACCATTGAGCACCACTTGGAGGTATGGCTGTACTTTGCCCGACACACATACAGCACCACACACACACAACACACACGTACATCACATGTCACACTACACATCATGTGCAGAGAATCATGTTACTTGCAACGGTCATGTCCTTTCAACGTGGGACACACAATGTGTAGACACAAAACAGACAATAACAACAAACACAACACACACAAAAAAGAGAGTTTGAAATTTGGTGAAGTCAGCGCCTTCTGCCATATTCTACCAAATTGTGGTAGGAATACTCCAGGATGCAGAGGTGCACCTTGCAATGTTTGCAGATGACCCGACTCTCATGTCTGTTGCCCACTGTGGGAAGCTTGTTCCTCTTCCAGACACACAATACAGTTCTTCTAGTCCTTCACCTGACAAGGACTGTGGTCTAGAGCACGACTGAGGCGGTCGAGACCCTCATGTTCCAGAGAGCGGGGAGGCCCAGCCCATTTTCTCGACGAAAAGCCTCCCACTAGCTGTTTTGCCACCTCCAATCGGTACTTGAGGAAGTCCCGCTTCTGCCTCCCATGTGCAGCAAGTTCCACAGTGTGAGGGTCGAGGATGTAGTCGTTCGACAGAGAACACTCAACAATATATGCAAAAACATGTTTCCACCATTTGACACTGCGCCTACCAATATTGTAGTAGCTTTCCAGCTGACCTCCGCGGTCCACTCCCCTCATGTGAGCCTGATAGTCAACCAGGCATGGTGGACATGCTACATCCTCCTGGCTACCATCCATCTTCCTCCTCTTCACCATTGAGAGTGGTTCAGCTGGGTGAAAGGTGGAGAGAAAGTAGATAGACCTCTTGTCAACCCACACGGTTGCCAGAAGAGGGCCATTGGTGCGGTCATCAGTATACCCTCTATTTCTCATGGTAGCCTTCGTTGCCAGGTCTTTGGGGGGAAACCGATGGTTGAGCCGTGCAGTGCCACAGGCATCTATTCCGCAGTTGTAGAGAGTAGGGCTGGTGTAAAAATTGTCCGTGTATACCTGATGGCCGCTGAATTCTTTTCCCTTCATGAATTCCAACACGACCCTGGTACAGAGACCAACATCCATGGGTGGTGAATTCCCAATAGGGTCCCAAGCCCTTTCCAGTATATAACTGCAACATAGCCATCCTCCAATATAAAAGACTTTATACCCCACTTTGTCGGTTTTCATATACTGATTGAATGCTAATCGGCCCTTGAAAGGTATCATGGTTTCGTCAATAGCCACCTGCTGATGATGGTTGTACTCAGATTGAAACCTGGGTACCACCATGTCCAGCAGAGGACGTACCTTGTAAAGGCGATCACGGCCAGGTTGAGTGGGCGGCAGTACTGATTGGCTGTCAGCCAAGTGCCAAATCCTGAAAATCTGGGAAAATCGAGTTCGAGGCATAATGGACGAAATACCAGATGAATATCCTGATTCGACCAATACATTTCGAGTCATGGCAAGTTGAACATACCCATGTATATAAGCATACCAAGGAAAGCTTTGATCTCTTCCACGGAGATATTTGACCACGGGCATATGTTCGTGGTGTAGTGCTCTGTTGTGCCCCATATTTAATGGTTTCAGCTGCCATACTTCATCAGTTAAAAAAACGTCCAAACAGCTGACCTGCTGTTGAAGCTGATGTCACTTCGGGAGAGGTTGGACCAGGAGTTGCAGAGTACCCTTATTTACTCTGACTAGTGGACTCTTCCTTTCTCCAAACTCCAACCGGAGTTGAAAGTGAGGCAATAGAAATACCTGAAGGAGCAGCTGAAGGGATGTAAGAGGAAGCTACACCAGAACTGCTAGCATTAGGTACAACAGAACTGGTAGAGGAGGAAGCTACACCAGAACTGCTAGCATTAGGTACAACAGAACTGGTAGAGGAGGAAGCCACACCAGAACTGGTAGAGGAGGAAGCTACAACAGAACTGGTATAGGAGGAAGCTACACCAGAACTGCTAGCATTAGGTACAACAGAACTGGTATAGAGGAGGAAGCTACACCAGAACTGCTAGCGTTAGGTACAACAGAACTGGTAGAGGAGGAAGCCACACCAGAACTGCTAGCATTAGGTACAACAGAACTGGTAGAGGAGGAAGCCACACCAGAACTGCTAGCATTAGGTTCAACAGAACTGGTAGAGGAGGAAGCTACACCAGAACTGGTAGAGGAGGAAGCTACAACAGAACTGGTATAGGAGGAAGCTACACCAGAACTGCTAGCATTAGGTACAACAGAACTGGTAGAGGAGGAAGCCACACCAGAACTGCTAGCATTAGGTTCAACAGAACTGGTAGAGGAGGAAGCTACACCAGAACTGGTAGAGGAGGAAGCTACAACAGAACTGGTATAGGAGGAAGCCACACCAGAACTGCTAGCGTTAGGTATAACAGAACTGGTAGAGGAGGAAGCCACACCAGAACTGCTAGCGTTAGGTACAACAGAACTGGTAGAGGAGGAAGCTACACCAGAACTGCTAGCATTAGGTACAACAGAACTGGTATAGAGGAGGAAGCTACACCAGAACTGCTAGCATTAGGTTCAACAGAACTGGTAGAGGAGGAAGCTACACCAGAACTGCTAGCATTAGGTACAACAGAACTGGTATAGAGGAGGAAGCTACACCAGAACTGCTAGCGTTAGGTACAACAGAACTGGTAGAGGAGGAAGCTACACCAGAACTGGTAGAGGAGGAAGCTACAACAGAACTGGTATAGGAGGAAGCTACACCAGAACTGCTAGCGTTAGGTATAACAGAACTGGTAGAGGAGGAAGCTACACCAGAACTGCTAGCATTAGGTACAACAGAACTGGTAGAGGAGGAAGCTACACCAGAACTGCTAGCATTAGGTTCAACAGAACTGGTAGAGGAGGAAGCTACACCAGAACTGCTAGCATTAGGTACAACAGAACTGGTATAGAGGAGGAAGCTACACCAGAACTGCTAGCGTTAGGTATAACAGAACTGGTAGAGGAGGAAGCTACACCAGAACTGCTAGCATTAGGTACAACAGAACTGGTAGAGGAGGAAGCTACACCAGAACTGCTAGCATTAGGTACAACAGAACTGGTAGAGGAGGAAGCTACACCAGAACTGCTAGCATTAGGTACAACAGAACTGGTAGAGGAGGAAGCTACACCAGAACTGCTAGCATTAGGTTCAACAGAACTGGTAGAGGAGGAAGCTACACCAGAACTGCTAGCATTAGGTACAACAGAACTGGTATAGAGGAGGAAGCTACACCAGAACTGCTAGCGTTAGGTACAACAGAACTGGTAGAGGAGGAAGCTACACCAGAACTGCTAGCGTTAGGTACAACAGAACTGGTAGAGGAGGAAGCTACACCAGAACTGCTAGCGTTAGGTACAACAGAACTGGTAGAGGAGGAAGCTACACCAGAACTGCTAGCATTAGGTACAACAGAACTGGTAGAGGAGGAAGCTACACCAGAACTGCTAGCGTTAGGTACAACAGAACTGGTAGAGGAGGAAGCTACACCAGAACTGCTAGCGTTAGGTACAACAGAACTGGTACAACAGATCTGCCAGCAGAAGCTACAACAGATCTGCCAGCAGAAGCTACAACAGATCTGCCAGCAGAAGCTACAACAGATCTGCCAGCAGAAGCTACAACAGAGGAAGAACTTGAAGATGAGGAAGTATGCAGTACCTTGGGCTCATGTATGCGTCGAACACGACGAGGTGCAGGCTGTCCAGCAGGGGTAGAACATCTTAAGGCTGGTTCACAATATGTCGCTCGATGTTGCTCGATGTCGCACCGTGTCGCAATTGTCGCTTGTCGCAGGACGTTGCTTGTTCACAACTGAGCGACCGCTAGCACTTTACCGCGTTGTAGACTGCACCCATTTATTAAATTCAATATAACGCACACTATCCTTGTGCGCTATCCTCGCTATGGACAGTTCTGAAGAAGAAGATTTGCAGTCTGCTCTGCTGTTGGGGTTAATTCTGATAATTCTGAGGAGGAGAAGGCGTAGAAGAAGGAGGAGGAAGTGTAGAAGAATGTGGGTAAGACCAATCCTGAGGATGAGGTACCAGCAGGGGGAGTACCACAACCTCCTTCAAGAAATGAGACTGCATGACCACACAGCCACTTTTCCTACCTCAGGATGTCAAAAGAGACATTTGACAAACTTTTGCAGAAGGTAAAAATAAATATAAGTTTAGCTAAACTGAAATATTCTATGCACTATTATAGGTCAGTCCATTCCTCTGTCACCGGGGTTATTTCAGCAGTGTGAGAGCAGAGGTTTCAGCTGCTGAAAGACTTGCTCTTACAATCCGATATTTAGCCACTGGAAACTCACAAGTAATGTTTTATTGGTGTCAGAAATGTTGATACTTGTGTAATAATATTTTCCAGGTCTCTCTGTCTTTCAATTTTCGATTGGGCAGATCTACTGTCTGCTCAATCTTAAGGGAGACTTGTGAGGTTCTATGGAATGTGTTGGGGAGTGAATATGTGAAGGCACCATCATCTGCAGCAGAGTGGAAAGGGATCAGCTGTGATTTTTGGATGAAATGGAACTTTCCTAATTGCATTGGTATGTTTCAAACAATTTTATCAGATCAATCAATTGTATTGTTGTTGTATTTTGCTCTACTAGGAGCCATTGATGGGAAGCATATTGTAATACAGGCACCTAAAAACAGTGGGTCCATGTACTACAACTATAAGGGCACATTCTCCTTGGTTTTGCTTGCTGTTTGCGATGCACATTACAGGTAAGCCAAAACTTTAATTACGTTTGTCTTTTTTAATCTTTACTTGTTTTTTTAATTTACTTGTTTTTTAAGGTTCACCTTAATTGACTTGGGAGAGGTTGGACGGCGTAGTGATGGAGGTGTTTTTTCAAACTCAAGTTTTGGAAGCGCTCTTGAAGATGGCTCGCTGGTGCTGCCCGACCCTTCCCCTTTGCCTGGAACATCAGGACCACAAATGCCATTTGTTTTTGTTGGAGATGAAGCATTTCCACTCCGTAATTACCTTTTGCGTCCATACCCTGGTCGTAATCTTCCTGGTACTCTAATAATAATATATAGATAGATAGCTAGTACATGTGACCTTTATTATTTTCTTTTCAGAACACCAAGCTGTGTTTAATTACCTGCTCAGCAGAGCTAGGAGGATAATTGAGAACACTTTTGGAATACTGGCTGCAAGGTATATATCATCTTGTATTAATTATCATATGGCATCAATTATAGACTTGATTTGGGTTTGTTTAGGTGGAGACTATTCAGGACACCCATCATTGCAAAGCCAGAGAATGTGGTGATTTTTACTAAGGCCTCAATTGCTCTCCACAATTTTTTAAGAACAACAGAATCATTGTTGTACTGTCCACCTGGGTATATTGACGGGGAGGATGGGGAAGGAAACTTGATAAGAGGAGGATGGAGGGCGGACGAGGAAGCATCCACAAGTCACAAGTATGCCGTCTGTTTCAAGAACTGGCAGCAACAGGTAATCAGGTTTACCATGCACATTGTCATGCAAATACAATTATTTTACCCTTATCTGTCTTTTCAACAGGTATTCGAGATCTGCCGCAGATGTAAGAAAACAGTTCAAGGATTACTTGACAAGTGTGGGAGAAGTTTCTTGGCAGTACAATCATGTACACAGATTAAACTAAAACTTTTATTGCAAGCTAGAGCTATACATATTCTCATATCTTGTTCATTAAAAAAATTCAATACGCAACGTGTATATATAAATACAAGGGCACACTGTTCAAAATTCAGTCCCATAATAAGAATGGTGGGAGGGGGGATTTTCTGGTTCAAATTCTATGTCAAAGAGTACCTGTTCTATCCTTATTTTGGCAAGACCATTTTGCCGAGGGGTGAGCCTTTTTAACCGCCCAGCCACTTCAAGTCCGAAATTAAAGTCCATATCGTTTTTGTTGGCTAGCCTATTGCGAGCACTCTCCTGTATCTCTTTTAAGGACTGTAAAAGTGCCTCATCACCATCTTCATCCCTGGTTGTCACTCATTTCCTCTTGTTCCGCCCCCGAGTGCTGGATGGCGAAGGAGATGATGCACGCGAAGTGGCTGGCTGTGGAGTGTGGGAAGTACGAGAGGGAGGGGGAGAATCACACATCACTGACACAGGCCTATCATCCTCCAGCACCAACAAGCTAAAAATAATAACGTGAACACAACATGATGAGATATGAACATATATTCTGTCTCCCTCCCACTACTCAAATCTTGCCTATTGTCCATCACTTCCTCCGATTCCGTTTCATCAACGGGTTCCGCTTGTCCGAAATTTGAGAATGTTCTAGAAAGAAAAAAATAATGGTAGTCAAAAGATATATAATGTAGCTAAAATTTCACGGACTCCCTGTGTCGAACAGTATCCAACAAAAATAGCAGGATGTTGAAATAGGGCCATCTCGATGTATAGCTGGGGCCCTTGTCTCCACTCTTCTGTTTCTTTTTTTTCCTCAATTCCCTCACAAATGCATCCCTGAGGTTTTTCCATTTTTTAATGCAATCTTGCACAGTCACCTCTCCAACCTGTGAATGAACATGCTCTTGACTTTAAGCTAACCATTTCACCCAACCATTACAAACCATTACCTCGGTCGCAACATTCTTCCAGGCATTTTCCTTCGCCCTTATGTCCTTAAAAGACTTGGAAGATACTTCCCACAAGCACGAATACTTCCTCACAGCTTCTATCAACTTCTCTTCGTTCATCTCTTCCTCGCGAACAGTCCTGCGCAACAGCTTAGCTCTAAACAGTGCCCACTCCACGCCCGCTATGAGATCGAAAAAGGTGTGAAAAACCACGCGACTGTCGCAGGAATAGAACTCGAGTCTATTCTAGCGACAAGCCACAACACCGTGTCGTTGACTAAAAAAAGTGTCGCTCGTGTCGCAGGACCCAGCGACATATTGTGAACCAGCCTTTATGCCTCCAACAGACGCTAAACGGCAGGAGCGCCGTGCACGCAAAATCCTACCTGGTCTAGTTGGGCCAGTGCTATGTGTAGATCTAGATACATTAGTTACACTAGTGGCTGCACTCACAATACTAGATCCTGGAGGATGGAGTTGTGGGAGTTTGTGGGGAGTGTGTTACATCAACAGGAAGCAACAGAGGTGCTTGTTTGTCAGCATCACAATCCATCATCAAATCTGTCAACATGAAATTTATTCAGGGAGAAAATAGTCAATAATGCCCGGGCTATACCCAGGAACTAGCAATTGATATGCAATTATTTTATCCGCCTTTTACCAAGGAAAAAATAGCTAGAGCTACTTTGGAAATTAGCTGGCTAAAACACAGCTAGATACCCATGACAAACCTGAGAAGCCTTCTTTATTCATGCCTTCCTCGTCAGAGAGCAGGCCATCACTCTCAGGGCAAGCGCTAAGCTCATTCCCAGGTGGTCCTACAACTTCGACTGTTGAGGCCAAGTTTTTCAGGGATTCACGGTCACGAGGGCTTCCCCAGGTAAGCATGGATGCCATCAGCCTCATCTCCAATAGACTCATCCTCAGAAGAGTCGATGGTATCGCCAGACACAGAAATTACCTTTGCAAGACTTTGTCTTCTATCCATTATTTGGTCATTAAAACTACGAACCGTCAGTGTTTCGTTCTTCCATGGTTACCGGGCAGTGACGTACTTCGTATTCGGTGCATAAATAGAGTAAGAATAGAAATAGAGTAAGAATAGCGCTATTTTATGATATAAAAGTTACGGTTTATAAACGGTCGCACGTATTATTTTTTTATTAAAGAAAGCCAGAGCGCCTTGCGGCGGTGAGTGGGTTAACCTCACTTCCTAACACTATGTGTTGTGTGTGAGATATCAACAGCTTAACCTCACTTCCTAACACTACTGTGTGGTGTGTGATATACATGTATCAACAGCTTAACCTCACTTCCTAACACTACTGTGTGGTGTGTGAGATATCAACAGCTTAACCTCACTTCCTAACACGACTGTGTGTGTGTGCGAGATATATCAACAGCTTAACCTCACTTCCTAACACTACTGTGCGTGTGTGAGATATCAACAGCTTAACCTCACTTCCTAACACTACTGTGTGTGCGAGATATATCAACAGCTTAACCTCACTTCCTAACACTACTGTGGTGTGTGATATATCAACAGCTTAACCTCACTTCCTAACACTACTGTGTGGTGTGTGATATATCAACAGCTTAACCTCACTTCCTAACACTACTGTGCGTGTGTGAGATATCAACAGCTTAACCTCACTTCCTAACACGACTGTGTGTGTGTGCGAGATATATCAACAGCTTAACCTCACTTCCTAACACTACTGTGCGTGTGTGAGATATCAACAGCTTAACCTCACTTCCTAACACTACTGTGTGTGCGAGATATATCAACAGCTTAACCTCACTTCCTAACACTACTGTGGTGTGTGATATATCAACAGCTTAACCTCACTTCCTAACACTACTGTGTGGTGTGTGATATATCAACAGCTTAACCTCACTTCCTAACACTACTGTGGTGTGTGATATATCAACAGCTTAACCTCACTTCCTAACACTACTGTGCGTGTGTGAGATATCAACAGCTTAACCTCACTTCCTAACACTACTGTGTGGTGTGTGATATATCAACAGCTTAACCTCACTTCCTAACACTACTGTGTGGTGTGTGATATATCAACAGCTTAACCTCACTTCCTAACACGACTGTGTGTGTGTGCGAGATATCAACATAGATCCAATGTTCAGGTTCATTATTGGCTCCACAACAAATTATTTTTAGAGCCTTCCACATCATGACTTTATGACCTGCCCCTTCACCATTTTTTTCTTCTTGACCAGGCACTGAGATCTGGCTTCTAATCAAAACCTGAGAAAAGTGTCATAGAGCCTTCGCTGGTCATCTTCTGCATGCGCTCGCCAATCAATGCTCTCTGCTTGCAGTCAGCGTGCTTTGATTTTCCTGATGTGTTCTTAACCCTTGCATGTGCTCCTCGAGTTATGTTCTTAACCCTTGCATGTGCTCCTTGAGTTATGTTCTTAACCCTTGCATGTGCTCCTTGAGTTCTGTTCTTAACCCTTGCATGTGCTCCTTGAGTTCTGTTCTTAACCCTTGCATGTGCTCCTTGAGTTCTGTTCTTAACCCTTGCATGTGCTCCTTGAGATCTGTTCTTAACCCTTGCATGTGCTCCTTGAGTTCTGTTCTTAACCCTTGCATGTGCTCCTTGAGTTCTGTTCTTAACCCTTACATGTGGTCCTTGAGATCTGTTCTTAACTCTTAGACCCCGAGCGGCCGGTTTTTCAGCCGATACCTAGAGTGGTATATACCCGAGCGAGCGGTTTTTTGGCCTTTTTTTTTCCTTTTTTTTTTTTTTTTTTTTTTTTTTTTTTTTTGCATTATAATCAACTAAACTTTTTTGTAATTTTTTTCTCCAGGACCACAGGGTGGCAGGCACACACATTAGGGAGCATAGGGTTCTAAGGGTTAACCCTTGCATGTGCTCCTTGAGTTCTGTTCTTAACCCTTGCATGTGCTCCTTGAGATCTGTTCTTAACCCTTGCATGTGCTCCTTGAGATCTGTTCTTAACCCTTGCATGTGCTCCTTGAGTTCTGTTCTTAACCCTTGCATGTGCTCCTTGAGTTCTGTTCTTAACCCTTGCATGTGCTCCTTGAGATCTGTTCTTAACCCTTGCATGTGCTCCTTGAGATCTGTTCTTAACCCTTGCATGTGCTCCTTGAGTTCTGTTCTTAACCCTTGCATGTGCTCCTTGAGTTCTGTTCTTAACCCTTGCATGTGCTCCTTGAGTTCTGTTCTTAACCCTTGCATGTGCTCCTTGAGTTCTGTTCTTAACCCTTGCATGTGCTCCTTGAGTTCTGTTCTTAACCCTTGCATGTGCTCCTTGAGTTCTGTTCTTAACCCTTGCATGTGCTCCTTGAGTTCTGTTCTTAACCCTTGCATGTTCTCCTTGAGATCTGTTCTTAACCTTGCATGTGCTCCTTGAGTTCTGTTCTTAACCCTTGCATGTGCTCCTTGAGTTCTGTTCTTAACCCTTGCATGTGCTCCTTGAGATCTGTTCTTAACCCTTGCATGTGCTCCTCGAGTTCCTGCCCGACAGTGACAAAACCTTGTTGCAAGCCTCTCTCTAGCAAACACTCAGAACAGTATATATATTCTTGCAGCATGAGAGAATTAACAGGCCTCATCTACTACAAATATCAATGACATTGCAACAGAATATTGGCAAAACTGCCTCCATCAATCCACCAAACTAAATCCCCCCCCTGCTGTGTGGTAGGGTGAATATAATTTTCAGTATGGGGGACTTTTTGTAGGAACCACCAATTCCCTTTTCCTTCCCGGCACGGTCCTTGATTTGGTTAGCCGGGATGGTTGACTTCTCGGTGTTAAAAATAAATAGATGATAATAAGAAAGATGATAATAAGAACAATAATTATTATAATAATAAAATATATATATGATTGGTTCCAATTACGTAGGATGGCTCGGGACATGAGATTACCTAAACCTGTATTAATTGGTTCCATTTACGTAGGATGGCTCAGTAAGGCTGTGGGACATGTGTTTATCTAAACCTGTACATATTAATTGGTTCCAATTACGTAGGATGGCTCGGGACATGAGATTACCTCAACCTGTATTAATTGGTTCCAATTACGTAGGATGGCTCAGTAAGGATATGGGACATGAGATTGCCTAAACCTGCCAGAGACTTAAAAGGTATTGCTTGTTGTTGTTGTTGTCTTGTGGTCATGATTGCTGTTGTTGTTGTCTTGTGGTTCATGTTGTTCCATTGTGGTCATGATTGCTGCTGTTGTTGTCTTGTGGTTCATGTTCCATTGTGGTCATGATTGCTGTTGTTGTTGTCGTGTGGTCATGATTGCTGTTGTTGTTGTCGTGTGGTCATGATTGCTGTTGTTGTTGTTGTCTTGTGGTTCATGTTGTTCCATTGTGGTCACGATTGCTGTTGTTGTCTTGTGGTTCATGTTGTTCCATTGTGGTCATGATTGCTGTTGTTGTTGTCGTGTGGTCATGATTGCTGTTGTTGTTGTTGTCTTGTGGTTCATGTTGTTCCATTGTGGTCACGATTGCTGTTGTTGTCGTCTTGTGGTCATGATTGCTGTTGTTGTTGTCGTCTTGTGGTTCATGTTGTTCCATTGTGGTCATGATTGCTGTTGTTGTCTTGTGGTTCATGTTGTTCCATTGTGGTCATAATTGCTGTTGTCGTTGTCTTGTGGTCATGATTGCTGTTGTTGTCTATTTTTTGCCACATCCGCTGGACGTGTGAGCGAAGGTGTGGTTGAGGTGGTGGATAGATAGCTGCCGGTATATAACAAGCTCTCACGGGATGTTTAGCATCCCATTATTCCTGATGAAGGCGGTCCAAACAGAGAGGGAGTAAATTTCAAGTTGATTATATTGAGAATTTGTTGCTGGAATATAAATGCTTCTGATGTTTGCCTGCACTTGTTCTCACACGAGGGCAGATATTTTCCAGAGCCTTCATTCTTCCCACCTGAAGTAGTCCAGTCAAGTGTACACAAGTCTCCTGTTCCGTATGTACAGTCGAGCGTCAGTCTCCTACCTGAAGCACATTCATTTGCACCTCAAGCAAGAGGTGCGTAGACCAACGCTCGAATACATGCTTCTCAATGGACCGATGCTTGACTACATGCTTCTCAATGGGCCGATGCTCGACTACATGCTTCTCAATGGGCCGATGCTCGACTACATGCTTCTCAATGGGCCGATACTCGACTACATGCTTCTCAATGGACTGATGCTCGACTACATGCTTCTTGATGGGCTGATGCTCGACTACATGCTTCTCAATGGGCCGATGCTCGACTACATGCTTCTCAATGGGCCGATGCTCGACTACATGCTTCTTGATGGGCTGATGCTCGACTACATGCTTCTCAATGGGCCGATGCTCGACTACATGCTTCTCAATGGGCCGATGCTTGACTACATGCTTCTTGATGGGCCGATGCTCGACTACATGCTTCTCAATGGGCCAATGCTCGACTACATGCTTCTCAATGGGCCGATGCTTGACTACATGCTTCTTGATGGGCCGATGCTCGACTACATGCTTCTTGATGGGCCGATGCTCGACTACATGCTTCTCAATGGGCCGATGCTCGACTACATGCTTCTCAATGGACTGATGCTCGACTACATGCTTCTCGATGGGCCGATGCTTGACTACATGCTTCTTGATGGACTGATGCTCGACTACATGCTTCTCGATGGGCCGACGCTGGACTGGAGTACGGAACAGGACCCACACTTGACTGCGCCAGGTATGAAGAATGAATAGAAGACTTGGAAGAGCTCGGCCACTTGACTGAGGCTTACTAGCGCAGCATGCACTGCAACACTTCTATGCGGACAGTTCATTTCCGTTTGCTGCCGTTTGTTTCCATTGAGTCGGGTTTTTAGCCGTTCGTTAGTTTAGCATTTATAGCTTGTGTTGTACGCGTCCGGCTTGTTTGTGTGTGTGTGGGGGGGGGGGGGGGGCTTGTACTGTAAGTATGGAGTTTCTTGAAGCATGAATCTGTGGGCATGAATGGACAAGGGTGGGAATCTGAGGAGAATATGCATCTGTAAGCAGATGACTGAGGAACACATCTGTGGAGAATATACATCTGTAAGCAGATGACTGAGGAACACATCTAAGGAGAATATGCGTCTGTAAGCAGATGACTATCGGACACATCTAAGGAGAATATGCATCTGTAAGGAGGAGCATATCCAGCCAAACTTTGAGGATCTGGGGCCACAAAGACCTGTGTGTGGTGAGCCTGCCAAATTCTGAAGATCTAGAGAGGTGATGGTGACTGTTCTTTCGCTACCGATGAAGCTGATCTGGAAGGAAAAAGATATTTGAATAGACCACGAGGAATCACCACAACTACCCCCTCAACAAAAATTATTTTTTGTGGAGTTGCATAAGAACAATTGACATATTTAAGACGCCCCCTCCCCGAGATAAAACCCTGATTATTGTCACCCCAGTGAGTTAAGATCAAGTGATTTCTTACACACTTGCTATAAAACAATAAGGTGCCCTTGAGCTGAGAGATCAGATTACTTCTGTAATATAATTGGTTGTTGGTATTCCGTGATTTGCTGTGATGTTCACGATGTTGTCCTCTGCAGCTTGCGGCAAGAGTGGCGTCTGCACTAGTATTGCCTGGGGCAGCGACTCTCTGGCAATAGGTAACACATCATCACACACTAAACGCACACACTAAACGTTGTTAATTAAAGGAACCATCCCTGATTGTCTGTTGACTTGGTTACCTCTTGAGGAGTTGCCAAGAATCAAATGATAGTGTGTGTAGGGCTAGAGGTATTCTAGATTAGGGCTAAGTATTTTAGAGAATGTGCTAGGGCTAAGAATATTCTAGGGCAAGTACTGTGGCTAGATGTATTCTTGGGCTAGGGCTAGGGCAAGGAGTAGTGTGGGGTTAGCCATGCTGTGTAGTTCTATGGATACCCCAGCCCCAGGATAATGCCTGTAGTCACAAGATGGTGTGATCTTGTCAGCGTCGCTTTACATCGCTCATAGGAATTCATGTTTCATTCAAGACTCAGTTTCCACACGTTGGTTATGACAGGTTAGTGTGCTTTATTTGAGATTCAGGTTAGTGTGCTTTATTTGAGATTCAGGTTGGTGTGCTTTATTTGAGCTTCAGGTTAGTGTGACCTTCAGGTGGAGAATAAATGATGAAGGGGGTGACTTATGCTATGAGAGACTTCTCTTGCATGTGGGAGGTCTCTCACATGCTTGAAGAAGATTGTGTTTTCCCCATCTTGTCTCCCATGTGAAAGAGTCAGAAGCACCCACGTTACAATAAGCAGGTGAAATTCTTGTCTCTGGACTAGCAACCATCATCTTCACTTTCCATTGCTGGAGGGTGTGCTTTTTTAAGAATATTAAGGTTGAAATTCATAAACCACTGGGAGAGAATTCATTACTACGGTTACTGAATGCACCTCATCACACGCGCATGTCTTCAACTGCTTGGGGCATGACACAAAAGCCTTGCGATGCATTGTGAAGCTGGCGCAGTCGTCCTCACTAAGGACATCCTGAGATGTCTTATGAAAGTTGTGGCAGTCGTAGCCATTCCAACACTGAGGTGTGTGTGTGTGTGTGTGTGTGTGTGTGAGCTTGAATAAGTGGCATCTTGGTAGCTGTTGATCTGCCTGGTGGGTACAACAGAAGTCAAGAGAAAATTCCTGTATCTTTGTGGGTCATAGTTCATACGTATGTTTGTTTGTGTGTGTGTGTAAGAGCTTTTTAACAGCCCGTGCCACTGCCACATGCGTATGACCTTCAGATCTAAAAGACAGGCATTTGCTATGAAGATTGATATTGGCTATCAATTCAAGGTGGTCTTGGTTTAGTGTGTGTGTGTGGGGGGGGGGGGGGGGGGGGGCTGGTGTTCTATTCCTACATGTACATGTATGGCCCCCTCAGACAACGAGCCCAGAGATGAGAACTTACGTGACAGGTTTACTAATGGCCCCCCAAAAGATGTCGGTATCTCGTAATGTTATTTTCTCGCACCTACTAGCATGGAACTATGTAGTACATACTGTGTGGTACTTTTTTGATTCCACCCAGGGCTGTGTAGTTAGCTAGCTGGTCAGGGTTGTAGGCACCACTCCAGGGGTTGTACCAGCACTGTCCGTGAGTGTTGCTTCTGGTTGTCCTAGTGATTCTTGTTTGTCTGTCTGGAGGTACTGAGAGGGGCGAGGTGCAATTAGTTGACCCGAGGAATGACTACTTCTTGTTCTCCAAGTACACACCTCACACCAGAGCCATCAATAAGCTGACCTTTGCACCCTGGAAGTGAGTATTATTGGGTGGTGGGGGTGATTTATTAATGTGATGTCTGTGTTTTGATTCTATTCCCATTCAGTACCAATTTGTTGGCATCAGTCTCAGATGATACTACAGTCCAAGTCCATTGCAATAGTTCCAACGAAATAGTGTAAGTGTATATATGTGGGCGTCGCCGAGCGAAGCCAGAGATTGTATGAATCATGAAAGCCCTTTCTGCCTGAGGCATACGTACGCTCATGACACGGAGCCATACACAGCCTCCATGCGTGTGTGCTTGAACTACAACATCAGTTCTGCTCATGTGATTAATTACATTGCTGAGAGATGGTTTAGTGTAAGTATGGAACCAGGTACAACAAAAAGATGAAAATGGCAGCAAGAAATGAGCGAGAGAGAGCAGTTGCTATAGAAACAGGAACTGAGGAGAGCTAGGCTACGAAACACCTTTTTGCCTCAAGCGTGTGTGAAAGTACGTTCATTACACAGAGCAATAAATGGCCGTGTGTTTACGAACTTGGCTATCCACTCATACAATGCCACATGTCTTTGCTTAGCACCTTCTGTTTGAACATTGCTAGTCTATAGATGGTCAGTTAGCATTGTATTCTCTTGCTGCACTGTCATGTGACTCACATGTTACTGTCATGTGACTAATGTGATGCACTTGTGTCATGTGACTCGTCTAATGAAGGTAACATGTGACTCATGCGCAGGTATAGCCACTTGGGTCACATGGACTTCGCACGAGGAGCTTCATGGGAGAGGTCTAGTAATGGTGGGTGTGGTCTCCTGACCTGTGCGTGGGATGGACAACTATTGAATCATGATCTGTCAGATCTTCACCGCTTGCCTTCAGAAGGTGCGTAGATTATAATTAAGTAGGTTGTATGTAATTATGACATTAGTGTGTCATACAGAGAGGGCCTCTCCACAGCACCAGTGGGCCACTCCCATTGGGGATGCTGCTCATGGCCACTGTTCGCTGAGTGTTGTTATCTGATAATTGATTGTCATTATCTGATAATTGATTGTTATTATCTGATAAGATTGTTATTATCTGATAATTGTTTGTTATTATCTATTCTGATAATTGATTGTTATTATCTGATAATTGATTGTCATTATCTGATAATTGATTGTCATTATCTGATAATTGATTGTTATTATCTATTCTTGATAATTGATTGTTATATCTGATAATTGAGTGTTATTATCTGATAATTGATTGCCATTATCTGATAATTGATTGTTATTATCTGATAATTGATTGTGTTGTCAAGTATTGGCCACAGACTTAGCTGTGGGTTTATTTTATAATATAACTTGAGCTCCCCCCCCCTTGAATAAACATTCAACTGTTAGAATGGAAATATAATGAGCTGTTCCATTGTGGTAAGCTCCATTGTGGTAAGCTAACAAAAGCTACACATCTCTCCAGGTCTACAATAAAACATAAAACTTACAGAAAAGAAACCTATCCAGGAGCACTCCCTTTCTCGAGTGAAGAAGTGTAGCTTCTTGTACAGCTTTCCTCTGGAAGGACTTCAAGAAAGGCCAGACAGTGACTGTTCATGATGTACATGTAGTTGTGAGCAGAGTGGCAGTCATTTTCCACTTTCGTGTGCAGTCCAGCTCAACCATGGCATAAGAACTTTCCCTCACAGCAGCACTTGCAAGGAACACATCCCATGATGCAGAGGCCATCACCACAGAGACCATTCACCTCAACAATACTGATGACAGTGGTGATGATCCCTTCACCAACATCAGTGAGGGACCGTTTGACGATGACCGACAACACTAAGCTGGTGCCCATGCTCAGTGAAATAGGTCGCGCCCTCGATCAATTTGTACCCTCATGTAGCCCGCAAAGGTTCTAGGTGGTTCAAATGAAGAGACTGCGCAATTCGGAAAAATTGGTATTTTTACATGGTTGACAAAAAGCTTATATCTCAGCTAAAATTAAATTCAGCAGCTTCTTAGTATCTTTCAGCCTCACCCCCAAATACTTTGAACTGCCAATTGGCATCACGTGTGTGCAGGCTTTGAACGGCTATTGACGCCAATTAGCTTCGATAGCAATTGTAGTGGAGACTGGTCCACTAAAAGATTAGCTAGTTAGTTTTAAATGGCAGTATTTTTGGGCAGTGTGCCACAAACTTGGACATATTGGGGTGTGGTTATGTTAATTTGAGCAGTGCGCCCATTCTTGGCATGCACATGCCCAATCAGGTTTTCATTTAGAAAATTGTCCAAGGGTGAGGAATCTTGATATTAAGGGGGGGGGGGGCATGATGTCAAGCACTTATCAACATCAATAAGAATTTTAATAATACAATTTCCAAGGGTGGGGGGCAAAAAGGTTCCAAGGGGGGGCAGCTGCCCCTCCCCCCCGAAATGAAACCCTGTCTGTGTACTTGATTTTAAATACTTCACTTCTGGTTGGACGGAGCAAGCGAGCGAGAAAAATTAAAGAGGATTTTTAATGGCTGGCGATCATCGGTCTGTTCCTTTTTATTGCTACTGTTTCTTCTATGGGAAGCTGCACAGGCACCTTTGCTTACCAGGAACCACTCGGAATTGCTTCACTCTTGAGCAAGGAAGACTCCTGGATGGCTTTCTTTGCTGTGTTTTGTTGTAGGCCTAGAGCGACATACGACTATGTAGCTCTTTACTGGCTTACTTCAATGGAGCTGTTTGTTATATCAAGCTGCAATTTGCGTTCTAATGGTGTAAACTTTATTTGACTTGCAACTTATTTGATTTGCATTCTAATGGTGTCAACTTTATTTGACTTGCATGATTAGCATTCTAATGCTGTAAACTTTATTTGACTTGCAACTTATTTGATTTGCATTCTAATGCTGTAAACTTTATTTGAGAATTTGTTCTTGAAGAAAAAGGTTCTAGCTAAAATATATATATATATTTGCATATTTGCTACAACAAAGAATAATAAAAAATCTGCATTCGATCGAGAAAACAACATGTAGACCACAACCAGCTGGATGACCCTTTACCACTTAAAATCATGTTTACAATGTATGGTAAAGGATCATCAGAATGAATGCTCTCTACATGGGCACAGTCTGTTTCGTTTCTTTTTAACAGGCCAATCCAATTTTGCCGTTTGTTTTAAATAAAACATTTGTTGTTGAACTTGTGCTTGTGCTACCTCTGTACTAACCTCTGACCTCGCTTCTAAACTATGACGAGGGTGCATATGAAGTGTGTGGATGGGTGTGTTCTGTTCTGATGGTATTACTTCACTTCTCTTTTCGTAGTCAAGGACATGTATGGCCATCATAATGTTCGAGGAATAATCAGCTATTTGTTTATGTGTGTTATATATGTTTTACTGTGTTTTTTTCTCGCGAATGTGCCAATTTTATACCTAACATACTCGGGTGAGTACATACAGTAGAGAGTTAATATAGCACTCCTCTCTCACACAGTAGAGGGTTAAATGTAGCACACACCCACAGTAGAGGGTTAAATATAGCACTCCTCTCACAATTAAATGTAGCACTCCTCTCCCACACAGTAGAGGGTTAAATATAGCACTCCTCTCACACACAGTAGAGGGTTAAATGTAGCACTCCTCCCACACAGTAGAGGGTTAAATATAGCACTCCTCTCACAATTAAATGTAGCACTCCTCCCACACAGTAGAGGGTTAAATGTAGCACTCCTCTCCCACACAGTAGAGGGTTAAATGTAGCACTCCTCTCCCACACAGTAGAGGGTTAAATGTAGCACTCCTCTCCCACACAGTAGAGGGTTAAATGTAGCACTCCTCTCCCACACGGTAGAGGGTTAAATGTAGCACTCCTCTCACACAGTAGAGGGTTAAATGTAGCACTCCTCCCACACAGTAGAGGGTTAAATGTAGCACTCCTCTCACACATTAGAGGGTTAAATGTAGCACTCCTCTCCCACACAGTAGAGGGTTAAATGTAGCACTCCTCCCACACAGTAGAGGGTTAAATGTAGCACTCCTCTCACACAGTAGAGGGTTAAATGTAGCACTCCTCCCACACAGTGGAGGGTTAAATATAGCACTCCTCTCCCACACAGTAGAGGGTTAAATGTAGCACTCCTCCCACACAGTAGAGGGTTAAATGTAGCACTCCTCTCACACAGTAGAGGGTTAAATGTAGCACTCCTCTCCCACACAGTAGAGAGTTAAATGTACCACTCCTCCCATTTTGCAGATTCGTCTTCTACTATTGGAATGGAAACAGAGTTCTGTACCAATCCAAAGGCTGGATCTGGGAATGAATATGGGACAGGAATACTTCAGCATGGAACTGAATATGAACCTGGAACTGAATATAAACCTGGAACTGAATATAAACCTGGAACTGAATATAAACCTGGAACTGAATATAAACCTGGAACTGAATATAAACCTGGAACTGAATATAAACCTGGAACTGAATATGAACCTGGAACTCAATATGAACCTGCGACTCGTTATGAAACTGGAACTGAATATGAACCTGGAACTTGATATGAATCTGGAACTGAATGTGAACCTGGGGCCAAGGAGCCACACGGCCAGTAAAAGATGCTCTCTCACTTACATGCTTGGCCACTTGATTTTGTGATGATGTGTTCTTGTGTGCAGAGACCCTTTTTGATTAGGTCGTTCTATTTTTTTTAATATTTCTAAGTCTGTTGGTGTTGCACAAGCATAATGTATGGCTGTATATAATTAGAGTTACAACCACTTCAAAGATGCACCAATAATAATTATCTGGACTACCTTACCTGCATTCCAGTCCAGTCCAGTTTGCTGATATTTCCTGTACTGGAATGTGGTTGCTGACAATCCTACAAATTGATATTGCAGCCTCCTCTCGATGTATTCCTTATGCAGGGGTTCTGGGGGGGAGGGGGAAGTGAGTGCATAATGGATGGTTCAAAATCCTGGATTTTTACAAGTCAAACGTGATAAAATTTAACATGTGCACCACTAGGACCCTTTCGGAATCCTTTTTTTCTCCTCGAAATGGGGGGAAAGTATGTTTGATCTGTTATGTGCATGCATGGCCCACTAGTGCTAGTGTGTGTGCATGTGTGGCACTAGTGCTAGTGTGTGTGCATGTGTGGCACTAGTGCTAGTGTGTGTGCATGTATGGCACTAGCGCTAGTGTGTGTGCATGTATGGCACTAGCGCTAGTGTGTGTGCATGTATGGCACTAGTGCTAGTGTGTGTGCATGTATGGCACTAGTGCTAGTGTGTGTGCATGTGTGGCACTAGTGCTAGTGTGTGTGCATGTGTGGTGCTAGTGTGTGTGCATGTGTGGCACTAGTGCTAGTGTGTGTGCATGTGTGGCACTAGTGCTAGTGTGTGTGCATGTGTGGCACTAGTGCTAGTGTGTGTGCATGTGTGGCACTAGTGTGTGTGCATGTGTGGTGTGTGGCGCTAGTGTGTGTGCATGTATGGCACTAGTGCTAGTGTGTGTGCATGTGTGGCACTAGTGCTAGTGTGTGTGCATGTGTGGCACTAGTGCTAGTGTGTGTGCATGTGTGGCACTAGTGCTAGTGTGTGTGCATGTATGGCACTAGTGCTAGTGTGTGTGCATGTATGGCACTAGTGCTAGTGTGTGTGCATGTGTGGCACTAGTGCTAGTGTGTGTGCATGTGTATGGCACTAGTGCTAGTGTGTGTGCATGTGTGGCACTAGTGCTAGTGTGTGTGCATGTGTGGTGCTAGTGTGTGTGCATGTGTGGCACTAGTGCTAGTGTGTGTGCATGTGTGGCACTAGTGCTAGTGTGTGTGCATGTGTGGTGCTAGCAGTGGAGTTCAATTAATTCAAAGTTGAATTAGTTAGACTGTCATTTGGGTATATTTAATTCAACTGGTTTAGTTGGTTTGTCACAGTTATTTTATTTATTTAAACTGGTTTTTGAGGTCCATTAATTCAAAGTTGAATTAAAATTGAATTAAGGGGGCATAGACCATATTTGTGGTCACCAATTTAATGCTTCATCCATTTTGAATGGTTTTGATCTCAAAAGGTAGCTCATTCTCTGTGCTTTCCAATGATATTTATAGCCTATAGGCAAAGCAGTGTTGCCATCAACATCTGGCTGACACTGACACACTGGCAATAGTACAGAGGTGTTTTTTTAATACAAATTTTCAGCCTTCATCAAGACTTGCCATTTATGTTGCTGTCAGTCAGTTTCCAGTTTCTAATAAAACTCCCCCCCCCCTTTTTCATTCAGCAGGAAAAGTGAGCCCACAGAATGAACCGTATCTCATGGAAAATTGGCTGGATTGAAAAAGTGATCATTCATTTTGAAGAGAGCATTCAAATGATATAAAAATTATATACTATGAAGTGAGCAAAACTGTAATGTCGGGAATACACATTTCTTTGAATCATGAGAAAATATACAACACTCCAGGGGGCATGGGTAGATCCAGGGTGCTTGATACTATAGCTCCAAACTTTCAGCATCATTTGAGTCTTCAGCTTCTAGATACATCTCTTCTTCTCCCACGATTCTAACCCAGAAGAACCTTCGTAACTCTTAATGATTCCATACTTTCGTCTTTCCAGAGCTTTTGTTTGCATTCTTCTTGACATGGAATTTAATAGTATTAATAATGCTAACAAGTAAATAGCAGTACCAATGTGGGTGTGTGTCAAACCAGTGGCCACAAATCCCGAACATAAGGTCCGGTGAAACTGAAAAAGTCCTCAAATAGAGTTTTCAAAGCCCACTTCCAAGGAGGTGGGAAAAACGAACATGAAAATGAAATGAACGGACTTGCCTAAAAAAAGCCAATCTTATGGTCTCTTTATTTAATTCAAAATTAGTTCATTTTAGTTGACTTGTCATGGCAATTTTAGTTGAATTGTTTAGTTAAACTGTCATTTCAAATTTATTTGAATTCATTAGTTAACTTGTCACATCAAATTTAATTGAACCCCACTGGGTGCTAGTGTGTGTGCATGTATGGCACTAGTGCTAGTGTGTGTGCATGTGTGGCACTAGTGCTAGTGTGTGTGCATGTGTGGCACTAGTGTGTGTGCATGTGTGGCACTAGTGCTAGTGTGTGTGCATGTATGGCACTAGTGCTAGTGTGTGTGCATGTGTGGCACTAGTGCTAGTGTGTGTGCATGTGTGGCACTAGTGCTAGTGTGTGTGCATGTGTGGTGCTAGTGTGTGTGCATGTATGGCACTAGTGCTAGTGTGTGTGCATGTGTGTCACTAGTGCTAGTGTGTGTGTATGTGTGGCACTAGTGCTAGTGTGTGTGCATGTGTGGCACTAGTGCTAGTGTGTGCGCATGTGTGGCACTAGTGCTAGTGTGTGTGCATGTGTGGCACTAGTGCTAGTGTGTGTGCATGTGTGGCACTAGTGCTCGTGTGTGTGCATGTGTGGCACTAGTGCTAGTGTGTGTACATGTGTGGCACTAGTGCTAGTGTGTGTGCATGTGTGGCACTAGTGCTAGTGTGTGTGCATGTGTGGCACTAGTGCTAGTGTGTGTACATGTGTGGCACTAGTGCTAGTGTGTGTGCATGTGTGGCACTAGTGCTAGTGTGTGTGCATGTGTGGCACTAGTGCTAGTGTGTGTGCATGTGTGGTGCTATTGTGTGTGCATGTGTGGCACTAGTGCTAGTGTGTGCGTGTATGGCACTAGTGCTAGTGTGTGTGCATGTGTGGCACTAGTGCTAGTGTGTGTGCATGTGTGGCACTAGTGCTAGTGTGTGTACATGTGTGGCACTAGTGCTAGTGTGTGTGCATGTATGGCACTAGTGCTAGTGTGTGTGCATGTGTGGCACTAGTGCTAGTGTGTGTGCATGTGTGGCACTAGTGCTAGTGTGTGTGCATGTGTGGCACTAGTGCTAGTGTGTGTGCATGTGTGGCACTAGTGCTAGTGTGTGTGCATGTGTGGCACTAGTGCTAGTGTGTGTGCATGTGTGGCACTAGTGCTACTGTGTGTGCATGTGTGGCACTAGTGCTAGTGTGTGTGCATGTGTGGCACTAGTGCTAGTGTGTGTGCATGTGTGTCACTAGTGCTAGTGTGTGCATGTATGGCACTAGTGCTAGTGTGTGTGCATGTGTGGCACTAGTGCTAGTGTGTGTACATGTGTGGCACTAGTGCTAGTGTGTGTGCATGTATGGCACTAGTGCTAGTGTGTGTGCATGTGTGGCACTAGTGCTAGTGTGTGTGCATGTGTGGCACTAGTGCTATTGTGTGTGCATGTTTGGCACTAGTGCTAGTGTGTGTGCATGTGTGGCACTAGTGCTAGTGTGTGTGCATGTGTGGCACTAGTGCTAGTGTGTGTGCATGTATGTCACTAGTGCTAGTGTGTGTGTGCATGTATGGCACTAGTGCTAGTGTGTGTGCATGTATGGCACTAGTGCTAATGTGTGTGCATGTGTGGCACTAGTGCTAGTGTGTGTGCATGTGTGGCACTAGTGCTAGTGTGTGTGCATGTGTGGCACTAGTGCTAGTGTGTGTACATGTGTGGCACTAGTGCTAGTGTGTGTGCATGTGTGGCACTAGTGCTAGTGTGTGTGCATGTATGGCACTAGTGCTAGTGTGTGTGCATGTGTGGCACTAGTGCTAGTGTGTGTGCATGTGTGTCACTAGTGCTAGTGTGTGTGCATGTGTGGCACTAGTGCTAGTGTGTGTGCGTGTATGGCACTAGTGCTAGTGTGTGTGCATGTGTGGCACTAGTGCTAGTGTGTGTGCATGTATGGCACTAGTGCTAGTGTGTGTGTATGTGTGGCACTAGTGCTAGTGTGTGTGCATGTGTGGCACTAGTGCTAGTGTGTGTGCATGTGTGGCACTAGTGCTAGTGTGTGTGTATGTATGGCACTAGTGCTAGTGTGTGTGCATGTGTGGCACTAGTGCTAGTGTGTGTGCATGTATGGCACTAGTGCTAGTGTGTGTACATGTGTGGCACTAGTGCTAGTGTGTGTGCATGTTTGGCACTAGTGCTAGTGTGTGTGCATGTATGGCACTAGTGCTAGTGTGTGTGCATGTGTGGCACTAGTGCTAGTGTGTGTGCATGTATGGCACTAGTGCTAGTGTGTGTGTATGTGTGGCACTAGTGCTAGTGTGTGTGCATGTGTGGCACTAGTGCTAGTGTGTGTGCATGTGTGGCACTAGTGCTAGTGTGTGTGCATGTGTGGCACTAGCGCTAGTGTGTGTGCATGTGTGGCACTAGTGCTAGTGTGTGTGCATGTGTGGAACTAGTGCTAGTGTGTGTGCATTTGTGGCACTAGTGCTAGTGTGTGTGTGTATGGCACTAGTGCTAGTGTGTGTGCATGTGTGGCACTAGTGCTAGTGTGTGTGCATGTGTGGCACTAGTGCTAGTGTGTGTGCATGTATGGCACTAGTGCTAGTGTGTGTGCATGTATGGCACTAGTGCTAATGTGTGTGCATGTATGGCACTAGTGCTAGTGTGTGTACATGTGTGGCACTAGTGCTAGTGTGTGTACATGTATGACACTAGTGCTAGTGTGTGTGCATGTATGGCACTAGTGCTAGTGTGTGTGCATGTGTGGCACTAGTGCTAGTGTGTGTGCATGTGTGGCACTAGTGCTAGTGTGTGTGCATGTGTGGCACTAGTGCTAGTGTGTGTGCATGTGTGGCACTAGTGCTAGTGTGTGTGCATGTGTGGCACTAGTGCTAGTGTGTGTGCATGTATGGCACTAGTGCTAGTGTGTGTGCATGTATGGCACTAGTGCTAGTGTGTGTGCATGTGTGGCACTAGTGCTAGTGTGTGTGCATGTATGGCACTAGTGCTAGTGTGTGTGTATGTGTGGCACTAGTGCTAGTGTGTGTGCATGTGTGGCACTAGTGCTAGTGTGTTTGCATGTGTGGCACTAGTGCTAGTGTGTGTGCATGTGTGGCACTAGTACACATGCTAGTGTGTGTGCATGTGTGGCACTAGTGCTAGTGTGTGTGCATGTGTGGCACTAGTGCTAGTGTGTGTGTGCATGTGTGGCACTAGTGCTAGTGTGTGTGCATGTATGGCACTAGTGCTAGTGTGTGTGCATGTGTGGCACTAGTGCTAGTGTGTGTGTATGTATGGCACTAGTGCTAGTGTGTGTGCATGTATGGCACTAGTGCTAGTGTGTGTACATGTGTGGCACTAGTGCTAGTGTGTGTGCATGTGTGGCACTAGTGCTAGTGTGTGTGCATGTATGGCACTAGTGCTAGTGTGTGCGTGTATGGCACTAGTGCTAGTGTGTGTGCATGTGTGGCACTAGCGCTAGTGTGTGTGCATGTGTGTCACTAGTGCTAGTGTGTGTGCATGTGTGGCACTAGTGCTAGTGTGTGTGCATGTGTGGCACTGGTGCTAGTGTGTGTGCATGTGTGGCACTAGTGCTAGTGTATGTGCATGTATGGCACTAGTGTGTGTGCATGTGTGGCACTAGTGCTAGTATGTGTACATGTGTGGCACTAGTGCTAGTGTGTGTGCATGTGTGGCACTAGTGCTAGTGTGTGTGCATGTGTGGCACTAGTGCTAGTGTGTGTGCATGTGTGGCACTAGTGCTAGTGTGTGTGCATGTGTGGCACTAGTGCTAGTGTGTGTGCATGTATGGCACTAGTGCTAGTGTGTGTGCATGTGTGGCACTAGTGCTAGTGTGTGTGCATGTATGGCACTAGTGCTAGTGTATGTACATGTATGGCACTAGTGCTATTGTGTGTGCATGTGTGGCACTAGTGCTAGTGTGTGTGCATGTATGGCACTAGTGCTAGTGTGTGTGCATGTGTGGCACTAGCGCTAGTGTGTGTGCATGTGTGGCACTAGTGCTAGTGTGTGTGCATGTGTGGCACTAGTGCTAGTGTGTGTGCATGTGTGGCACTAGTGCTAGTGTGTGTGCATGTATGGCACTAGTGCTAGTGTGTGTGCATGTATGGCACTAGTGCTAGTGTGTGTGCATGTGTGGCACTAGTGCTAGTGTGTGTGCATGTGTGGCACTAGTGCTAGTGTGTGTGCATGTGTGGCACTAGTGCTAGTGTGTGTACATGTGTGGCACTAGTGCTAGTGTGTGTGCATGTGTGGCACTAGTGCTAGTGTGTGTGCATGTGTGGTGCTAGTGTGTGTGCATGTGTGGTGCTAGTGTGTGTGCATGTGTGGCACTAGTGCTAGTGTGTGTGCATGTGTGGCACTAGTGCTAGTTTGTGTGCATGTATGGCACTAGCGCTAGTGTGTGTGCATGTATGGCACTAGTGCTAGTGTGTGTGCATGTGTGGCACTAGTGCTAGTGTGTGTGCATGTGTGGCACTAGTGCTAGTGTGTGTGCATGTATGGCACTAGTGCTAGTGTGTGTGCATGTGTGGCACTAGTGCTAGTGTGTGTGCATGTGTGGCACTAGTGCTAGTGTGTGTGCATGTGTGGCACTAGTGCTAGTGTGAGTGCATGTGTGGCACTAGTGCTAGTGTGTGTGCATGTATGGCACTAGCGCTAGTGTGTGTGCATGTATGGCACTAGTGCTAGTGTGTGTGCATGTGTGGCACTAGTGCTAGTGTGTGTGCATGTGTGGCACTAGTGCTAGTGTGTGTGCATGTGTGGCACTAGTGCTAGTGTGTGTGCATGTGTGGCACTAGTGCTAGTGTGTGTGCATGTGTGGCACTAGTGCTAGTGTGTGTGCATGTGTGGCACTAGTGCTAGTGTGTGTACATGTATGGCACTAGTGCTAGTGTGTGTGCATGTATGGCACTAGTGCTAGTGTGTGTGCATGTATGGCACTAGTGCTAGTGTGTGTACATGTGTGGCACTAGTGCTAGTGTGTGTACATGTATGGCACTAGTGCTAGTGTGTGTGCATGTATGGCACTAGTGCTAGTGTGTGTGCATATATGGCACTAGTGCTAGTGTGTGTGCATGTGTGGCACTAGTGCTAGTGTGTGTGCATGTGTGGCACTAGTGCTAGTGTGTGTGCATGTGTGGCACTAGTGCTAGTGTGTGTGCATGTGTGGCACTAGTGCTAGTGTGTGTGCATGTATGGCACTAGTGCTAGTGTGTGTGCATGTGTGGCACTAGTGCTAGTGTTTGTGCATGTGTGGCACTAGTGCTAGTGTGTGTGCATGTATGGCACTAGTGTGTGTGCATGTGTGGCACTAGTGCTAGTGTGTGTACATGTATGGCACTAGTGCTAGTGTGTGTGCATGTGTGGCACTAGTGCTAGTGTGTGTGCATGTGTGGCACTAGTGCTAGTGTGTGTGCATGTGTGGCACTAGTGCTAGTGTGTGTGCATGTGTGGCACTAGTGCTAGTGTGTGTGCATGTATGGCACTAGTGCTAGTGTGTGTGCATGTGTGGCACTAGTGCTAGTGTGTGTGCATGTGTGGCACTAGTGCTAGTGTGTGTGCATGTGTGGCACTAGTGCTAGTGTGTGTGCATGTGTGGCACTAGTGCTAGTGTGTGTGCATGTGTGGCACTAGTGCTAGTGTGTGCATGTGTGGCACTAGTGCTAGTGTGTGTGCATGTGTGGCACTAGTGCTAGTGTGTGCATGTGTGGCACTAGTGCTAGTGTGTGTGCATGTGTGGCACTAGTGCTAGTGTGTGTGCATGTGTGGCACTAGTGCTAGTGTGTGTGCATGTGTGGCACTAGTGCTAGTGTGTGTGTATGTATGGCACTAGTGCTAGTGTGTGTGCATGTGTGGCACTAGTGCTAGTGTGTGTGCATGTGTGGCACTAGTGCTAGTGTGTGTGCATGTGTATGGCACTAGTGCTAGTGTGTGTGCATGTATGGCACTAGTGCTAGTGTGTGTGCATGTATGGCACTAGTGCTAGTGTATGTACATGTGTGGCACTAGTGCTAGTGTGTGTGCATGTGTGGCACTAGTGCTAGTGTGTGTGCATGTGTGGCACTAGTGCTAGTGTATGTACATGTGTGGCACTAGCAGACCTGCCAACCCCAGAGTCATGAAAATCTGGAGATCCCCCAAAAAATCCTCGAAAAATCTGGAGATTTGGTATAAAATCTGGTTATCATTTGCATCATCATAACATAGCATATAGCATAATAAATTAATCCCCCCCCCCCAAATAACACACCGCTATCAGTTTAATGATTCAAAAAGTTGCCCTTTTTGCATGGTCCCAAATTTTCTCATCAGGCACCCAGATTCAGGGAATGCTAGCTTCATGGCTAGAATACTTGACAAAGTGCCATCGAGCTACATTGCCGAGCGCGTCTTATTCTTTCCAGACAATTCTTTCCTGAAAATGCTCGAGTCATTCATCTTCAGCATTACTGTGAGGGAGGGCAACAACTACCTCAGCGACACGAAATAGGTATTTGAAACGCTGACAAGATAGTTCGGATATGCAAAAAACAACAACACATTAATTATAAATTCATGAATTTAATTAAAATGCTGCACATTGGAATTTTCAATATCGTTTTTAATCTGCAGGTCCTTTGGATAATAAGAAGCTCACTTCCTGGTACTAGAAGGATTTAGGTCCTCAGTACTGGCATGCTGTTTTACATACATATTTTTTCATATTATTTATAATTATTCATATGTTCATGTCCACCGACTGCAGTGCCTTGGGGCTTGCTCCCTTTTCTGAACGAACCAAACAGCATTTTCTAGTTGTTCGTCTTTAGCAAGGCGCATGACTTTGCGAGCTGAACTTATCCCCCGACAGTCAAGGTTGTCTGCGAACTCTCGAAGTTTGGCTTCGTTCTTTTTTATCTCCGTTATTGTCAACTTCCCTACGCCTTACTCTTCCGCTAGTCCGGCTTGACTGGCTCCATTTGATATCTTGCCTAGAATGGCTATCTTTGACTCGATCGACAAAACTACTCTCTTCCTTTTGCTGGCCAAAGCACAACGTAGCAGATCGACGACCGTTACCAGGTTTATTATTTAATCGGAGGGTGTTCGGATAGCTGTATTATATATTTTTTTTACCTGAACCCTGATCTTTAAAAAAAAATCAATTCCTCAGAAAGTCGGGTGAATTGTATATTCAATCGGGAGATCTGGAGATTAGTGTTGAAATCGGGTGACACCCGGCAGCATCGGGTGAGTTGGCAGGTCTGCACTAGTGCTAGTGTGTGTGCATGTATGGCGCTAGTGTGTGTGCATGTGTGGCACTAGTGCTAGTGTGTGTGCATGTATGGCACTAGTGCTAGTGTGTGTGCATGTGTGGCACTAGTGCTAGTGTGTGTGCATGTGTGGCACTAGTGCTAGTGTGTGTGCATGTGTGGCACTAGTGCTAGTGTGTGTGCATGTGTGGCACTAGTGCTAGTGTGTGTGCATGTGTGGCACTAGTGCTAGTGTGTGTGCATGTTTGGCACTAGTGCTAGTGTGTGTGCATGTATGGCACTAGTGCTACTGTGTGTGCATGTGTGGCACTAGTGCTAGTGTGTGTGCATGTGTGGCACTAGTGCTAGTGTGTGTGCATGTGTGGCACTAGTGCTAGTGTGTGTGCATGTGTGGCACTAGTGCTAGTGTGTGTGCATGTGTGTCACTAGTGCTAGTGTGTGTGCATGTGTGGCACTAGTGCTAGTGTGTGTGCATGTGTGGCACTAGTGCTAGTGTGTGTTCATGTGTGGCGCTAGTGCTAGTGTGTGTGCATGTGTGGCACTAGTGCTAGTGTGTGTACATGTGTGGCACTAGTGCTAGTGTGTGTGCATGTGTGGCACTAGTGCTAGTGTGTGTGCATGTATGGCACTAGTGCTAGTGTGTGCATGTATGGCACTAGTGCTAGTGTGTGTGCATGTATGGCACTAGTGCTAGTATATGTACATGTATGGCACTAGTGCTAGTGTGTGTGCATGTGTGGCACTAGTGCTAGTGTGTGTGCATGTATGGCACTTGTGCTAGTGTGTGTGCATGTATGGCACTAGTGCTAGTGTGTGTGCATGTGTGGTGCTAGTGTGTGTGCATGTGTGGCACTAGTGCTAGTGTGTGTGCATGTGTGGCACTAGTGCTAGTGTGTGTACATGTGTGGCACTAGTGCTAGTGTGTGTGCATGTGTGGCACTAGTGCTAGTGTGTGTGCATGTGTGGCACTAGTGCTAGTGTGTGTGCATGTATGGCACTTGTGCTAGTGTGTGTGCATGTATGGCACTAGTGCTAGTGTGTGTGCATGTGTGGTGCTAGTGTGTGTGCATGTGTGGCACTAGTGCTAGTGTGTGTGCATGTGTGGCACTAGTGCTAGTGTGTGTGCATGTGTGGCACTAGTGCTAGTGTGTGTGCATGTGTGGCACTAGTGCTAGTGTGTGTGCATGTGTGGCACTAGTGCTAGTGTGTGTGCATGTGTGGCACTAGTGCTAGTGTGTGTGCATGTATGGCACTAGTGCTAGTGTGTGTGCATGTGTGGCACTAGTGCTAGTGTGTGTGCATGTGTGGCACTAGTGCTAGTGTGTGTGTGCATGTGTGGCACTAGTGCTAGTGTGTGTGCATGTGTGGCACTAGTGCTAGTGTGTGCATGTATGGCACTAGTGCTAGTGTGTGTGCATGTATGGCACTAGTGCTAGTGTGTGTGCATGTGTGGCACTAGTGCTAGTGTGTGTGCATGTGTGGCACTAGTGCTAGTGTGTGTGCATGTGTGGCACTAGTGCTAGTGTGTGTGCATGTATGGCACTAGTGCTAGTGTGTGTGCATGTGTGGCACTAGTGCTAGTGTGTGTGCATGTGTGGCACTAGTGCTAGTGTGTGTGCATGTATGGCACTAGTGCTAGTGTGTGTGCATGTATGGCACTAGTGCTAGTGTGTGTACATGTGTGGCACTAGTGCTAGTGTGTGTGCATGTATGGCACTAGTGCTAGTGTGTGTGCATGTATGGCACTAGTGCTAGTGTGTGTGCATGTGTGGCACTAGTGCTAGTGTGTGTGTGCATGTATGGCACTAGTGCTAGTGTGTGTGCATGTGTGGCACTAGTGCTAGTGTGTGTACATGTGTGGCACTAGTGCTAGTGTGTGTGCATGTGTGGCACTAGTGCTAGTGTGTGTGCATGTGTGGCGCTAGTGTGTGTGCATGTATGGCACTAGTGCTAGTGTGTGTGCATGTGTGGCACTAGTGCTAGTGTGTGTGCATGTGTGGCACTAGTGCTAGTGTGTGTGCATGTGTGGCACTAGTGCTAGTGTGTGTGCATGTATGGCACTAGTGCTAGTGTGTGTGCATGTGTGGCACTAGTGCTAGTGTGTGCATGTATGGCACTAGTGCTAGTGTGTGTGCATGTGTGGCACTAGTGCTAGTGTGTGTGCATTTATGGCACTAGTGTGTGTGCATGTGTGGCACTAGTGCTAGTGTGTGTGCATGTGTATGGCACTAGTGCTAGTGTGTGTGCATGTATGGCACTAGTGCTAGTGTGTGTGCATGTGTGGCACTAGTGCTAGTGTGTGCATGTGTGGCACTAGTGCTAGTGTGTGTACATGTGTGGCACTAGTGCTAGTGTGTGTGCATGTGTGGCACTAGTGCTAGTGTGTGTGCATGTGTGGCACTAGTGCTAATGTGTGTGCATGTATGGCACTAGTGCTAGTGTGTGTGCATGTGTGGCACTAGTGCTAGTGTGTGTGCATGTATGTCACTAGTGCTAGTGTGTGTGCATGTGTGGCACTAGTGCTAGTGTGTGTGCATGTGTGGCACTAGTGCTAGTGTGTGTGCATGTTTGGCACTAGTGCTAGTGTGTGTGCATGTGTGGCACTAGTGCTAGTGTGTGTGCATGTATGGCACTAGTGCTAGTGTGTGTGCATGTATGGCACTAGTGCTAGTGTGTGTGCATGTATGTCACTAGTGCTAGTGTGTGTGCATGTGTGTGCATGTATGTCACTAGTGCTAGTGTGTGTGCATGTGTGGCACTAGTGCTAGTGTGTGTGCATGTGTGGCACTAGTGCTAGTGTGTGTGCATGTATGGCACTAGTGCTAGTGTGTGTGCATGTGTGGCACAAGTGCTAGTGTGTGTGCATGTATGGCACTAGTGCTAGTGTGTGTGCATGTATGGCACTAGTGCTAGTGTGTGTGCATGTGTGGCACTAGTGCTAGTGTGTGTGCATGTATGGCACTAGTGCTAGTGTGTGTGCATGTGTGGCACTAGTGCTAGTGTGTGTGCATGTGTGGCACTAGTGCTAGTGTATGTACATGTGTGGCACTAGTGCTAGTGTGTGTGCATGTATGGCGCTAGTGTGTGTGCATGTGTGGCGCTAGTGTGTGTGCATGTGTGGCACTAGTGCTAGTGTGTGTGCATGTGTGGCACTAGTGCTAGTGTGTGTGCATGTGTGGCACTAGTGCTAGTGTGTGTGCATGTGTGGCACTAGTGCTAGTGTGTGTGCATGTGTGGCACTAGTGCTAGTGTGTGTGCATGTTTGGCACTAGTGCTAGTGTGTGTACATGTGTGGCACTAGTGCTAGTGTGTGTGCATGTGTGGCACTAGTGCTAGTGTGTGTGCATGTGTGGCACTAGTGCTAGTGTGTGTGCATGTGTGGCACTAGTGCTAGTGTGTGTGCATGTGTGGCACTAGTGCTAGTGTGTGTGCATGTGTGGCACTAGTGCTAGTGTGTGTGCATGTGTGGCACTAGTGCTAGTGTGTTTGCATGTATGGCACTAGTGCTAGTGTGTGTGCATGTGTGGCACTAGTGCTAGTGTGTGTGCATGTATGGCGCTAGTGTGTGTGCATGTGTGGCACTAGTGCTAGTGTGTGTGCATGTGTGGCACTAGTGCTAGTGTGTGTGCATGTGTGGCACTAGTGCTAGTGTGTGTGCATGTGTGGCACTAGTGCTAGTGTGTGTGCATGTGTGGCACTAGTGCTAGTGTGTGTGCATGTGTGGCACTAGTGCTAGTGTGTGTGCATGTATGGCACTAGTGCTAGTGTGTGCATGTGTGGCACTAGTGCTAGTGTGTGTGCATGTGTGGCACTAGTGCTAGTGTGTGTGTGCATGTGTGGTGCTAGTGTGTGTGCATGTGTGGCACTAGTGCTAGTGTGTGTGCATGTATGGCACTAGTGCTAGTGTGTGTGCATGTGTGGTGCTAGTGTGTGTGCATGTGTGGCACTAGTGCTAGTGTGTGCGTGTATGGCACTAGTGCTAGTGTGTGTGCATGTATGGCACTAGTGCTAGTGTGTGTTCATGTGTGGCGCTAGTGTGTGTGCATGTGTGGCACTAGTGCTAGTGTGTGTGCATGTGTGGCACTAGTGCTAGTGTGTGTGCATGTGTGGCACTAGTGCTAGTGTGTGTGCATGTATGGCACTAGTGCTAGTGTGTGTGCATGTGTGGCACTAGTGCTAGTGTGTGTGCATGTGTGGCACTAGTGCTAGTGTGTGTGCATGTATGGCACTAGTGCTAGTGTGTGTGCATGTGTGGCACTAGTGCTAGTGTGTGTGCATGTATGGCACTAGTGCTAGTGTGTGTGCATGTGTGGCACTAGTGCTAGTGTGTGTGCATGTGTGGCACTAGTGCTAGTGTGTGTGCATGTGTGGCGCTAGTGTGTGTGCATGTATGGCACTAGTGTGTGTGCATGTGTGGCACTAGTGCTAGTGTGTGTGCATGTGTGGCACTAGTGCTAGTGTGTGTGCATGTATGGCACTAGTGCTAGTGTGTGTGCATGTGTGGCACTAGTGCTAGTGTGTGCATGTGTGGCACTAGTGCTAGTGTGTGTGCATGTGTGGCACTAGTGCTAGTGTGTGTGCATGTGTGGCACTAGTGCTAGTGTGTGTGCATGTGTGGCACTAGTGCTAGTGTGTGCGTGTATGGCACTTGTGCTAGTGTGTGTGCATGTGTGGCACTAGTGCTAGTGTGTGTGCATGTATGGCACTAGTGCTAGTGTGTGTGCATGTGTGGCACTAGTGCTAGTGTGTGTGCATGTATGGCACTAGTGCTAGTGTGTGTGCATGTGTGGCACTAGTGCTAGTGTGTGTGCATGTGTGGCACTAGTGCTAGTGTGTGTACATGTGTGGCACTAGTGCTAGTGTGTGTGCATGTGTGGCACTAGTGCTAGTGTGTGTGCATGTATGGCACTAGTGCTAGTGTGTGTGCATGTGTGGCACTAGTGCTAGTGTGTGTGCATGTGTGGCACTAGTGCTAGTGTGTGTGCATGTATGGCACTAGTGCTAGTGTGTGTGCATGTGTGGCACTAGTGCTAGTGTGTGTGCATGTATGGCACTAGTGCTAGTGTGTGTGCATGTATGGCACTAGTGCTAGTGTGTGTGCATGTGTGGCACTAGTGCTAGTGTGTGTGCATGTGTGGCACTAGTGCTAGTGTGTGTGCATGTGTGGCACTAGTGCTAGTGTGTGTGCATGTGTGGCACTAGTGCTAGTGTGTGCATGTGTGGCATGCTAGTGTGTGTGTGCATGTGTGGTGCTAGTGTGTGTGCATGTGTGGCACTAGTGCTAGTGTGTTTGCATGTATGGCACTAGTGCTAGTGTGTGTGCATGTGTGGCACTAGTGCTAGTGTGTGTGCATGTGTGGCACTAGTGCTAGTGTGTGTGCAAGTGTGGCACTAGTGCTAGTGTGTGTACATGTATGGCACTAGTGCTAGTGTGTGTGCATGTATGGCACTAGTGCTAGTGTGTGTGCATGTGTGGCACTACTGTGTGTGCATGTGTGGCACTAGTGCTAGTGTGTGTGCATGTATGGCACTAGTGCTAGTGTGTGTGCATGTGTGGCACTAGTGCTAGTGTGTGTGCATGTGTGGCACTAGTGCTAGTGTGTGTGCATGTGTGGCACTAGTGCTAGTGTGTGTGCATGTGTGGCACTAGTGCTAGTGTGTGTGCATGTATGGCACTAGTGCTAGTGTGTGTACATGTATGGCACTAGTGCTAGTGTGTGTGCATGTGTGGCACTAGTGCTAGTGTGTGTGCATGTATGGCACTAGTGCTAGTGTGTGTACATGTGTGGCACTAGTGCTAGTGTGTGTGCATGTGTGGCACTAGTGCTAGTGTGTGTGCATGTGTGGCACTAGTGCTAGTGTGTGTGCATGTGTGGCACTAGTGCTAGTGTGTGTGCATGTGTGGCACTAGTGCTAGTGTGTGCGTGTATGGCACTTAGAGCTATATATCAAGTCTATTCAGTGAAGTGTGGAGAATCTATGAAGCTAACATGTTTAGCTCAAGATAGAGAACACTGAGAGATACCTATCTTGCAAGTCCATTGCAGTGAAGTGTGCAGAATATATGGATGTTTGGTATCAAGAGAGAGCACTTAGAGAGTCCTATCTTAATAGCTATACATCAAGTCTATTCAGTGAAGTGTGGATAATCTACGAAGCTAACATGTTTAGCATCAAGTAAGAGTACAATTCATAACTGCCCTAATTAACAAGACCAAAGTCCCAGATTTTGTCAACTGATAGAGAAGGCCCTTATCTGCAACATGTCAACAGATTATCAATAAATGTAGTGGTTTTTCACTGGCAGGCCACCGCTTTGGCAACTGGAAAACGCCAGGAAAGATCGCAAACCTTACCACTTCAAATCACCATAACTTGCTAATACTTAGAGTACTCAAAATTTTGGCACGTACAAAAGACAGATAATTAGAAGGGCTATCCGGTGATATAAAAATTATCTTTTTTGGGTAAAGTGTAGAAAAGTTATGAGCTTTACGGCAAAATAACAAGATTTTTGGGGGAAAAATGAGAAACATATAGACCAAATTAGGGCAAATATCAAGATAGAGAACACATAATGAAACCTATCATTCGAATCATATCAAGTCCATTACAGTGAAGTGTGCAGAATATTATGGATGTTTGATATCAACAGAGAGCACAGGGAGAGACCTATCTTAATAGCTATATATCAAGTTTATACAGTGAAGTGTGGAGAATCTATGAAGCTAACCTGTTTAGCATCAAGATAGAGAACACATAGAGAAACCTATCTTGTGATTCTATGTATGCAGAATATACGGATGTTTGGTATCAAGAGAGAGAACAGAGAGAGGCCTACCTTTAGAGCTATATATCAAGTCTATTCAGTGAAGTGTGGAGAATCTATGAAGCTAACATGTTTAGCTCAAGATAGAGAACACTGAGAGATACCTATCTTGCAAGTCCATTACAGTGAAGTGTGCAGAATATATGGATGTTTGGTATCAAGAGAGAGCACTTAGAGAGTCCTATCTTAATAGCTATACATCAAGTCTATTCAGTGAAGTGTGGATAATCTACGAAGCTAACATGTTTAGCATCAAGTAGGAGTACAATTCATAACTGCCCTAATTAACAAGACCAAAGTCCCAGATTTTGTCAACTGATAGAGAAGGCCCTTATCTGCAACATGTCAACAGATTATCAATAAATGTAGTGGTTTTTCACTGGCAGGCCACCGCTTTGGCAACTGGAAAACGCCAGGAAAGATCGCAAACCTTACCACTTCAAATCACCATAACTTGCTAATACTTAGAGTACTCAAAATTTTGGCACGTACAAAAGACAGATAATTAGAAGGGCTATCCGGTGATATAAAAATTATCTTTTTTGGGTAAAGTGTAGAAAAGTTATGATCTTTACGGCAAAATAACAAGATTTTTGGGGGGAAAATGAGAAACATATAGACCAAATTAGGGCAAATATCAAGATAGAGAACACAATGAAACCTATCATTCGAATCATATCAAGTCCATTACAGTGAAGTGTGCAGAATATTATGGATGTTTGATATCAACAGAGAGCACAGGGAGAGACCTATCTTAATAGCTATATATCAAGTTTATACAGTGAAGTGTGGAGAATCTATGAAGCTAACCTGTTTAGCATCAAGATAGAGAACACAGAGAAACCTATCTTGTGATTCTATGTATGCAGAATATACGGATGTTTGGTATCAAGAGAGAGAACAGAGAGAGGCCTACCTTTAGAGCTATATATCAAGTCTATTCAGTGAAGTGTGGAGAATCTATGAAGCTAACATGTTTAGCTCAAGATAGAGAACACTGAGAGATACCTATCTTGCAAGTCCATTACAGTGAAGTGTGCAGAATATATGGATGTTTGGTATCAAGTGAGAGCACTTAGAGAGTCCTATCTTAATAGCTATACATCAAGTCTATTCAGTGAAGTGTGGATAATCTACGAAGCTAACATGTTTAGCATCAAGTAAGAGTACAATTCATAACTGCCCTAATTAACAAGACCAAAGTCCCAGATTTTGTCAACTGATAGAGAAGGCCCTTATCTGCAACATGTCAACAGATTATCAATAAATGTAGTGGTTTTTCACTGGCAGGCCACCGCTTTGGCAACTGGAAAACGCCAGGAAAGATCGCAAACCTTACCACTTCAAATCACCATAACTTGCTAATACTTAGAGTACTCAAAATTTTGGCACGTACAAAAGACAGATAATTAGAAGGGCTATCCGGTGATATAAAAATTATCTTTTTTGGGTAAAGTGTAGAAAAGTTATGAGCTTTACGGCAAAATAACAAGATTTTTGGGGGAAAAATGAGAAACATATAGACCAAATTAGGGCAAATATCAAGATAGAGAACACATAATGAAACCTATCATTCGAATCATATCAAGTCCATTACAGTGAAGTGTGCAGAATATTATGGATGTTTGATATCAACAGAGAGCACAGGGAGAGACCTATCTTAATAGCTATATATCAAGTTTATACAGTGAAGTGTGGAGAATCTATGAAGCTAACCTGTTTAGCATCAAGATAGAGAACACATAGAGAAACCTATCTTGTGATTCTATGTATGCAGAATATACGGATGTTTGGTATCAAGAGAGAGAACAGAGAGAGGCCTACCTTTAGAGCTATATATCAAGTCTATTCAGTGAAGTGTGGAGAATCTATGAAGCTAACATGTTTAGCTCAAGATAGAGAACACTGAGAGATACCTATCTTGCAAGTCCATTACAGTGAAGTGTGCAGAATATATGGATGTTTGGTATCAAGAGAGAGCACTTAGAGAGTCCTATCTTAATAGCTATACATCAAGTCTATTCAGTGAAGTGTGGATAATCTACGAAGCTAACATGTTTAGCATCAAGTAGGAGTACAATTCATAACTGCCCTAATTAACAAGACCAAAGTCCCAGATTTTGTCAACTGATAGAGAAGGCCCTTATCTGCAACATGTCAACAGATTATCAATAAATGTAGTGGTTTTTCACTGGCAGGCCACCGCTTTGGCAACTGGAAAACGCCAGGAAAGATCGCAAACCTTACCACTTCAAATCACCATAACTTGCTAATACTTAGAGTACTCAAAATTTTGGCACGTACAAAAGACAGATAATTAGAAGGGCTATCCGGTGATATAAAAATTATCTTTTTTGGGTAAAGTGTAGAAAAGTTATGATCTTTACGGCAAAATAACAAGATTTTTGGGGGGAAAATGAGAAACATATAGACCAAATTAGGGCAAATATCAAGATAGAGAACACAATGAAACCTATCATTCGAATCATATCAAGTCCATTACAGTGAAGTGTGCAGAATATTATGGATGTTTGATATCAACAGAGAGCACAGGGAGAGACCTATCTTAATAGCTATATATCAAGTTTATACAGTGAAGTGTGGAGAATCTATGAAGCTAACCTGTTTAGCATCAAGATAGAGAACACAGAGAAACCTATCTTGTGATTCTATGTATGCAGAATATACGGATGTTTGGTATCAAGAGAGAGAACAGAGAGAGGCCTACCTTTAGAGCTATATATCAAGTCTATTCAGTGAAGTGTGGAGAATCTATGAAGCTAACATGTTTAGCTCAAGATAGAGAACACTGAGAGATACCTATCTTGCAAGTCCATTACAGTGAAGTGTGCAGAATATATGGATGTTTGGTATCAAGTGAGAGCACTTAGAGAGTCCTATCTTAATAGCTATACATCAAGTCTATTCAGTGAAGTGTGGATAATCTACGAAGCTAACATGTTTAGCATCAAGTAAGAGTACAATTCATAACTGCCCTAATTAACAAGACCAAAGTCCCAGATTTTGTCAACTGATAGAGAAGGCCCTTATCTGCAACATGTCAACAGATTATCAATAAATGTAGTGGTTTTTCACTGGCAGGCCACCGCTTTGGCAACTGGAAAACGCCAGGAAAGATCGCAAACCTTACCACTTCAAATCACCATAACTTGCTAATACTTAGAGTACTCAAAATTTTGGCACGTACAAAAGACAGATAATTAGAAGGGCTATCCGGTGATATAAAAATTATCTTTTTGGGGTAAAGTGTAGAAAAGTTATGATCTTTACGGCAAAATAACAAGATTTTTTGGGGGGAAATGAGAAACATATAGACCAAATTAGGGCAAATATCAAGATAGAGAACACATAATGAAAATGAAACCTATCATTCGAATCATATCAAGTCCATTACAGTGAAGTGTGCAGAATATTATGGATGTTCGATATCAACAGAGCACAGGGAGAGACCTATCTTAATAGCTATATATCAAGTTTATACAGTGAAGTGTGGAGAATCTATGAAGCTAACCTGTTTAGCATCAAGATAGAGAACACATAGAGAAACCTATCTTGTGATTCTATGTATGCAGAATATACGGATGTTTGGTATCAAGAGAGAGAACAGAGAGAGGCCTACCTTTAGAGCTATATATCAACTCTATTCAGTGAAGTGTGGAGAATCTATGAAGCTAACATGTTTAGCTCAAGATAGAGAACACTGAGAGATACCTATCTTGCAAGTCGATTACAGTGAAGTGTGCAGAATATATGGATGTTTGGTATCAAGTGAGAGCACTTAGAGAGTCCTATCTTAATAGCTATACATCAAGTCTATTCAGTGAAGTGTGGATAATCTACGAAGCTAACATGTTTAGCATCAAGTAAGAGTACAATTCATAACTGCCCTAATTAACAAGACCAAAGTCCCAGATTTTGTCAACTGATAGAGAAGGCCCTTATCTGCAACATGTCAACAGATTATCAATAAATGTAGTGGTTTTTCACTGGCAGGCCACCGCTTTGGCAACTGGAAAACGCCAGGAAAGATCGCAAACCTTACCACTTCAAATCACCATAACTTGCTAATACTTAGAGTACTCAAAATTTTGGCACGTACAAAAGACAGATAATTAGAAGGGCTATCCGTGGTATAAAAATTTTCTTTTTTGGGTAAAGTGTAGAAAAGTTATGAGCTTTACGGCAAAATAACAAGATTTTTGGGGAAAAAATGAGAAACATATAGACCAAATTAGGGCAAATATCAAGATAGAGAACACATAATGAAACCTATCATTCGAATCATATCAAGTCCATTACAGTGAAGTGTGCAGAATATTATGGATGTTCGATATCAACAGAGAGCACAGGGAGAGACCTATCTTAATAGCTATATATCAAGTTTATACAGTGAAGTGTGGAGAATCTATGAAGCTAACCTGTTTAGCATCAAGATAGAGAACACATAGAGAAACCTATCTTGTGATTCTATGTATGCAGAATATACGGATGTTTGGTATCAAGAGAGAGAACAGAGAGAGGCCTACCTTTAGAGCTATATATCAAGTCTATTCAGTGAAGTGTGGAGAATCTATGAAGCTAACATGTTTAGCTCAAGATAGAGAACACTGAGAGATACCTATCTTGCAAGTCCATTACAGTGAAGTGTGCAGAATATATGGATGTTTGGTATCAAGAGAGAGCACTTAGAGAGTCCTATCTTAATAGCTATACATCAAGTCTATTCAGCGAAGTGTGGATAATCTACGAAGCTAACATGTTTAGCATCAAGTAAGAGTACAATTCATAACTGCCCTAATTAACAAGACCAAAGTCCCAGATTTTGTCAACTGATAGAGAAGGCCCTTATCTGCAACATGTCAACAGATTATCAATAAATGTAGTGGTTTTTCACTGGCAGGCCACCGCTTTGGCAACTAGAAATGTTATGAGCTTTAAGGCAAAATAACAAGATTTTGGGGGGGGAAATGGGAAATGAGAAACATATAGACCAAATTAGGGCAAATATCAAGATAGAGAACACATAATGAAACCTATCATTCGAATCATATCAAGTCCATTACAGTGAAGTGTGCAGAATATTATGGATGTTTGATATCAACAGAGAGCACAGGGAGAGACCTATCTTAATAGCTATATATCAAGTTTATACAGTGAAGTGTGGAGAATCTATGAAGCTAACCTGTTTAGCATCAAGATAGAGAACACATAGAGAAACCTATCTTGTGATTCTATGTATGCAGAATATACGAATGTTTGGTATCAAGAGAGAGAACAGAGAGAGGCCTACCTTTAGAGCTATATATCAAGTCTATTCAGTGAAGTGTGGAGAATCTATGAAGCTAACATGTTTAGCTCAAGATAGAGAACACTGAGAGATACCTATCTTGCAAGTCCATTGCAGTGAAGTGTGCAGAATATATGGATGTTTGGTATCAAGAGAGAGCACTTAGAGAGTCCTATCTTAATAGCTATACATCAAGTCTATTCAGCGAAGTGTGGATAATCTACGAAGCTAACATGTTTAGCATCAAGTAAGAGTACAATTCATAACTGCCCTAATTAACAAGACCAAAGTCCCAGATTTTGTCAACTGATAGAGAAGGCCCTTATCTGCAACATGTCAACAGATTATCAATAAATGTACTGGTTTTTCACTGGCAGGCCACCGCTTTGGCAACTGGAAAACGCCAGGAAAGATCGCAAACCTTACCACTTCAAATCACCATAACTTGCTAATACTTAGAGTACTCAAACTTTTGGCACGTACAAAAGACAGATAATTAGAAGGGCTATCCGGTGATATAAAAATTATCTTTTTTGGGTAAAGTGTAGAAAAGTTATGAGCTTTACGGCAAAATAACAAGATTTTTGGGGGGAAAATGAGAAACATATAGACCAAATTAGGGCAAATATCAAGATAGAGAACACATAATGAAACCTATCATTCGAATCATATCAAGTCCATTACAGTGAAGTGTGCAGAATATTATGGATGTTCGATATCAACAGAGAGCACAGGGAGAGACCTATCTTAATAGCTATATATCAAGTTTATACAGTGAAGTGTGGAGAATCTATGAAGCTAACCTGTTTAGCATCAAGATAGAGAACACATAGAGAAACTTGTGATTCTATGTATGCAGAATATACGGATGTTTGGTATCAAGAGAGAGAACAGAGAGAGGCATACCTTTAGAGCTATATATCAACTCTATTCAGTGAAGTGTGGAGAATCTATGAAGCTAACATGTTTAGCTCAAGATAGAGAACACTGAGAGATACCTATCTTGCAAGTCCATTACAGTGAAGTGTGCAGAATATATGGATGTTTGGTATCAAGAGAGAGCACTTAGAGAGTCCTATCTTAATAGCTATACATCAAGTCTATTCAGCGAAGTGTGGATAAACTACGAAGCTAACATGTTTAGCATCAAGTAAGAGTACAATTCATAACTGCCCTAATTAACAAGACCAAAGTCCCAGATTTTGTCAACTGATAGAGAAGGCCCTTATCTGCAACATGTCAACAGATTATCAATAAATGTAGTGGTTTTTCACTGGCAGGCCACCGCTTTGGCAACTGGAAAACGCCAGGAAAGATCGCAAACCTTACCACTTCAAATCACCATAACTTGCTAATACTTAAGTACTCAAAATTTTGGCACGTACAAAAGACAGATAATTAGAAGGGCTATCCGGTGATATAAAAATTTTCTTTTTTGGCTAAAGTGTAGAAAAGTTATGATCTTTACGGCAAAATAACAAGATTTTTGGGGGGAAAATGAGAAACATATAGACCAAATTAGGGCAAATATCAAGATAGAGAACACATAATGAAACCTATCATTCGAATCATATCAAGTCCATTACAGTGAAGTTTGCAGAATATTATGGATGTTCGATATCAACAGAGAGCACAGGGAGAGACCTATCTTAATAGCTATATATCAAGTTTATACAGTGAAGTGTGGAGAATCTATGAAGCTAACCTGTTTAGCATCAAGATAGAGAACACATAGAGAAACCTATCTTGTGATTCTATGTATGCAGAATATACGGATGTTTGGTATCAAGAGAGAGAACAGAGAGAGGCCTACCTTTAGAGCTATATATCAAGTCTATTCAGTGAAGTGTGGAGAATCTATGAAGCTAACATGTTTAGCTCAAGATAGAGAACACTGAGAGATACCTATCTTGCAAGTCCATTGCAGTGAAGTGTGCAGAATATATGGATGTTTGGTATCAAGAGAGAGCACTTAGAGAGTCCTATCTTAATAGCTATACATCAAGTCTATTCAGCGAAGTGTGGATAATCTACGAAGCTAACATGTTTAGCATCAAGTAAGAGTACAATTCATAACTGCCCTAATTAACAAGACCAAAGTCCCAGATTTTGTCAACTGATAGAGAAGGCCCTTATCTGCAACATGTCAACAGATTATCAATAAATGTAGTGGTTTTTCACTGGCAGGCCACCGCTTTGGCAACTGGAAAACGCCAGGAAAGATCGCAAACCTTACCACTTCAAATCACCATAACTTGCTAATACTTAGAGTACTCAAACTTTTGGCACGTACAAAAGACAGATAATTAGAAGGGCTATCCGGTGATATAAAAATTATCTTTTTTGGGTAAAGTGTAGAAAAGTTATGAGCTTTACGGCAAAATAACAAGATTTTTTGGGGGAAAAATGAGAAACATATAGACCAAATTAGGGCAAATATCAAGATAGAGAACACATAATGAAAATGAAACCTATCATTCGAATCATATCAAGTCCATTACAGTGAAGTGTGCAGAATATTATGGATGTTCGATATCAACAGAGCACAGGGAGAGACCTATCTTAATAGCTATATATCAAGTTTATACAGTGAAGTGTGGAGAATCTATGAAGCTAACCTGTTTAGCATCAAGATAGAGAACACATAGAGAAACCTATCTTGTGATTCTATGTATGCAGAATATACGGATGTTTGGTATCAAGAGAGAGAACAGAGAGAGGCCTACCTTTAGAGCTATATATCAACTCTATTCAGTGAAGTGTGGAGAATCTATGAAGCTAACATGTTTAGCTCAAGATAGAGAACACTGAGAGATACCTATCTTGCAAGTCGATTACAGTGAAGTGTGCAGAATATATGGATGTTTGGTATCAAGTGAGAGCACTTAGAGAGTCCTATCTTAATAGCTATACATCAAGTCTATTCAGTGAAGTGTGGATAATCTACAAAGCTAACATGTTTAGCATCAAGTAAGAGTACAATTCATAACTGCCCTAATTAACAAGACCAAAGTCCCAGATTTTGTCAACTGATAGAGAAGGCCCTTATCTGCAACATGTCAACAGATTATCAATAAATGTAGTGGTTTTTCACTGGCAGGCCACCGCTTTGGCAACTGGAAAACGCCAGGAAAGATCGCAAACCTTACCACTTCAAATCACCATAACTTGCTAATACTTAGAGTACTCAAAATTTTGGCACGTACAAAAGACAGATAATTAGAAGGGCTATCCGTGGTATAAAAATTTTCTTTTTTGGGTAAAGTGTAGAAAAGTTATGAGCTTTACGGCAAAATAACAAGATTTTTGGGGAAAAAATGAGAAACATATAGACCAAATTAGGGCAAATATCAAGATAGAGAACACATAATGAAACCTATCATTCGAATCATATCAAGTCCATTACAGTGAAGTGTGCAGAATATTATGGATGTTCGATATCAACAGAGAGCACAGGGAGAGACCTATCTTAATAGCTATATATCAAGTTTATACAGTGAAGTGTGGAGAATCTATGAAGCTAACCTGTTTAGCATCAAGATAGAGAACACATAGAGAAACCTATCTTGTGATTCTATGTATGCAGAATATACGGATGTTTGGTATCAAGAGAGAGAACAGAGAGAGGCCTACCTTTAGAGCTATATATCAAGTCTATTCAGTGAAGTGTGGAGAATCTATGAAGCTAACATGTTTAGCTCAAGATAGAGAACACTGAGAGATACCTATCTTGCAAGTCCATTACAGTGAAGTGTGCAGAATATATGGATGTTTGGTATCAAGAGAGAGCACTTAGAGAGTCCTATCTTAATAGCTATACATCAAGTCTATTCAGCGAAGTGTGGATAATCTACGAAGCTAACATGTTTAGCATCAAGTAAGAGTACAATTCATAACTGCCCTAATTAACAAGACCAAAGTCCCAGATTTTGTCAACTGATAGAGAAGGCCCTTATCTGCAACATGTCAACAGATTATCAATAAATGTAGTGGTTTTTCACTGGCAGGCCACCGCTTTGGCAACTGGAAAACGCCAGGAAAGATCGCAAACCTTACCACTTCAAATCACCATAACTTGCTAATACTTAGAGTACTCAAAATTTTGGCACGTACAAAAGACAGATAATTAGAAGGGCTATCCGGTGATATAAAAATTTTCTTTTTTGGGTAAAGTGTAGAAAAGTTATGAGCTTTAAGGCAAAATAACAAGATTTTGGGGGGGGAAATGGGAAATGAGAAACATATAGACCAAATTAGGGCAAATATCAAGATAGAGAACACATAATGAAACCTATCATTCGAATCATATCAAGTCCATTACAGTGAAGTGTGCAGAATATTATGGATGTTTGATATCAACAGAGAGCACAGGGAGAGACCTATCTTAATAGCTATATATCAAGTTTATACAGTGAAGTGTGGAGAATCTATGAAGCTAACCTGTTTAGCATCAAGATAGAGAACACATAGAGAAACCTATCTTGTGATTCTATGTATGCAGAATATACGGATGTTTGGTATCAAGAGAGAGAACAGAGAGAGGCCTACCTTTAGAGCTATATATCAAGTCTATTCAGTGAAGTGTGGAGAATCTATGAAGCTAACATGTTTAGCTCAAGATAGAGAACACTGAGAGATACCTATCTTGCAAGTCCATTGCAGTGAAGTGTGCAGAATATATGGATGTTTGGTATCAAGAGAGAGCACTTAGAGAGTCCTATCTTAATAGCTATACATCAAGTCTATTCAGCGAAGTGTGGATAATCTACGAAGCTAACATGTTTAGCATCAAGTAAGAGTACAATTCATAACTGCCCTAATTAACAAGACCAAAGTCCCAGATTTTGTCAACTGATAGAGAAGGCCCTTATCTGCAACATGTCAACAGATTATCAATAAATGTACTGGTTTTTCACTGGCAGGCCACCGCTTTGGCAACTGGAAAACGCCAGGAAAGATCGCAAACCTTACCACTTCAAATCACCATAACTTGCTAATACTTAGAGTACTCAAACTTTTGGCACGTACAAAAGACAGATAATTAGAAGGGCTATCCGGTGATATAAAAATTATCTTTTTTGGGTAAAGTGTAGAAAAGTTATGAGCTTTACGGCAAAATAACAAGATTTTTGGGGGAAAAATGAGAAACATATAGACCAAATTAGGGCAAATATCAAGATAGAGAACACATAATGAAACCTATCATTCGAATCATATCAAGTCCATTACAGTGAAGTGTGCAGAATATTATGGATGTTCGATATCAACAGAGAGCACAGGGAGAGACCTATCTTAATAGCTATATATCAAGTTTATACAGTGAAGTGTGGAGAATCTATGAAGCTAACCTGTTTAGCATCAAGATAGAGAACACATAGAGAAACTTGTGATTCTATGTATGCAGAATATACGGATGTTTGGTATCAAGAGAGAGAACAGAGAGAGGCATACCTTTAGAGCTATATATCAACTCTATTCAGTGAAGTGTGGAGAATCTATGAAGCTAACATGTTTAGCTCAAGATAGAGAACACTGAGAGATACCTATCTTGCAAGTCCATTACAGTGAAGTGTGCAGAATATATGGATGTTTGGTATCAAGAGAGAGCACTTAGAGAGTCCTATCTTAATAGCTATACATCAAGTCTATTCAGCGAAGTGTGGATAAACTACGAAGCTAACATGTTTAGCATCAAGTAAGAGTACAATTCATAACTGCCCTAATTAACAAGACCAAAGTCCCAGATTTTGTCAACTGATAGAGAAGGCCCTTATCTGCAACATGTCAACAGATTATCAATAAATGTAGTGGTTTTTCACTGGCAGGCCACCGCTTTGGCAACTGGAAAACGCCAGGAAAGATCGCAAACCTTACCACTTCAAATCACCATAACTTGCTAATACTTAAGTACTCAAAATTTTGGCACGTACAAAAGACAGATAATTAGAAGGGCTATCCGGTGATATAAAAATTTTCTTTTTTGGCTAAAGTGTAGAAAAGTTATGATCTTTACGGCAAAATAACAAGATTTTTGGGGGGAAAATGAGAAACATATAGACCAAATTAGGGCAAATATCAAGATAGAGAACACATAATGAAACCTATCATTCGAATCATATCAAGTCCATTACAGTGAAGTGTGCAGAATATTATGGATGTTCGATATCAACAGAGAGCACAGGGAGAGACCTATCTTAATAGCTATATATCAAGTTTATACAGTGAAGTGTGGAGAATCTATGAAGCTAACCTGTTTAGCATCAAGATAGAGAACACATAGAGAAACCTATCTTGTGATTCTATGTATGCAGAATATACGGATGTTTGGTATCAAGAGAGAGAACAGAGAGAGGCCTACCTTTAGAGCTATATATCAAGTCTATTCAGTGAAGTGTGGAGAATCTATGAAGCTAACATGTTTAGCTCAAGATAGAGAACACTGAGAGATACCTATCTTGCAAGTCCATTACAGTGAAGTGTGCAGAATATATGGATGTTTGGTATCAAGAGAGAGCACTTAGAGAGTCCTATCTTAATAGCTATACATCAAGTCTATTCAGCGAAGTGTGGATAATCTACGAAGCTAACATGTTTAGCATCAAGTAAGAGTACAATTCATAACTGCCCTAATTAACAAGACCAAAGTCCCAGATTTTGTCAACTGATAGAGAAGGCCCTTATCTGCAACATGTCAACAGATTATCAATAAATGTAGTGGTTTTTCACTGGCAGGCCACCGCTTTGGCAACTGGAAAACGCCAGGAAAGATCGCAAACCTTACCACTTCAAATCACCATAACTTGCTAATACTTAGAGTACTCAAAATTTTGGCACGTACAAAAGACAGATAATTAGAAGGGCTATCCGGTGATATAAAAATTTTCTTTTTTGGGTAAAGTGTAGAAAAGTTATGAGCTTTAAGGCAAAATAACAAGATTTTGGGGGGGGAAATGGGAAATGAGAAACATATAGACCAAATTAGGGCAAATATCAAGATAGAGAACACATAATGAAACCTATCATTCGAATCATATCAAGTCCATTACAGTGAAGTGTGCAGAATATTATGGATGTTTGATATCAACAGAGAGCACAGGGAGAGACCTATCTTAATAGCTATATATCAAGTTTATACAGTGAAGTGTGGAGAATCTATGAAGCTAACCTGTTTAGCATCAAGATAGAGAACACATAGAGAAACCTATCTTGTGATTCTATGTATGCAGAATATACGGATGTTTGGTATCAAGAGAGAGAACAGAGAGAGGCCTACCTTTAGAGCTATATATCAAGTCTATTCAGTGAAGTGTGGAGAATCTATGAAGCTAACATGTTTAGCTCAAGATAGAGAACACTGAGAGATACCTATCTTGCAAGTCCATTGCAGTGAAGTGTGCAGAATATATGGATGTTTGGTATCAAGAGAGAGCACTTAGAGAGTCCTATCTTAATAGCTATACATCAAGTCTATTCAGCGAAGTGTGGATAATCTACGAAGCTAACATGTTTAGCATCAAGTAAGAGTACAATTCATAACTGCCCTAATTAACAAGACCAAAGTCCCAGATTTTGTCAACTGATAGAGAAGGCCCTTATCTGCAACATGTCAACAGATTATCAATAAATGTACTGGTTTTTCACTGGCAGGCCACCGCTTTGGCAACTGGAAAACGCCAGGAAAGATCGCAAACCTTACCACTTCAAATCACCATAACTTGCTAATACTTAGAGTACTCAAACTTTTGGCACGTACAAAAGACAGATAATTAGAAGGGCTATCCGGTGATATAAAAATTATCTTTTTTGGGTAAAGTGTAGAAAAGTTATGAGCTTTACGGCAAAATAACAAGATTTTTGGGGGAAAAATGAGAAACATATAGACCAAATTAGGGCAAATATCAAGATAGAGAACACATAATGAAACCTATCATTCGAATCATATCAAGTCCATTACAGTGAAGTGTGCAGAATATTATGGATGTTCGATATCAACAGAGAGCACAGGGAGAGACCTATCTTAATAGCTATATATCAAGTTTATACAGTGAAGTGTGGAGAATCTATGAAGCTAACCTGTTTAGCATCAAGATAGAGAACACATAGAGAAACTTGTGATTCTATGTATGCAGAATATACGGATGTTTGGTATCAAGAGAGAGAACAGAGAGAGGCATACCTTTAGAGCTATATATCAACTCTATTCAGTGAAGTGTGGAGAATCTATGAAGCTAACATGTTTAGCTCAAGATAGAGAACACTGAGAGATACCTATCTTGCAAGTCCATTACAGTGAAGTGTGCAGAATATATGGATGTTTGGTATCAAGAGAGAGCACTTAGAGAGTCCTATCTTAATAGCTATACATCAAGTCTATTCAGCGAAGTGTGGATAAACTACGAAGCTAACATGTTTAGCATCAAGTAAGAGTACAATTCATAACTGCCCTAATTAACAAGACCAAAGTCCCAGATTTTGTCAACTGATAGAGAAGGCCCTTATCTGCAACATGTCAACAGATTATCAATAAATGTAGTGGTTTTTCACTGGCAGGCCACCGCTTTGGCAACTGGAAAACGCCAGGAAAGATCGCAAACCTTACCACTTCAAATCACCATAACTTGCTAATACTTAAGTACTCAAAATTTTGGCACGTACAAAAGACAGATAATTAGAAGGGCTATCCGGTGATATAAAAATTTTCTTTTTTGGCTAAAGTGTAGAAAAGTTATGATCTTTACGGCAAAATAACAAGATTTTTGGGGGGAAAATGAGAAACATATAGACCAAATTAGGGCAAATATCAAGATAGAGAACACATAATGAAACCTATCATTCGAATCATATCAAGTCCATTACAGTGAAGTTTGCAGAATATTATGGATGTTCGATATCAACAGAGAGCACAGGGAGAGACCTATCTTAATAGCTATATATCAAGTTTATACAGTGAAGTGTGGAGAATCTATGAAGCTAACCTGTTTAGCATCAAGATAGAGAACACATAGAGAAACCTATCTTGTGATTCTATGTATGCAGAATATACGGATGTTTGGTATCAAGAGAGAGAACAGAGAGAGGCCTACCTTTAGAGCTATATATCAAGTCTATTCAGTGAAGTGTGGAGAATCTATGAAGCTAACATGTTTAGCTCAAGATAGAGAACACTGAGAGATACCTATCTTGCAAGTCCATTGCAGTGAAGTGTGCAGAATATATGGATGTTTGGTATCAAGAGAGAGCACTTAGAGAGTCCTATCTTAATAGCTATACATCAAGTCTATTCAGCGAAGTGTGGATAATCTACGAAGCTAACATGTTTAGCATCAAGTAAGAGTACAATTCATAACTGCCCTAATTAACAAGACCAAAGTCCCAGATTTTGTCAACTGATAGAGAAGGCCCTTATCTGCAACATGTCAACAGATTATCAATAAATGTAGTGGTTTTTCACTGGCAGGCCACCGCTTTGGCAACTGGAAAATGCCAGGAAAGATCGCAAACCTTACCACTTCAAATCACCATAACTTGCTAATACTTAGAGTACTCAAACTTTTGGCACGTACAAAAGACAGATAATTAGAAGGGCTATCCGGTGATATAAAAATTATCTTTTTTGGGTAAAGTGTAGAAAAGTTATGAGCTTTACGGCAAAATAACAAGATTTTTTGGGGGAAAAATGAGAAACATATAGACCAAATTAGGGCAAATATCAAGATAGAGAACACATAATGAAACCTATCATTCGAATCATATCAAGTCCATTACAGTGAAGTGTGCAGAATATTATGGATGTTTGATATCAACAGAGAGCACAGGGAGAGACCTATCTTAATAGCTATATATCAAGTTTATACAGTGAAGTGTGGAGAATCTATGAAGCTAACCTGTTTAGCATCAAGATAGAGAACACAGAGAAACCTATCTTGTGATTCTATGTATGCAGAATATACGGATGTTTGGTATCAAGAGAGAGAACAGAGAGAGGCCTACCTTTAGAGCTATATATCAAGTCTATTCAGTGAAGTGTGGAGAATCTATGAAGCTAACATGTTTAGCTCAAGATAGAGAACACTGAGAGATACCTATCTTGCAAGTCCATTACAGTGAAGTGTGCAGAATATATGAATGTTTGGTATCAAGAGAGAGCACTTAGAGAGTCCTATCTTAATAGCTATACATCAAGTCTATTCAGCGAAGTGTGGATAAACTACGAAGCTAACATGTTTAGCATCAAGTAAGAGTACAATTCATAACTGCCCTAATTAACAAGACCAAAGTCCCAGATTTTGTCAACTGATAGAGAAGGCCCTTATCTGCAACATGTCAACAGATTATCAATAAATGTAGTGGTTTTTCACTGGCAGGCCACCGCTTTGGCAACTGGAAAACGCCAGGAAAGATCGCAAACCTTACCACTTCAAATCACCATAACTTGCTAATACTTAAGTACTCAAAATTTTGGCACGTACAAAAGACAGATAATTAGAAGGGCTATCCGGTGATATAAAAATTTTCTTTTTTGGCCAAAGTGTAGAAAAGTTATGATCTTTACGGCAAAATAACAAGATTTTTGGGGGGAAAATGAGAAACATATAGACCAAATTAGGGCAAATATCAAGATAGAGAACACATAATGAAACCTATCATTCGAATCATATCAAGTCCATTACAGTGAAGTTTGCAGAATATTATGGATGTTCGATATCAACAGAGAGCACAGGGAGAGACCTATCTTAATAGCTATATATCAAGTTTATACAGTGAAGTGTGGAGAATCTATGAAGCTAACCTGTTTAGCATCAAGATAGAGAACACATAGAGAAACCTATCTTGTGATTCTATGTATGCAGAATATACGGATGTTTGGTATCAAGAGAGAGAACAGAGAGAGGCCTACCTTTAGAGCTATATATCAACTCTATTCAGTGAAGTGTGGAGAATCTATGAAGCTAACATGTTTAGCTCAAGATAGAGAACACTGAGAGATACCTATCTTGCAAGTCCATTACAGTGAAGTGTGCAGAATATATGGATGTTTGGTATCAAGTGAGAGCACTTAGAGAGTCCTATCTTAATAGCTATACATCAAGTCTATTCAGTGAAGTGTGGATAATCTACGAAGCTAACATGTTTAGCATCAAGTAAGAGTACAATTCATAACTGCCCTAATTAACAAGACCAAAGTCCCAGATTTTGTCAACTGATAGAGAAGGCCCTTATCTGCAACATGTCAACAGATTATCAATAAATGTAGTGGTTTTTCACTGGCAGGCCACCGCTTTGGCAACTGGAAAACGCCAGGAAAGATCGCAAACCTTACCACTTCAAATTACCATAACTTGCTAATACTTAGAGTACTCAAAATTTTGGCACGTACAAAAGATAGATAATTAGAAGGGCTATCCGGTGATATAAAAATTATCTTTTTTGGGTAAAGTGTAGAAAAGTTATGATCTTTACGGCAAAATAACAAGATTTTTGGGGAAAAAATGAGAAACATATAGACCAAATTAGGGCAATATCAAGATAGAGAACACATAATGAAACCTATCATTCGAATCATATCAAGTCCATTACAGTGAAGTGTGCAGAATATTATGGATGTTCGATATCAACAGAGAGCACAGGGAGAGACCTATCTTAATAGCTATATATCAAGTTTATACAGTGAAGTGTGGAGAATCTATGAAGCTAACCTGTTTAGCATCAAGATAGAGAACACATAGAGAAACTTGTGATTCTATGTATGCAGAATATACGGATGTTTGGTATCAAGAGAGAGAACAGAGAGAGGCATACCTTTAGAGCTATATATCAACTCTATTCAGTGAAGTGTGGAGAATCTATGAAGCTAACATGTTTAGCTCAAGATAGAGAACACTGAGAGATACCTATCTTGCAAGTCCATTACAGTGAAGTGTGCAGAATATATGGATGTTTGGTATCAAGAGAGAGCACTTAGAGAGTCCTATCTTAATAGCTATACATCAAGTCTATTCAGCGAAGTGTGGATAATCTACGAAGCTAACATGTTTAGCATCAAGTAAGAGTACAATTCATAACTGCCCTAATTAACAAGACCAAAGTCCCAGATTTTGTCAACTGATAGAGAAGGCCCTTATCTGCAACATGTCAACAGATTATCAATAAATGTAGTGGTTTTTCACTGGCAGGCCACCGCTTTGGCAACTGGAAAACGCCAGGAAAGATCGCAAACCTTACCACTTCAAATCACCATAACTTGCTAATACTTAGAGTACTCAAACTTTTGGCACGTACAAAAGACAGATAATTAGAAGGGCTATCCGGTGATATAAAAATTATCTTTTTTGGGTAAAGTGTAGAAAAGTTATGAGCTTTACGGCAAAATAACAAGATTTTTTGGGGGGAAAATGAGAAACATATAGACCAAATTAGGGCAAATATCAAGATAGAGAACACATAATGAAACCTATCATTCGAATCATATCAAGTCCATTACAGTGAAGTGTGCAGAATATTATGGATGTTTGATATCAACAGAGAGCACAGGGAGAGACCTATCTTAATAGCTATATATCAAGTTTATACAGTGAAGTGTGGAGAATCTATGAAGCTAACCTGTTTAGCATCAAGATAGAGAACACAGAGAAACCTATCTTGTGATTCTATGTATGCAGAATATACGGATGTTTGGTATCAAGAGAGAGAACAGAGAGAGGCCTACCTTTAGAGCTATATATCAAGTCTATTCAGTGAAGTGTGGAGAATCTATGAAGCTAACATGTTTAGCTCAAGATAGAGAACACTGAGAGATACCTATCTTGCAAGTCCATTACAGTGAAGTGTGCAGAATATATGGATGTTTGGTATCAAGAGAGAGCACTTAGAAGTCCTATCTTAATAGCTATACATCAAGTCTATTCAGCGAAGTGTGGATAAACTACGAAGCTAACATGTTTAGCATCAAGTAAGAGTACAATTCATAACTGCCCTAATTAACAAGACCAAAGTCCCAGATTTTGTCAACTGATAGAGAAGGCCCTTATCTGCAACATGTCAACAGATTATCAATAAATGTAGTGGTTTTTCACTGGCAGGCCACCGCTTTGGCAACTGGAAAACGCCAGGAAAGATCGCAAACCTTACCACTTCAAATCACCATAACTTGCTAATACTTAGAGTACTCAAACTTTTGGCACGTACAAAAGACAGATAATTAGAAGGGCTATCCGGTGATATAAAAATTATCTTTTTTGGGTAAAGTGTAGAAAAGTTATGAGCTTTACGGCAAAATAACAAGATTTTTTGGGGGGAAAATGAGAAACATATAGACCAAATTAGGGCAAATATCAAGATAGAGAACACATAATGAAACCTATCATTCGAATCATATCAAGTCCATTACAGTGAAGTGTGCAGAATATTATGGATGTTTGATATCAACAGAGAGCACAGGGAGAGACCTATCTTAATAGCTATATATCAAGTTTATACAGTGAAGTGTGGAGAATCTATGAAGCTAACCTGTTTAGCATCAAGATAGAGAACACAGAGAAACCTATCTTGTGATTCTATGTATGCAGAATATACGGATGTTTGGTATCAAGAGAGAGAACAGAGAGAGGCCTACCTTTAGAGCTATATATCAAGTCTATTCAGTGAAGTGTGGAGAATCTATGAAGCTAACATGTTTAGCTCAAGATAGAGAACACTGAGAGATACCTATCTTGCAAGTCCATTACAGTGAAGTGTGCAGAATATATGGATGTTTGGTATCAAGAGAGAGCACTTAGAGAGTCCTATCTTAATAGCTATACATCAAGTCTATTCAGCGAAGTGTGGATAAACTACGAAGCTAACATGTTTAGCATCAAGTAAGAGTACAATTCATAACTGCCCTAATTAACAAGACCAAAGTCCCAGATTTTGTCAACTGATAGAGAAGGCCCTTATCTGCAACATGTCAACAGATTATCAATAAATGTAGTGGTTTTTCACTGGCAGGCCACCGCTTTGGCAACTGGAAAACGCCAGGAAAGATCGCAAACCTTACCACTTCAAATCACCATAACTTGCTAATACTTAAGTACTCAAAATTTTGGCACGTACAAAAGACAGATAATTAGAAGGGCTATCCGGTGATATAAAAATTTTCTTTTTTGGCTAAAGTGTAGAAAAGTTATGATCTTTACGGCAAAATAACAAGATTTTTGGGGGGAAAATGAGAAACATATAGACCAAATTAGGGCAAATATCAAGATAGAGAACACATAATGAAACCTATCATTCGAATCATATCAAGTCCATTACAGTGAAGTTTGCAGAATATTATGGATGTTCGATATCAACAGAGAGCACAGGGAGAGACCTATCTTAATAGCTATATATCAAGTTTATACAGTGTAGTGTGGAGAATCTATGAAGCTAACCTGTTTAGCATCAAGATAGAGAACACATAGAGAAACCTATCTTGTGATTCTATGTATGCAGAATATACGGATGTTTGGTATCAAGAGAGAGAACAGAGAGAGGCCTACCTTTAGAGCTATATATCAACTCTATTCAGTGAAGTGTGGAGAATCTATGAAGCTAACATGTTTAGCTCAAGATAGAGAACACTGAGAGATACCTATCTTGCAAGTCCATTACAGTGAAGTGTGCAGAATATATGGATGTTTGGTATCAAGTGAGAGCACTTAGAGAGTCCTATCTTAATAGCTATACATCAAGTCTATTCAGTGAAGTGTGGATAATCTACGAAGCTAACATGTTTAGCATCAAGTAAGAGTACAATTCATAACTGCCCTAATTAACAAGACCAAAGTCCCAGATTTTGTCAACTGATAGAGAAGGCCCTTATCTGCAACATGTCAACAGATTATCAATAAATGTAGTGGTTTTTCACTGGCAGGCCACCGCTTTGGCAACTGGAAAACGCCAGGAAAGATCGCAAACCTTACCACTTCAAATTACCATAACTTGCTAATACTTAGAGTACTCAAAATTTTGGCACGTACAAAAGACAGATAATTAGAAGGGCTATCCGGTGATATAAAAATTATCTTTTTTGGGTAAAGTGTAGAAAAGTTATGATCTTTACGGCAAAATAACAAGATTTTGGGGGAAAAAATGAGAAACATATAGACCAAATTAGGGCAAATATCAAGATAGAGAACACATAATGAAACCTATCATTCGAATCATATCAAGTCCATTACAGTAAAGTGTGCAGAATATTATGGATGTTCGATATCAACAGAGAGCACAGGGAGAGACCTATCTTAATAGCTATATATCAAGTTTATACAGTGAAGTGTGGAGAATCTATGAAGCTAACCTGTTTAGCATCAAGATAGAGAACACATAGAGAAACCTATCTTGTGATTCTATGTATGCAGAATATACGGATGTTTGGTATCAAGAGAGAGAACAGAGAGAGGCCTACCTTTAGAGCTATATATCAACTCTATTCAGTGAAGTGTGGAGAATCTATGAAGCTAACATGTTTAGCTCAAGATAGAGAACACTGAGAGATACCTATCTTGCAAGTCCATTACAGTGAAGTGTGCAGAATATATGGATGTTTGGTATCAAGTGAGAGCACTTAGAGAGTCCTATCTTAATAGCTATACATCAAGTCTATTCAGTGAAGTGTGGATAATCTACGAAGCTAACATGTTTAGCATCAAGTAAGAGTACAATTCATAACTGCCCTAATTAACAAGACCAAAGTCCCAGATTTTGTCAACTGATAGAGAAGGCCCTTATCTGCAACATGTCAACAGATTATCAATAAATGTAGTGGTTTTTCACTGGCAGGCCACCGCTTTGGCAACTGGAAAACGCCAGGAAAGATCGCAAACCTTACCACTTCAAATTACCATAACTTGCTAATACTTAGAGTACTCAAAATTTTGGCACGTACAAAAGACAGATAATTAGAAGGGCTATCCGGTGATATAAAAATTATCTTTTTTGGGTAAAGTGTAGAAAAGTTATGATCTTTACGGCAAAATAACAAGATTTTTGGGGAAAAAATGAGAAACATATAGACCAAATTAGGGCAAATATCAAGATAGAGAACACATAATGAAACCTATCATTCGAATCATATCAAGTCCATTACAGTGAAGTGTGCAGAATATTATGGATGTTCGATATCAACAGAGAGCACAGGGAGAGACCTATCTTAATAGCTATATATCAAGTTTATACAGTGAAGTGTGGAGAATCTATGAAGCTAACCTGTTTAGCATCAAGATAGAGAACACATAGAGAAACTTGTGATTCTATGTATGCAGAATATACGGATGTTTGGTATCAAGAGAGAGAACAGAGAGAGGCATACCTTTAGAGCTATATATCAACTCTATTCAGTGAAGTGTGGAGAATCTATGAAGCTAACATGTTTAGCTCAAGATAGAGAACACTGAGAGATACCTATCTTGCAAGTCCATTACAGTGAAGTGTGCAGAATATATGGATGTTTGGTATCAAGAGAGAGCACTTAGAGAGTCCTATCTTAATAGCTATACATCAAGTCTATTCAGTGAAGTGTGGATAATCTACGAAGCTAACATGTTTAGCATCAAGTAAGAGTACAATTCATAACTGCCCTAATTAACAAGACCAAAGTCCCAGATTTTGTCAACTGATAGAGAAGGCCCTTATCTGCAACATGTCAACAGATTATCAATAAATGTAGTGGTTTTTCACTGGCAGGCCACCGCTTTGGCAACTGGAAAACGCCAGGAAAGATCGCAAACCTTACCACTTCAAATCACCATAACTTGCTAATACTTAGAGTACTCAAAATTTTGGCACGTACAAAAGACAGATAATTAGAAGGGCTATCCGGTGATATAAAAATTATCTTTTTTGGGTAAAGTGTAGAAAAGTTATGAGCTTTACGGCAAAATAACAAGATTTTTTGGGGGGAAAATGAGAAACATATAGACCAAATTAGGGCAAATATCAAGATAGAGAACACATAATGAAACCTATCATTCGAATCATATCAAGTCCATTACAGTGAAGTGTGCAGAATATTATGGATGTTTGATATCAACAGAGAGCACAGGGAGAGACCTATCTTAATAGCTATATATCAAGTTTATACAGTGAAGTGTGGAGAATCTATGAAGCTAACCTGTTTAGCATCAAGATAGAGAACACAGAGAAACCTATCTTGTGATTCTATGTATGCAGAATATACGGATGTTTGGTATCAAGAGAGAGAACAGAGAGAGGCCTACCTTTAGAGCTATATATCAAGTCTATTCAGTGAAGTGTGGAGAATCTATGAAGCTAACATGTTTAGCTCAAGATAGAGAACACTGAGAGATACCTATCTTGCAAGTCCATTACAGTGAAGTGTGCAGAATATATGGATGTTTGGTATCAAGAGAGAGCACTTAGAGAGTCCTATCTTAATAGCTATACATCAAGTCTATTCAGCGAAGTGTGGATAAACTACGAAGCTAACATGTTTAGCATCAAGTAAGAGTACAATTCATAACTGCCCTAATTAACAAGACCAAAGTCCCAGATTTTGTCAACTGATAGAGAAGGCCCTTATCTGTAACATGTCAACAGATTATCAATAAATGTAGTGGTTTTTCACTGGCAGGCCACCACTTTGGCAACTGGAAAACGCCAGGAAAGATCGCAAACCTTACCACTTCAAATCACCATAACTTGCTAATACTTAAGTACTCAAAATTTTGGCACGTACAAAAGACAGATAATTAGAAGGGCTATCCGGTGATATAAAAATTTTCTTTTTTGGCTAAAGTGTAGAAAAGTTATGATCTTTACGGCAAAATAACAAGATTTTTGGGGGGGAAATGAGACACATATAGACCAAATTAGGGCAAATATCAAGATAGAGAACACATAATGAAACCTATCATTCGAATCATATCAAGTCCATTACAGTGAAGTGTGCAGAATATTATGAATGTTCGATATCAACAGAGAGCACAGGGAGAGACCTATCTTAATAGCTATATATCAAGTTTATACAGTGAAGTGTGGAGAATCTATGAAGCTAACCTGTTTAGCATCAAGATAGAGAACACATAGAGAAACTTGTGATTCTATGTATGCAGAATATACGGATGTTTGGTATCAAGAGAGAGAACAGAGAGAGGCATACCTTTAGAGCTATATATCAACTCTATTCAGTGAAGTGTGGAGAATCTATGAAGCTAACATGTTTAGCTCAAGATAGAGAACACTGAGAGATACCTATCTTGCAAGTCCATTACAGTGAAGTGTGCAGAATATATGGATGTTTGGTATCAAGAGAGAGCACTTAGAGAGTCCTATCTTAATAGCTATACATCAAGTCTATTCAGTGAAGTGTGGATAATCTATGAAGCTAACATGTTTAGCATCAAGTAAGAGTACAATTCATAACTGCCCTAATTAACAAGACCAAAGTCCCAGATTTTGTCAACTGATAGAGAAGGCCCTTATCTGCAACATGTCAACAGATTATCAATAAATGTAGTGGTTTTTCACTGGCAGGCCACCGCTTTGGCAACTGGAAAACGCCAGGAAAGATCGCAAACCTTACCACTTCAAATCACCATAACTTGCTAATACTTAGAGTACTCAAAATTTTGGCACGTACAAAAGACAGATAATTAGAAGGGCTATCCGGTGATATAAAAATTATCTTTTTTGGGTAAAGTGTACAAAAGTTATGAGCTTTACGGCAAAATAACAAGATTTTGGGGGGGGAAATGAGAAACATATAGACCAAATTAGGGCAAATATCAAGATAGAGAACACATAATGAAACCTATCATTCGAATCATATCAAGTCCATTACAGTGAAGTGTGCAGAATATTATGGATGTTTGATATCAACAGAGAGCACAGGGAGAGACCTATCTTAATAGCTATATATCAAGTTTATACAGTGAAGTGTGGAGAATCTATGAAGCTAACCTGTTTAGCATCAAGATAGAGAACACATAGAGAAACCTATCTTGTGATTCTATGTATGCAGAATATACGGATGTTTGGTATCAAGAGAGAGAACAGAGAGAGGCCTACCTTTAGAGGTATATATCAAGTTTATTCAGTGAAGTGTGGAGAATCTATGAAGCTAACATGTTTAGCTCAAGATAGAGAACACTGAGAGATACCTATCTTGCAAGTCCATTGCAGTGAAGTGTGCAGAATATATGGATGTTTGGTATCAAGAGAGAGCACTTAGAGAGTCCTATCTTAATAGCTATACATCAAGTCTATTCAGTGAAGTGTGGATAATCTACGAAGCTAACATGTTTAGCATCAAGTAAGAGTACAATTCATAACTGCCCTAATTAACAAGACCAAAGTCCCAGATTTTGTCAACTGATAGAGAAGGCCCTTATCTGCAACATGTCAACAGATTATCAATAAATGTAGTGGTTTTTCACTGGCAGGCCACCGCTTTGGCAACTGGAAAACGCCAGGAAAGATCGCAAACCTTACCACTTCAAATCACCATAACTTGCTAATACTTAGAGTACTCAAAATTTTGGCACGTACAAAAGACAGATAATTAGAAGGGCTATCCGGTGATATAAAAATTATCTTTTTTGGGTAAAGTGTAGAAAAGTTATGAGCTTTACGGCAAAATAACAAGATTTTTTGGGGGGAAAATGAGAAACATATAGACCAAATTAGGGCAAATATCAAGATAGAGAACACATAATGAAACCTATCATTCGAATCATATCAAGTCCATTACAGTGAAGTGTGCAGAATATTATGGATGTTCGATATCAACAGAGAGCACAGGGAGAGACCTATCTTAATAGCTATATATCAAGTTTATACAGTGAAGTGTGGAGAATCTATGAAGCTAACCTGTTTAGCATCAAGATAGAGAACACATAGAGAAACTTGTGATTCTATGTATGCAGAATATACGGATGTTTGGTATCAAGAGAGAGAACAGAGAGAGGCATACCTTTAGAGCTATATATCAACTCTATTCAGTGAAGTGTGGAGAATCTATGAAGCTAACATGTTTAGCTCAAGATAGAGAACACTGAGAGATACCTATCTTGCAAGTCCATTACAGTGAAGTGTGCAGAATATATGGATGTTTGGTATCAAGAGAGAGCACTTAGAGAGTCCTATCTTAATAGCTATACATCAAGTCTATTCAGTGAAGTGTGGATAATCTACGAAGCTAACATGTTTAGCATCAAGTAAGAGTACAATTCATAACTGCCCTAATTAACAAGACCAAAGTCCCAGATTTTGTCAACTGATAGAGAAGGCCCTTATCTGCAACATGTCAACAGATTATCAATAAATGTAGTGGTTTTTCACTGGCAGGCCACCGCTTTGGCAACTGGAAAACGCCAGGAAAGATCGCAAACCTTACCACTTCAAATCACCATAACTTGCTAATACTTAGAGTACTCAAAATTTTGGCACGTACAAAAGACAGATAATTAGAAGGGCTATCCGGTGATATAAAAATTATCTTTTTTGGCTAAAGTGTAGAAAAGTTATGAGCTTTACGGCAAAATAACAAGATTTTTTGGGGGGAAAATGAGAAACATATAGACCAAATTAGGGCAAATATCAAGATAGAGAACACATAATGAAACCTATCATTCGAATCATATCAAGTCCATTACAGTGAAGTGTGCAGAATATTATGGATGTTTGATATCAACAGAGAGCACAGGGAGAGACCTATCTTAATAGCTATATATCAAGTTTATACAGTGAAGTGTGGAGAATCTATGAAGCTAACCTGTTTAGCATCAAGATAGAGAACACAGAGAAACCTATCTTGTGATTCTATGTATGCAGAATATACGGATGTTTGGTATCAAGAGAGAGAACAGAGAGAGGCCTACCTTTAGAGCTATATATCAAGTCTATTCAGTGAAGTGTGGAGAATCTATGAAGCTAACATGTTTAGCTCAAGATAGAGAACACTGAGAGATACCTATCTTGCAAGTCCATTACAGTGAAGTGTGCAGAATATATGGATGTTTGGTATCAAGAGAGAGCACTTAGAGAGTCCTATCTTAATAGCTATACATCAAGTCTATTCAGCGAAGTGTGGATAAACTACGAAGCTAACATGTTTAGCATCAAGTAAGAGTACAATTCATAACTGCCCTAATTAACAAGACCAAAGTCCCAGATTTTGTCAACTGATAGAGAAGGCCCTTATCTGCAACATGTCAACAGATTATCAATAAATGTAGTGGTTTTTCACTGGCAGGCCACCGCTTTGGCAACTGGAAAACGCCAGGAAAGATCGCAAACCTTACCACTTCAAATCACCATAACTTGCTAATACTTAAGTACTCAAAATTTTGGCACGTACAAAAGACAGATAATTAGAAGGGCTATCCGGTGATATAAAAATTTTCTTTTTTGGCTAAAGTGTAGAAAAGTTATGATCTTTACGGCAAAATAACAAGATTTTTGGGGGGAAAATGAGACACATATAGACCAAATTAGGGCAAATATCAAGATAGAGAACACATAATGAAACCTATCATTCGAATCATATCAAGTCCATTACAGTGAAGTGTGCAGAATATTATGAATGTTCGATATCAACAGAGAGCACAGGGAGAGACCTATCTTAATAGCTATATATCAAGTTTATACAGTGAAGTGTGGAGAATCTATGAAGCTAACCTGTTTAGCATCAAGATAGAGAACACATAGAGAAACTTGTGATTCTATGTATGCAGAATATACGGATGTTTGGTATCAAGAGAGAGAACAGAGAGAGGCATACCTTTAGAGCTATATATCAACTCTATTCAGTGAAGTGTGGAGAATCTATGAAGCTAACATGTTTAGCTCAAGATAGAGAACACTGAGAGATACCTATCTTGCAAGTCCATTACAGTGAAGTGTGCAGAATATATGGATGTTTGGTATCAAGAGAGAGCACTTAGAGAGTCCTATCTTAATAGCTATACATCAAGTCTATTCAGTGAAGTGTGGATAATCTACGAAGCTAACATGTTTAGCATCAAGTAAGAGTACAATTCATAACTGCCCTAATTAACAAGACCAAAGTCCCAGATTTTGTCAACTGATAGAGAAGGCCCTTATCTGCAACATGTCAACAGATTATCAATAAATGTAGTGGTTTTTCACTGGCAGGCCACCGCTTTGGCAACTGGAAAACGCCAGGAAAGATCGCAAACCTTACCACTTCAAATCACCATAACTTGCTAATACTTAGAGTACTCAAAATTTTGGCACGTACAAAAGACAGATAATTAGAAGGGCTATCCGGTGATATAAAAATTATCTTTTTGGGGTAAAGTGTAGAAAAGTTATGAGCTTTACGGCAAAATAACAAGATTTTGGGGGGGGAAATGAGAAACATATAGACCAAATTAGGGCAAATATCAAGATAGAGAACACATAATGAAACCTATCATTCGAATCATATCAAGTCCATTACAGTGAAGTGTGCAGAATATTATGGATGTTTGATATCAACAGAGAGCACAGGGAGAGACCTATCTTAATAGCTATATATCAAGTTTATACAGTGAAGTGTGGAGAATCTATGAAGCTAACCTGTTTAGCATCAAGATAGAGAACACATAGAGAAACCTATCTTGTGATTCTATGTATGCAGAATATACGGATGTTTGGTATCAAGAGAGAGAACAGAGAGAGGCCTACCTTTAGAGCTATATATCAAGTTTATTCAGTGAAGTGTGGAGAATCTATGAAGCTAACATGTTTAGCTCAAGATAGAGAACACTGAGAGATACCTATCTTGCAAGTCCATTGCAGTGAAGTGTGCAGAATATATGGATGTTTGGTATCAAGAGAGAGCACTTAGAGAGTCCTATCTTAATAGCTATACATCAAGTCTATTCAGTGAAGTGTGGATAATCTACGAAACTAACATGTTTAGCATCAAGTAAGAGTACAATTCATAACTGCCCTAATTAACAAGACCAAAGTCCCAGATTTTGTCAACTGATAGAGAAGGCCCTTATCTGCAACATGTCAACAGATTATCAATAAATGTAGTGGTTTTTCACTGGCAGGCCACCGCTTTGGCAACTGGAAAACGCCAGGAAAGATCGCAAACCTTACCACTTCAAATCACCATAACTTGCTAATACTTAGAGTACTCAAAATTTTGGCACGTACAAAAGACAGATAATTAGAAGGGCTATCCGGTGATATAAAAATTATCTTTTTTGGGTAAAGTGTAGAAAAGTTATGAGCTTTACGGCAAAATAACAAGATTTTTGGGGAAAAAATGAGAAACATATAGACCAAATTAGGGCAAATATCAAGATAGAGAACACATAATGAAACCTATCATTCGAATCATATCAAGTCCATTACAGTGAAGTGTGCAGAATATTATGGATGTTCGATATCAACAGAGAGCACAGGGAGAGACCTATCTTAATAGTTATATATCAAGTTTATACAGTGAAGTGTGGAGAATCTATGAAGCTAACCTGTTTAGCATCAAGATAGAGAACACATAGAGAAACTTGTGATTCTATGTATGCAGAATATACGGATGTTTGGTATCAAGAGAGAGAACAGAGAGAGGCATACCTTTAGAGCTATATATCAACTCTATTCAGTGAAGTGTGGAGAATCTATGAAGCTAACATGTTTAGCTCAAGATAGAGAACACTGAGAGATACCTATCTTGCAAGTCCATTACAGTGAAGTGTGCAGAATATATGGATGTTTGGTATCAAGAGAGAGCACTTAGAGAGTCCTATCTTAATAGCTATACATCAAGTCTATTCAGCGAAGTGTGGATAAACTACGAAGCTAACATGTTTAGCATCAAGTAAGAGTACAATTCATAACTGCCCTAATTAACAAGACCAAAGTCCCAGATTTTGTCAACTGATAGAGAAGGCCCTTATCTGCAACATGTCAACAGATTATCAATAAATGTAGTGGTTTTTCACTGGCAGGCCACCGCTTTGGCAACTGGAAAACGCCAGGAAAGATCGCAAACCTTACCACTTCAAATCACCATAACTTGCTAATACTTAAGTACTCAAAATTTTGGCACGTACAAAAGACAGATAATTAGAAGGGCTATCCGGTGATATAAAAATTTTCTTTTTTGGCTAAAGTGTAGAAAAGTTATGATCTTTACGGCAAAATAACAAGATTTTTGGGGGGAAAATGAGACACATATAGACCAAATTAGGGCAAATATCAAGATAGAGAACACATAATGAAACCTATCATTCGAATCATATCAAGTCCATTACAGTGAAGTGTGCAGAATATTATGAATGTTCGATATCAACAGAGAGCACAGGGAGAGACCTATCTTAATAGCTATATATCAAGTTTATACAGTGAAGTGTGGAGAATCTATGAAGCTAACCTGTTTAGCATCAAGATAGAGAACACATAGAGAAACTTGTGATTCTATGTATGCAGAATATACGGATGTTTGGTATCAAGAGAGAGAACAGAGAGAGGCATACCTTTAGAGCTATATATCAACTCTATTCAGTGAAGTGTGGAGAATCTATGAAGCTAACATGTTTAGCTCAAGATAGAGAACACTGAGAGATACCTATCTTGCAAGTCCATTACAGTGAAGTGTGCAGAATATATGGATGTTTGGTATCAAGAGAGAGCACTTAGAGAGTCCTATCTTAATAGCTATACATCAAGTCTATTCAGCGAAGTGTGGATAATCTACGAAGCTAACATGTTTAGCATCAAGTAAGAGTACAATTCATAACTGCCCTAATTAACAAGACCAAAGTCCCAGATTTTGTCAACTGATAGAGAAGGCCCTTATCTGCAACATGTCAACAGATTATCAATAAATGTAGTGGTTTTTCACTGGCAGGCCACCGCTTTGGCAACTGGAAAACGCCAGGAAAGATCGCAAACCTTACCACTTCAAATCACCATAACTTGCTAATACTTAAGTACTCAAAATTTTGGCACGTACAAAAGACAGATAATTAGAAGGGCTATCCGGTGATATAAAAATTTTCTTTTTTGGCTAAAGTGTAGAAAAGTTATGATCTTTACGGCAAAATAACAAGATTTTTGGGGGGAAAATGAGACACATATAGACCAAATTAGGGCAAATATCAAGATAGAGAACACATAATGAAACCTATCATTCGAATCATATCAAGTCCATTACAGTGAAGTGTGCAGAATATTATGAATGTTCGATATCAACAGAGAGCACAGGGAGAGACCTATCTTAATAGCTATATATCAAGTTTATACAGTGAAGTGTGGAGAATCTATGAAGCTAACCTGTTTAGCATCAAGATAGAGAACACATAGAGAAACCTATCTTGTGATTCTATGTATGCAGAATATACGGATGTTTGGTATCAAGAGAGAGAACAGAGAGAGGCCTACCTTTAGAGCTATATATCAAGTTTATTCAGTGAAGTGTGGAGAATCTATGAAGCTAACATGTTTAGCTCAAGATAGAGAACACTGAGAGATACCTATCTTGCAAGTCCATTGCAGTGAAGTGTGCAGAATATATGGATGTTTGGTATCAAGAGAGAGCACTTAGAGAGTCCTATCTTAATAGCTATACATCAAGTCTATTCAGTGAAGTGTGGATAATCTACGAAGCTAACATGTTTAGCATCAAGTAAGAGTACAATTCATAACTGCCCTAATTAACAAGACCAAAGTCCCAGATTTTGTCAACTGATAGAGAAGGCCCTTATCTGCAACATGTCAACAGATTATCAATAAATGTAGTGGTTTTTCACTGGCAGGCCACCGCTTTGGCAACTGGAAAACGCCAGGAAAGATCGCAAACCTTACCACTTCAAATCACCATAACTTGCTAATACTTAGAGTACTCAAAATTTTGGCACGTACAAAAGACAGATAATTAGAAGGGCTATCCGGTGATATAAAAATTATCTTTTTTGGGTAAAGTGTAGAAAAGTTATGAGCTTTACGGCAAAATAACAAGATTTTTGGGTAAAAAATGAGAAACATATAGACCAAATTAGGGCAAATATCAAGATAGAGAACACATAATGAAACCTATCATTCGAATCATATCAAGTCCATTACAGTGAAGTGTGCAGAATATTATGGATGTTCGATATCAACAGAGAGCACAGGGAGAGACCTATCTTAATAGCTATATATCAAGTTTATACAGTGAAGTGTGGAGAATCTATGAAGCTAACCTGTTTAGCATCAAGATAGAGAACACATAGAGAAACTTGTGATTCTATGTATGCAGAATATACGGATGTTTGGTATCAAGAGAGAGAACAGAGAGAGGCATACCTTTAGAGCTATATATCAACTCTATTCAGTGAAGTGTGGAGAATCTATGAAGCTAACATGTTTAGCTCAAGATAGAGAACACTGAGAGATACCTATCTTGCAAGTCCATTACAGTGAAGTGTGCAGAATATATGGATGTTTGGTATCAAGAGAGAGCACTTAGAGAGTCCTATCTTAATAGCTATACATCAAGTCTATTCAGCGAAGTGTGGATAAACTACGAAGCTAACATGTTTAGCATCAAGTAAGAGTACAATTCATAACTGCCCTAATTAACAAGACCAAAGTCCCAGATTTTGTCAACTGATAGAGAAGGCCCTTATCTGCAACATGTCAACAGATTATCAATAAATGTAGTGGTTTTTCACTGGCAGGCCACCGCTTTGGCAACTGGAAAACGCCAGGAAAGATCGCAAACCTTACCACTTCAAATCACCATAACTTGCTAATACTTAAGTACTCAAAATTTTGGCACGTACAAAAGACAGATAATTAGAAGGGCTATCCGGTGATATAAAAATTTTCTTTTTTGGCTAAAGTGTAGAAAAGTTATGATCTTTACGGCAAAATAACAAGATTTTTGGGGGGAAAATGAGACACATATAGACCAAATTAGGGCAAATATCAAGATAGAGAACACATAATGAAACCTATCATTCGAATCATATCAAGTCCATTACAGTGAAGTGTGCAGAATATTATGAATGTTCGATATCAACAGAGAGCACAGGGAGAGACCTATCTTAATAGCTATATATCAAGTTTATACAGTGAAGTGTGGAGAATCTATGAAGCTAACCTGTTTAGCATCAAGATAGAGAACACATAGAGAAACTTGTGATTCTATGTATGCAGAATATACGGATGTTTGGTATCAAGAGAGAGAACAGAGAGAGGCATACCTTTAGAGCTATATATCAACTCTATTCAGTGAAGTGTGGAGAATCTATGAAGCTAACATGTTTAGCTCAAGATAGAGAACACTGAGAGATACCTATCTTGCAAGTCCATTACAGTGAAGTGTGCAGAATATATGGATGTTTGGTATCAAGAGAGAGCACTTAGAGAGTCCTATCTTAATAGCTATACATCAAGTCTATTCAGTGAAGTGTGGATAATCTACGAAGCTAACATGTTTAGCATCAAGTAAGAGTACAATTCATAACTGCCCTAATTAACAAGACCAAAGTCCCAGATTTTGTCAACTGATAGAGAAGGCCCTTATCTGCAACATGTCAACAGATTATCAATAAATGTAGTGGTTTTTCACTGGCAGGCCACCGCTTTGGCAACTGGAAAACGCCAGGAAAGATCGCAAACCTTACCACTTCAAATCACCATAACTTGCTAATACTTAGAGTACTTAAAATTTTGGCACGTACAAAAGACAGATAATTAGAAGGGCTATCCGGTGATATAAAAATTATCTTTTTTGGGTAAAGTGTAGAAAAGTTATGAGCTTTACGGCAAAATAACAAGATTTTGGGGGGGGAAATGAGAAACATATAGACCAAATTAGGGCAAATATCAAGATAGAGAACACATAATGAAACCTATCATTCGAATCATATCAAGTCCATTACAGTGAAGTGTGCAGAATATTATGGATGTTTGATATCAACAGAGAGCACAGGGAGAGACCTATCTTAATAGCTATATATCAAGTTTATACAGTGAAGTGTGGAGAATCTATGAAGCTAACCTGTTTAGCATCAAGATAGAGAACACATAGAGAAACCTATCTTGTGATTCTATGTATGCAGAATATACGGATGTTTGGTATCAAGAGAGAGAACAGAGAGAGGCCTACCTTTAGAGCTATATATCAAGTTTATTCAGTGAAGTGTGGAGAATCTATGAAGCTAACATGTTTAGCTCAAGATAGAGAACACTGAGAGATACCTATCTTGCAAGTCCATTGCAGTGAAGTGTGCAGAATATATGGATGTTTGGTATCAAGAGAGAGCACTTAGAGAGTCCTATCTTAATAGCTATACATCAAGTCTATTCAGCGAAGTGTGGATAATCTACGAAGCTAACATGTTTAGCATCAAGTAAGAGTACAATTCATAACTGCCCTAATTAACAAGACCAAAGTCCCAGATTTTGTCAACTGATAGAGAAGGCCCTTATCTGCAACATGTCAACAGATTATCAATAAATGTAGTGGTTTTTCACTGGCAGGCCACCGCTTTGGCAACTGGAAAACGCCAGGAAAGATCGCAAACCTTACCACTTCAAATCACCATAACTTGCTAATACTTAAGTACTCAAAATTTTGGCACGTACAAAAGACAGATAATTAGAAGGGCTATCCGGTGATATAAAAATTTTCTTTTTTGGCTAAAGTGTAGAAAAGTTATGATCTTTACGGCAAAATAACAAGATTTTTGGGGGGAAAATGAGACACATATAGACCAAATTAGGGCAAATATCAAGATAGAGAACACATAATGAAACCTATCATTCGAATCATATCAAGTCCATTACAGTGAAGTGTGCAGAATATTATGAATGTTCGATATCAACAGAGAGCACAGGGAGAGACCTATCTTAATAGCTATATATCAAGTTTATACAGTGAAGTGTGGAGAATCTATGAAGCTAACCTGTTTAGCATCAAGATAGAGAACACATAGAGAAACCTATCTTGTGATTCTATGTATGCAGAATATACGGATGTTTGGTATCAAGAGAGAGAACAGAGAGAGGCCTACCTTTAGAGCTATATATCAAGTTTATTCAGTGAAGTGTGGAGAATCTATGAAGCTAACATGTTTAGCTCAAGATAGAGAACACTGAGAGATACCTATCTTGCAAGTCCATTGCAGTGAAGTGTGCAGAATATATGGATGTTTGGTATCAAGAGAGAGCACTTAGAGAGTCCTATCTTAATAGCTATACATCAAGTCTATTCAGTGAAGTGTGGATAATCTACGAAGCTAACATGTTTAGCATCAAGTAAGAGTACAATTCATAACTGCCCTAATTAACAAGACCAAAGTCCCAGATTTTGTCAACTGATAGAGAAGGCCCTTATCTGCAACATGTCAACAGATTATCAATAAATGTAGTGGTTTTTCACTGGCAGGCCACCGCTTTGGCAACTGGAAAACGCCAGGAAAGATCGCAAACCTTACCACTTCAAATCACCATAACTTGCTAATACTTAGAGTACTCAAAATTTTGGCACGTACAAAAGACAGATAATTAGAAGGGCTATCCGGTGATATAAAAATTATCTTTTTTGGGTAAAGTGTAGAAAAGTTATGAGCTTTACGGCAAAATAACAAGATTTTTGGGTAAAAAATGAGAAACATATAGACCAAATTAGGGCAAATATCAAGATAGAGAACACATAATGAAACCTATCATTCGAATCATATCAAGTCCATTACAGTGAAGTGTGCAGAATATTATGGATGTTCGATATCAACAGAGAGCACAGGGAGAGACCTATCTTAATAGCTATATATCAAGTTTATACAGTGAAGTGTGGAGAATCTATGAAGCTAACCTGTTTAGCATCAAGATAGAGAACACATAGAGAAACTTGTGATTCTATGTATGCAGAATATACGGATGTTTGGTATCAAGAGAGAGAACAGAGAGAGGCATACCTTTAGAGCTATATATCAACTCTATTCAGTGAAGTGTGGAGAATCTATGAAGCTAACATGTTTAGCTCAAGATAGAGAACACTGAGAGATACCTATCTTGCAAGTCCATTACAGTGAAGTGTGCAGAATATATGGATGTTTGGTATCAAGAGAGAGCACTTAGAGAGTCCTATCTTAATAGCTATACATCAAGTCTATTCAGCGAAGTGTGGATAAACTACGAAGCTAACATGTTTAGCATCAAGTAAGAGTACAATTCATAACTGCCCTAATTAACAAGACCAAAGTCCCAGATTTTGTCAACTGATAGAGAAGGCCCTTATCTGCAACATGTCAACAGATTATCAATAAATGTAGTGGTTTTTCACTGGCAGGCCACCGCTTTGGCAACTGGAAAACGCCAGGAAAGATCGCAAACCTTACCACTTCAAATCACCATAACTTGCTAATACTTAAGTACTCAAAATTTTGGCACGTACAAAAGACAGATAATTAGAAGGGCTATCCGGTGATATAAAAATTTTCTTTTTTGGCTAAAGTGTAGAAAAGTTATGATCTTTACGGCAAAATAACAAGATTTTTGGGGGGAAAATGAGACACATATAGACCAAATTAGGGCAAATATCAAGATAGAGAACACATAATGAAACCTATCATTCGAATCATATCAAGTCCATTACAGTGAAGTGTGCAGAATATTATGAATGTTCGATATCAACAGAGAGCACAGGGAGAGACCTATCTTAATAGCTATATATCAAGTTTATACAGTGAAGTGTGGAGAATCTATGAAGCTAACCTGTTTAGCATCAAGATAGAGAACACATAGAGAAACTTGTGATTCTATGTATGCAGAATATACGGATGTTTGGTATCAAGAGAGAGAACAGAGAGAGGCATACCTTTAGAGCTATATATCAACTCTATTCAGTGAAGTGTGGAGAATCTATGAAGCTAACATGTTTAGCTCAAGATAGAGAACACTGAGAGATACCTATCTTGCAAGTCCATTACAGTGAAGTGTGCAGAATATATGGATGTTTGGTATCAAGAGAGAGCACTTAGAGAGTCCTATCTTAATAGCTATACATCAAGTCTATTCAGTGAAGTGTGGATAATCTACGAAGCTAACATGTTTAGCATCAAGTAAGAGTACAATTCATAACTGCCCTAATTAACAAGACCAAAGTCCCAGATTTTGTCAACTGATAGAGAAGGCCCTTATCTGCAACATGTCAACAGATTATCAATAAATGTAGTGGTTTTTCACTGGCAGGCCACCGCTTTGGCAACTGGAAAACGCCAGGAAAGATCGCAAACCTTACCACTTCAAATCACCATAACTTGCTAATACTTAGAGTACTTAAAATTTTGGCACGTACAAAAGACAGATAATTAGAAGGGCTATCCGGTGATATAAAAATTATCTTTTTTGGGTAAAGTGTAGAAAAGTTATGAGCTTTACGGCAAAATAACAAGATTTTGGGGGGGGAAATGAGAAACATATAGACCAAATTAGGGCAAATATCAAGATAGAGAACACATAATGAAACCTATCATTCGAATCATATCAAGTCCATTACAGTGAAGTGTGCAGAATATTATGGATGTTTGATATCAACAGAGAGCACAGGGAGAGACCTATCTTAATAGCTATATATCAAGTTTATACAGTGAAGTGTGGAGAATCTATGAAGCTAACCTGTTTAGCATCAAGATAGAGAACACATAGAGAAACCTATCTTGTGATTCTATGTATGCAGAATATACGGATGTTTGGTATCAAGAGAGAGAACAGAGAGAGGCCTACCTTTAGAGCTATATATCAAGTTTATTCAGTGAAGTGTGGAGAATCTATGAAGCTAACATGTTTAGCTCAAGATAGAGAACACTGAGAGATACCTATCTTGCAAGTCCATTGCAGTGAAGTGTGCAGAATATATGGATGTTTGGTATCAAGAGAGAGCACTTAGAGAGTCCTATCTTAATAGCTATACATCAAGTCTATTCAGTGAAGTGTGGATAATCTACGAAGCTAACATGTTTAGCATCAAGTAAGAGTACAATTCATAACTGCCCTAATTAACAAGACCAAAGTCCCAGATTTTGTCAACTGATAGAGAAGGCCCTTATCTGCAACATGTCAACAGATTATCAATAAATGTAGTGGTTTTTCACTGGCAGGCCACCGCTTTGGCAACTGGAAAACGCCAGGAAAGATCGCAAACCTTACCACTTCAAATCACCATAACTTGCTAATACTTAGAGTACTCAAAATTTTGGCACGTACAAAAGACAGATAATTAGAAGGGTTATCCGGTGATATAAAAATTATCTTTTTTGGGTAAAGTGTAGAAAAGTTATGAGCTTTACGGCAAAATAACAAGATTTTTGGGGAAAAAATGAGAAACATATAGACCAAATTAGGGCAAATATCAAGATAGAGAACACATAATGAAACCTATCATTCGAATCATATCAAGTCCATTACAGTGAAGTGTGCAGAATATTATGGATGTTCGATATCAACAGAGAGCACAGGGAGAGACCTATCTTAATAGCTATATATCAAGTTTATACAGTGAAGTGTGGAGAATCTATGAAGCTAACCTGTTTAGCATCAAGATAGAGAACACATAGAGAAACCTATCTTGTGATTCTATGTATGCAGAATATACGGATGTTTGGTATCAAGAGAGAGAACAGAGAGAGGCCTACCTTTAGAGCTATATATCAACTCTATTCAGTGAAGTGTGGAGAATCTATGAAGCTAACATGTTTAGCTCAAGATAGAGAACACTGAGAGATACCTATCTTGCAAGTCCATTACAGTGAAGTGTGCAGAATATATGGATGTTTGGTATCAAGTGAGAGCACTTAGAGAGTCCTATCTTAATAGCTATACATCAAGTCTATTCAGTGAAGTGTGGATAATCTACGAAGCTAACATGTTTAGCATCAAGTAAGAGTACAATTCATAACTGCCCTAATTAACAAGACCAAAGTCCCAGATTTTGTCAACTGATAGAGAAGGCCCCTATCTGCAACATGTCAACAGATTATCAATAAATGTAGTGGTTTTTCACTGGCAGGCCACCACTTTGGCAACTGGAAAACGCCAGGAAAGATCGCAAACCTTACCACTTCAAATCACCATTACTTGCTAATACTTATAGTACTCAAAATTTTGGCACGTACAAAAGACAGATAATTAGAAGGGCTATCCGGTGATATAAAAATTATCTTTTTTGGGTAAAGTGTAGCAAAGTTATGATCTTTACGGCAAAATAACAAGATTTTTGGGGAAAAAATGAGAAACATATAGACCAAATTAGGGCAAATATCAAGATAGAGAACACATAATGAAACCTATCATTCGAATCATATCAAGTCCATTACAGTGAAGTGTGCAGAATATTATGAATGTTCGATATCAACAGAGAGCACAGGGAGAGACCTATCTTAATAGCTATATATCAAGTTTATACAGTGAAGTGTGGAGAATCTATGAAGCTAACCTGTTTAGCATCAAGATAGAGAACACATAGAGAAACTTGTGATTCTATGTATGCAGAATATACGGATGTTTGGTATCAAGAGAGAGAACAGAGAGAGGCATACCTTTAGAGCTATATATCAACTCTATTCAGTGAAGTGTGGAGAATCTATGAAGCTAACATGTTTAGCTCAAGATAGAGAACACTGAGAGATACCTATCTTGCAAGTCCATTACAGTGAAGTGTGCAGAATATATGGATGTTTGGTATCAAGAGAGAGCACTTAGAGAGTCCTATCTTAATAGCTATACATCAAGTCTATTCAGTGAAGTGTGGATAATCTACGAAGCTAACATGTTTAGCATCAAGTAAGAGTACAATTCATAACTGCCCTAATTAACAAGACCAAAGTCCCAGATTTTGTCAACTGATAGAGAAGGCCCTTATCTGCAACATGTCAACAGATTATCAATAAATGTAGTGGTTTTTCACTGGCAGGCCACCGCTTTGGCAACTGGAAAACGCCAGGAAAGATCGCAAACCTTACCACTTCAAATCACCATTACTTGCTAATACTTATAGTACTCAAAATTTTGGCACGTACAAAAGACAGATAATTAGAAGGGCTATCCGGTGATATAAAAATTATCTTTTTTGGGTAAAGTGTAGCAAAGTTATGATCTTTACGGCAAAATAACAAGATTTTTGGGGAAAAAATGAGAAACATATAGACCAAATTAGGGCAAATATCAAGATAGAGAACACATAATGAAACCTATCATTCGAATCATATCAAGTCCATTACAGTGAAGTGTGCAGAATATTATGAATGTTCGATATCAACAGAGAGCACAGGGAGAGACCTATCTTAATAGCTATATATCAAGTTTATACAGTGAAGTGTGGAGAATCTATGAAGCTAACCTGTTTAGCATCAAGATAGAGAACACATAGAGAAACTTGTGATTCTATGTATGCAGAATATACGGATGTTTGGTATCAAGAGAGAGAACAGAGAGAGGCATACCTTTAGAGCTATATATCAACTCTATTCAGTGAAGTGTGGAGAATCTATGAAGCTAACATGTTTAGCTCAAGATAGAGAACACTGAGAGATACCTATCTTGCAAGTCCATTACAGTGAAGTGTGCAGAATATATGGATGTTTGGTATCAAGAGAGAGCACTTAGAGAGTCCTATCTTAATAGCTATACATCAAGTCTATTCAGTGAAGTGTGGATAATCTACGAAGCTAACATGTTTAGCATCAAGTAAGAGTACAATTCATAACTGCCCTAATTAACAAGACCAAAGTCCCAGATTTTGTCAACTGATAGAGAAGGCCCTTATCTGCAACATGTCAACAGATTATCAATAAATGTAGTGGTTTTTCACTGGCAGGCCACCGCTTTGGCAACTGGAAAACGCCAGGAAAGATCGCAAACCTTACCACTTCAAATCACCATAACTTGCTAATACTTAGAGTACTCAAAATTTTGGCACGTACAAAAGACAGATAATTAGAAGGGCTATCCGGTGATATAAAAATTATCTTTTTTGGGTAAAGTGTAGAAAAGTTATGAGCTTTACGGCAAAATAACAAGATTTTTTGGGGGGAAAATGAGAAACATATAGACCAAATTAGGGCAAATATCAAGATAGAGAACACATAATGAAACCTATCATTCGAATCATATCAAGTCCATTACAGTGAAGTGTGCAGAATATTATGGATGTTCGATATCAACAGAGAGCACAGGGAGAGACCTATCTTAATAGCTATATATCAAGTTTATACAGTGAAGTGTGGAGAATCTATGAAGCTAACCTGTTTAGCATCAAGATAGAGAACACATAGAGAAACTTGTGATTCTATGTATGCAGAATATACGGATGTTTGGTATCAAGAGAGAGAACAGAGAGAGGCATACCTTTAGAGCTATATATCAACTCTATTCAGTGAAGTGTGGAGAATCTATGAAGCTAACATGTTTAGCTCAAGATAGAGAACACTGAGAGATACCTATCTTGCAAGTCCATTACAGTGAAGTGTGCAGAATATATGGATGTTTGGTATCAAGAGAGAGCACTTAGAGAGTCCTATCTTAATAGCTATACATCAAGTCTATTCAGTGAAGTGTGGATAATCTACGAAGCTAACATGTTTAGCATCAAGTAAGAGTACAATTCATAACTGCCCTAATTAACAAGACCAAAGTCCCAGATTTTGTCAACTGATAGAGAAGGCCCTTATCTGCAACATGTCAACAGATTATCAATAAATGTAGTGGTTTTTCACTGGCAGGCCACCGCTTTGGCAACTGGAAAACGCCAGGAAAGATCGCAAACCTTACCACTTCAAATCACCATAACTTGCTAATACTTAGAGTACTCAAAATTTTGGCACGTACAAAAGACAGATAATTAGAAGGGCTATCCGGTGATATAAAAATTATCTTTTTGGGGTAAAGTGTAGAAAAGTTATGAGCTTTACGGCAAAATAACAAGATTTTGGGGGTAAAAATGAGAAACATATAGACCAAATTAGGGCAAATATCAAGATAGAGAACACATAATGAAACCTATCATTCGAATCATATCAAGTCCATTACAGTGAAGTTTGCAGAATATTATGGATGTTCGATATCAACAGAGAGCACAGGGAGAGACCTATCTTAATAGCTATATATCAAGTTTATACAGTGAAGTGTGGAGAATCTATGAAGCTAACCTGTTTAGCATCAAGATAGAGAACACATAGAGAAACCTATCTTGTGATTCTATGTATGCAGAATATACGGATGTTTGGTATCAAGAGAGAGAACAGAGAGAGGCCTACCTTTAGAGCTATATATCAACTCTATTCAGTGAAGTGTGGAGAATCTATGAAGCTAACATGTTTAGCTCAAGATAGAGAACACTGAGAGATACCTATCTTGCAAGTCCATTACAGTGAAGTGTGCAGAATATATGGATGTTTGGTATCAAGTGAGAGCACTTAGAGAGTCCTATCTTAATAGCTATACATCAAGTCTATTCAGTGAAGTGTGGATAATCTACGAAGCTAACATGTTTAGCATCAAGTAAGAGTACAATTCATAACTGCCCTAATTAACAAGACCAAAGTCCCAGATTTTGTCAACTGATAGAGAAGGCCCCTATCTGCAACATGTCAACAGATTATCAATAAATGTAGTGGTTTTTCACTGGCAGGCCACCGCTTTGGCAACTGGAAAACGCCAGGAAAGATCGCAAACCTTACCACTTCAAATCACCATTACTTGCTAATACTTATAGTACTCAAAATTTTGGCACGTACAAAAGACAGATAATTAGAAGGGCTATCCGGTGATATAAAAATTATCTTTTTTGGGTAAAGTGTAGCAAAGTTATGATCTTTACGGCAAAATAACAAGATTTTTGGGGAAAAAATGAGAAACATATAGACCAAATTAGGGCAAATATCAAGATAGAGAACACATAATGAAACCTATCATTCGAATCATATCAAGTCCATTACAGTGAAGTGTGCAGAATATTATGAATGTTCGATATCAACAGAGAGCACAGGGAGAGACCTATCTTAATAGCTATATATCAAGTTTATACAGTGAAGTGTGGAGAATCTATGAAGCTAACCTGTTTAGCATCAAGATAGAGAACACATAGAGAAACTTGTGATTCTATGTATGCAGAATATACGGATGTTTGGTATCAAGAGAGAGAACAGAGAGAGGCATACCTTTAGAGCTATATATCAACTCTATTCAGTGAAGTGTGGAGAATCTATGAAGCTAACATGTTTAGCTCAAGATAGAGAACACTGAGAGATACCTATCTTGCAAGTCCATTACAGTGAAGTGTGCAGAATATATGGATGTTTGGTATCAAGAGAGAGCACTTAGAGAGTCCTATCTTAATAGCTATACATCAAGTCTATTCAGTGAAGTGTGGATAATCTACGAAGCTAACATGTTTAGCATCAAGTAAGAGTACAATTCATAACTGCCCTAATTAACAAGACCAAAGTCCCAGATTTTGTCAACTGATAGAGAAGGCCCTTATCTGCAACATGTCAACAGATTATCAATAAATGTAGTGGTTTTTCACTGGCAGGCCACCGCTTTGGCAACTGGAAAACGCCAGGAAAGATCGCAAACCTTACCACTTCAAATCACCATAACTTGCTAATACTTAGAGTACTCAAAATTTTGGCACGTACAAAAGACAGATAATTAGAAGGGCTATCCGGTGATATAAAAATTATCTTTTTTGGGTAAAGTGTAGAAAAGTTATGAGCTTTACGGCAAAATAACAAGATTTTTGGGGGGGAAAATGAGAAACATATAGACCAAATTAGGGCAAATATCAAGATAGAGAACACATAATGAAACCTATCATTCGAATCATATCAAGTCCATTACAGTGAAGTGTGCAGAATATTATGGATGTTCGATATCAACAGAGAGCACAGGGAGAGACCTATCTTAATAGCTATATATCAAGTTTATACAGTGAAGTGTGGAGAATCTATGAAGCTAACCTGTTTAGCATCAAGATAGAGAACACATAGAGAAACTTGTGATTCTATGTATGCAGAATATACGGATGTTTGGTATCAAGAGAGAGAACAGAGAGAGGCATACCTTTAGAGCTATATATCAACTCTATTCAGTGAAGTGTGGAGAATCTATGAAGCTAACATGTTTAGCTCAAGATAGAGAACACTGAGAGATACCTATCTTGCAAGTCCATTACAGTGAAGTGTGCAGAATATATGGATGTTTGGTATCAAGAGAGAGCACTTAGAGAGTCCTATCTTAATAGCTATACATCAAGTCTATTCAGTGAAGTGTGGATAATCTACGAAGCTAACATGTTTAGCATCAAGTAAGAGTACAATTCATAACTGCCCTAATTAACAAGACCAAAGTCCCAGATTTTGTCAACTGATAGAGAAGGCCCTTATCTGCAACATGTCAACAGATTATCAATAAATGTAGTGGTTTTTCACTGGCAGGCCACCGCTTTGGCAACTGGAAAACGCCAGGAAAGATCGCAAACCTTACCACTTCAAATCACCATAACTTGCTAATACTTAGAGTACTCAAAATTTTGGCACGTACAAAAGACAGATAATTAGAAGGGCTATCCGGTGATATAAAAATTATCTTTTTGGGGTAAAGTGTAGAAAAGTTATGAGCTTTACGGCAAAATAACAAGATTTTGGGGGTAAAAATGAGAAACATATAGACCAAATTAGGGCAAATATCAAGATAGAGAACACATAATGAAACCTATCATTCGAATCATATCAAGTCCATTACAGTGAAGTTTGCAGAATATTATGGATGTTCGATATCAACAGAGAGCACAGGGAGAGACCTATCTTAATAGCTATATATCAAGTTTATACAGTGAAGTGTGGAGAATCTATGAAGCTAACCTGTTTAGCATCAAGATAGAGAACACATAGAGAAACCTATCTTGTGATTCTATGTATGCAGAATATACGGATGTTTGGTATCAAGAGAGAGAACAGAGAGAGGCCTACCTTTAGAGCTATATATCAACTCTATTCAGTGAAGTGTGGAGAATCTATGAAGCTAACATGTTTAGCTCAAGATAGAGAACACTGAGAGATACCTATCTTGCAAGTCCATTACAGTGAAGTGTGCAGAATATATGGATGTTTGGTATCAAGTGAGAGCACTTAGAGAGTCCTATCTTAATAGCTATACATCAAGTCTATTCAGTGAAGTGTGGATAATCTACGAAGCTAACATGTTTAGCATCAAGTAAGAGTACAATTCATAACTGCCCTAATTAACAAGACCAAAGTCCCAGATTTTGTCAACTGATAGAGAAGGCCCCTATCTGCAACATGTCAACAGATTATCAATAAATGTAGTGGTTTTTCACTGGCAGGCCACCGCTTTGGCAACTGGAAAACGCCAGGAAAGATCGCAAACCTTACCACTTCAAATCACCATTACTTGCTAATACTTATAGTACTCAAAATTTTGGCACGTACAAAAGACAGATAATTAGAAGGGCTATCCGGTGATATAAAAATTATCTTTTTTGGGTAAAGTGTAGCAAAGTTATGATCTTTACGGCAAAATAACAAGATTTTTGGGGAAAAAATGAGAAACATATAGACCAAATTAGGGCAAATATCAAGATAGAGAACACATAATGAAACCTATCATTCGAATCATATCAAGTCCATTACAGTGAAGTGTGCAGAATATTATGAATGTTCGATATCAACAGAGAGCACAGGGAGAGACCTATCTTAATAGCTATATATCAAGTTTATACAGTGAAGTGTGGAGAATCTATGAAGCTAACCTGTTTAGCATCAAGATAGAGAACACATAGAGAAACTTGTGATTCTATGTATGCAGAATATACGGATGTTTGGTATCAAGAGAGAGAACAGAGAGAGGCATACCTTTAGAGCTATATATCAACTCTATTCAGTGAAGTGTGGAGAATCTATGAAGCTAACATGTTTAGCTCAAGATAGAGAACACTGAGAGATACCTATCTTGCAAGTCCATTACAGTGAAGTGTGCAGAATATATGGATGTTTGGTATCAAGAGAGAGCACTTAGAGAGTCCTATCTTAATAGCTATACATCAAGTCTATTCAGTGAAGTGTGGATAATCTACGAAGCTAACATGTTTAGCATCAAGTAAGAGTACAATTCATAACTGCCCTAATTAACAAGACCAAAGTCCCAGATTTTGTCAACTGATAGAGAAGGCCCTTATCTGCAACATGTCAACAGATTATCAATAAATGTAGTGGTTTTTCACTGGCAGGCCACCGCTTTGGCAACTGGAAAACGCCAGGAAAGATCGCAAACCTTACCACTTCAAATCACCATAACTTGCTAATACTTAGAGTACTCAAAATTTTGGCACGTACAAAAGACAGATAATTAGAAGGGCTATCCGGTGATATAAAAATTATCTTTTTTGGGTAAAGTGTAGAAAAGTTATGAGCTTTACGGCAAAATAACAAGATTTTTGGGGGGGAAAATGAGAAACATATAGACCAAATTAGGGCAAATATCAAGATAGAGAACACATAATGAAACCTATCATTCGAATCATATCAAGTCCATTACAGTGAAGTGTGCAGAATATTATGGATGTTCGATATCAACAGAGAGCACAGGGAGAGACCTATCTTAATAGCTATATATCAAGTTTATACAGTGAAGTGTGGAGAATCTATGAAGCTAACCTGTTTAGCATCAAGATAGAGAACACATAGAGAAACTTGTGATTCTATGTATGCAGAATATACGGATGTTTGGTATCAAGAGAGAGAACAGAGAGAGGCATACCTTTAGAGCTATATATCAACTCTATTCAGTGAAGTGTGGAGAATCTATGAAGCTAACATGTTTAGCTCAAGATAGAGAACACTGAGAGATACCTATCTTGCAAGTCCATTACAGTGAAGTGTGCAGAATATATGGATGTTTGGTATCAAGAGAGAGCACTTAGAGAGTCCTATCTTAATAGCTATACATCAAGTCTATTCAGTGAAGTGTGGATAATCTACGAAGCTAACATGTTTAGCATCAAGTAAGAGTACAATTCATAACTGCCCTAATTAACAAGACCAAAGTCCCAGATTTTGTCAACTGATAGAGAAGGCCCTTATCTGCAACATGTCAACAGATTATCAATAAATGTAGTGGTTTTTCACTGGCAGGCCACCGCTTTGGCAACTGGAAAACGCCAGGAAAGATCGCAAACCTTACCACTTCAAATCACCATAACTTGCTAATACTTAGAGTACTCAAAATTTTGGCACGTACAAAAGACAGATAATTAGAAGGGCTATCCGGTGATATAAAAATTATCTTTTTGGGGTAAAGTGTAGAAAAGTTATGAGCTTTACGGCAAAATAACAAGATTTTGGGGGTAAAAATGAGAAACATATAGACCAAATTAGGGCAAATATCAAGATAGAGAACACATAATGAAACCTATCATTCGAATCATATCAAGTCCATTACAGTGAAGTTTGCAGAATATTATGGATGTTCGATATCAACAGAGAGCACAGGGAGAGACCTATCTTAATAGCTATATATCAAGTTTATACAGTGAAGTGTGGAGAATCTATGAAGCTAACCTGTTTAGCATCAAGATAGAGAACACATAGAGAAACCTATCTTGTGATTCTATGTATGCAGAATATACGGATGTTTGGTATCAAGAGAGAGAACAGAGAGAGGCCTACCTTTAGAGCTATATATCAACTCTATTCAGTGAAGTGTGGAGAATCTATGAAGCTAACATGTTTAGCTCAAGATAGAGAACACTGAGAGATACCTATCTTGCAAGTCCATTACAGTGAAGTGTGCAGAATATATGGATGTTTGGTATCAAGTGAGAGCACTTAGAGAGTCCTATCTTAATAGCTATACATCAAGTCTATTCAGTGAAGTGTGGATAATCTACGAAGCTAACATGTTTAGCATCAAGTAAGAGTACAATTCATAACTGCCCTAATTAACAAGACCAAAGTCCCAGATTTTGTCAACTGATAGAGAAGGCCCCTATCTGCAACATGTCAACAGATTATCAATAAATGTAGTGGTTTTTCACTGGCAGGCCACCGCTTTGGCAACTGGAAAACGCCAGGAAAGATCGCAAACCTTACCACTTCAAATCACCATTACTTGCTAATACTTATAGTACTCAAAATTTTGGCACGTACAAAAGACAGATAATTAGAAGGGCTATCCGGTGATATAAAAATTATCTTTTTTGGGTAAAGTGTAGCAAAGTTATGATCTTTACGGCAAAATAACAAGATTTTTGGGGAAAAAATGAGAAACATATAGACCAAATTAGGTCAAATATCAAGATAGAGAACACATAATGAAACCTATCATTCGAATCATATCAAGTCCATTACAGTGAAGTGTGCAGAATATTATGAATGTTCGATATCAACAGAGAGCACAGGGAGAGACCTATCTTAATAGCTATATATCAAGTTTATACAGTGAAGTGTGGAGAATCTATGAAGCTAACCTGTTTAGCATCAAGATAGAGAACACATAGAGAAACTTGTGATTCTATGTATGCAGAATATACGGATGTTTGGTATCAAGAGAGAGAACAGAGAGAGGCATACCTTTAGAGCTATATATCAACTCTATTCAGTGAAGTGTGGAGAATCTATGAAGCTAACATGTTTAGCTCAAGATAGAGAACACTGAGAGATACCTATCTTGCAAGTCCATTACAGTGAAGTGTGCAGAATATATGGATGTTTGGTATCAAGAGAGAGCACTTAGAGAGTCCTATCTTAATAGCTATACATCAAGTCTATTCAGTGAAGTGTGGATAATCTACGAAGCTAACATGTTTAGCATCAAGTAAGAGTACAATTCATAACTGCCCTAATTAACAAGACCAAAGTCCCAGATTTTGTAAACTGATAGAGAAGGCCCTTATCTGCAACATGTCAACAGATTATCAATAAATGTAGTGGTTTTTCACTGGCAGGCCACCGCTTTGGCAACTGGAAAACGCCAGGAAAGATCGCAAACCTTACCACTTCAAATCACCATAACTTGCTAATACTTAGAGTACTCAAAATTTTGGCACGTACAAAAGACAGATAATTAGAAGGGCTATCCGGTGATATAAAAATTATCTTTTTTGGGTAAAGTGTAGAAAAGTTATGAGCTTTACGGCAAAATAACAAGATTTTTTAGGGGGAAAATGAGAAACATATAGACCAAATTAGGGCAAATATCAAGATAGAGAACACATAATGAAACCTATCATTCGAATCATATCAAGTCCATTACAGTGAAGTGTGCAGAATATTATGGATGTTCGATATCAACAGAGAGCACAGGGAGAGACCTATCTTAATAGCTATATATCAAGTTTATACAGTGAAGTGTGGAGAATCTATGAAGCTAACCTGTTTAGCATCAAGATAGAGAACACATAGAGAAACTTGTGATTCTATGTATGCAGAATATACGGATGTTTGGTATCAAGAGAGAGAACAGAGAGAGGCATACCTTTAGAGCTATATATCAACTCTATTCAGTGAAGTGTGGAGAATCTATGAAGCTAACATGTTTAGCTCAAGATAGAGAACACTGAGAGATACCTATCTTGCAAGTCCATTACAGTGAAGTGTGCAGAATATATGGATGTTTGGTATCAAGAGAGAGCACTTAGAGAGTCCTATCTTAATAGCTATACATCAAGTCTATTCAGTGAAGTGTGGATAATCTACGAAGCTAACATGTTTAGCATCAAGTAAGAGTACAATTCATAACTGCCCTAATTAACAAGACCAAAGTCCCAGATTTTGTCAACTGATAGAGAAGGCCCTTATCTGCAACATGTCAACAGATTATCAATAAATGTAGTGGTTTTTCACTGGCAGGCCACCGCTTTGGCAACTGGAAAACGCCAGGAAAGATCGCAAACCTTACCACTTCAAATCACCATAACTTGCTAATACTTAGAGTACTCAAAATTTTGGCACGTACAAAAGACAGATAATTAGAAGGGCTATCCGGTGATATAAAAATTATCTTTTTGGGGTAAAGTGTAGAAAAGTTATGAGCTTTACGGCAAAATAACAAGATTTTGGGGGTAAAAATGAGAAACATATAGACCAAATTAGGGCAAATATCAAGATAGAGAACACATAATGAAACCTATCATTCGAATCATATCAAGTCCATTACAGTGAAGTTTGCAGAATATTATGGATGTTCGATATCAACAGAGAGCACAGGGAGAGACCTATCTTAATAGCTATATATCAAGTTTATACAGTGAAGTGTGGAGAATCTATGAAGCTAACCTGTTTAGCATCAAGATAGAGAACACATAGAGAAACCTATCTTGTGATTCTATGTATGCAGAATATACGGATGTTTGGTATCAAGAGAGAGAACAGAGAGAGGCCTACCTTTAGAGCTATATATCAACTCTATTCAGTGAAGTGTGGAGAATCTATGAAGCTAACATGTTTAGCTCAAGATAGAGAACACTGAGAGATACCTATCTTGCAAGTCCATTACAGTGAAGTGTGCAGAATATATGGATGTTTGGTATCAAGTGAGAGCACTTAGAGAGTCCTATCTTAATAGCTATACATCAAGTCTATTCAGTGAAGTGTGGATAATCTACGAAGCTAACATGTTTAGCATCAAGTAAGAGTACAATTCATAACTGCCCTAATTAACAAGACCAAAGTCCCAGATTTTGTCAACTGATAGAGAAGGCCCCTATCTGCAACATGTCAACAGATTATCAATAAATGTAGTGGTTTTTCACTGGCAGGCCACCGCTTTGGCAACTGGAAAACGCCAGGAAAGATCGCAAACCTTACCACTTCAAATCACCATTACTTGCTAATACTTATAGTACTCAAAATTTTGGCACGTACAAAAGACAGATAATTAGAAGGGCTATCCGGTGATATAAAAATTATCTTTTTTGGGTAAAGTGTAGCAAAGTTATGATCTTTACGGCAAAATAACAAGATTTTTGGGGGAAAAATGAGAAACATATAGACCAAATTAGGGCAAATATCAAGATAGAGAACACATAATGAAACCTATCATTCGAATCATATCAAGTCCATTACAGTGAAGTGTGCAGAATATTATGAATGTTCGATATCAACAGAGAGCACAGGGAGAGACCTATCTTAATAGCTATATATCAAGTTTATACAGTGAAGTGTGGAGAATCTATGAAGCTAACCTGTTTAGCATCAAGATAGAGAACACATAGAGAAACTTGTGATTCTATGTATGCAGAATATACGGATGTTTGGTATCAAGAGAGAGAACAGAGAGAGGCATACCTTTAGAGCTATATATCAACTCTATTCAGTGAAGTGTGGAGAATCTATGAAGCTAACATGTTTAGCTCAAGATAGAGAACACTGAGAGATACCTATCTTGCAAGTCCATTACAGTGAAGTGTGCAGAATATATGGATGTTTGGTATCAAGAGAGAGCACTTAGAGAGTCCTATCTTAATAGCTATACATCAAGTCTATTCAGTGAAGTGTGGATAATCTACGAAGCTAACATGTTTAGCATCAAGTAAGAGTACAATTCATAACTGCCCTAATTAACAAGACCAAAGTCCCAGATTTTGTCAACTGATAGAGAAGGCCCTTATCTGCAACATGTCAACAGATTATCAATAAATGTAGTGGTTTTTCACTGGCAGGCCACCGCTTTGGCAACTGGAAAACGCCAGGAAAGATCGCAAACCTTACCACTTCAAATCACCATAACTTGCTAATACTTAGAGTACTCAAAATTTTGGCACGTACAAAAGACAGATAATTAGAAGGGCTATCCGGTGATATAAAAATTATCTTTTTTGGGTAAAGTGTAGAAAAGTTATGAGCTTTACGGCAAAATAACAAGATTTTGGGGGGGAAAATGAGAAACATATAGACCAAATTAGGGCAAATATCAAGATAGAGAACACATAATGAAACCTATCATTCGAATCATATCAAGTCCATTACAGTGAAGTGTGCAGAATATTATGGATGTTTGATATCAACAGAGAGCACAGGGAGAGACCTATCTTAATAGCTATATATCAAGTTTATACAGTGAAGTGTGGAGAATCTATGAAGCTAACCTGTTTAGCATCAAGATAGAGAACACATAGAGAAACCTATCTTGTGATTCTATGTATGCAGAATATACGGATGTTTGGTATCAAGAGAGAGAACAGAGAGAGGCCTACCTTTAGAGCTATATATCAAGTTTATTCAGTGAAGTGTGGAGAATCTATGAAGCTAACATGTTTAGCTCAAGATAGAGAACACTGAGAGATACCTATCTTGCAAGTCCATTGCAGTGAAGTGTGCAGAATATATGGATGTTTGGTATCAAGAGAGAGCACTTAGAGAGTCCTATCTTAATAGCTATACATCAAGTCTATTCAGTGAAGTGTGGATAATCTACGAAGCTAACATGTTTAGCATCAAGTAAGAGTACAATTCATAACTGCCCTAATTAACAAGACCAAAGTCCCAGATTTTGTCAACTGATAGAGAAGGCCCTTATCTGCAACATGTCAACAGATTATCAATAAATGTAGTGGTTTTTCACTGGCAGGCCACCGCTTTGGCAACTGGAAAACGCCAGGAAAGATCGCAAACCTTACCACTTCAAATCACCATAACTTGCTAATACTTAGAGTACTCAAAATTTTGGCACGTACAAAAGACAGATAATTAGAAGGGCTATCCGGTGATATAATAATTTTCTTTTTTGGGTAAAGTGTAGAAAAGTTATGATCTTTACGGCAAAATAACAAGATTTTTGGGGGGAAAATGAGAAACATATAGACCAAATTAGGGCAAATATCAAGATAGAGAACACATAATGAAACCTATCATTCGAATCATATCAAGTCCATTACAGTGAAGTGTGCAGAATATTATGGATGTTTGATATCAACAGAGAGCACAGGGAGAGACCTATCTTAATAGCTATATATCAAGTTTATACAGTGAAGTGTGGAGAATCTATGAAGCTAACCTGTTTAGCATCAAGATAGAGAACACATAGAGAAACCTATCTTGTGATTCTATGTATGCAGAATATACGGATGTTTGGTATCAAGAGAGAGAACAGAGAGAGGCCTACCTTTAGAGCTATATATCAAGTTTATTCAGTGAAGTGTGGAGAATCTATGAAGCTAACATGTTTAGCTCAAGATAGAGAACACTGAGAGATACCTATCTTGCAAGTCCATTGCAGTGAAGTGTGCAGAATATATGGATGTTTGGTATCAAGAGAGAGCACTTAGAGAGTCCTATCTTAATAGCTATACATCAAGTCTATTCAGTGAAGTGTGGATAATCTACGAAGCTAACATGTTTAGCATCAAGTAAGAGTACAATTCATAACTGCCCTAATTAACAAGACCAAAGTCCCAGATTTTGTCAACTGATAGAGAAGGCCCTTATCTGCAACATGTCAACAGATTATCAATAAATGTAGTGGTTTTTCACTGGCAGGCCACCGCTTTGGCAACTGGAAAACGCCAGGAAAGATCGCAAACCTTACCACTTCAAATCATCATAACTTGCTAATAGAGAACACTGAGAGATACCTATCTTGCAAGTCCATTACAGTGAAGTGTGCAGAATATATGGATGTTTGGTATCAAGAGAGAGCACTTAGAGAGTCCTATCTTAATAGCTATACATCAAGTCTATTCAGTGAAGTGTGGATAATCTACGAAGCTAACATGTTTAGCATCAAGTAAGAGTACAATTCATAACTGCCCTAATTAACAAGACCAAAGTCCCAGATTTTGTCAACTGATAGAGAAGGCCCTTATCTGCAACATGTCAACAGATTATCAATAAATGTAGTGGTTTTTCACTGGCAGGCCACCGCTTTGGCAACTGGAAAATGCCAGGAAAGATCGCAAACCTTACCACTTCAAATCACCATAACTTGCTAATACTTAGAGTACTCAAAATTTTGGCACGTACAAAAGACAGATAATTAGAAGGGCTATCCGGTGATATAATAATTTTCTTTTTTGGGTAAAGTGTAGAAAAGTTATGATCTTTACGGCAAAATAACAAGATTTTTGGGGGGAAAATGAGAAACATATAGACCAAATTAGGGCAAATATCAAGATAGAGAACACATAATGAAACCTATCATTCGAATCATATCAAGTCCATTACAGTGAAGTTTGCAGAATATTATGGATGTTTGATATCAACAGAGAGCACAGGGAGAGACCTATCTTAATAGCTATATATCAAGTTTATACAGTGAAGTGTGGAGAATCTATGAAGCTAACCTGTTTAGCATCAAGATAGAGAACACATAGAGAAACCTATCTTGTGATTCTATGTATGCAGAATATACGGATGTTTGGTATCAAGAGAGAGAACATCGAGAGGCCTACCTTTAGAGCTATATATCAAGTCTATTCAGTGAAGTGTGGAGAATCTATGAAGCTAACATGTTTAGCTCAAGATAGAGAACACTGAGAGATACCTATCTTGCAAGTCCATTACAGTGAAGTGTGCAGAATATATGGATGTTTGGTATCAAGAGAGAGCACTTAGAGAGTCCTATCTTAATAGCTATACATCAAGTCTATTCAGTGAAGTGTGGATAATCTACGAAGCTAACATGTTTAGCATCAAGTAAGAGTACAATTCATAACTGCCCTAATTAACAAGACCAAAGTCCCAGATTTTGTCAACTGATAGAGAAGGCCCTTATCTGCAACATGTCAACAGATTATCAATAAATGTAGTGGTTTTTCACTGGCAGGCCACCGCTTTGGCAACTGGAAAACGCCAGGAAAGATCGCAAACCTTACCACTTCAAATCACCATAACTTGCTAATACTTAGAGTACTCAAAATTTTGGCACGTACAAAAGACAGATAATTAGAAGGGCTATCCGGTGATATAATAATTTTCTTTTTTGGGTAAAGTGTAGAAATGTTATGAGCTTTACGGCAAAATAACAAGATTTTTGGGGGGAAAATGAGAAACATATAGACCAAATTAGGGCAAATATCAAGATAGAGAACACATAATGAAACCTATCATTCGAATCATATCAAGTCCATTACAGTGAAGTGTGCAGAATATTATGGATGTTTGATATCAACAGAGAGCACAGGGAGAGACCTATCTTAATAGCTATATATCAAGTTTATACAGTGAAGTGTGGAGAATCTATGAAGCTAACCTGTTTAGCATCAAGATAGAGAACACATAGAGAAACCTATCTTGTGATTCTATGTATGCAGAATATACGGATGTTTGGTATCAAGAGAGAGAACAGAGAGAGGCCTACCTTTAGAGCTATATATCAAGTCTATTCAGTGAAGTGTGGAGAATCTATGAAGCTAACATGTTTAGCTCAAGATAGAGAACACTGAGAGATACCTATCTTGCAAGTCCATTACAGTGAAGTGTGCAGAATATATGGATGTTTGGTATCAAGAGAGAGCACTTAGAGAGTCCTATCTTAATAGCTATACATCAAGTCTATTCAGCGAAGTGTGGATAATCTACGAAGCTAACATGTTTAGCATCAAGTAAGAGTACAATTCATAACTGCCCTAATTAACAAGACCAAAGTCCCAGATTTTGTCAACTGATAGAGAAGGCCCTTATCTGCAACATGTCAACAGATTATCAATAAATGTAGTGGTTTTTCACTGGCAGGCCACCGCTTTGGCAACTGGAAAATGCCAGGAAAGATCGCAAACCTTACCACTTCAAATCACCATAACTTGCTAATACTTAAGTACTCAAAATTTTGGCACGTACAAAAGACAGATAATTAGAAGGGCTATCCGGTGATATAATAATTTTCTTTTTTGGGTAAAGTGTAGAAATGTTATGAGCTTTACGGCAAAATAACAAGATTTTTGGGGGGAAAATGAGAAACATATAGACCAAATTAGGGCAAATATCAAGATAGAGAACACATAATGAAACCTATCATTCGAATCATATCAAGTCCATTACAGTGAAGTGTGCAGAATATTATGGATGTTTGATATCAACAGAGAGCACAGGGAGAGACCTATCTTAATAGCTATATATCAAGTTTATACAGTGAAGTGTGGAGAATCTATGAAGCTAACCTGTTTAGCATCAAGATAGAGAACACATAGAGAAACCTATCTTGTGATTCTATGTATGCAGAATATACGGATGTTTGGTATCAAGAGAGAGAACAGAGAGAGGCCTACCTTTAGAGCTATATATCAAGTCTATTCAGTGAAGTGTGGAGAATCTATGAAGCTAACATGTTTAGCTCAAGATAGAGAACACTGAGAGATACCTATCTTGCAAGTCCATTACAGTGAAGTGTGCAGAATATATGGATGTTTGGTATCAAGAGAGAGCACTTAGAGAGTCCTATCTTAATAGCTATACATCAAGTCTATTCAGCGAAGTGTGGATAATCTACGAAGCTAACATGTTTAGCATCAAGTAAGAGTACAATTCATAACTGCCCTAATTAACAAGACCAAAGTCCCAGATTTTGTCAACTGATAGAGAAGGCCCTTATCTGCAACATGTCAACAGATTATCAATAAATGTAGTGGTTTTTCACTGGCAGGCCACCGCTTTGGCAACTGGAAAATGCCAGGAAAGATCGCAAACCTTACCACTTCAAATCACCATAACTTGCTAATACTTAAGTACTCAAAATTTTGGCACGTACAAAAGACAGATAATTAGAAGGGCTATCCGGTGATATAAAAATTATCTTTTTGGGGTAAAGTGTAGAAAAGTTATGAGCTTTACGGCAAAATAACAAGATTTTGGGGGGGAAAATAAGAAACATATAGACCAAATTAGGGCAAATATCAAGATAGAGAACACATAATGAAACCTATCATTCGAATCATATCAAGTCCATTACAGTGAAGTTTGCAGAATATTATGGATGTTTGATATCAACAGAGAGCACAGGGAGAGACCTATCTTAATAGCTATATATCAAGTTTATACAGTGAAGTGTGGAGAATCTATGAAGCTAACCTGTTTAGCATCAAGATAGAGAACACATAGAGAAACCTATCTTGTGATTCTATGTATGCAGAATATACGGATGTTTGGTATCAAGAGAGAGAACATCGAGAGGCCTACCTTTAGAGCTATATATCAAGTCTATTCAGTGAAGTGTGGAGAATCTATGAAGCTAACATGTTTAGCTCAAGATAGAGAACACTGAGAGATACCTATCTTGCAAGTCCATTACAGTGAAGTGTGCAGAATATATGGATGTTTGGTATCAAGAGAGAGCACTTAGAGAGTCCTATCTTAATAGCTATACATCAAGTCTATTCAGTGAAGTGTGGATAATCTACGAAGCTAACATGTTTAGCATCAAGTAAGAGTACAATTCATAACTGCCCTAATTAACAAGACCAAAGTCCCAGATTTTGTCAACTGATAGAGAAGGCCCTTATCTGCAACATGTCAACAGATTATCAATAAATGTAGTGGTTTTTCACTGGCAGGCCACCGCTTTGGCAACTGGAAAACGCCAGGAAAGATCGCAAACCTTACCACTTCAAATCACCATAACTTGCTAATACTTAGAGTACTCAAAATTTTGGCACGTACAAAAGACAGATAATTAGAAGGGCTATCCGGTGATATAATAATTTTCTTTTTTGGGTAAAGTGTAGAAATGTTATGAGCTTTACGGCAAAATAACAAGATTTTTGGGGGGAAAATGAGAAACATATAGACCAAATTAGGGCAAATATCAAGATAGAGAACACATAATGAAACCTATCATTCGAATCATATCAAGTCCATTACAGTGAAGTGTGCAGAATATTATGGATGTTTGATATCAACAGAGAGCACAGGGAGAGACCTATCTTAATAGCTATATATCAAGTTTATACAGTGAAGTGTGGAGAATCTATGAAGCTAACCTGTTTAGCATCAAGATAGAGAACACATAGAGAAACCTATCTGTGATTCTATGTATGCAGAATATACGGATGTTTGGTATCAAGAGAGAGAACAGAGAGAGGCCTACCTTTAGAGCTATATATCAAGTCTATTCAGTGAAGTGTGGAGAATCTATGAAGCTAACATGTTTAGCTCAAGATAGAGAACACTGAGAGATACCTATCTTGCAAGTCCATTACAGTGAAGTGTGCAGAATATATGGATGTTTGGTATCAAGAGAGAGCACTTAGAGAGTCCTATCTTAATAGCTATACATCAAGTCTATTCAGCGAAGTGTGGATAATCTACGAAGCTAACATGTTTAGCATCAAGTAAGAGTACAATTCATAACTGCCCTAATTAACAAGACCAAAGTCCCAGATTTTGTCAACTGATAGAGAAGGCCCTTATCTGCAACATGTCAACAGATTATCAATAAATGTAGTGGTTTTTCACTGGCAGGCCACCGCTTTGGCAACTGGAAAATGCCAGGAAAGATCGCAAACCTTACCACTTCAAATCACCATAACTTGCTAATACTTAAGTACTCAAAATTTTGGCACGTACAAAAGACAGATAATTAGAAGGGCTATCCGGTGATATAAAAATTATCTTTTTGGGGTAAAGTGTAGAAAAGTTATGAGCTTTACGGCAAAATAACAAGATTTTGGGGGGGAAAATAAGAAACATATAGACCAAATTAGGGCAAATATCAAGATAGAGAACACATAATGAAACCTATCATTCGAATCATATCAAGTCCATTACAGTGAAGTGTGCAGAATATTATGGATGTTTGATATCAACAGAGAGCACAGGGAGAGACCTATCTTAATAGCTATATATCAAGTTTATACAGTGAAGTGTGGAGAATCTATGAAGCTAACCTGTTTAGCATCAAGATAGAGAACACATAGAGAAACCTATCTTGTGATTCTATGTATGCAGAATATACGGATGTTTGGTATCAAGAGAGAGAACAGAGAGAGGCCTACCTTTAGAGCTATATATCAAGTCTATTCAGTGAAGTGTGGAGAATCTATGAAGCTAACATGTTTAGCTCAAGATAGAGAACACTGAGAGATACCTATCTTGCAAGTCCATTACAGTGAAGTGTGCAGAATATATGGATGTTTGGTATCAAGAGAGAGCACTTAGAGAGTCCTATCTTAATAGCTATACATCAAGTCTATTCAGCGAAGTGTGGATAATCTACGAAGCTAACATGTTTAGCATCAAGTAAGAGTACAATTCATAACTGCCCTAATTAACAAGACCAAAGTCCCAGATTTTGTCAACTGATAGAGAAGGCCCTTATCTGCAACATGTCAACAGATTATCAATAAATGTAGTGGTTTTTCACTGGCAGGCCACCGCTTTGGCAACTGGAAAATGCCAGGAAAGATCGCAAACCTTACCACTTCAAATCACCATAACTTGCTAATACTTAAGTACTCAAAATTTTGGCACGTACAAAAGACAGATAATTAGATGGGCTATCCGGTGATATAAAAATTATCTTTTTGGCGTAAAGTGTAGAAAAGTTATGAGCTTTACGGCAAAATAACAAGATTTTGGGGTGGAAAATGAGAAACATATAGACCAAATTAGGGCAAATATCAAGATAGAGAACACATAATGAAACCTATCATTCGAATCATATCAAGTCCATTACAGTGAAGTGTGCAGAATATTATGGATGTTTGATATCAACAGAGAGCACAGGGAGAGACCTATCTTAATAGCTATATATCAAGTTTATACAGTGAAGTGTGGAGAATCTATGAAGCTAACCTGTTTAGCATCAAGATAGAGAACACATAGAGAAACCTATCTTGTGATTCTATGTATGCAGAATATACGGATGTTTGGTATCAAGAGAGAGAACAGAGAGAGGCCTACCTTTAGAGCTATATATCAAGTCTATTCAGTGAAGTGTGGAGAATCTATGAAGCTAACATGTTTAGCTCAAGATAGAGAACACTGAGAGATACCTATCTTGCAAGTCCATTACAGTGAAGTGTGCAGAATATATGGATGTTTGGTATCAAGAGAGAGCACTTAGAGAGTCCTATCTTAATAGCTATACATCAAGTCTATTCAGTGAAGTGTGGATAATCTACGAAGCTAACATGTTTAGCATCAAGTAAGAGTACAATTCATAACTGCCCTAATTAACAAGACCAAAGTCCCAGATTTTGTCAACTGATAGAGAAGGCCCTTATCTGCAACATGTCAACAGATTATCAATAAATGTAGTGGTTTTTCACTGGCAGGCCACCGCTTTGGCAACTGGAAAACGCCAGGAAAGATCGCAAACCTTACCACTTCAAATCACCATAACTTGCTAATACTTAGAGTACTCAAAATTTTGGCACGTACAAAAGACAGATAATTAGAAGGGCTATCCGGTGATATAATAATTTTCTTTTTTGGGTAAAGTGTAGAAATGTTATGAGCTTTACGGCAAAATAACAAGATTTTTGGGGGAAAAATGAGAAACATATAGACCAAATTAGGGCAAATATCAAGATAGAGAACACATAATGAAACCTATCATTCGAATCATATCAAGTCCATTACAGTGAAGTCTGCAGAATATTATGGATGTTTGATATCAACAGAGAGCACAGGGAGAGACCTATCTTAATAGCTATATATCAAGTTTATACAGTGAAGTGTGGAGAATCTATGAAGCTAACCTGTTTAGCATCAAGATAGAGAACACATAGAGAAACCTATCTTGTGATTCTATGTATGCAGAATATACGGATGTTTGGTATCAAGAGAGAGAACAGAGAGAGGCCTACCTTTAGAGCTATATATCAAGTCTATTCAGTGAAGTGTGGAGAATCTATGAAGCTAACATGTTTAGCTCAAGATAGAGAACACTGAGAGATACCTATCTTGCAAGTCCATTACAGTGAAGTGTGCAGAATATATGGATGTTTGGTATCAAGAGAGAGCACTTAGAGAGTCCTATCTTAATAGCTATACATCAAGTCTATTCAGCGAAGTGTGGATAATCTACGAAGCTAACATGTTTAGCATCAAGTAAGAGTACAATTCATAACTGCCCTAATTAACAAGACCAAAGTCCCAGATTTTGTCAACTGATAGAGAAGGCCCTTATCTGCAACATGTCAACAGATTATCAATAAATGTAGTGGTTTTTCACTGGCAGGCCACCGCTTTGGCAACTGGAAAATGCCAGGAAAGATCGCAAACCTTACCACTTCAAATCACCATAACTTGCTAATACTTAAGTACTCAAAATTTTGGCACGTACAAAAGACAGATAATTAGAAGGGCTATCCGGTGATATAAAAATTATCTTTTTGGGGTAAAGTGTAGAAAAGTTATGAGCTTTACGGCAAAATAACAAGATTTTGGGGGGGAAAATAAGAAACATATAGACCAAATTAGGGCAAATATCAAGATAGAGAACACATAATGAAACCTATCATTCGAATCATATCAAGTCCATTACAGTGAAGTGTGCAGAATATTATGGATGTTTGATATCAACAGAGAGCACAGGGAGAGACCTATCTTAATAGCTATATATCAAGTTTATACAGTGAAGTGTGGAGAATCTATGAAGCTAACCTGTTTAGCATCAAGATAGAGAACACATAGAGAAACCTATCTTGTGATTCTATGTATGCAGAATATACGGATGTTTGGTATCAAGAGAGAGAACAGAGAGAGGCCTACCTTTAGAGCTATATATCAAGTCTATTCAGTGAAGTGTGGAGAATCTATGAAGCTAACATGTTTAGCTCAAGATAGAGAACACTGAGAGATACCTATCTTGCAAGTCCATTACAGTGAAGTGTGCAGAATATATGGATGTTTGGTATCAAGAGAGAGCACTTAGAGAGTCCTATCTTAATAGCTATACATCAAGTCTATTCAGCGAAGTGTGGATAATCTACGAAGCTAACATGTTTAGCATCAAGTAAGAGTACAATTCATAACTGCCCTAATTAACAAGACCAAAGTCCCAGATTTTGTCAACTGATAGAGAAGGCCCTTATCTGCAACATGTCAACAGATTATCAATAAATGTAGTGGTTTTTCACTGGCAGGCCACCGCTTTGGCAACTGGAAAATGCCAGGAAAGATCGCAAACCTTACCACTTCAAATCACCATAACTTGCTAATACTTAAGTACTCAAAATTTTGGCACGTACAAAAGACAGATAATTAGATGGGCTATCCGGTGATATAAAAATTATCTTTTTGGCGTAAAGTGTAGAAAAGTTATGAGCTTTACGGCAAAATAACAAGATTTTGGGGTGGAAAATGAGAAACATATAGACCAAATTAGGGCAAATATCAAGATAGAGAACACATAATGAAACCTATCATTCGAATCATATCAAGTCCATTACAGTGAAGTGTGCAGAATATTATGGATGTTTGATATCAACAGAGAGCACAGGGAGAGACCTATCTTAATAGCTATATATCAAGTTTATACAGTGAAGTGTGGAGAATCTATGAAGCTAACCTGTTTAGCATCAAGATAGAGAACACATAGAGAAACCTATCTTGTGATTCTATGTATGCAGAATATACGGATGTTTGGTATCAAGAGAGAGAACAGAGAGAGGCCTACCTTTAGAGCTATATATCAAGTCTATTCAGTGAAGTGTGGAGAATCTATGAAGCTAACATGTTTAGCTCAAGATAGAGAACACTGAGAGATACCTATCTTGCAAGTCCATTACAGTGAAGTGTGCAGAATATATGGATGTTTGGTATCAAGAGAGAGCACTTAGAGAGTCCTATCTTAATAGCTATACATCAAGTCTATTCAGTGAAGTGTGGATAATCTACGAAGCTAACATGTTTAGCATCAAGTAAGAGTACAATTCATAACTGCCCTAATTAACAAGACCAAAGTCCCAGATTTTTTCAACTGATAGAGAAGGCCCTTATCTGCAACATGTCAACAGATTATCAATAAATGTAGTGGTTTTTCACTGGCAGGCCACCGCTTTGGCAACTGGAAAACGCCAGGAAAGATCGCAAACCTTACCACTTCAAATCACCATAACTTGCTAATACTTAGAGTACTCAAAATTTTGGCACGTACAAAAGACAGATAATTAGAAGGGCTATCCGGTGATATAAAAATTATCTTTTTTGGGTAAAGTGTAGAAAAGTTATGAGCTTTACGGCAAAATAACAAGATTTTTGGGGTAAAAATGAGAAACATATAGACCAAATTAGGGCAAATATCAAGATAGAGAACACATAATGAAACCTATCATTCGAATCATATCAAGTCCATTACAGTGAAGTGTGCAGAATATTATGGATGTTTGATATCAACAGAGAGCACAGGGAGAGACCTATCTTAATAGCTATATATCAAGTTTATACAGTGAAGTGTGGAGAATCTATGAAGCTAACCTGTTTAGCATCAAGATAGAGAACACATAGAGAAACCTATCTTGTGATTCTATGTATGCAGAATATACGGATGTTTGGTATCAAGAGAGAGAACAGAGAGAGGCCTACCTTTAGAGCTATATATCAAGTTTATTCAGTGAAGTGTGGAGAATCTATGAAGCTAACATGTTTAGCTCAAGATAGAGAACACTGAGAGATACCTATCTTGCAAGTCCATTGCAGTGAAGTGTGCAGAATATATGGATGTTTGGTATCAAGAGAGAGCACTTAGAGAGTCCTATCTTAATAGCTATACATCAAGTCTATTCAGTGAAGTGTGGATAATCTACGAAGCTAACATGTTTAGCATCAAGTAAGAGTACAATTTATAACTGCCCTAATTAACAAGACCAAAGTCCCAGATTTTGTCAACTGATAGAGAAGGCCCTTATCTGCAACATGTCAACAGATTATCAATAAATGTAGTGGTTTTTCACTGGCAGGCCACCGCTTTGGCAACTGGAAAACGCCAGGAAAGATCGCAAACCTTACCACTTCAAATCATCATAACTTGCTAATACTTAGAGTACTCAAAATTTTGGCACGTACAAAAGACAGATAATTAGAAGGGCTATCCGGTGATATAATAATTTTCTTTTTTGGGTAAAGTGTAGAAAAGTTATGATCTTTACGGCAAAATAACAAGATTTTTGGGGGGAAAATGAGAAACATATAGACCAAATTAGGGCAAATATCAAGATAGAGAACACATAATGAAACCTATCATTCGAATCATATCAAGTCCATTACAGTGAAGTGTGCAGAATATTATGGATGTTTGATATCAACAGAGAGCACAGGGAGAGACCTATCTTAATAGCTATATATCAAGTTTATACAGTGAAGTGTGGAGAATCTACGAAGCTAACCTGTTTAGCATCAAGATAGAGAACACATAGAGAAACCTATCTTGTGATTCTATGTATGCAGAATATACGGATGTTTGGTATCAAGAGAGAGAACAGAGAGAGGCCTACCTTTAGAGCTATATATCAAGTCTATTCAGTGAAGTGTGGAGAATCTATGAAGCTAACATGTTTAGCTCAAGATAGAGAACACTGAGAGATACCTATCTTGCAAGTCCATTACAGTGAAGTGTGCAGAATATATGGATGTTTGGTATCAAGAGAGAGCACTTAGAGAGTCCTATCTTAATAGCTATACATCAAGTCTATTCAGTGAAGTGTGGATAATCTACGAAGCTAACATGTTTAGCATCAAGTAAGAGTACAATTCATAACTGCCCTAATTAACAAGACCAAAGTCCCAGATTTTGTCAACTGATAGAGAAGGCCCTTATCTGCAACATGTCAACAGATTATCAATAAATGTAGTGGTTTTTCACTGGCAGGCCACCGCTTTGGCAACTGGAAAACGCCAGGAAAGATCGCAAACCTTACCACTTCAAATCACCATAACTTGCTAATACTTAGAGTACTCAAAATTTTGGCACGTACAAAAGACAGATAATTAGAAGGGCTATCCGGTGATATAATAATTTTCTTTTTTGGGTACAGTGTAGAAATGTTATGAGCTTTACGGCAAAATAACAAGATTTTTGGGGGGAAAATGAGAAACATATAGACCAAATTAGGGCAAATATCAAGATAGAGAACACATAATGAAACCTATCATTCGAATCATATCAAGTCCATTACAGTGAAGTGTGCAGAATATTATGGATGTTTGATATCAACAGAGAGCACAGGGAGAGACCTATCTTAATAGCTATATATCAAGTTTATACAGTGAAGTGTGGAGAATCTATGAAGCTAACCTGTTTAGCATCAAGATAGAGAACACATAGAGAAACCTATCTTGTGATTCTATGTATGCAGAATATACGGATGTTTGGTATCAAGAGAGAGAACAGAGAGAGGCCTACCTTTAGAGCTATATATCAAGTCTATTCAGTGAAGTGTGGAGAATCTATAAAGCTAACATGTTTAGCTCAAGATAGAGAACACTGAGAGATACCTATCTTGCAAGTCCATTACAGTGAAGTGTGCAGAATATATGGATGTTTGGTATCAAGAGAGAGCACTTAGAGAGTCCTATCTTAATAGCTATACATCAAGTCTATTCAGCGAAGTGTGGATAATCTACGAAGCTAACATGTTTAGCATCAAGTAAGAGTACAATTCATAACTGCCCTAATTAACAAGACCAAAGTCCCAGATTTTGTCAACTGATAGAGAAGGCCCTTATCTGCAACATGTCAACAGATTATCAATAAATGTAGTGGTTTTTCACTGGCAGGCCACCGCTTTGGCAACTGGAAAACGCCAGGAAAGATCGCAAACCTTACCACTTCAAATCACCATAACTTGCTAATACTTAAGTACTCAAAATTTTGGCACGTACAAAAGACAGATAATTAGAAGGGCTATCCGGTGATATAAAAATTATCTTTTTGGGGTAAAGTGTAGAAAAGTCATGAGCTTTACGGCAAAATAACAAGATTTTTGGGGGAAAAATGAGAAACATATAGACCAAATTAGGGCAAATATCAAGATAGAGAACACATAATGAAACCTATCATTCGAATCATATCAAGTCCATTACAGTGAAGTGTGCAGAATATTATGGATGTTTGATATCAACAGAGAGCACAGGGAGAGACCTATCTTAATAGCTATATATCAAGTTTATACAGTGAAGTGTGGAGAATCTATGAAGCTAACCTGTTTAGCATCAAGATAGAGAACACATAGAGAAACCTATCTTGTGATTCTATGTATGCAGAATATACGGATGTTTGGTATCAAGAGAGAGAACAGAGAGAGGCCTACCTTTAGAGCTATATATCAAGTTTATTCAGTGAAGTGTGGAGAATCTATGAAGCTAACATGTTTAGCTCAAGATAGAGAACACTGAGAGATACCTATCTTGCAAGTCCATTGCAGTGAAGTGTGCAGAATATATGGATGTTTGGTATCAAGAGAGAGCACTTAGAGAGTCCTATCTTAATAGCTATACATCAAGTCTATTCAGTGAAGTGTGGATAATCTACGAAGCTAACATGTTTAGCATCAAGTAAGAGTACAATTCATAACTGCCCTAATTAACAAGACCAAAGTCCCAGATTTTGTCAACTGATAGAGAAGGCCCTTATCTGCAACATGTCAACAGATTATCAATAAATGTAGTGGTTTTTCACTGGCAGGCCACCGCTTTGGCAACTGGAAAACGCCAGGAAAGATCGCAAACCTTACCACTTCAAATCATCATAACTTGCTAATACTTAGAGTACTCAAAATTTTGGCACGTACAAAAGACAGATAATTAGAAGGGCTATCCGGTGATATAATAATTTTCTTTTTTGGGTAAAGTGTAGAAAAGTTATGATCTTTACGGCAAAATAACAAGATTTTTGGGGGGGAAATGAGAAACATATAGACCAAATTAGGGCAAATATCAAGATAGAGAACACATAATGAAACCTATCATTCGAATCATATCAAGTCCATTACAGTGAAGTGTTCAGAATATTATGGATGTTTGATATCAACAGAGAGCACAGGGAGAGACCTATCTTAATAGCTATATATCAAGTTTATACAGTGAAGTGTGGAGAATCTATGAAGCTAACCTGTTTAGCATCAAGATAGAGAACACATAGAGAAACCTATCTTGTGATTCTATGTATGCAGAATATACGGATGTTTGGTATCAAGAGAGAGAACATCGAGAGGCCTACCTTTAGAGCTATATATCAAGTCTATTCAGTGAAGTGTGGAGAATCTATGAAGCTAACATGTTTAGCTCAAGATAGAGAACACTGAGAGATACCTATCTTGCAAGTCCATTACAGTGAAGTGTGCAGAATATATGGATGTTTGGTATCAAGAGAGAGCACTTAGAGAGTCCTATCTTAATAGCTATACATCAAGTCTATTCAGTGAAGTGTGGATAATCTACGAAGCTAACATGTTTAGCATCAAGTAAGAGTACAATTCATAACTGCCCTAATTAACAAGACCAAAGTCCCAGATTTTGTCAACTGATAGAGAAGGCCCTTATCTGCAACATGTCAACAGATTATCAATAAATGTAGTGGTTTTTCACTGGCAGGCCACCGCTTTGGCAACTGGAAAACGCCAGGAAAGATCGCAAACCTTACCACTTCAAATCACCATAACTTGCTAATACTTAGAGTACTCAAAATTTTGGCACGTACAAAAGACAGATAATTAGAAGGGCTATCCGGTGATATAATAATTTTCTTTTTTGGGTAAAGTGTAGAAATGTTATGAGCTTTACGGCAAAATAACAAGATTTTTGGGGGGAAAATGAGAAACATATAGACCAAATTAGGGCAAATATCAAGATAGAGAACACATAATGAAACCTATCATTCGAATCATATCAAGTCCATTACAGTGAAGTGTGCAGAATATTATGGATGTTTGATATCAACAGAGAGCACAGGGAGAGACCTATCTTAATAGCTATATATCAAGTTTATACAGTGAAGTGTGGAGAATCTATGAAGCTAACCTGTTTAGCATCAAGATAGAGAACACATAGAGAAACCTATCTTGTGATTCTATGTATGCAGAATATACGGATGTTTGGTATCAAGAGAGAGAACAGAGAGAGGCCTACCTTTAGAGCTATATATCAAGTCTATTCAGTGAAGTGTGGAGAATCTATGAAGCTAACATGTTTAGCTCAAGATAGAGAACACTGAGAGATACCTATCTTGCAAGTCCATTACAGTGAAGTGTGCAGAATATATGGATGTTTGGTATCAAGAGAGAGCACTTAGAGAGTCCTATCTTAATAGCTATACATCAAGTCTATTCAGCGAAGTGTGGATAATCTACGAAGCTAACATGTTTAGCATCAAGTAAGAGTACAATTCATAACTGCCCTAATTAACAAGACCAAAGTCCCAGATTTTGTCAACTGATAGAGAAGGCCCTTATCTGCAACATGTCAACAGATTATCAATAAATGTAGTGGTTTTTCACTGGCAGGCCACCGCTTTGGCAACTGGAAAACGCCAGGAAAGATCGCAAACCTTACCACTTCAAATCACCATAACTTGCTAATACTTAAGTACTCAAAATTTTGGCACGTACAAAAGACAGATAATTAGAAGGGCTATCCGGTGATATAATAATTATCTTTTTGGGGTAAAGTGTAGAAAAGTTATGAGCTTTACGGCAAAATAACAAGATTTTTGGGGGGAAAATGAGAAACATATAGACCAAATTAGGGCAAATATCAAGATAGAGAACACATAATGAAACCTATCATTCGAATCATATCAAGTCCATTACTGTGAAGTGTGCAGAATATTATGGATGTTTGATATCAACAGAGAGCACAGGGAGAGACCTATCTTAATAGCTATATATCAAGTTTATACAGTGAAGTGTGGAGAATCTATGAAGCTAACCTGTTTAGCATCAAGATAGAGAACACATAGAGAAACCTATCTTGTGATTCTATGTATGCAGAATATACGGATGTTTGGTATCAAGAGAGAGAACAGAGAGAGGCCTACCTTTAGAGCTATATATCAAGTCTATTCAGTGAAGTGTGGAGAATCTATGAAGCTAACATGTTTAGCTCAAGATAGAGAACACTGAGAGATACCTATCTTGCAAGTCCATTACAGTGAAGTGTGCAGAATATATGGATGTTTGGTATCAAGAGAGAGCACTTAGAGAGTCCTATCTTAATAGCTATACATCAAGTCTATTCAGCGAAGTGTGGATAATCTACGAAGCTAACATGTTTAGCATCAAGTAAGAGTACAATTCATAACTGCCCTAATTAACAAGACCAAAGTCCCAGATTTTGTCAACTGATAGAGAAGGCCCTTATCTGCAACATGTCAACAGATTATCAATAAATGTAGTGGTTTTTCACTGGCAGGCCACCGCTTTGGCAACTGGAAAATGCCAGGAAAGATCGCAAACCTTACCACTTCAAATCACCATAACTTGCTAATACTTAAGTACTCAAAATTTTGGCACGTACAAAAGACAGATAATTAGAAGGGCTATCCGGTGATATAAAAATTATCTTTTTGGCGTAAAGTGTAGAAAAGTTATGAGCTTTACGGCAAAATAACAAGATTTTGGGGTGGAAAATGAGAAACATATAGACCAAATTAGGGCAAATATCAAGATAGAGAACACATAATGAAACCTATCATTCGAATCATATCAAGTCCATTACAGTGAAGTGTGCAGAATATTATGGATGTTTGATATCAACAGAGAGCACAGGGAGAGACCTATCTTAATAGCTATATATCAAGTTTATACAGTGAAGTGTGGAGAATCTATGAAGCTAACCTGTTTAGCATCAAGATAGAGAACATATAGAGAAACCTATCTTGTGATTCTATGTATGCAGAATATACGGATGTTTGGTATCAAGAGAGAGAACAGAGAGAGGCCTACCTTTAGAGCTATATATCAAGTCTATTCAGTGAAGTCTGGAGAATCTATGAAGCTAACATGTTTAGCTCAAGATAGAGAACACTGAGAGATACCTATCTTGCAAGTCCATTACAGTGAAGTGTGCAGAATATATGGATGTTTGGTATCAAGAGAGAGCACTTAGAGAGTCCTATCTTAATAGCTATACATCAAGTCTATTCAGTGAAGTGTGGATAATCTACGAAGCTAACATGTTTAGCATCAAGTAAGAGTACAATTCATAACTGCCCTAATTAACAAGACCAAAGTCCCAGATTTTTTCAACTGATAGAGAAGGCCCTTATCTGCAACATGTCAACAGATTATCAATAAATGTAGTGGTTTTTCACTGGCAGGCCACCGCTTTGGCAACTGGAAAACGCCAGGAAAGATCGCAAACCTTACCACTTCAAATCACCATAACTTGCTAATACTTAGAGTACTCAAAATTTTGGCACGTACAAAAGACAGATAATTAGAAGGGCTATCCGGTGATATAAAAATTATCTTTTTTGGGTAAAGTGTAGAAAAGTTATGAGCTTTACGGCAAAATAACAAGATTTTTGGGGTAAAAATGAGAAACATATAGACCAAATTAGGGCAAATATCAAGATAGAGAACACATAATGAAACCTATCATTCGAATCATATCAAGTCCATTACAGTGAAGTGTGCAGAATATTATGGATGTTTGATATCAACAGAGAGCACAGGGAGAGACCTATCTTAATAGCTATATATCAAGTTTATACAGTGAAGTGTGGAGAATCTATGAAGCTAACCTGTTTAGCATCAAGATAGAGAACACATAGAGAAACCTATCTTGTGATTCTATGTATGCAGAATATACGGATGTTTGGTATCAAGAGAGAGAACAGAGAGAGGCCTACCTTTAGAGCTATATATCAAGTTTATTCAGTGAAGTGTGGAGAATCTATGAAGCTAACATGTTTAGCTCAAGATAGAGAACACTGAGAGATACCTATCTTGCAAGTCCATTGCAGTGAAGTGTGCAGAATATATGGATGTTTGGTATCAAGAGAGAGCACTTAGAGAGTCCTATCTTAATAGCTATACATCAAGTCTATTCAGTGAAGTGTGGATAATCTACGAAGCTAACATGTTTAGCATCAAGTAAGAGTACAATTTATAACTGCCCTAATTAACAAGACCAAAGTCCCAGATTTTGTCAACTGATAGAGAAGGCCCTTATCTGCAACATGTCAACAGATTATCAATAAATGTAGTGGTTTTTCACTGGCAGGCCACCGCTTTGGCAACTGGAAAACGCCAGGAAAGATCGCAAACCTTACCACTTCAAATCATCATAACTTGCTAATACTTAGAGTACTCAAAATTTTGGCACGTACAAAAGACAGATAATTAGAAGGGCTATCCGGTGATATAATAATTTTCTTTTTTGGGTAAAGTGTAGAAAAGTTATGATCTTTACGGCAAAATAACAAGATTTTTGGGGGGAAAATGAGAAACATATAGACCAAATTAGGGCAAATATCAAGATAGAGAACACATAATGAAACCTATCATTCGAATCATATCAAGTCCATTACAGTGAAGTGTGCAGAATATTATGGATGTTTGATATCAACAGAGAGCACAGGGAGAGACCTATCTTAATAGCTATATATCAAGTTTATACAGTGAAGTGTGGAGAATCTATGAAGCTAACCTGTTTAGCATCAAGATAGAGAACACATAGAGAAACCTATCTTGTGATTCTATGTATGCAGAATATACGGATGTTTGGTATCAAGAGAGAGAACAGAGAGAGGCCTACCTTTAGAGCTATATATCAAGTCTATTCAGTGAAGTGTGGAGAATCTATGAAGCTAACATGTTTAGCTCAAGATAGAGAACACTGAGAGATACCTATCTTGCAAGTCCATTACAGTGAAGTGTGCAGAATATATGGATGTTTGGTATCAAGAGAGAGCACTTAGAGAGTCCTATCTTAATAGCTATACATCAAGTCTATTCAGCGAAGTGTGGATAATCTACGAAGCTAACATGTTTAGCATCAAGTAAGAGTACAATTCATAACTGCCCTAATTAACAAGACCAAAGTCCCAGATTTTGTCAACTGATAGAGAAGGCCCTTATCTGCAACATGTCAACAGATTATCAATAAATGTAGTGGTTTTTCACTGGCAGGCCACCGCTTTGGCAACTGGAAAACGCCAGGAAAGATCGCAAACCTTACCACTTCAAATCACCATAACTTGCTAATACTTAAGTACTCAAAATTTTGGCACGTACAAAAGACAGATAATTAGAAGGGCTATCCGGTGATATAAAAATTATCTTTTTGGGGTAAAGTGTAGAAAAGTCATGAGCTTTACGGCAAAATAACAAGATTTTTGGGGGGAAAATGAGAAACATATAGACCAAATTAGGGCAAATATCAAGATAGAGAACACATAATGAAACCTATCATTCGAATCATATCAAGTCCATTACAGTGAAGTGTGCAGAATATTATGGATGTTTGATATCAACAGAGAGCACAGGGAGAGACCTATCTTAATAGCTATATATCAAGTTTATACAGTGAAGTGTGGAGAATCTATGAAGCTAACCTGTTTAGCATCAAGATAGAGAACACATAGAGAAACCTATCTTGTGATTCTATGTATGCAGAATATACGGATGTTTGGTATCAAGAGAGAGAACAGAGAGAGGCCTACCTTTAGAGCTATATATCAAGTTTATTCAGTGAAGTGTGGAGAATCTATGAAGCTAACATGTTTAGCTCAAGATAGAGAACACTGAGAGATACCTATCTTGCAAGTCCATTGCAGTGAAGTGTGCAGAATATATGGATGTTTGGTATCAAGAGAGAGCACTTAGAGAGTCCTATCTTAATAGCTATACATCAAGTCTATTCAGTGAAGTGTGGATAATCTACGAAGCTAACATGTTTAGCATCAAGTAAGAGTACAATTCATAACTGCCCTAATTAACAAGACCAAAGTCCCAGATTTTGTCAACTGATAGAGAAGGCCCTTATCTGCAACATGTCAACAGATTATCAATAAATGTAGTGGTTTTTCACTGGCAGGCCACCGCTTTGGCAACTGGAAAACGCCAGGAAAGATCGCAAACCTTACCACTTCAAATCATCATAACTTGCTAATACTTAGAGTACTCAAAATTTTGGCACGTACAAAAGACAGATAATTAGAAGGGCTATCCGGTGATATAATAATTTTCTTTTTTGGGTAAAGTGTAGAAAAGTTATGATCTTTACGGCAAAATAACAAGATTTTTGGGGGGGAAATGAGAAACATATAGACCAAATTAGGGCAAATATCAAGATAGAGAACACATAATGAAACCTATCATTCGAATCATATCAAGTCCATTACAGTGAAGTGTTCAGAATATTATGGATGTTTGATATCAACAGAGAGCACAGGGAGAGACCTATCTTAATAGCTATATATCAAGTTTATACAGTGAAGTGTGGAGAATCTATGAAGCTAACCTGTTTAGCATCAAGATAGAGAACACATAGAGAAACCTATCTTGTGATTCTATGTATGCAGAATATACGGATGTTTGGTATCAAGAGAGAGAACATCGAGAGGCCTACCTTTAGAGCTATATATCAAGTCTATTCAGTGAAGTGTGGAGAATCTATGAAGCTAACATGTTTAGCTCAAGATAGAGAACACTGAGAGATACCTATCTTGCAAGTCCATTACAGTGAAGTGTGCAGAATATATGGATGTTTGGTATCAAGAGAGAGCACTTAGAGAGTCCTATCTTAATAGCTATACATCAAGTCTATTCAGTGAAGTGTGGATAATCTACGAAGCTAACATGTTTAGCATCAAGTAAGAGTACAATTCATAACTGCCCTAATTAACAAGACCAAAGTCCCAGATTTTGTCAACTGATAGAGAAGGCCCTTATCTGCAACATGTCAACAGATTATCAATAAATGTAGTGGTTTTTCACTGGCAGGCCACCGCTTTGGCAACTGGAAAACGCCAGGAAAGATCGCAAACCTTACCACTTCAAATCACCATAACTTGCTAATACTTAGAGTACTCAAAATTTTGGCACGTACAAAAGACAGATAATTAGAAGGGCTATCCGGTGATATAATAATTTTCTTTTTTGGGTAAAGTGTAGAAATGTTATGAGCTTTACGGCAAAATAACAAGATTTTTGGGGGGAAAATGAGAAACATATAGACCAAATTAGGGCAAATATCAAGATAGAGATCACATAATGAAACCTATCATTCGAATCATATCAAGTCCATTACAGTGAAGTGTGCAGAATATTATGGATGTTTGATATCAACAGAGAGCACAGGGAGAGACCTATCTTAATAGCTATATATCAAGTTTATACAGTGAAGTGTGGAGAATCTATGAAGCTAACCTGTTTAGCATCAAGATAGAGAACACATAGAGAAACCTATCTTGTGATTCTATGTATGCAGAATATACGGATGTTTGGTATCAAGAGAGAGAACAGAGAGAGGCCTACCTTTAGAGCTATATATCAAGTCTATTCAGTGAAGTGTGGAGAATCTATGAAGCTAACATGTTTAGCTCAAGATAGAGAACACTGAGAGATACCTATCTTGCAAGTCCATTACAGTGAAGTGTGCAGAATATATGGATGTTTGGTATCAAGAGAGAGCACTTAGAGAGTCCTATCTTAATAGCTATACATCAAGTCTATTCAGCGAAGTGTGGATAATCTACGAAGCTAACATGTTTAGCATCAAGTAAGAGTACAATTCATAACTGCCCTAATTAACAAGACCAAAGTCCCAGATTTTGTCAACTGATAGAGAAGGCCCTTATCTGCAACATGTCAACAGATTATCAATAAATGTAGTGGTTTTTCACTGGCAGGCCACCGCTTTGGCAACTGGAAAACGCCAGGAAAGATCGCAAACCTTACCACTTCAAATCACCATAACTTGCTAATACTTAAGTACTCAAAATTTTGGCACGTACAAAAGACAGATAATTAGAAGGGCTATCCGGTGATATAATAATTTTCTTTTTGGGGTAAAGTGTAGAAAAGTTATGAGCTTTACGGCAAAATAACAAGATTTTTGGGGGAAAAATGAGAAACATATAGACCAAATTAGGGCAAATATCAAGATAGAGAACACATAATGAAACCTATCATTCGAATCATATCAAGTCCATTACTGTGAAGTGTGCAGAATATTATGGATGTTTGATATCAACAGAGAGCACAGGGAGAGACCTATCTTAATAGCTATATATCAAGTTTATACAGTGAAGTGTGGAGAATCTATGAAGCTAACCTGTTTAGCATCAAGATAGAGAACACATAGAGAAACCTATCTTGTGATTCTATGTATGCAGAATATACGGATGTTTGGTATCAAGAGAGAGAACAGAGAGAGGCCTACCTTTAGAGCTATATATCAAGTTTATTCAGTGAAGTGTGGAGAATCTATGAAGCTAACATGTTTAGCTCAAGATAGAGAACACTGAGAGATACCTATCTTGCAAGTCCATTGCAGTGAAGTGTGCAGAATATATGGATGTTTGGTATCAAGAGAGAGCACTTAGAGAGTCCTATCTTAATAGCTATACATCAAGTCTATTCAGTGAAGTGTGGATAATCTACGAAGCTAACATGTTTAGCATCAAGTAAGAGTACAATTCATAACTGCCCTAATTAACAAGACCAAAGTCCCAGATTTTGTCAACTGATAGAGAAGGCCCTTATCTGCAACATGTCAACAGATTATCAATAAATGTAGTGGTTTTTCACTGGCAGGCCACCGCTTTGGCAACTGGAAAACGCCAGGAAAGATCGCAAACCTTACCACTTCAAATCATCATAACTTGCTAATACTTAGAGTACGCAAAATTTTGGCACGTACAAAAGACAGATAATTAGAAGGGCTATCCGGTGATATAATAATTTTCTTTTTTGGGTAAAGTGTAGAAAAGTTATGATCTTTACGGCAAAATAACAAGATTTTTGGGGGGAAAATGAGAAACATATAGACCAAATTAGGGCAAATATCAAGATAGAGAACACATAATGAAACCTATCATTCGAATCATATCAAGTCCATTACAGTGAAGTGTGCAGAATATTATGGATGTTTGATATCAACAGAGAGCACAGGGAGAGACCTATCTTAATAGCTATATATCAAGTTTATACAGTGAAGTGTGGAGAATCTATGAAGCTAACCTGTTTAGCATCAAGATAGAGAACACATAGAGAAACCTATCTTGTGATTCTATGTATGCAGAATATACGGATGTTTGGTATCAAGAGAGAGAACATCGAGAGGCCTACCTTTAGAGCTATATATCAAGTCTATTCAGTGAAGTGTGGAGAATCTATGAAGCTAACATGTTTAGCTCAAGATAGAGAACACTGAGAGATACCTATCTTGCAAGTCCATTACAGTGAAGTGTGCAGAATATATGGATGTTTGGTATCAAGAGAGAGCACTTAGAGAGTCCTATCTTAATAGCTATACATCAAGTCTATTCAGTGAAGTGTGGATAATCTACGAAGCTAACATGTTTAGCATCAAGTAAGAGTACAATTCATAACTGCCCTAATTAACAAGACCAAAGTCCCAGATTTTGTCAACTGATAGAGAAGGCCCTTATCTGCAACATGTCAACAGATTATCAATAAATGTAGTGGTTTTTCACTGGCAGGCCACCGCTTTGGCAACTGGAAAACGCCAGGAAAGATCGCAAACCTTACCACTTCAAATCATCATAACTTGCTAATACTTAGAGTACTCAAAATTTTGGCACGTACAAAAGACAGATAATTAGAAGGGCTATCCGGTGATATAATAATTTTCTTTTTTGGGTAAAGTGTAGAAAAGTTATGATCTTTACGGCAAAATAACAAGATTTTTGGGGGGAAAATGAGAAACATATAGACCAAATTAGGGCAAATATCAAGATAGAGAACACATAATGAAACCTATCATTCGAATCATATCAAGTCCATTACAGTGAAGTGTGCAGAATATTATGGATGTTTGATATCAACAGAGAGCACAGGGAGAGACCTATCTTAATAGCTATATATCAAGTTTATACAGTGAAGTGTGGAGAATCTACGAAGCTAACCTGTTTAGCATCAAGATAGAGAACACATAGAGAAACCTATCTTGTGATTCTATGTATGCAGAATATACGGATGTTTGGTATCAAGAGAGAGAACAGAGAGAGGCCTACCTTTAGAGCTATATATCAAGTCTATTCAGTGAAGTGTGGAGAATCTATGAAGCTAACATGTTTAGCTCAAGATAGAGAACACTGAGAGATACCTATCTTGCAAGTCCATTACAGTGAAGTGTGCAGAATATATGGATGTTTGGTATCAAGAGAGAGCACTTAGAGAGTCCTATCTTAATAGCTATACATCAAGTCTATTCAGTGAAGTGTGGATAATCTACGAAGCTAACATGTTTAGCATCAAGTAAGAGTACAATTCATAACTGCCCTAATTAACAAGACCAAAGTCCCAGATTTTGTCAACTGATAGAGAAGGCCCTTATCTGCAACATGTCAACAGATTATCAATAAATGTAGTGGTTTTTCACTGGCAGGCCACCGCTTTGGCAACTGGAAAACGCCAGGAAAGATCGCAAACCTTACCACTTCAAATCACCATAACTTGCTAATACTTAGAGTACTCAAAATTTTGGCACGTACAAAAGACAGATAATTAGAAGGGCTATCCGGTGATATAATAATTTTCTTTTTTGGGTACAGTGTAGAAATGTTATGAGCTTTACGGCAAAATAACAAGATTTTTGGGGGGAAAATGAGAAACATATAGACCAAATTAGGGCAAATATCAAGATAGAGAACACATAATGAAACCTATCATTCGAATCATATCAAGTCCATTACAGTGAAGTGTGCAGAATATTATGGATGTTTGATATCAACAGAGAGCACAGGGAGAGACCTATCTTAATAGCTATATATCAAGTTTATACAGTGAAGTGTGGAGAATCTATGAAGCTAACCTGTTTAGCATCAAGATAGAGAACACATAGAGAAACCTATCTTGTGATTCTATGTATGCAGAATATACGGATGTTTGGTATCAAGAGAGAGAACAGAGAGAGGCCTACCTTTAGAGCTATATATCAAGTCTATTCAGTGAAGTGTGGAGAATCTATAAAGCTAACATGTTTAGCTCAAGATAGAGAACACTGAGAGATACCTATCTTGCAAGTCCATTACAGTGAAGTGTGCAGAATATATGGATGTTTGGTATCAAGAGAGAGCACTTAGAGAGTCCTATCTTAATAGCTATACATCAAGTCTATTCAGCGAAGTGTGGATAATCTACGAAGCTAACATGTTTAGCATCAAGTAAGAGTACAATTCATAACTGCCCTAATTAACAAGACCAAAGTCCCAGATTTTGTCAACTGATAGAGAAGGCCCTTATCTGCAACATGTCAACAGATTATCAATAAATGTAGTGGTTTTTCACTGGCAGGCCACCGCTTTGGCAACTGGAAAACGCCAGGAAAGATCGCAAACCTTACCACTTCAAATCACCATAACTTGCTAATACTTAAGTACTCAAAATTTTGGCACGTACAAAAGACAGATAATTAGAAGGGCTATCCGGTGATATAAAAATTATCTTTTTGGGGTAAAGTGTAGAAAAGTCATGAGCTTTACGGCAAAATAACAAGATTTTTGGGGGAAAAATGAGAAACATATAGACCAAATTAGGGCAAATATCAAGATAGAGAACACATAATGAAACCTATCATTCGAATCATATCAAGTCCATTACAGTGAAGTGTGCAGAATATTATGGATGTTTGATATCAACAGAGAGCACAGGGAGAGACCTATCTTAATAGCTATATATCAAGTTTATACAGTGAAGTGTGGAGAATCTATGAAGCTAACCTGTTTAGCATCAAGATAGAGAACACATAGAGAAACCTATCTTGTGATTCTATGTATGCAGAATATACGGATGTTTGGTATCAAGAGAGAGAACAGAGAGAGGCCTACCTTTAGAGCTATATATCAAGTTTATTCAGTGAAGTGTGGAGAATCTATGAAGCTAACATGTTTAGCTCAAGATAGAGAACACTGAGAGATACCTATCTTGCAAGTCCATTGCAGTGAAGTGTGCAGAATATATGGATGTTTGGTATCAAGAGAGAGCACTTAGAGAGTCCTATCTTAATAGCTATACATCAAGTCTATTCAGTGAAGTGTGGATAATCTACGAAGCTAACATGTTTAGCATCAAGTAAGAGTACAATTCATAACTGCCCTAATTAACAAGACCAAAGTCCCAGATTTTGTCAACTGATAGAGAAGGCCCTTATCTGCAACATGTCAACAGATTATCAATAAATGTAGTGGTTTTTCACTGGCAGGCCACCGCTTTGGCAACTGGAAAACGCCAGGAAAGATCGCAAACCTTACCACTTCAAATCATCATAACTTGCTAATACTTAGAGTACTCAAAATTTTGGCACGTACAAAAGACAGATAATTAGAAGGGCTATCCGGTGATATAATAATTTTCTTTTTTGGGTAAAGTGTAGAAAAGTTATGATCTTTACGGCAAAATAACAAGATTTTTGGGGGGGAAATGAGAAACATATAGACCAAATTAGGGCAAATATCAAGATAGAGAACACATAATGAAACCTATCATTCGAATCATATCAAGTCCATTACAGTGAAGTGTTCAGAATATTATGGATGTTTGATATCAACAGAGAGCACAGGGAGAGACCTATCTTAATAGCTATATATCAAGTTTATACAGTGAAGTGTGGAGAATCTATGAAGCTAACCTGTTTAGCATCAAGATAGAGAACACATAGAGAAACCTATCTTGTGATTCTATGTATGCAGAATATACGGATGTTTGGTATCAAGAGAGAGAACATCGAGAGGCCTACCTTTAGAGCTATATATCAAGTCTATTCAGTGAAGTGTGGAGAATCTATGAAGCTAACATGTTTAGCTCAAGATAGAGAACACTGAGAGATACCTATCTTGCAAGTCCATTACAGTGAAGTGTGCAGAATATATGGATGTTTGGTATCAAGAGAGAGCACTTAGAGAGTCCTATCTTAATAGCTATACATCAAGTCTATTCAGTGAAGTGTGGATAATCTACGAAGCTAACATGTTTAGCATCAAGTAAGAGTACAATTCATAACTGCCCTAATTAACAAGACCAAAGTCCCAGATTTTGTCAACTGATAGAGAAGGCCCTTATCTGCAACATGTCAACAGATTATCAATAAATGTAGTGGTTTTTCACTGGCAGGCCACCGCTTTGGCAACTGGAAAACGCCAGGAAAGATCGCAAACCTTACCACTTCAAATCACCATAACTTGCTAATACTTAGAGTACTCAAAATTTTGGCACGTACAAAAGACAGATAATTAGAAGGGCTATCCGGTGATATAATAATTTTCTTTTTTGGGTAAAGTGTAGAAATGTTATGAGCTTTACGGCAAAATAACAAGATTTTTGGGGGGAAAATGAGAAACATATAGACCAAATTAGGGCAAATATCAAGATAGAGAACACATAATGAAACCTATCATTCGAATCATATCAAGTCCATTACAGTGAAGTGTGCAGAATATTATGGATGTTTGATATCAACAGAGAGCACAGGGAGAGACCTATCTTAATAGCTATATATCAAGTTTATACAGTGAAGTGTGGAGAATCTATGAAGCTAACCTGTTTAGCATCAAGATAGAGAACACATAGAGAAACCTATCTTGTGATTCTATGTATGCAGAATATACGGATGTTTGGTATCAAGAGAGAGAACAGAGAGAGGCCTACCTTTAGAGCTATATATCAAGTCTATTCAGTGAAGTGTGGAGAATCTATGAAGCTAACATGTTTAGCTCAAGATAGAGAACACTGAGAGATACCTATCTTGCAAGTCCATTACAGTGAAGTGTGCAGAATATATGGATGTTTGGTATCAAGAGAGAGCACTTAGAGAGTCCTATCTTAATAGCTATACATCAAGTCTATTCAGCGAAGTGTGGATAATCTACGAAGCTAACATGTTTAGCATCAAGTAAGAGTACAATTCATAACTGCCCTAATTAACAAGACCAAAGTCCCAGATTTTGTCAACTGATAGAGAAGGCCCTTATCTGCAACATGTCAACAGATTATCAATAAATGTAGTGGTTTTTCACTGGCAGGCCACCGCTTTGGCAACTGGAAAACGCCAGGAAAGATCGCAAACCTTACCACTTCAAATCACCATAACTTGCTAATACTTAAGTACTCAAAATTTTGGCACGTACAAAAGACAGATAATTAGAAGGGCTATCCGGTGATATAATAATTATCTTTTTGGGGTAAAGTGTAGAAAAGTTATGAGCTTTACGGCAAAATAACAAGATTTTTGGGGGGAAAATGAGAAACATATAGACCAAATTAGGGCAAATATCAAGATAGAGAACACATAATGAAACCTATCATTCGAATCATATCAAGTCCATTACTGTGAAGTGTGCAGAATATTATGGATGTTTGATATCAACAGAGAGCACAGGGAGAGACCTATCTTAATAGCTATATATCAAGTTTATACAGTGAAGTGTGGAGAATCTATGAAGCTAACCTGTTTAGCATCAAGATAGAGAACACATAGAGAAACCTATCTTGTGATTCTATGTATGCAGAATATACGGATGTTTGGTATCAAGAGAGAGAACAGAGAGAGGCCTACCTTTAGAGCTATATATCAAGTCTATTCAGTGAAGTGTGGAGAATCTATGAAGCTAACATGTTTAGCTCAAGATAGAGAACACTGAGAGATACCTATCTTGCAAGTCCATTACAGTGAAGTGTGCAGAATATATGGATGTTTGGTATCAAGAGAGAGCACTTAGAGAGTCCTATCTTAATAGCTATACATCAAGTCTATTCAGCGAAGTGTGGATAATCTACGAAGCTAACATGTTTAGCATCAAGTAAGAGTACAATTCATAACTGCCCTAATTAACAAGACCAAAGTCCCAGATTTTGTCAACTGATAGAGAAGGCCCTTATCTGCAACATGTCAACAGATTATCAATAAATGTAGTGGTTTTTCACTGGCAGGCCACCGCTTTGGCAACTGGAAAATGCCAGGAAAGATCGCAAACCTTACCACTTCAAATCACCATAACTTGCTAATACTTAAGTACTCAAAATTTTGGCACGTACAAAAGACAGATAATTAGAAGGGCTATCCGGTGATATAAAAATTATCTTTTTGGCGTAAAGTGTAGAAAAGTTATGAGCTTTACGGCAAAATAACAAGATTTTGGGGTGGAAAATGAGAAACATATAGACCAAATTAGGGCAAATATCAAGATAGAGAACACATAATGAAACCTATCATTCGAATCATATCAAGTCCATTACAGTGAAGTGTGCAGAATATTATGGATGTTTGATATCAACAGAGAGCACAGGGAGAGACCTATCTTAATAGCTATATATCAAGTTTATACAGTGAAGTGTGGAGAATCTATGAAGCTAACCTGTTTAGCATCAAGATAGAGAACATATAGAGAAACCTATCTTGTGATTCTATGTATGCAGAATATACGGATGTTTGGTATCAAGAGAGAGAACAGAGAGAGGCCTACCTTTAGAGCTATATATCAAGTCTATTCAGTGAAGTCTGGAGAATCTATGAAGCTAACATGTTTAGCTCAAGATAGAGAACACTGAGAGATACCTATCTTGCAAGTCCATTACAGTGAAGTGTGCAGAATATATGGATGTTTGGTATCAAGAGAGAGCACTTAGAGAGTCCTATCTTAATAGCTATACATCAAGTCTATTCAGTGAAGTGTGGATAATCTACGAAGCTAACATGTTTAGCATCAAGTAAGAGTACAATTCATAACTGCCCTAATTAACAAGACCAAAGTCCCAGATTTTTTCAACTGATAGAGAAGGCCCTTATCTGCAACATGTCAACAGATTATCAATAAATGTAGTGGTTTTTCACTGGCAGGCCACCGCTTTGGCAACTGGAAAACGCCAGGAAAGATCGCAAACCTTACCACTTCAAATCACCATAACTTGCTAATACTTAGAGTACTCAAAATTTTGGCACGTACAAAAGACAGATAATTAGAAGGGCTATCCGGTGATATAAAAATTATCTTTTTTGGGTAAAGTGTAGAAAAGTTATGAGCTTTACGGCAAAATAACAAGATTTTTGGGGTAAAAATGAGAAACATATAGACCAAATTAGGGCAAATATCAAGATAGAGAACACATAATGAAACCTATCATTCGAATCATATCAAGTCCATTACAGTGAAGTGTGCAGAATATTATGGATGTTTGATATCAACAGAGAGCACAGGGAGAGACCTATCTTAATAGCTATATATCAAGTTTATACAGTGAAGTGTGGAGAATCTATGAAGCTAACCTGTTTAGCATCAAGATAGAGAACACATAGAGAAACCTATCTTGTGATTCTATGTATGCAGAATATACGGATGTTTGGTATCAAGAGAGAGAACAGAGAGAGGCCTACCTTTAGAGCTATATATCAAGTTTATTCAGTGAAGTGTGGAGAATCTATGAAGCTAACATGTTTAGCTCAAGATAGAGAACACTGAGAGATACCTATCTTGCAAGTCCATTGCAGTGAAGTGTGCAGAATATATGGATGTTTGGTATCAAGAGAGAGCACTTAGAGAGTCCTATCTTAATAGCTATACATCAAGTCTATTCAGTGAAGTGTGGATAATCTACGAAGCTAACATGTTTAGCATCAAGTAAGAGTACAATTTATAACTGCCCTAATTAACAAGACCAAAGTCCCAGATTTTGTCAACTGATAGAGAAGGCCCTTATCTGCAACATGTCAACAGATTATCAATAAATGTAGTGGTTTTTCACTGGCAGGCCACCGCTTTGGCAACTGGAAAACGCCAGGAAAGATCGCAAACCTTACCACTTCAAATCATCATAACTTGCTAATACTTAGAGTACTCAAAATTTTGGCACGTACAAAAGACAGATAATTAGAAGGGCTATCCGGTGATATAATAATTTTCTTTTTTGGGTAAAGTGTAGAAAAGTTATGATCTTTACGGCAAAATAACAAGATTTTTGGGGGGAAAATGAGAAACATATAGACCAAATTAGGGCAAATATCAAGATAGAGAACACATAATGAAACCTATCATTCGAATCATATCAAGTCCATTACAGTGAAGTGTGCAGAATATTATGGATGTTTGATATCAACAGAGAGCACAGGGAGAGACCTATCTTAATAGCTATATATCAAGTTTATACAGTGAAGTGTGGAGAATCTATGAAGCTAACCTGTTTAGCATCAAGATAGAGAACACATAGAGAAACCTATCTTGTGATTCTATGTATGCAGAATATACGGATGTTTGGTATCAAGAGAGAGAACAGAGAGAGGCCTACCTTTAGAGCTATATATCAAGTCTATTCAGTGAAGTGTGGAGAATCTATGAAGCTAACATGTTTAGCTCAAGATAGAGAACACTGAGAGATACCTATCTTGCAAGTCCATTACAGTGAAGTGTGCAGAATATATGGATGTTTGGTATCAAGAGAGAGCACTTAGAGAGTCCTATCTTAATAGCTATACATCAAGTCTATTCAGTGAAGTGTGGATAATCTACGAAGCTAACATGTTTAGCATCAAGTAAGAGTACAATTCATAACTGCCCTAATTAACAAGACCAAAGTCCCAGATTTTGTCAACTGATAGAGAAGGCCCTTATCTGCAACATGTCAACAGATTATCAATAAATGTAGTGGTTTTTCACTGGCAGGCCACCGCTTTGGCAACTGGAAAACGCCAGGAAAGATCGCAAACCTAACCACTTCAAATCACCATAACTTGCTAATACTTAGAGTACTCAAAATTTTGGCACGTACAAAAGACAGATAATTAGAAGGGCTATCCGGTGATATAATAATTTTCTTTTTTGGGTACAGTGTAGAAATGTTATGAGCTTTACGGCAAAATAACAAGATTTTTGGGGGAAAAATGAGAAACATATAGACCAAATTAGGGCAAATATCAAGATAGAGAACACATAATGAAACCTATCATTCGAATCATATCAAGTCCATTACAGTGAAGTGTGCAGAATATTATGGATGTTTGATATCAACAGAGAGCACAGGGAGAGACCTATCTTAATAGCTATATATCAAGTTTATACAGTGAAGTGTGGAGAATCTATGAAGCTAACCTGTTTAGCATCAAGATAGAGAACACATAGAGAAACCTATCTTGTGATTCTATGTATGCAGAATATACGGATGTTTGGTATCAAGAGAGAGAACAGAGAGAGGCCTACCTTTAGAGCTATATATCAAGTCTATTCAGTGAAGTGTGGAGAATCTATGAAGCTAACATGTTTAGCTCAAGATAGAGAACACTGAGAGATACCTATCTTGCAAGTCCATTACAGTGAAGTGTGCAGAATATATGGATGTTTGGTATCAAGAGAGAGCACTTAGAGAGTCCTATCTTAATAGCTATACATCAAGTCTATTCAGCGAAGTGTGGATAATCTACGAAGCTAACATGTTTAGCATCAAGTAAGAGTACAATTCATAACTGCCCTAATTAACAAGACCAAAGTCCCAGATTTTGTCAACTGATAGAGAAGGCCCTTATCTGCAACATGTCAACAGATTATCAATAAATGTAGTGGTTTTTCACTGGCAGGCCACCGCTTTGGCAACTGGAAAACGCCAGGAAAGATCGCAAACCTTACCACTTCAAATCACCATAACTTGCTAATACTTAAGTACTCAAAATTTTGGCACGTACAAAAGACAGATAATTAGAAGGGCTATCCGGTGATATAAAAATTATCTTTTTGGGGTAAAGTGTAGAAAAGTCATGAGCTTTACGGCAAAATAACAAGATTTTTGGGGGGAAAATGAGAAACATATAGACCAAATTAGGGCAAATATCAAGATAGAGAACACATAATGAAACCTATCATTCGAATCATATCAAGTCCATTACAGTGAAGTGTGCAGAATATTATGGATGTTTGATATCAACAGAGAGCACAGGGAGAGACCTATCTTAATAGCTATATATCAAGTTTATACAGTGAAGTGTGGAGAATCTATGAAGCTAACCTGTTTAGCATCAAGATAGAGAACACATAGAGAAACCTATCTTGTGATTCTATGTATGCAGAATATACGGATGTTTGGTATCAAGAGAGAGAACAGAGAGAGGCCTACCTTTAGAGCTATATATCAAGTTTATTCAGTGAAGTGTGGAGAATCTATGAAGCTAACATGTTTAGCTCAAGATAGAGAACACTGAGAGATACCTATCTTGCAAGTCCATTGCAGTGAAGTGTGCAGAATATATGGATGTTTGGTATCAAGAGAGAGCACTTAGAGAGTCCTATCTTAATAGCTATACATCAAGTCTATTCAGTGAAGTGTGGATAATCTACGAAGCTAACATGTTTAGCATCAAGTAAGAGTACAATTCATAACTGCCCTAATTAACAAGACCAAAGTCCCAGATTTTGTCAACTGATAGAGAAGGCCCTTATCTGCAACATGTCAACAGATTATCAATAAATGTAGTGGTTTTTCACTGGCAGGCCACCGCTTTGGCAACTGGAAAACGCCAGGAAAGATCGCAAACCTTACCACTTCAAATCATCATAACTTGCTAATACTTAGAGTACTCAAAATTTTGGCACGTACAAAAGACAGATAATTAGAAGGGCTATCCGGTGATATAATAATTTTCTTTTTTGGGTAAAGTGTAGAAAAGTTATGATCTTTACGGCAAAATAACAAGATTTTTGGGGGGGAAATGAGAAACATATAGACCAAATTAGGGCAAATATCAAGATAGAGAACACATAATGAAACCTATCATTCGAATCATATCAAGTCCATTACAGTGAAGTGTTCAGAATATTATGGATGTTTGATATCAACAGAGAGCACAGGGAGAGACCTATCTTAATAGCTATATATCAAGTTTATACAGTGAAGTGTGGAGAATCTATGAAGCTAACCTGTTTAGCATCAAGATAGAGAACACATAGAGAAACCTATCTTGTGATTCTATGTATGCAGAATATACGGATGTTTGGTATCAAGAGAGAGAACATCGAGAGGCCTACCTTTAGAGCTATATATCAAGTCTATTCAGTGAAGTGTGGAGAATCTATGAAGCTAACATGTTTAGCTCAAGATAGAGAACACTGAGAGATACCTATCTTGCAAGTCCATTACAGTGAAGTGTGCAGAATATATGGATGTTTGGTATCAAGAGAGAGCACTTAGAGAGTCCTATCTTAATAGCTATACATCAAGTCTATTCAGTGAAGTGTGGATAATCTACGAAGCTAACATGTTTAGCATCAAGTAAGAGTACAATTCATAACTGCCCTAATTAACAAGACCAAAGTCCCAGATTTTGTCAACTGATAGAGAAGGCCCTTATCTGCAACATGTCAACAGATTATCAATAAATGTAGTGGTTTTTCACTGGCAGGCCACCGCTTTGGCAACTGGAAAACGCCAGGAAAGATCGCAAACCTTACCACTTCAAATCACCATAACTTGCTAATACTTAGAGTACTCAAAATTTTGGCACGTACAAAAGACAGATAATTAGAAGGGCTATCCGGTGATATAATAATTTTCTTTTTTGGGTAAAGTGTAGAAATGTTATGAGCTTTACGGCAAAATAACAAGATTTTTGGGGGGAAAATGAGAAACATATAGACCAAATTAGGGCAAATATCAAGATAGAGATCACATAATGAAACCTATCATTCGAATCATATCAAGTCCATTACAGTGAAGTGTGCAGAATATTATGGATGTTTGATATCAACAGAGAGCACAGGGAGAGACCTATCTTAATAGCTATATATCAAGTTTATACAGTGAAGTGTGGAGAATCTATGAAGCTAACCTGTTTAGCATCAAGATAGAGAACACATAGAGAAACCTATCTTGTGATTCTATGTATGCAGAATATACGGATGTTTGGTATCAAGAGAGAGAACAGAGAGAGGCCTACCTTTAGAGCTATATATCAAGTCTATTCAGTGAAGTGTGGAGAATCTATGAAGCTAACATGTTTAGCTCAAGATAGAGAACACTGAGAGATACCTATCTTGCAAGTCCATTACAGTGAAGTGTGCAGAATATATGGATGTTTGGTATCAAGAGAGAGCACTTAGAGAGTCCTATCTTAATAGCTATACATCAAGTCTATTCAGCGAAGTGTGGATAATCTACGAAGCTAACATGTTTAGCATCAAGTAAGAGTACAATTCATAACTGCCCTAATTAACAAGACCAAAGTCCCAGATTTTGTCAACTGATAGAGAAGGCCCTTATCTGCAACATGTCAACAGATTATCAATAAATGTAGTGGTTTTTCACTGGCAGGCCACCGCTTTGGCAACTGGAAAACGCCAGGAAAGATCGCAAACCTTACCACTTCAAATCACCATAACTTGCTAATACTTAAGTACTCAAAATTTTGGCACGTACAAAAGACAGATAATTAGAAGGGCTATCCGGTGATATAATAATTATCTTTTTGGGGTAAAGTGTAGAAAAGTTATGAGCTTTACGGCAAAATAACAAGATTTTTGGGGGAAAAATGAGAAACATATAGACCAAATTAGGGCAAATATCAAGATAGAGAACACATAATGAAACCTATCATTCGAATCATATCAAGTCCATTACTGTGAAGTGTGCAGAATATTATGGATGTTTGATATCAACAGAGAGCACAGGGAGAGACCTATCTTAATAGCTATATATCAAGTTTATACAGTGAAGTGTGGAGAATCTATGAAGCTAACCTGTTTAGCATCAAGATAGAGAACACATAGAGAAACCTATCTTGTGATTCTATGTATGCAGAATATACGGATGTTTGGTATCAAGAGAGAGAACAGAGAGAGGCCTACCTTTAGAGCTATATATCAAGTTTATTCAGTGAAGTGTGGAGAATCTATGAAGCTAACATGTTTAGCTCAAGATAGAGAACACTGAGAGATACCTATCTTGCAAGTCCATTGCAGTGAAGTGTGCAGAATATATGGATGTTTGGTATCAAGAGAGAGCACTTAGAGAGTCCTATCTTAATAGCTATACATCAAGTCTATTCAGTGAAGTGTGGATAATCTACGAAGCTAACATGTTTAGCATCAAGTAAGAGTACAATTCATAACTGCCCTAATTAACAAGACCAAAGTCCCAGATTTTGTCAACTGATAGAGAAGGCCCTTATCTGCAACATGTCAACAGATTATCAATAAATGTAGTGGTTTTTCACTGGCAGGCCACCGCTTTGGCAACTGGAAAACGCCAGGAAAGATCGCAAACCTTACCACTTCAAATCATCATAACTTGCTAATACTTAGAGTACGCAAAATTTTGGCACGTACAAAAGACAGATAATTAGAAGGGCTATCCGGTGATATAATAATTTTCTTTTTTGGGTAAAGTGTAGAAAAGTTATGATCTTTACGGCAAAATAACAAGATTTTTGGGGGGAAAATGAGAAACATATAGACCAAATTAGGGCAAATATCAAGATAGAGAACACATAATGAAACCTATCATTCGAATCATATCAAGTCCATTACAGTGAAGTGTGCAGAATATTATGGATGTTTGATATCAACAGAGAGCACAGGGAGAGACCTATCTTAATAGCTATATATCAAGTTTATACAGTGAAGTGTGGAGAATCTATGAAGCTAACCTGTTTAGCATCAAGATAGAGAACACATAGAGAAACCTATCTTGTGATTCTATGTATGCAGAATATACGGATGTTTGGTATCAAGAGAGAGAACATCGAGAGGCCTACCTTTAGAGCTATATATCAAGTCTATTCAGTGAAGTGTGGAGAATCTATGAAGCTAACATGTTTAGCTCAAGATAGAGAACACTGAGAGATACCTATCTTGCAAGTCCATTACAGTGAAGTGTGCAGAATATATGGATGTTTGGTATCAAGAGAGAGCACTTAGAGAGTCCTATCTTAATAGCTATACATCAAGTCTATTCAGTGAAGTGTGGATAATCTACGAAGCTAACATGTTTAGCATCAAGTAAGAGTACAATTCATAACTGCCCTAATTAACAAGACCAAAGTCCCAGATTTTGTCAACTGATAGAGAAGGCCCTTATCTGCAACATGTCAACAGATTATCAATAAATGTAGTGGTTTTTCACTGGCAGGCCACCGCTTTGGCAACTGGAAAACGCCAGGAAAGATCGCAAACCTTACCACTTCAAATCACCATAACTTGCTAATACTTAGAGTACTCAAAATTTTGGCACGTACAAAAGACAGATAATTAGAAGGGCTATCCGGTGATATAATAATTTTCTTTTTTGGGTAAAGTGTAGAAATGTTATGAGCTTTACGGCAAAATAACAAGATTTTTGGGGGGAAAATGAGAAACATATAGACCAAATTAGGGCAAATATCAAGATAGAGAACACATAATGAAACCTATCATTCGAATCATATCAAGTCCATTACAGTGAAGTGTGCAGAATATTATGGATGTTTGATATCAACAGAGAGCACAGGGAGAGACCTATCTTAATAGCTATATATCAAGTTTATACAGTGAAGTGTGGAGAATCTATGAAGCTAACTTTTTAGCATCAAGATAGAGAACACATAGAGAAACCTATCTTGTGATTCTATGTATGCAGAATATATGGATGTTTGGTATCAAGAGAGAGAACAGAGAGAGGCCTACCTTTAGAGCTATATATCAAGTCTATTCAGTGAAGTGTGGAGAATCTATGAAGCTAACATGTTTAGCTCAAGATAGAGAACACTGAGAGATACCTATCTTGCAAGTCCATTACAGTGAAGTGTGCAGAATATATGGATGTTTGGTATCAAGTGAGAGCACTTAGAGAGTCCTATCTTAATAGCTATACATCAAGTCTATTCAGTGAAGTGTGGATAATCTACGAAGCTAACATGTTTAGCATCAAGTAAGAGTACAATTCATAACTGCCCTAATTAACAAGACCAAAGTCCCAGATTTTGTCAACTGATAGAGAAGGCCCTTATCTGCAACATGTCAACAGATTATCAATAAATGTAGTGGTTTTTCACTGGCAGGCCACCGCTTTGGCAACTGGAAAACGCCAGGAAAGATCGCAAACCTTACCACTTCAAATCACCATAACTTGCTAATACTTAAGTACTCAAAATTTTGGCACGTACAAAAGACAGATAATTAGAAGGGCTATCCGGTGATATAATAATTATCTTTTTGGGGTAAAGTGTAGAAAAGTTATGAGCTTTACGGCAAAATAACAAGATTTTTGGGGGAAAAATGAGAAACATATAGACCAAATTAGGGCAAATATCAAGATAGAGAACACATAATGAAACCTATCATTCGAATCATATCAAGTCCATTACAGTGAAGTGTGCAGAATATTATGGATGTTTGATATCAACAGAGAGCACAGGGAGAGACCTATCTTAATAGCTATATATCAAGTTTATACAGTGAAGTGTGGAGAATCTATGAAGCTAACCTGTTTAGCATCAAGATAGAGAACACATAGAGAAACCTATCTTGTGATTCTATGTATGCAGAATATACGGATGTTTGGTATCAAGAGAGAGAACAGAGAGAGGCCTACCTTTAGAGCTATATATCAAGTTTATTCAGTGAAGTGTGGAGAATCTATGAAGCTAACATGTTTAGCTCAAGATAGAGAACACTGAGAGATACCTATCTTGCAAGTCCATTGCAGTGAAGTGTGCAGAATATATGGATGTTTGGTATCAAGAGAGAGCACTTAGAGAGTCCTATCTTAATAGCTATACATCAAGTCTATTCAGTGAAGTGTGGATAATCTACGAAGCTAACATGTTTAGCATCAAGTAAGAGTACAATTCATAACTGCCCTAATTAACAAGACCAAAGTCCCAGATTTTGTCAACTGATAGAGAAGGCCCTTATCTGCAACATGTCAACAGATTATCAATAAATGTAGTGGTTTTTCACTGGCAGGCCACCGCTTTGGCAACTGGAAAACGCCAGGAAAGATCGCAAACCTTACCACTTCAAATCATCATAACTTGCTAATACTTAGAGTACTCAAAATTTTGGCACATACAAAAGACAGATAATTAGAAGGGTTATCCGGTGATATAATAATTTTCTTTTTTGGGTAAAGTGTAGAAAAGTTATGATCTTTACGGCAAAATAACAAGATTTTTGGGGGGAAAATGAGAAACATATAGACCAAATTAGGGCAAATATCAAGATAGAGAACACATAATGAAACCTATCATTCGAATCATATCAAGTCCATTACAGTGAAGTTTGCAGAATATTATGGATGTTTGATATCAACAGAGAGCACAGGGAGAGACCTATCTTAATAGCTATATATCAAGTTTATACAGTGAAGTGTGGAGAATCTATGAAGCTAACCTGTTTAGCATCAAGATAGAGAACACATAGAGAAACCTATCTTGTGATTCTATGTATGCAGAATATACGGATGTTTGGTATCAAGAGAGAGAACATCGAGAGGCCTACCTTTAGAGCTATATATCAAGTCTATTCAGTGAAGTGTGGAGAATCTATGAAGCTAACATGTTTAGCTCAAGATAGAGAACACTGAGAGATACCTATCTTGCAAGTCCATTACAGTGAAGTGTGCAGAATATATGGATGTTTGGTATCAAGAGAGAGCACTTAGAGAGTCCTATCTTAATAGCTATACATCAAGTCTATTCAGTGAAGTGTGGATAATCTACGAAGCTAACATGTTTAGCATCAAGTAAGAGTACAATTCATAACTGCCCTAATTAACAAGACCAAAGTCCCAGATTTTGTCAACTGATAGAGAAGGCCCTTATCTGCAACATGTCAACAGATTATCAATAAATGTAGTGGTTTTTCACTGGCAGGCCACCGCTTTGGCAACTGGAAAACGCCAGGAAAGATCGCAAACCTTACCACTTCAAATCACCATAACTTGCTAATACTTAGAGTACTCAAAATTTTGGCACGTACAAAAGACAGATAATTAGAAGGGCTATCCGGTGATATAATAATTTTCTTTTTTGGGTAAAGTGTAGAAATGTTATGAGCTTTACGGCAAAATAACAAGATTTTTGGGGGAAAAATGAGAAACATATAGACCAAATTAGGGCAAATATCAAGATAGAGAACACATAATGAAACCTATCATTCGAATCATATCAAGTCCATTACAGTGAAGTGTGCAGAATATTATGGATGTTTGATATCAACAGAGAGCACAGGGAGAGACCTATCTTAATAGCTATATATCAAGTTTATACAGTGAAGTGTGGAGAATCTATGAAGCTAACTTTTTAGCATCAAGATAGAGAACACATAGAGAAACCTATCTTGTGATTCTATGTATGCAGAATATATGGATGTTTGGTATCAAGAGAGAGAACAGAGAGAGGCCTACCTTTAGAGCTATATATCAAGTCTATTCAGTGAAGTGTGGAGAATCTATGAAGCTAACATGTTTAGCTCAAGATAGAGAACACTGAGAGATACCTATCTTGCAAGTCCATTACAGTGAAGTGTGCAGAATATATGGATGTTTGGTATCAAGTGAGAGCACTTAGAGAGTCCTATCTTAATAGCTATACATCAAGTCTATTCAGTGAAGTGTGGATAATCTACGAAGCTAACATGTTTAGCATCAAGTAAGAGTACAATTCATAACTGCCCTAATTAACAAGACCAAAGTCCCAGATTTTGTCAACTGATAGAGAAGGCCCTTATCTGCAACATGTCAACAGATTATCAATAAATGTAGTGGTTTTTCACTGGCAGGCCACCGCTTTGGCAACTGGAAAACGCCAGGAAAGATCGCAAATCTTACCACTTCAAATCACCATAACTTGCTAATACTTAGAGTACTCAAGATTTTGGCACGTACAAAAGACAGATAATTAGAAGGGCTATCCGGTGATATAAAAATTATCCTTTTTGGGTAAAGTGTAGAAAAGTTATGAGCTTTACGGCAAAATAACAAGATTTTTGGGGGGAAAATGAGAAACATATAGACCAAATTAGGGCAAATATCAAGATAGAGAACACATAATGAAACCTATCATTCGAATCATATCAAGTCCATTACAGTGAAGTGTGCAGAATATTATGGATGTTTGATATCAACAGAGAGCACAGGGAGAGACCTATCTTAATAGCTATATATCAAGTTTATACAGTGAAGTGTGGAGAATCTATGAAGCTAACCTGTTTAGCATCAAGATAGAGAACACATAGAGAAACCTATCTTGTGATTCTATGTATGCAGAATATACGGATGTTTGGTATCAAGAGAGAGAACAGAGAGAGGCCTACCTTTAGAGCTATATATCAAGTCTATTCAGTGAAGTGTGGAGAATCTATGAAGCTAACATGTTTAGCTCAAGATAGAGAACACTGAGAGATACCTATCTTGCAAGTCCATTGCAGTGAAATGTACAGAATATATGGATGTTTGGTATCAAGAGAGAGCACTTAGAGAGTCCTATCTTAATAGCTATACATCAAGTCTATTCAGCGAAGTGTGGATAATCTACGAAGCTAACATGTTTAGCATCAAGTAAGAGTACAATTCATAACTGCCCTAATTAACAAGACCAAAGTCCCAGATTTTGTCAACTGATAGAGAAGGCCCTTATCTGCAACATGTCAACAGATTATCAATAAATGTAGTGGTTTTTCACTGGCAGGCCACCGCTTTGGCAACTGGAAAACGCCAGGAAAGATCGCAAACCTTACCACTTCAAATCATCTTAACTTGCTAATACTTAGAGTACTCAAAATTTTGGCACGTACAAAAGACAGATAATTAGAAGGGCTATCCGGTGATATAATAATTTTCTTTTTTGGGTAAAGTGTAGAAAAGTTATGATCTTTACGGCAAAATAACAAGATTTTTGGGGGGAAAATGAGAAACATATAGACCAAATTAGGGCAAATATCAAGATAGAGAACACATAATGAAACCTATCATTCGAATCATATCAAGTCCATTACAGTGAAGTGTGCAGAATATTATGGATGTTTGATATCAACAGAGAGCACAGGGAGAGACCTATCTTAATAGCTATATATCAAGTTTATACAGTGAAGTGTGGAGAATCTATGAAGCTAACCTGTTTAGCATCAAGATAGAGAACACAGAGAAACCTATCTTGTGATTCTATGTATGCAGAATATACGGATGTTTGGTATCAAGAGAGAGAACAGAGAGAGGCCTACCTTTAGAGCTATATATCAAGTCTATTCAGTGAAGTGTGGAGAATCTATGAAGCTAACATGTTTAGCTCAAGATAGAGAACGCTGAGAGATACCTATCTTGCAAGTCCATTACAGTGAAGTGTGCAGAATATATGGATGTTTGGTATCAAGAGAGAGCACTTAGAAGTCCTATCTTAATAGCTATACATCAAGTCTATTCAGCGAAGTGTGGATAAACTACGAAGCTAACATGTTTAGCATCAAGTAAGAGTACAATTCATAACTGCCCTAATTAACAAGACCAAAGTCCCAGATTTTGTCAACTGATAGAGAAGGCCCTTATCTGCAACATGTCAACAGATTATCAATAAATGTAGTGGTTTTTCACTGGCAGGCCACCGCTTTGGCAACTGGAAAACGCCAGGAAAGATCGCAAACCTTACCACTTCAAATCACCATAACTTGCTAATACTTAGAGTACTCAAACTTTTGGCACGTACAAAAGACAGATAATTAGAAGGGCTATCCGGTGATATAAAAATTATCTTTTTTGGGTAAAGTGTAGAAAAGTTATGAGCTTTACGGCAAAATAACAAGATTTTTTGGGGGAAAAATGAGAAACATATAGACCAAATTAGGGCAAATATCAAGATAGAGAACACATAATGAAACCTATCATTCGAATCATATCAAGTCCATTACAGTGAAGTGTGCAGAATATTATGGATGTTTGATATCAACAGAGAGCACAGGGAGAGACCTATCTTAATAGCTATATATCAAGTTTATACAGTGAAGTGTGGAGAATCTATGAAGCTAACCTGTTTAGCATCAAGATAGAGAACACAGAGAAACCTATCTTGTGATTCTATGTATGCAGAATATACGGATGTTTGGTATCAAGAGAGAGAACAGAGAGAGGCCTACCTTTAGAGCTATATATCAACTCTATTCAGTGAAGTGTGGAGAATCTATGAAGCTAACATGTTTAGCTCAAGATAGAGAACACTGAGAGATACCTATCTTGCAAGTCCATTACAGTGAAGTGTGCAGAATATATGGATGTTTGGTATCAAGTGAGAGCACTTAGAGAGTCCTATCTTAATAGCTATACATCAAGTCTATTCAGTGAAGTGTGGATAATCTACGAAGCTAACATGTTTAGCATCAAGTAAGAGTACAATTCATAACTGCCCTAATTAACAAGACCAAAGTCCCAGATTTTGTCAACTGATAGAGAAGGCCCTTATCTGCAACATGTCAACAGATTATCAATAAATGTAGTGGTTTTTCACTGGCAGGCCACCGCTTTGGCAACTGGAAAACGCCAGGAAAGATCGCAAACCTTACCACTTCAAATTACCATAACTTGCTAATACTTAGAGTACTCAAAATTTTGGCACGTACAAAAGACAGATAATTAGAAGGGCTATCCGGTGATATAAAAATTATCTTTTTTGGGTAAAGTGTAGAAAAGTTATGATCTTTACGGCAAAATAACAAGATTTTTGGGGAAAAAATGAGAAACATATAGACCAAATTAGGGCAAATATCAAGATAGAGAACACATAATGAAACCTATCATTCGAATCATATCAAGTCCATTACAGTGAAGTGTGCAGAATATTATGGATGTTCGATATCAACAGAGAGCACAGGGAGAGACCTATCTTAATAGCTATATATCAAGTTTATACAGTGAAGTGTGGAGAATCTATGAAGCTAACCTGTTTAGCATCAAGATAGAGAACACATAGAGAAACTTGTGATTCTATGTATGCAGAATATACGGATGTTTGGTATCAAGAGAGAGAACAGAGAGAGGCATACCTTTAGAGCTATATATCAACTCTATTCAGTGAAGTGTGGAGAATCTATGAAGCTAACATGTTTAGCTCAAGATAGAGAACACTGAGAGATACCTATCTTGCAAGTCCATTACAGTGAAGTGTGCAGAATATATGGATGTTTGGTATCAAGAGAGAGCACTTAGAGAGTCCTATCTTAATAGCTATACATCAAGTCTATTCAGCGAAGTGTGGATAATCTACGAAGCTAACATGTTTAGCATCAAGTAAGAGTACAATTCATAACTGCCCTAATTAACAAGACCAAAGTCCCAGATTTTGTCAACTGATAGAGAAGGCCCTTATCTGCAACATGTCAACAGATTATCAATAAATGTAGTGGTTTTTCACTGGCAGGCCACCGCTTTGGCAACTGGAAAACGCCAGGAAAGATCGCAAACCTTACCACTTCAAATCACCATAACTTGCTAATACTTAGAGTACTCAAACTTTTGGCACGTACAAAAGACAGATAATTAGAAGGGCTATCCGGTGATATAAAAATTATCTTTTTTGGGTAAAGTGTAGAAAAGTTATGAGCTTTACGGCAAAATAACAAGATTTTTTGGGGGGAAAATGAGAAACATATAGACCAAATTAGGGCAAATATCAAGATAGAGAACACATAATGAAACCTATCATTCGAATCATATCAAGTCCATTACAGTGAAGTGTGCAGAATATTATGGATGTTTGATATCAACAGAGAGCACAGGGAGAGACCTATCTTAATAGCTATATATCAAGTTTATACAGTGAAGTGTGGAGAATCTATGAAGCTAACCTGTTTAGCATCAAGATAGAGAACACAGAGAAACCTATCTTGTGATTCTATGTATGCAGAATATACGGATGTTTGGTATCAAGAGAGAGAACAGAGAGAGGCCTACCTTTAGAGCTATATATCAAGTCTATTCAGTGAAGTGTGGAGAATCTATGAAGCTAACATGTTTAGCTCAAGATAGAGAACACTGAGAGATACCTATCTTGCAAGTCCATTACAGTGAAGTGTGCAGAATATATGGATGTTTGGTATCAAGAGAGAGCACTTAGAAGTCCTATCTTAATAGCTATACATCAAGTCTATTCAGCGAAGTGTGGATAAACTACGAAGCTAACATGTTTAGCATCAAGTAAGAGTACAATTCATAACTGCCCTAATTAACAAGACCAAAGTCCCAGATTTTGTCAACTGATAGAGAAGGCCCTTATCTGCAACATGTCAACAGATTATCAATAAATGTAGTGGTTTTTCACTGGCAGGCCACCGCTTTGGCAACTGGAAAACGCCAGGAAAGATCGCAAACCTTACCACTTCAAATCACCATAACTTGCTAATACTTAGAGTACTCAAACTTTTGGCACGTACAAAAGACAGATAATTAGAAGGGCTATCCGGTGATATAAAAATTATCTTTTTTGGGTAAAGTGTAGAAAAGTTATGAGCTTTACGGCAAAATAACAAGATTTTTTGGGGGGAAAATGAGAAACATATAGACCAAATTAGGGCAAATATCAAGATAGAGAACACATAATGAAACCTATCATTCGAATCATATCAAGTCCATTACAGTGAAGTGTGCAGAATATTATGGATGTTTGATATCAACAGAGAGCACAGGGAGAGACCTATCTTAATAGCTATATATCAAGTTTATACAGTGAAGTGTGGAGAATCTATGAAGCTAACCTGTTTAGCATCAAGATAGAGAACACAGAGAAACCTATCTTGTGATTCTATGTATGCAGAATATACGGATGTTTGGTATCAAGAGAGAGAACAGAGAGAGGCCTACCTTTAGAGCTATATATCAAGTCTATTCAGTGAAGTGTGGAGAATCTATGAAGCTAACATGTTTAGCTCAAGATAGAGAACACTGAGAGATACCTATCTTGCAAGTCCATTACAGTGAAGTGTGCAGAATACATGGATGTTTGGTATCAAGAGAGAGCACTTAGAGAGTCCTATCTTAATAGCTATACATCAAGTCTATTCAGCGAAGTGTGGATAAACTACGAAGCTAACATGTTTAGCATCAAGTAAGAGTACAATTCATAACTGCCCTAATTAACAAGACCAAAGTCCCAGATTTTGTCAACTGATAGAGAAGGCCCTTATCTGCAACATGTCAACAGATTATCAATAAATGTAGTGGTTTTTCACTGGCAGGCCACCGCTTTGGCAACTGGAAAACGCCAGGAAAGATCGCAAACCTTACCACTTCAAATCACCATAACTTACTAATACTTAAGTACTCAAAATTTTGGCACGTACAAAAGACAGATAATTAGAATGGCTATCCGGTGATATAAAAATTATCTTTTTTGGGTAAAGTGTAGAAAAGTTATGATCTTTACGGCAAAATAACAAGATTTTTTGGGGGAAAATGAGAAACATATAGACCAAATTAGGGCAAATATCAAGATAGAGAACACATAATGAAACCTATCATTCGAATCATATCAAGTCCATTACAGTGAAGTTTGCAGAATATTATGGATGTTCGATATCAACAGAGAGCACAGGGAGAGACCTATCTTAATAGCTATATATCAAGTTTATACAGTGAAGTGTGGAGAATCTATGAAGCTAACCTGTTTAGCATCAAGATAGAGAACACATAGAGAAACCTATCTTGTGATTCTATGTATGCAGAATATACGGATGTTTGGTATCAAGAGAGAGAACAGAGAGAGGCCTACCTTTAGAGCTATATATCAACTCTATTCAGTGAAGTGTGGAGAATCTATGAAGCTAACATGTTTAGCTCAAGATAGAGAACACTGAGAGATACCTATCTTGCAAGTCCATTACAGTGAAGTGTGCAGAATATATGGATGTTTGGTATCAAGTGAGAGCACTTAGAGAGTCCTATCTTAATAGCTATACATCAAGTCTATTCAGTGAAGTGTGGATAATCTACGAAGCTAACATGTTTAGCATCAAGTAAGAGTACAATTCATAACTGCCCTAATTAACAAGACCAAAGTCCCAGATTTTGTCAACTGATAGAGAAGGCCCTTATCTGCAACATGTCAACAGATTATCAATAAATGTAGTGGTTTTTCACTGGCAGGCCACCGCTTTGGCAACTGGAAAACGCCAGGAAAGATCGCAAACCTTACCACTTCAAATTACCATAACTTGCTAATACTTAGAGTACTCAAAATTTTGGCACGTACAAAAGACAGATAATTAGAAGGGCTATCCGGTGATATAAAAATTTTCTTTTTTGGCTAAAGTGTAGAAAAGTTATGATCTTTACGGCAAAATAACAAGATTTTTGGGGGGGAAATGAGACACATATAGACCAAATTAGGGCAAATATCAAGATAGAGAACACATAATGAAACCTATCATTCGAATCATATCAAGTCCATTACAGTGAAGTGTGCAGAATATTATGAATGTTCGATATCAACAGAGAGCACAGGGAGAGACCTATCTTAATAGCTATATATCAAGTTTATACAGTGAAGTGTGGAGAATCTATGAAGCTAACCTGTTTAGCATCAAGATAGAGAACACATAGAGAAACTTGTGATTCTATGTATGCAGAATATACGGATGTTTGGTATCAAGAGAGAGAACAGAGAGAGGCCTACCTTTAGAGCTATATATCAACTCTATTCAGTGAAGTGTGGAGAATCTATGAAGCTAACATGTTTAGCTCAAGATAGAGAACACTGAGAGATACCTATCTTGCAAGTCCATTACAGTGAAGTGTGCAGAATATATGGATGTTTGGTATCAAGAGAGAGCACTTAGAGAGTCCTATCTTAATAGCTATACATCAAGTCTATTCAGTGAAGTGTGGATAATCTACGAAGTTAACATGTTTAGCATCAAGTAAGAGTACAATTCATAACTGCCCTAATTAACAAGACCAAAGTCCCAGATTTTGTCAACTGATAGAGAAGGCCCTTATCTGCAACATGTCAACAGATTATCAATAAATGTAGTGGTTTTTCACTGGCAGGCCACCGCTTTGGCAACTGGAAAACGCCAGGAAAGATCGCAAACCTTACCACTTCAAATCACCATAACTTGCTAATACTTAGAGTACTCAAAATTTTGGCACGTACAAAAGACAGATAATTAGAAGGGCTATCCGGTGATATAAAAATTATCTTTTTTGGGTAAAGTGTAGAAAAGTTATGAGCTTTACGGCAAAATAACAAGATTTTTGGGGGGGAAATGAGAAACATATAGACCAAATTAGGGCAAATATCAAGATAGAGAACACATAATGAAACCTATCATTCGAATCATATCAAGTCCATTACAGTGAAGTGTGCAGAATATTATGGATGTTTGATATCAACAGAGAGCACAGGGAGAGACCTATCTTAATAGCTATATATCAAGTTTATACAGTGAAGTGTGGAGAATCTATGAAGCTAACCTGTTTAGCATCAAGATAGAGAACACATAGAGAAACCTATCTTGTGATTCTATGTATGCAGAATATACGGATGTTTGGTATCAAGAGAGAGAACAGAGAGAGGCCTACCTTTAGAGCTATATATCAAGTTTATTCAGTGAAGTGTGGAGAATCTATGAAGCTAACATGTTTAGCTCAAGATAGAGAACACTGAGAGATACCTATCTTGCAAGTCCATTACAGGGAAGTGTGCAGAATATATGGATGTTTGGTATCAAGAGAGAGCACTTAGAGAGTCCTATCTTAATAGCTATACATCAAGTCTATTCAGTGAAGTGTGGATAATCTACGAAGCTAACATGTTTAGCATCAAGTAAGAGTACAATTCATAACTGCCCTAATTAACAAGACCAAAGTCCCAGATTTTGTCAACTGATAGAGAAGGCCCTTATCTGCAACATGTCAACAGATTATCAAAAAATGTAGTGGTTTTTCACTGGCAGGCCACCGCTTTGGCAACTGGAAAACGCCAGGAAAGATCGCAAACCTTACCACTTCCAATCACCATAACTTGCTAATACTTAGAGGACTCAAAATTTTGGCACGTACAAAAGACAGATAATTAGAAGGGCTATCCGGTGATATAAAAATTATCTTTTTTGGGTAAAGTGTAGCAAAGTTATGAGCTTTACGGCAAAATAACAAGATTTTTGGGGGGAAAATGAGAAACATATAGACCAAATTAGGGCAAATATCAAGATAGAGAACACATAATGAAACCTATCATTCGAATCATATCAAGTCCATTACAGTGAAGTGTGCAGAATATTATGGATGTTTGATATCAACAGAGAGCACAGGGAGAGACCTATCTTAATAGCTATATATCAAGTTTATACAGTGAAGTGTGGAGAATCTATGAAGCTAACCTGTTTAGCATCAAGATAGAGAACACATAGAGAAACCTATCTTGTGATTCTATGTATGCAGAATATACGGATGTTTGGTATCAAGAGAGAGAACAGAGAGAGGCCTACCTTTAGAGCTATATATCAACTCTATTCAGTGAAGTGTGGAGAATCTATGAAGCTAACATGTTTAGCTCAAGATAGAGAACACTGAGAGATACCTATCTTGCAAGTCCATTACAGTGAATTGTGCAGAATATATGGATGTTTGGTATCAAGAGAGAGCACTTAGAGAGTCCTATCTTAATAGCTATACATCAAGTCTATTCAGTGAAGTGTGGATAATCTACGAAGCTAACATGTTTAGCATCAAGTAAGAGTACAATTCATAACTGCCCTAATTAACAAGACCAAAGTCCCAGATTTTGTCAACTGATAGAGAAGGCCCTTATCTGCAACATGTCAACAGATTATAAAAAAATGTAGTGGTTTTTCACTGGCAGGCCACCGCTTTGGCAACTGGAAAACGCCAGGAAAGATCGCAAACCTTACCACTTCTAATCACCATAACTTGCTAATACTTAAGAGTACTCAAAATTTTGGCACGTACAAAAGACAGATAATTAGAAGGGCTATCCGGTGATATAAAAATTATCTTTTTTGGGTAAAGTGTAGTAAAGTTATGAGCTTTACGGCAAAATAACAAGATTTTTGGGGGGGAAATGAGAAACATATAGACCAAATTAGGGCAAATATCAAGATAGAGAACACATAATGAATCCTATTGTAGTCGGGGTAAAACGTTTACGAGACTAACTTTATTCTTTTTCATAGACACGACAAAAGAGACAACTTTAATATCGCACAAGACGGACTTAATTAATCACATGACATTGTTCTATATATAGTTCGTTCTCCTGACGTCACTTCCACCTAGTACGTGGTCGTCAGAAGGGCTGCCAACAGATTCGCCACAGGACTCCCTCCCAGTGGTGGACACCACGTTAGAAGGTAGCGTCAGTGGTGGCTGAATATGGTAGACCGGATGTGTAGATTGGATCTTTATTGGTAGCCGTGTAGGGGAATGTGACATTGTTGCTGGTTGAAATATTGGAGCCTCAGGGCGAAGGTTCGAGGGTTCCCGAGACACACCAAGGTTCTCCTGATGTGCAGGTTTAAGGCGATCAAGGGAGACATTCTCAATCTTGTTTCCCAATGCGAGGGTAAAGAACTTGTCAAATTTGTTTAACACCCGGAAGGGCCCAGTATATGGTCGCTGTAACGGCTTCCGGTGGGAATCCCTGCGGACCCAGACAAACTCACACGAGGTCAGAGCTTGTGGAATGTCAGAGGCTCGAGTGCCATGTCGAGTTCCTGGGAGAGAATGTAGGTTATCCATTGCCGCTCTCAGGATGGGAAGAAATGCCTGTGGGCGGTAGTCAGTGTCATCTGACTTCTCGAAGAACTCTCCTGGGAGACGAAGGGTCGTCCCGTAGACCAGTTCTGCAGCTGAGCTGTTACTGTCTTCCTTGACTGCCGTTCGAATACCAAGGAGAACCACTGGTAACTCGTCTATCCATGCTGGGGAATTTCCAAGTCTCGACATCAGAGATGCCTTCAGCTGACGGTGGAATCTCTCCACCATTCCATTAGACTGGGGGTGGTATGCAGTAGTGGTCACATGGTTGGTCCCCATTAACTGATTAAGTTGTGCCCACAAGGTGGATGTAAACTGAGGTCCTCGGTCCGACGTGATGTTCGATGGTACTCCAAAACGTGAGATCCAGGTGTTGAAAAGTGCACGTGCACATGACGGTGTAGTTGAATCGGTCATTGGAATAGCTTCCACCCATCTAGTGAATCGATCGATCACTGTGAAAAGGTAAGAGAATCCACCCGACGTAGGAAGGGGTCCAACAATGTCGACATGAAGGGCATCAAAGCGGTGGTCAGGTTCTGTCATGTCTTGAAGTGGTGTGTGGACATGACGATGGACCTTAGACGATTGGCAGTCAAGGCACTCCTTGCACCACCTGGTAATGTCCTTACTCATCTTTGGCCATACAAATCTTGCTGCTACGAGTTTACGTGTGGTTGTTCCAGAGGGGTGTGAGAGACCATGGATAGCGTCAAAGATTCTGTGTCTCCATGTTGTAGGTACGAATGGTCTTGGTCTACCCTGGCTGATATCACAGAGTAAGGTCGTCCCTTCAAGTTGGATATCTGATAGGTGCAAACCGGTGTCTTGCTTGTGGCAGTATGCTGTTGCCTCGCTATCTGTGTTCTGATCAGAGGCCATTTCTGGGAAGTTGATAGGGGATGAAATCACAGCATTGATCTCTGTGCAAATCCGTGACAGGGCGTCTGCTACTACATTGTCTTTTCCTGCACGGTGTCGGATGTCTGTAGAGAACTCGGCAATGAAGGAGAGGTGACGAGACTGCCTGGGGGACCTGTCAGCTGCTGTTGCCATTGCTGAGACAAGGGGTTTGTGGTCAGTAAAAATTGTGAAAGAACGACCCTCAATGAAATACCGAAAATGTTTCACTGCAAGATATATAGCCAGTAATTCGCGATCAAAGGCAGAGTATTTGCGCTCAGCTGTGGATAATTTCCGCGAGAAGAATGCCAGTGGCTTCCAGTGACCATTGATCCACTGTTCAAGGCTGGCTCCAACAGCAGTGTCAGATGCATCCGTGGCTACAGAGGTGAAGGCAGTTGCTTGTGGATGAACAAGGATAGTAGCATTGGCAAGCATCTCTTTTGCCTCGGAAAAGGCTCTTGCTTGTTCTTTTCCCCACTGAAGCTTCTTTGGTCGACCATGAAGCGCTTCATGGAGTGGGCGTAGGACTGATGCTGCTTCTGGCAAAAACCGATGGTAATAGTTGATTGCTCCCAGGAATTCCTGTAACTGCTTGACTGTAGATGGCATGGGTAATTCTCGGATGGTATCGACTCTTGTTGAGGGGGGTGTAATTCCATCGGCAGTAATGGTGTGTCCTAGAAAGGTGAGCGATGGTTGGCCGAATTCACATTTGTGCGGGTTAATCACTAGGCCGTTATCTTTTAATATACGGAAGACTTGACGTAAGTGGTCCTGGTGCTGTGAAGTTGTTTTGCTGGCTACTAAGATGTCATCCAGGTAGACAAAGGCACATGGTACGTCACGTAAGATGTGGTCCATGAGCCTCTGGAAGGATTGCCCAGCGTTGGACAGACCGAAAGGCATGCGGAGAAATTCGTAGAGTCCGAATGGAGTGATTACAGCTGTTTTGCAGACGTCCTTTGGTGTTACTGGGATCTGGTGATATCCTTTGACCAGGTCAATCTTGCTGAAGATAGAACATCCCTCAAGATTAGAGTTAAAGTCCTGGACATGAGGAACAGGATAGCTGTCATCTCTAGTGCAGCCGTTAAGTCTACGGAAATCCCCACAGGGCCGCCAACCACCGTTTGGTTTTGGTGTGAGATGTAGAGGGGAAGCCCATGGGCTGGATGAGCGTTGAACGATACCCGCTTCTTCCATTGCTGTGAACTCCGCCTTGGCGATTGCCAATTTGTCAGGGGAGAGGCGGCGTGCACGTGAGCGTACCGGTGGTCCTGAGGTGATAATATGGTGTTCCACCCCATGGGGAACAGTTGGAGAATGAAAATTTGGTGTAAGGATGGAGGAAAATTCTGCTAGGATGTTTCTCCACTCGTTGGCTGCGTCAACCTGGAGGATAGCACCACAGGTTTTGGTTTGGCTGGCTATCATTCCAGTACGGCATGTGATGTCGAAGAGTCGACGGGTATGAAAATCGATAGCCAGATGTTTGTTTGCAAGGAAATCCAGTCCCAGAATGGGATTAGTCACATCAGCCAATCTGAAGGTCCATGACGTTTTTCGGAAGCCCAAGTCGAGGGGAATCTCTCGCATGCCAAATGTTGCAATGTTTGAGCCATTGGCTGCGATGAGAGGTGTTGTTGGTGTGCGTGTGCGTTGGTCCAACGAAGATGCAGGAAACACACTGACTGTGGCACCACAATCTACTAGGAACCTCCTACCAGAATGATTATCGGTAATATAGAGGAGAGGTGCGGTGTTGGTTGATGTAGAGAGAGCATAGACAGAGCCCTTTGATAATTGTTTGGGGTTGGTGTGGGGTGCATGAGTGTTGGCGCAATGGAAAAATTTGCTAGCTGTGGGCGCTACTGACGGCCAGCTTGATCGTTTCCCTGTCGGTTGAACGAACAGCCTGGCTTGCATTTCCGGGCTTTGAGTCCAAATTTGGCATGAAAGAAACAGATGTCTGTCGGAGGTTCCTCCTTCTCATGGTAACGATGGCTAGCTTTGTGAAGGGACGGCTTTGATGAGACTGTGGATATGTCAGGTGGGGGGCGAATATCGAGTACTTTGTCAGCTGCCAGGGCATACTCCAGTACCGTTGGATATGTCCCTGCAACTAAAGCTTGTTGTACGTGTGTGGGCAGAATGGAACGGAATTTCTCCCAGAAAAGCTGTGAGGCGGCATCCTCAGATAATGTGCGCATCTCACGTAGTACTGTGGAGGCCTTCTTACCTGGGTCAAGAGTTGTGTAAGCAGCTAGTTTCCTTGCCTTTTGTGCACTGGTTAGGGAAAACTCTTGAGTCAGGGCAGCTTTGAGCTGTTCAAACTTAATGCCCACTTGTAGTCCGTTTATCTCATACTCCATTAGGCATGCTGTCTGTTCATCAAGGGCTGCTAGGACATAAGAAAACTTTGTTTCGTCGGCTGTTATAGGCGTCGCCCGTGCCGCGAATTGTGCTTCTACCTGGCGGAACCACATGGTGGGGTTGTTGATGTAGAACGGTGGGATTCTCAGGGATACAGCGCTGATGTCTCCCAAAGGGTGTGCCATGGGAGTTCTCGAGAGTCGGACGTCGGGGTCACCACTGTAGTCGGGGTAAAACGTTTACGAGACTAACTTTATTCTTTTTCATAGACACGACAAAAGAGACAACTTTAATATCGCACAAGACGGACTTAATTAATCACATGACATTGTTCTATATATAGTTCGTTCTCCTGACGTCACTTCCACCTAGTACGTGGTCGTCAGAAGGGCTGCCAACAGATTCGCCACACTATCATTCGAATCATATCAAGTCCATTACAGTGAAGTGTGCAGAATATTATGGATGTTTGATATCAACAGAGAGCACAGGGAGAGACCTATCTTAATAGCTATATATCAAGTTTATACAGTGAAGTGTGGAGAATCTATGAAGCTAACCTGTTTAGCATCAAGATAGAGAACACATAGAGAAACCTATCTTGTGATTCTATGTATGCAGAATATACGGATGTTTGGTATCAAGAGAGAGAACAGAGAGAGGCCTACCTTTAGAGCTATATATCAAGTCTATTCAGTGAAGTGTGGAGAATCTATGAAGCTAACATGTTTAGCTCAAGATAGAGAACACTGAGAGATACCTATCTTGCAAGTCCATTACAGGGAAGTGTGCAGAATATATGGATGTTTGGTATCAAGAGAGAGCACTTAGAGAGTCCTATCTTAATAGCTATACATCAAGTCTATTCAGTGAAGTGTGGATAATCTACGAAGCTAACATGTTTAGTATCAAGTAAGAGTACAATTCATAACTGCCCTAATTAACAAGACCAAAGTCCCAGATTTTGTCAACTGATAGAGAAGGCCCTTATCTGCAACATGTCAACAGATTATCAAAAAATGTAGTGGTTTTTCACTGGCAGGCCACCGCTTTGGCAACTGGAAAACGCCAGGAAAGATCGCAAACCTTACCACTTCCAATCACCATAACTTGCTAATACTTAGAGTACTCAAAATTTTGGCACGTACAAAAGACAGATAATTAGAAGGGCTATCCGGTGATATAAAAATTATCTTTTTTGGGTAAAGTGTAGAAAAGTTATGAGCTTTACGGCAAAATAACAAGATTTTTGGGGGGAAAATGAGAAACATATAGACCAAATTAGGGCAAATATCAAGATAGAGAACACATAATGAAACCTATCATTCGAATCATATCAAGTCCATTACAGTGAAGTGTGCAGAATATTATGGATGTTTGATATCAACAGAGAGCACAGGGAGAGACCTATCTTAATAGCTATATATCAAGTTTATACAGTGAAGTGTGGAGAATCTATGAAGCTAACCTGTTTAGCATCAAGATAGAGAACACATAGAGAAACCTATCTTGTGATTCTATGTATGCAGAATATACGGATGTTTGGTATCAAGAGAGAGAACAGAGAGAGGCCTACCTTTAGAGATATATATCAACTCTATTCAGTGAAGTGTGGAGAATCTATGAAGCTAACATGTTTAGCTCAAGATAGAGAACACTGAGAGATACCTATCTTGCAAGTCCATTACAGTGAATTGTGCAGAATATATGGATGTTTGGTATCAAGAGAGAGCACTTAGAGAGTCCTATCTTAATAGCTATACATCAAGTCTATTCAGTGAAGTGTGGATAATCTACGAAGCTAACATGTTTAGCATCAAGTAAGAGTACAATTCATAACTGCCCTAATTAACAAGACCAAAGTCCCAGATTTTGTCAACTGATAGAGAAGGCCCTTATCTGCAACATGTCAACAGATTATAAAAAAATGTAGTGGTTTTTCACTGGCAGGCCACCGCTTTGGCAACTGGAAAACGCCAGGAAAGATCGCAAACCTTACCACTTCTAATCACCATAACTTGCTAATACTTAAGAGTACTCAAAATTTTGGCACGTACAAAAGACAGATAATTAGAAGGGCTATCCGGTGATATAAAAAATTTCTTTTTTGGGTAAAGTGTAGTAAAGTTATGAGCTTAACGGCAAAATAACAAGATTTTTGGGGGGGAAATGAGAAACATATAGACCAAATTAGGGCAAATATCAAGATAGAGAACACATAATGAAACCTATCATTCGAATCATATCAAGTCCATTACAGTGAAGTGTGCAGAATATTATGGATGTTTGATATCAACAGAGAGCACAGGGAGAGACCTATCTTAATAGCTATATATCAAGTTTATACAGTGAAGTGTGGAGAATCTATGAAGCTAACCTGTTTAGCATCAAGATAGAGAACACATAGAGAAACCTATCTTGTGATTCTATGTATGCAGAATATACGGATGTTTGGTATCAAGAGAGAGAACAGAGAGAGGCCTACCTTTAGAGCTATATATCAAGTCTATTCAGTGAAGTGTGGAGAATCTATGAAGCTAACATGTTTAGCTCAAGATAGAGAACACTGAGAGATACCTATCTTGCAAGTCCATTACAGTGAAGTGTGCAGAATATATGGATGTTTGGTATCAAGAGAGAGCACTTAGAGAGTCCTATCTTAATAGCTATACATCAAGTCTATTCAGTGAAGTGTGGATAATCTACGAAGCTAACATGTTTAGCATCAAGTAAGAGTACAATTCATAACTGCCCTAATTAACAAGACCAAAGTCCCAGATTTTGTCAACTGATAGAGAAGGCCCTTATCTGCAACATGTAAACAGATTATCAATAAATGTAGTGGTTTTTCACTGGCAGGCCACCGCTTTGGCAACTGGAAAACGCCAGGAAAGATCGCAAACCTTACCACTTCAAATCACCATAACTTGCTAATACTTAGAGTACTTAAAATTTTGGCACGTACAAAAGACAGATAATTAGAAGGGCTATCCGGTGATATAAAAATTATCTTTTTGGGGTAAAGTGTAGAAAAGTTATGAGCTTTACGGCAAAATAACAAGATTTTTGGGGGAAAAATGAGAAACATATAGACCAAATTAGGGCAAATATCAAGATAGAGAACACATAATGAAACCTATCATTCGAATCATATCAAGTCCATTACAGTGAAGTGTGCAGAATATTATGGATGTTTGATATCAACAGAGAGCACAGGGAGAGACCTATCTTAATAGCTATATATCAAGTTTATACAGTGAAGTGTGGAGAATCTATGAAGCTAACCTGTTTAGCATCAAGATAGAGAACACATAGAGAAACCTATCTTGTGATTCTATGTATGCAGAATATACGGATGTTTGGTATCAAGAGAGAGAACAGAGAGACAGGCCTACCTTTAGAGCTATATATCAAGTCTATTCAGTGAAGTGTAGAGAATCTATGAAGTTAACATGTTTAGCTCAAGATAGAGAACACTGAGAGATACCTATCTTGCAAGTCCATTACAGTGAAGTGTGCAGAATATATGGATGTTTGGTATCAAGAGAGAGCACTTAGAGAGTCCTATCTTAATAGCTATACATCAAGTCTATTCAGTGAAGTGTGGATAATCTACGAAGCTAACATGTTTAGCATCAAGTAAGAGTACAATTCATAACTGCCCTAATTAACAAGACCAAAGTCCCAGATTTTGTCAACTGATAGAGAAGGCCCTTATCTGCAACATGTCAACAGATTATCAAAAAATGTAGTGGTTTTTCACTGGCAGGCCACCGCTTTGGCAACTGGAAAACGCCAGGAAAGATCGGATACCTTACCACTTCAAATCACCATAACTTGCTAATACTTAGAGTACTCAAAATTTTGGCACGTACAAAAGACAGATAATTAGAAGAGCTAACCGGTGATATAAAAATTATCTTTTTTGGGTAAAGTGTAGAAAAGTTATGAGCTTTACGGCAAAATAACAAGATTTTTTGGGGGGAAATGAGAAACATATAGACCAAATTAGGGCAAATATCAAGATAGAGAACACATAATGAAACCTATCATTCGAATCATATCAAGTCCATTACAGTGAAGTGTGCAGAATATTATGGATGTTTGATATCAACAGAGAGCACAGGGAGAGACCTATCTTAATAGCTATATATCAAGTTTATACAGTGAAGTGTGGAGAATCTATGAAGCTAACCTGTTTAGCATCAAGATAGAGAACACATAGAGAAACCTATCTTGTGATTCTATGTATGCAGAATATACGGATGTTTGGTATCAAGAGAGAGAACAGAGAGAGGCCTACCTTTAAAGCTATATATCAAGTCTATTCAGTGAAGTGTGGAGAATCTATGAAGCTAACATGTTTAGCTCAAGATACAGAACACTGAGAGATACCTATCTTGCAAGTCCATTACAGTGAAGTGTGCAGAATATATGGATGTTTGGTATCAAGAGAGAGCACTTAGAGAGTCCTATCTTAATAGCTATACATCAAGTCTATTCAGTGAAGTGTGGATAATCTACGAAGCTAACATATTTAGCATCAAGTAAGAGTACAATTCATAACTGCCCTAATTAACAAGACCAAAGTCCCAGATTTTGTCAACTGATAGAGAAGGCCCTTATCTGCAACATGTCAACAGATTATCAAAAAATGTAGTGGTTTTTCACTGGCAGGCCACCGCTTTGGCAACTGGAAAACGCCAGGAAAGATCGCAAACCTTACCACTTCCAATCACCATAACTTGCTAATACTTAGAGTACTCAAAATTTTGGCACGTACAAAAGACAGATAATTAGAAGGGCTATCCGGTGATATAAAAATTATCTTTTTTGGGTAAAGTGTAGAAAAGTTATGAGCTTTACGGCAAAATAACAAGATTTTTGGGGGGAAAATGAGAAACATATAGACCAAATTAGGGCAAATATCAAGATAGAGAACACATAATGAAACCTATCATTCGAATCATATCAAGTCCATTACAGTGAAGTGTGCAGAATATTATGGATGTTTGATATCAACAGAGAGCACAGGGAGAGACCTATCTTAATAGCTATATATCAAGTTTATACAGTGAAGTGTGGAGAATCTATGAAGCTAACCTGTTTAGCATCAAGATAGAGAACACATAGAGAAACCTATCTTGTGATTCTATGTATGCAGAATATACGGATGTTTGGTATCAAGAGAGAGAACAGAGAGAGGCCTACCTTTAGAGCTATATATCAACTCTATTCAGTGAAGTGTGGAGAATCTATGAAGCTAACATGTTTAGCTCAAGATAGAGAACACTGAGAGATACCTATCTTGCAAGTCCATTACAGTGAATTGTGCAGAATATATGGATGTTTGGTATCAAGAGAGAGCACTTAGAGAGTCCTATCTTAATAGCTATACATCAAGTCTATTCAGTGAAGTGTGGATAATCTACGAAGCTAACATGTTTAGCATCAAGTAAGAGTACAATTCATAACTGCCCTAATTAACAAGACCAAAGTCCCAGATTTTGTCAACTGATAGAGAAGGCCCTTATCTGCAACATGTCAACAGATTATAAAAAAATGTAGTGGTTTTTCACTGGCAGGCCACCGCTTTGGCAACTGGAAAACGCCAGGAAAGATCGCAAACCTTACCACTTCTAATCACCATAACTTGCTAATACTTAAGAGTACTCAAAATTTTGGCACGTACAAAAGACAGATAATTAGAAGGGCTATCCGGTGATATAAAAAATTTCTTTTTTGGGTAAAGTCTAGAAAAGTTATGAGCTTTACGGCAAAATAACAAGATTTTTGGGGGGAAAATGAGAAACATATAGACCAAATTAGGGCAAATATCAAGATAGAGAACACATAATGAAACCTATCATTCGAATCATATCAAGTCCATTACAGTGAAGTGTGCAGAATATTATGGATGTTTGATATCAACAGAGAGCACAGGGAGAGACCTATCTTAATAGCTATATATCAAGTTTATACAGTGAAGTGTGGAGAATCTATGAAGCTAACCTGTTTAGCATCAAGATAGAGAACACATAGAGAAACCTATCTTGTGATTCTATGTATGCAGAATATACGGATGTTTGGTATCAAGAGAGAGAACAGAGAGAGGCCTACCTTTAAAGCTATATATCAAGTCTATTCAGTGAAGTGTGGAGAATCTATGAAGCTAACATGTTTAGCTCAAGATAGAGAACACTGAGAGATACCTATCTTGCAAGTCCATTACAGTGAAGTGTGCAGAATATATGGATGTTTGGTATCAAGAGAGAGCACTTAGAGAGTCCTATCTTAATAGCTATACATCAAGTCTATTCAGTGAAGTGTGGATAATCTACGAAGCTAACATATTTAGCATCAAGTAAGAGTACAATTCATAACTGCCCTAATTAACAAGACCAAAGTCCCAGATTTTGTCAACTGATAGAGAAGGCCCTTATCTGCAACATGTCAACAGATTATCAAAAAATGTAGTGGTTTTTCACTGGCAGGCCACCGCTTTGGCAACTGGAAAACGCCAGGAAAGATCGCAAACCTTACCACTTCCAATCACCATAACTTGCTAATACTTAGAGTACTCAAAATTTTGGCACGTACAAAAGACAGATAATTAGAAGGGCTATCCGGTGATATAAAAATTATCTTTTTTGGGTAAAGTGTAGAAAAGTTATGAGCTTTACGGCAAAATAACAAGATTTTTGGGGGGAAAATGAGAAACATATAGACCAAATTAGGGCAAATATCAAGATAGAGAACACATAATGAAACCTATCATTCGAATCATATCAAGTCCATTACAGTGAAGTGTGCAGAATATTATGGATGTTTGATATCAACAGAGAGCACAGGGAGAGACCTATCTTAATAGCTATATATCAAGTTTATACAGTGAAGTGTGGAGAATCTATGAAGCTAACCTGTTTAGCATCAAGATAGAGAACACATAGAGAAACCTATCTTGTGATTCTATGTATGCAGAATATACGGATGTTTGGTATCAAGAGAGAGAACAGAGAGAGGCCTACCTTTAGAGCTATATATCAACTCTATTCAGTGAAGTGTGGAGAATCTATGAAGCTAACATGTTTAGCTCAAGATAGAGAACACTGAGAGATACCTATCTTGCAAGTCCATTACAGTGAATTGTGCAGAATATATGGATGTTTGGTATCAAGAGAGAGCACTTAGAGAGTCCTATCTTAATAGCTATACATCAAGTCTATTCAGTGAAGTGTGGATAATCTACGAAGCTAACATGTTTAGCATCAAGTAAGAGTACAATTCATAACTGCCCTAATTAACAAGACCAAAGTCCCAGATTTTGTCAACTGATAGAGAAGGCCCTTATCTGCAACATGTCAACAGATTATAAAAAAATGTAGTGGTTTTTCACTGGCAGGCCACCGCTTTGGCAACTGGAAAACGCCAGGAAAGATCGCAAACCTTACCACTTCTAATCACCATAACTTGCTAATACTTAAGAGTACTCAAAATTTTGGCACGTACAAAAGACAGATAATTAGAAGGGCTATCCGGTGATATAAAAAATTTCTTTTTTGGGTAAAGTCTAGAAAAGTTATGAGCTTTACGGCAAAATAACAAGATTTTTGGGGGGAAAATGAGAAACATATAGACCAAATTAGGGCAAATATCAAGATAGAGAACACATAATGAAACCTATCATTCGAATCATATCAAGTCCATTACAGTGAAGTGTGCAGAATATTATGGATGTTTGATATCAACAGAGAGCACAGGGAGAGACCTATCTTAATAGCTATATATCAAGTTTATACAGTGAAGTGTGGAGAATCTATGAAGCTAACCTGTTTAGCATCAAGATAGAGAACACATAGAGAAACCTATCTTGTGATTCTATGTATGCAGAATATACGGATGTTTGGTATCAAGAGAGAGAACAGAGAGACAGGCCTACCTTTAGAGCTATATATCAAGTCTATTCAGTGAAGTGTAGAGAATCTATGAAGCTAACATGTTTAGCTCAAGATAGAGAACACTGAGAGATACCTATCTTGCAAGTCCATTACAGTGAAGTGTGCAGAATATATGGATGTTTGGTATCAAGAGAGAGCACTTAGAGAGTCCTATCTTAATAGCTATACATCAAGTCTATTCAGTGAAGTGTGGATAATCTACGAAGCTAACATGTTTAGCATCAAGTAAGAGTACAATTCATAACTGCCCTAATTAACAAGACCAAAGTCCCAGATTTTGTCAACTGATAGAGAAGGCCCTTATCTGCAACATGTCAACAGATTATCAAAAAATGTAGTGGTTTTTCACTGGCAGGCCACCGCTTTGGCAACTGGAAAACGCCAGGAAAGATCGGATACCTTACCACTTCAAATCACCATAACTTGCTAATACTTAGAGTACTCAAAATTTTGGCACGTACAAAAGACAGATAATTAGAAGAGCTATCCGGTGATATAAAAATTATCTTTTTTGGGTAAAGTGTAGAAAAGTTATGAGCTTTACGGCAAAATAACAAGATTTTTTGGGGGGAAATGAGAAACATATAGACCAAATTAGGGCAAATATCAAGATAGAGAACACATAATGAAACCTATCATTCGAATCATATCAAGTCCATTACAGTGAAGTGTGCAGAATATTATGGATGTTTGATATCAACAGAGAGCACAGGGAGAGACCTATCTTAATAGCTATATATCAAGTTTATACAGTGAAGTGTGGAGAATCTATGAAGCTAACCTGTTTAGCATCAAGATAGAGAACACATAGAGAAACCTATCTTGTGATTCTATGTATGCAGAATATACGGATGTTTGGTATCAAGAGAGAGAACAGAGAGACAGGCCTACCTTTAGAGCTATATATCAAGTCTATTCAGTGAAGTGTAGAGAATCTATGAAGTTAACATGTTTAGCTCAAGATAGAGAACACTGAGAGATACCTATCTTGCAAGTCCATTACAGTGAAGTGTGCAGAATATATGGATGTTTGGTATCAAGAGAGAGCACTTAGAGAGTCCTATCTTAATAGCTATACATCAAGTCTATTCAGTGAAGTGTGGATAATCTACGAAGCTAACATGTTTAGCATCAAGTAAGAGTACAATTCATAACTGCCCTAATTAACAAGACCAAAGTCCCAGATTTTGTCAACTGATAGAGAAGGCCCTTATCTGCAACATGTCAACAGATTATCAAAAAATGTAGTGGTTTTTCACTGGCAGGCCACCGCTTTGGCAACTGGAAAACGCCAGGAAAGATCGGATACCTTACCACTTCAAATCACCATAACTTGCTAATACTTAGAGTACTCAAAATTTTGGCACGTACAAAAGACAGATAATTAGAAGAGCTAACCGGTGATATAAAAATTATCTTTTTTGGGTAAAGTGTAGAAAAGTTATGAGCTTTACGGCAAAATAACAAGATTTTTTGGGGGGAAATGAGAAACATATAGACCAAATTAGGGCAAATATCAAGATAGAGAACACATAATGAAACCTATCATTCGAATCATATCAAGTCCATTACAGTGAAGTGTGCAGAATATTATGGATGTTTGATATCAACAGAGAGCACAGGGAGAGACCTATCTTAATAGCTATATATCAAGTTTATACAGTGAAGTGTGGAGAATCTATGAAGCTAACCTGTTTAGCATCAAGATAGAGAACACATAGAGAAACCTATCTTGTGATTCTATGTATGCAGAATATACGGATGTTTGGTATCAAGAGAGAGAACAGAGAGAGGCCTACCTTTAAAGCTATATATCAAGTCTATTCAGTGAAGTGTGGAGAATCTATGAAGCTAACATGTTTAGCTCAAGATACAGAACACTGAGAGATACCTATCTTGCAAGTCCATTACAGTGAAGTGTGCAGAATATATGGATGTTTGGTATCAAGAGAGAGCACTTAGAGAGTCCTATCTTAATAGCTATACATCAAGTCTATTCAGTGAAGTGTGGATAATCTACGAAGCTAACATATTTAGCATCAAGTAAGAGTACAATTCATAACTGCCCTAATTAACAAGACCAAAGTCCCAGATTTTGTCAACTGATAGAGAAGGCCCTTATCTGCAACATGTCAACAGATTATCAAAAAATGTAGTGGTTTTTCACTGGCAGGCCACCGCTTTGGCAACTGGAAAACGCCAGGAAAGATCGCAAACCTTACCACTTCCAATCACCATAACTTGCTAATACTTAGAGTACTCAAAATTTTGGCACGTACAAAAGACAGATAATTAGAAGGGCTATCCGGTGATATAAAAATTATCTTTTTTGGGTAAAGTGTAGAAAAGTTATGAGCTTTACGGCAAAATAACAAGATTTTTGGGGGGAAAATGAGAAACATATAGACCAAATTAGGGCAAATATCAAGATAGAGAACACATAATGAAACCTATCATTCGAATCATATCAAGTCCATTACAGTGAAGTGTGCAGAATATTATGGATGTTTGATATCAACAGAGAGCACAGGGAGAGACCTATCTTAATAGCTATATATCAAGTTTATACAGTGAAGTGTGGAGAATCTATGAAGCTAACCTGTTTAGCATCAAGATAGAGAACACATAGAGAAACCTATCTTGTGATTCTATGTATGCAGAATATACGGATGTTTGGTATCAAGAGAGAGAACAGAGAGAGGCCTACCTTTAGAGCTATATATCAACTCTATTCAGTGAAGTGTGGAGAATCTATGAAGCTAACATGTTTAGCTCAAGATAGAGAACACTGAGAGATACCTATCTTGCAAGTCCATTACAGTGAATTGTGCAGAATATATGGATGTTTGGTATCAAGAGAGAGCACTTAGAGAGTCCTATCTTAATAGCTATACATCAAGTCTATTCAGTGAAGTGTGGATAATCTACGAAGCTAACATGTTTAGCATCAAGTAAGAGTACAATTCATAACTGCCCTAATTAACAAGACCAAAGTCCCAGATTTTGTCAACTGATAGAGAAGGCCCTTATCTGCAACATGTCAACAGATTATAAAAAAATGTAGTGGTTTTTCACTGGCAGGCCACCGCTTTGGCAACTGGAAAACGCCAGGAAAGATCGCAAACCTTACCACTTCTAATCACCATAACTTGCTAATACTTAAGAGTACTCAAAATTTTGGCACGTACAAAAGACAGATAATTAGAAGGGCTATCCGGTGATATAAAAAATTTCTTTTTTGGGTAAAGTCTAGAAAAGTTATGAGCTTTACGGCAAAATAACAAGATTTTTGGGGGGAAAATGAGAAACATATAGACCAAATTAGGGCAAATATCAAGATAGAGAACACATAATGAAACCTATCATTCGAATCATATCAAGTCCATTACAGTGAAGTGTGCAGAATATTATGGATGTTTGATATCAACAGAGAGCACAGGGAGAGACCTATCTTAATAGCTATATATCAAGTTTATACAGTGAAGTGTGGAGAATCTATGAAGCTAACCTGTTTAGCATCAAGATAGAGAACACATAGAGAAACCTATCTTGTGATTCTATGTATGCAGAATATACGGATGTTTGGTATCAAGAGAGAGAACAGAGAGAGGCCTACCTTTAAAGCTATATATCAAGTCTATTCAGTGAAGTGTGGAGAATCTATGAAGCTAACATGTTTAGCTCAAGATAGAGAACACTGAGAGATACCTATCTTGCAAGTCCATTACAGTGAAGTGTGCAGAATATATGGATGTTTGGTATCAAGAGAGAGCACTTAGAGAGTCCTATCTTAATAGCTATACATCAAGTCTATTCAGTGAAGTGTGGATAATCTACGAAGCTAACATATTTAGCATCAAGTAAGAGTACAATTCATAACTGCCCTAATTAACAAGACCAAAGTCCCAGATTTTGTCAACTGATAGAGAAGGCCCTTATCTGCAACATGTCAACAGATTATCAAAAAATGTAGTGGTTTTTCACTGGCAGGCCACCGCTTTGGCAACTGGAAAACGCCAGGAAAGATCGCAAACCTTACCACTTCCAATCACCATAACTTGCTAATACTTAGAGTACTCAAAATTTTGGCACGTACAAAAGACAGATAATTAGAAGGGCTATCCGGTGATATAAAAATTATCTTTTTTGGGTAAAGTGTAGAAAAGTTATGAGCTTTACGGCAAAATAACAAGATTTTTGGGGGGAAAATGAGAAACATATAGACCAAATTAGGGCAAATATCAAGATAGAGAACACATAATGAAACCTATCATTCGAATCATATCAAGTCCATTACAGTGAAGTGTGCAGAATATTATGGATGTTTGATATCAACAGAGAGCACAGGGAGAGACCTATCTTAATAGCTATATATCAAGTTTATACAGTGAAGTGTGGAGAATCTATGAAGCTAACCTGTTTAGCATCAAGATAGAGAACACATAGAGAAACCTATCTTGTGATTCTATGTATGCAGAATATACGGATGTTTGGTATCAAGAGAGAGAACAGAGAGAGGCCTACCTTTAGAGCTATATATCAACTCTATTCAGTGAAGTGTGGAGAATCTATGAAGCTAACATGTTTAGCTCAAGATAGAGAACACTGAGAGATACCTATCTTGCAAGTCCATTACAGTGAATTGTGCAGAATATATGGATGTTTGGTATCAAGAGAGAGCACTTAGAGAGTCCTATCTTAATAGCTATACATCAAGTCTATTCAGTGAAGTGTGGATAATCTACGAAGCTAACATGTTTAGCATCAAGTAAGAGTACAATTCATAACTGCCCTAATTAACAAGACCAAAGTCCCAGATTTTGTCAACTGATAGAGAAGGCCCTTATCTGCAACATGTCAACAGATTATAAAAAAATGTAGTGGTTTTTCACTGGCAGGCCACCGCTTTGGCAACTGGAAAACGCCAGGAAAGATCGCAAACCTTACCACTTCTAATCACCATAACTTGCTAATACTTAAGAGTACTCAAAATTTTGGCACGTACAAAAGACAGATAATTAGAAGGGCTATCCGGTGATATAAAAAATTTCTTTTTTGGGTAAAGTCTAGAAAAGTTATGAGCTTTACGGCAAAATAACAAGATTTTTGGGGGGAAAATGAGAAACATATAGACCAAATTAGGGCAAATATCAAGATAGAGAACACATAATGAAACCTATCATTCGAATCATATCAAGTCCATTACAGTGAAGTGTGCAGAATATTATGGATGTTTGATATCAACAGAGAGCACAGGGAGAGACCTATCTTAATAGCTATATATCAAGTTTATACAGTGAAGTGTGGAGAATCTATGAAGCTAACCTGTTTAGCATCAAGATAGAGAACACATAGAGAAACCTATCTTGTGATTCTATGTATGCAGAATATACGGATGTTTGGTATCAAGAGAGAGAACAGAGAGACAGGCCTACCTTTAGAGCTATATATCAAGTCTATTCAGTGAAGTGTAGAGAATCTATGAAGCTAACATGTTTAGCTCAAGATAGAGAACACTGAGAGATACCTATCTTGCAAGTCCATTACAGTGAAGTGTGCAGAATATATGGATGTTTGGTATCAAGAGAGAGCACTTAGAGAGTCCTATCTTAATAGCTATACATCAAGTCTATTCAGTGAAGTGTGGATAATCTACGAAGCTAACATGTTTAGCATCAAGTAAGAGTACAATTCATAACTGCCCTAATTAACAAGACCAAAGTCCCAGATTTTGTCAACTGATAGAGAAGGCCCTTATCTGCAACATGTCAACAGATTATCAAAAAATGTAGTGGTTTTTCACTGGCAGGCCACCGCTTTGGCAACTGGAAAACGCCAGGAAAGATCGGATACCTTACCACTTCAAATCACCATAACTTGCTAATACTTAGAGTACTCAAAATTTTGGCACGTACAAAAGACAGATAATTAGAAGAGCTATCCGGTGATATAAAAATTATCTTTTTTGGGTAAAGTGTAGAAAAGTTATGAGCTTTACGGCAAAATAACAAGATTTTTTGGGGGGAAATGAGAAACATATAGACCAAATTAGGGCAAATATCAAGATAGAGAACACATAATGAAACCTATCATTCGAATCATATCAAGTCCATTACAGTGAAGTGTGCAGAATATTATGGATGTTTGATATCAACAGAGAGCACAGGGAGAGACCTATCTTAATAGCTATATATCAAGTTTATACAGTGAAGTGTGGAGAATCTATGAAGCTAACCTGTTTAGCATCAAGATAGAGAACACATAGAGAAACCTATCTTGTTATTCTATGTATGCAGAATATACGGATGTTTGGTATCAAGAGAGAGAACAGAGAGAGGCCTACCTTTAAAGCTATATATCAAGTCTATTCAGTGAAGTGTGGAGAATCTATGAAGCTAACATGTTTAGCTCAAGATAGAGAACACTGAGAGATACCTATCTTGCAAGTCCATTACAGTGAAGTGTGCAGAATATATGGATGTTTGGTATCAAGAGAGAGCACTTAGAGAGTCCTATCTTAATAGCTATACATCAAGTCTATTCAGTGAAGTGTGGATAATCTACGAAGCTAACATATTTAGCATCAAGTAAGAGTACAATTCATAACTGCCCTAATTAACAAGACCAAAGTCCCAGATTTTGTCAACTGATAGAGAAGGCCCTTATCTGCAACATGTCAACAGATTATCAATAAATGTAGTGGTTTTTCACTGGCAGGCCACCGCTTTGGCAACTGGAAAACGCCAGGAAAGATCGCAAACCTTACCACTTCAAATCACCATAACTTGCTAATACTTAGAGTACTCAAAATTTTGGCACGTACAAAAGACAGATAATTAGAAGGGCTATCCGATGATATAAAGATTTTCTTTTTTGGGTAAAGTGTAGCAAAGTTATGAGCTTTACGGCAAAAAAGCAAGATTTTTGGGGGGAAAATGAGAAACATATAGACCAAATTAGGGCAAATATCAAGATAGAGAACACATAATGAAACCTATCATTCGAATCATATCAAGTCCATTACAGTGAAGTGTGCAGAATATTATGGATGTTTGATATCAACAGAGAGCACAGGGAGAGACCTATCTTAATAGCTATATATCAAGTTTATACATTGAAGTGTGGAGAATCTATGAAGCTAACCTGTTTAGCATGAAGATAGAGAACACATAGAGAAACCTATCTTGTGATTCTATGTATGCAGAATATACGGATGTTTGGTATCAAGAGAGAGAACAGAGAGAGGCCTACCTTTAGAGCTATATATCAAGTCTATTCAGTGAAGTGTGGAGAATCTATGAAGCTAACATGTTTAGCTCAAGATAGAGAACACTGAGAGATACCTATCTTGCAAGTCCATTACAGTGAAGTGTGCAGAATATATGGATGTTTGGTATCAAGAGAGAGCACTTAGAGAGTCCTATCTTAATAGCTATACATCAAGTCTATTCAGTGAAGTGTGGATAATCTACGAAGCTAACATGTTTAGCATCAAGTAAGAGTACAATTCATAACTGCCCTAATTAACAAGACCAAAGTCCCAGATTTTGTCAACTGATAGAGAAGGCCCTTATCTGCAACATGTCAACAGATTATCAAAAAATGTAGTGGTTTTTCACTGGCAGGCCACCGCTTTGGCAACTGGAAAACGCCAGGAAAGATCGCAAACCTTACCACTTCAAATCACCATAACTTGCTAATACTTAGAGTACTCAAACTTTTGGCACGTACAAAAGACAGATAATTAGAAGGGCTATCCGCTGATATAAAAATTATCTTTTTTGGGTAAAGTGTAGTAAAGTTATGAGCTTTACGGCAAAATAACAAGATTTTTGGGGGGGAAATGAGAAACATATAGACCAAATTAGGGCAAATATCAAGATAGAGAACACATAATGAAACCTATCATTCGAATCATATCAAGTCCATTACAGTGAAGTGTGCAGAATATTATGGATGTTTGATATCAACAGAGAGCACAGGGAGAGACCTATCTTAATAGCTATATATCAAGTTTATACAGTGAAGTGTGGAGAATCTATGAAGCTAACCTGTTTAGCATCAAGATAGAGAACACATAGAGAAACCTATCTTGTGATTCTATGTATGCAGAATATACGGATGTTTGGTATCAAGAGAGAGAACAGAGAGAGGCCTACCTTTAGAGCTATATATCAACTCTATTCAGTGAAGTGTGGAGAATCTATGAAGCTAACATGTTTAGCTCAAGATAGAGAACACTGAGAGATACCTATCTTGCAAGTCCATTACAGTGAATTGTGCAGAATATATGGATGTTTGGTATCAAGAGAGAGCACTTAGAGAGTCCTATCTTAATAGCTATACATCAAGTCTATTCAGTGAAGTGTGGATAATCTACGAAGCTAACATGTTTAGCATCAAGTAAGAGTACAATTCATAACTGCCCTAATTAACAAGACCAAAGTCCCAGATTTTGTCAACTGATAGAGAAGGCCCTTATCTGCAACATGTCAACAGATTATTAAAAAATGTAGTGGTTTTTCACTGGCAGGCCACCGCTTTGGCAACTGGAAAACGCCAGGAAAGATCGCAAACCTTACCACTTCTAATCACCATAACTTGCTAATACTTAAGAGTACTCAAAATTTTGGCACGTACAAAAGACAGATAATTAGAAGGGCTATCCGGTAATATAAAAATTATCTTTTTGGGGTAAAGTGTAGCAAAGTTATGAGCTTTACGGCAAAATAACAAGATTTTTGGGGGGAAAAATGAGAAACATATAGACCAAATTAGGGCAAATATCAAGATAGAGAACACATAATGAAACCTATCATTCGAATCATATCAAGTCCATTACAGTGAAGTGTGCAGAATATTATGGATGTTTGATATCAACAGAGAGCACAGGGAGAGACCTATCTTAATAGCTATATATCAAGTTTATACAGTGAAGTGTGGAGAATCTATGAAGCTAACCTGTTTAGCATCAAGATAGGGAACACATAGAGAAACCTATCTTGTGATTCTATGTATGCAGAATATACGGATGTTTGGTATCAAGAGAGAGAACAGAGAGAGGCCTACCTTTAGAGCTATATATCAAGTCTATTCAGTGAAGTGTGGAGAATCTATGAAGCTAACATGTTTAGCTCAAGATAGAGAACACTGAGAGATACCTATCTTGCAAGTCCATTACAGTGAAGTGTGCAGAATATATGGATGTTTGGTATCAAGAGAGAGCACTTAGAGAGTCTTATCTTAATAGCTATACATCAAGTCTATTCAGTGAAGTGTGGATAATCTACGAAGCTAACATGTTTAGCATCAAGTAAGAGTACAATTCATAACTGCCCTAATTAACAAGACCAAAGTCCCAGATTTTGTCAACTGATAGAGAAGGCCCTTATCTGCAACATGTCAACAGATTATCAATAAATGTAGTGGTTTTTCACTGGCAGGCCACCGCTTTGGCAACTGGAAAACGCCAGGAAAGATCGCAAACCTTACCACTTCAAATCACCATCACTTGCTAATACTTAGAGTACTCAAAATTTTGGCACGTACAAAAGACAGATAATTAGAAGGGCTATCCGGTGATATAAAAATTATCTTTTTTGGGTAAAGTGTAGTAAAGTTATGAGCTTTACGGCAAAATAACAAGATTTTTTGGGGGAAAAATGAGAAACATATAGACCAAATTAGGGCAAATATCAAGATAGAGAACACATAATGAAACCTATCATTCGAATCATATCAAGTCCATTACAGTGAAGTGTGCAGAATATTATGGATGTTTGATATCAACAGAGAGCACAGGGAGAGACCTATCTTAATAGCTATATATCAAGTTTATACAGTGAAGTGTGGAGAATCTATGAAGCTAACCTGTTTAGCATCAAGATAGAGAACACATAGAGAAACCTATCTTGTGATTCTATGTATGCAGAATATACGGATGTTTGGTATCAAGAGAGAGAACAGAGAGAGGCCTACCTTTATAGCTATATATCAAGTCTATTCAGTGAAGTGTGGAGAATCTATGAAGCTAACATGTTTAGCTCAAGATAGAGAACACTGAGAGATACCTATCTTGCAAGTCCATTACAGTGAAGTGTGCAGAATATATGGATGTTTGGTATCAAGAGAGAGCACTTAGAGAGTCCTATCTTAATAGCTATACATCAAGTCTATTCAGTGAAGTGTGGATAATCTACGAAGCTAACATGTTTAGCATCAAGTAAGAGTACAATTCATAACTGCCCTAATTAACAAGACCAAAGTCCCAGATTTTGTCAACTGATAGAGAAGGCCCTTATCTGCAACATGTCAACAGATTATCAATAAATGTAGTGGTTTTTCACTGGCAGGCCACCGCTTTGGCAACTGGAAAACGCCAGGAAAGATCGCAAACCTTACCACTTCAAATCACCATAACTTGCTAATACTTAGAGTACTCAAAATTTTGGCACGTACAAAAGACAGATAATTAGAAGGGCTATCCGGTAATATAAAAATTATCTTTTTGGGGTAAAATGTAGAAAAGTTATGAGCTTGACGGCAAAATAACAAGATTTTTGGGGGGGAAATGAGAAACATATTATAGACCAAATTAGGGCAAATATCAAGATAGAGAACACATAATGAAACCTATCATTCGAATCATATCAAGTCCATTACAGTGAAGTGTGCAGAATATTATGGATGTTTGATATCAACAGAGAGCACAGGGCGAGACCTATCTTAATAGCTATATATCAAGTTTATACAGTGAAGTGTGGAGAATCTATGAAGCTAACCTGTTTAGCATCAAGATAGGGAACACATAGAGAAACCTATCTTGTGATTCTATGTATGCAGAATATACGGATGTTTGGTATCAAGAGAGAGAACAGAGAGAGGCCTACCTTTAGAGCTATATATCAAGTCTATTCAGTGAAGTGTGGAGAATCTATGAAGCTAACATGTTTAGCTCAAGATAGAGAACACTGAGAGATACCTATCTTGCAAGTCCATTACAGTGAAGTGTGCAGAATATATGGATGTTTGGTATCAAGAGAGAGCACTTAGAGAGTCCTATCTTAATAGCTATACATCAAGTCTATTCAGTGAAGTGTGGATAATCTACGAAGCTAACATGTTTAGCATCAAGTAAGAGTACAATTCATAACTGCCCTAATTAACAAGACCAAAGTCCCAGATTTTGTCAACTGATAGAGAAGGCCCTTATCTGCAACATGTCAACAGATTATCAATAAATGTAGTGGTTTTTCACTGGCAGGCCACCGCTTTGGCAACTGGAAAACGCCAGGAAAGATCGCAAACCTTACCACTTCAAATCACCATAACTTGCTAATACTTAGAGTACTCAAAATTTTGGCACGTACAAAAGACAGATAATTAGAAGGGCTATCCGGTGATATAAAAATTATCTTTTTTGGGTAAAGTGTAGAAAAGTTATGAGCTTTACGGAAAAATAACAAGATTTTTGGGGGGGAAATGAGAAACATATTATAGACCAAATTAGGGCAAATATCAAGATAGAGAACACATAATGAAACCTATCATTCGAATCATATCAAGTCCATTACAGTGAAGTGTGCAGAATATTATGGATGTTTGATATCAACAGAGAGCACAGGGAGAGACCTATCTTAATAGCTATATATCAAGTTTATACAGTGAAGTGTGAAGAATCTATGAAGCTAACCTGTTTAGCATCAAGATAGAGAACACATAGAGAAACCTATCTTGTGATTCTATGTATGCAGAATATACGGATGTTTGGTATCAAGAGAGAGAACAGAGAGAGGCCTACCTTTATAGCTATATATCAAGTCTATTCAGTGAAGTGTGGAGAATCTATGAAGCTAACATGTTTAGCTCAAGATAGAGAACACTGAGAGATACCTATCTTGCAAGTCCATTACAGTGAAGTGTGCAGAATATATGGATGTTTGGTATCAAGAGAGAGCACTTAGAGAGTCCTATCTTAATAGCTATACATCAAGTCTATTCAGTGAAGTGTGGATAATCTACGAAGCTAACATGTTTAGCATCAAGTAAGAGTACAATTCATAACTGCCCTAATTAACAAGACCAAAGTCCCAGATTTTGTCAACTGATAGAGAAGGCCCTTATCTGCAACATGTCAACAGATTATCAATAAATGTAGTGGTTTTTCACTGGCAGGCCACCGCTTTGGCAACTGGAAAACGCCAGGAAAGATCGCAAACCTTACCACTTCAAATCACCATAACTTGCTAATACTTAGAGTACTCAAAATTTTGGCACGTACAAAAGACAGATAATTAGAAGGGCTATCCGGTAATATAAAAATTATCTTTTTGGGGTAAAGTGTAGAAAAGTTATGAGCTTGACGGCAAAATAACAAGATTTTTGGGGGGGAAATGAGAAACATATAGACCAAATTAGGGCAAATATCAAGATAGAGAACACATAATGAAACCTATCATTCGAATCATATCAAGTCCATTACAGTGAAGTGTGCAGAATATTATGGATGTTTGATATCAACAGAGAGCACAGGGAGAGACCTATCTTAATAGCTATATATCAAGTTTATACAGTGAAGTGTGGAGAATCTATGAAGCTAACCTGTTTAGCATCAAGATAGAGAACACATAGAGAAACCTATCTTGTGATTCTATGTATGCAGAATATACGGATGTTTGGTATCAAGAGAGAGAACAGAGAGAGGCCTACCTTTAGAGCTATATATCAAGTCTATTCAGTGAAGTGTGGAGAATCTATGAAGCTAACATGTTTAGCTCAAGATAGAGAACACTGAGAGATACCTATCTTGCAAGTCCATTACAGTGAAGTGTGCAGAATATATGGATGTTTGGTATCAAGAGAGAGCACTTAGAGAGTCCTATCTTAATAGCTATACATCAAGTCTATTCAGTGAAGTGTGGATAATCTACGAAGCTAACATGTTTAGCATCAAGTAAGAGTACAATTCATAACTGCCCTAATTAACAAGACCAAAGTCCCAGATTTTATCAACTGATAGAGAAGGCCCTTATCTGCAACATGTCAACAGATTATCAATAAATGTAGTGGTTTTTCACTGGCAGGCCACCGCTTTGGCAACTGGAAAACGCCAGGAAAGATCGCAAACCTTACCATTTCAAATCACCATAACTTGCTAATACTTAGAGTACTCAAAATTTTGACACGTACAAAAGACAGATAATTAGAAGGGCTATCCGGTGATATAAAAATGTTCTTTTTTGGGTAAAGTGTAGAAAAGTTATGAGCTTTACGGCAAAATAACAAGATTTTTTGGGGGGAAAATGAGAAACATATAGACCAAATTAGGGCAAATATCAAGATAGAGAACACATAATGAAACCTATCATTCGAATCATATCAAGTCCATTACAGTGAAGTGTGCAGAATATTATGGATATTTGATATCAACAGAGAGCACAGGGAGAGACCTATCTTAATAGCTATATATCAAGTTTATACAGTGAAGTGTGGAGAATCTATGAAGCTAACCTGTTTAGCATCAAGATAGAGAACACATAGAGAAACCTATCTTGTGATTCTATGTATGCAGAATATACGGATGTTTGGTATCAGGAGAGAGAACAGAGAGAGGCCTACCTTTAGAGCTATATATCAAGTCTATTCAGTGAAGTGTGGAGAATCTATGAAGCTAACATGTTTAGCTCAAGATAGAGAACACTGAGAGATACCTATCTTGCAAGTCCATTACAGTGAAGTGTGCAGAATATATGGATGTTTGGTATCAAGAGAGAGCACTTAGAGAGTCCTATCTTAATAGCTATACATCAAGTCTATTCAGTGAAGTGTGGATAATCTACGAAGCTAACATGTTTAGCATCAAGTAAGAGTACAATTCATAACTGCCCTAATTAACAAGACCAAAGTCCCAGATTTTGTCAACTGATAGAGAAGGCCCTTATCTGCAACATGTCAACAGATTATCAATAAATGTAGTGGTTTTTCACTGGCAGGCCACCGCTTTGGCAACTGGAAAACGCCAGGAAAGATCGCAAACCTTACCACTTCAAATCACCATAACTTGCTAATACTTAGAGTACTCAAAATTTTGGCACGTACAAAAGACAGATAATTAGAAGGGCTATCCGATGATATAAAAATTATCTTTTTTGGGTAAAGTGTAGAAAAGTTATGAGCTTTACGGAAAAATAACAAGATTTTTTGGGGGGAAATGAGAAACATATTATAGACCAAATTAGGGCAAATATCAAGATAGAGAACACATAATGAAACCTATCATTCGAATCATATCAAGTCCATTACAGTGAAGTGTGCAGAATATTATGGATGTTTGATATCAACAGAGAGCACAGGGAGAGACCTATCTTAATAGCTATATATCAAGTTTATACAGTGAAGTGTGGAGAATCTATGAAGCTAACCTGTTTAGCATCAAGATAGAGAACACATAGAGAAACCTATCTTGTGATTCTATGTATGCAGAATATACGGATGTTTGGTATCAAGAGAGAGAACAGAGAGAGGCCTACCTTTAGAGCTATATATCAAGTCTATTCAGTGAAGTGTGGAGAATCTATGAAGCTAACATGTTTAGCTCAAGATAGAGAACACTGAGAGATACCTATCTTGCAAGTCCATTACAGTGAAGTGTGCAGAATATATGGATGTTTGGTATCAAGAGAGAGCACTTAGAGAGTCTTATCTTAATAGCTATACATCAAGTCTATTCAGTGAAGTGTGGATAATCTACGAAGCTAACATGTTTAGCATCAAGTAAGAGTACAATTCATAACTGCCCTAATTAACAAGACCAAAGTCCCAGATTTTGTCAACTGATAGAGAAGGCCCTTATCTGCAACATGTCAACAGATTATCAATAAATGTAGTGGTTTTTCACTGGCAGGCCACCGCTTTGGCAACTGGAAAACGCCAGGAAAGATCGCAAACCTTACCACTTCAAATCACCATAACTTGCTAATACTTAGAGTACTCAAAATTTTGGCACGTACAAAAGACAGATAATTAGAAGGGCTATCCGGTGATATAAAAATTATCTTTTTTGGGTAAAGTGTAGAAAAGTTATGAGCTTTACGGAAAAATAACAAGATTTTTGGGGGGGAAATGAGAAACATATTATAGACCAAATTAGGGCAAATATCAAGATAGAGAACACATAATGAAACCTATCATTCGAATCATATCAAGTCCATTACAGTGAAGTGTGCAGAATATTATGGATGTTTGATATCAACAGAGAGCACAGGGAGAGACCTATCTTAATAGCTATATATCAAGTTTATACAGTGAAGTGTGGAGAATCTATGAAGCTAACCTGTTTAGCATCAAGATAGAGAACACATAGAGAAACCTATCTTGTGATTCTATGTATGCAGAATATACGGATGTTTGGTATCAAGAGAGAGAACAGAGAGAGGCCTACCTTTAGAGCTATATATCAAGTCTATTCAGTGAAGTGTGGAGAATCTATGAAGCTAACATGTTTAGCTCAAGATAGAGAACACTGAGAGATACCTATCTTGCAAGTCCATTACAGTGAAGTGTGCAGAATATATGGATGTTTGGTATCAAGAGAGAGCACTTAGAGAGTCTTATCTTAATAGCTATACATCAAGTCTATTCAGTGAAGTGTGGATAATCTACGAAGCTAACATGTTTAGCATCAAGTAAGAGTACAATTCATAACTGCCCTAATTAACAAGACCAAAGTCCCAGATTTTGTCAACTGATAGAGAAGGCCCTTATCTGCAACATGTCAACAGATTATCAATAAATGTAGTGGTTTTTCACTGGCAGGCCACCGCTTTGGCAACTGGAAAACGCCAGGAAAGATCGCAAACCTTACCACTTCAAATCACCATCACTTGCTAATACTTAGAGTACTCAAAATTTTGGCACGTACAAAAGACAGATAATTAGAAGGGCTATCCGGTGATATAAAAATTATCTTTTTTGGGTAAAGTGTAGTAAAGTTATGAGCTTTACGGCAAAATAACAAGATTTTTTGGGGGAAAAATGAGAAACATATAGACCAAATTAGGGCAAATATCAAGATAGAGAACACATAATGAAACCTATCATTCGAATCATATCAAGTCCATTACAGTGAAGTGTGCAGAATATTATGGATGTTTGATATCAACAGAGAGCACAGGGAGAGACCTATCTTAATAGCTATATATCAAGTTTATACAGTGAAGTGTGGAGAATCTATGAAGCTAACCTGTTTAGCATCAAGATAGAGAACACATAGAGAAACCTATCTTGTGATTCTATGTATGCAGAATATACGGATGTTTGGTATCAAGAGAGAGAACAGAGAGAGGCCTACCTTTATAGCTATATATCAAGTCTATTCAGTGAAGTGTGGAGAATCTATGAAGCTAACATGTTTAGCTCAAGATAGAGAACACTGAGAGATACCTATCTTGCAAGTCCATTACAGTGAAGTGTGCAGAATATATGGATGTTTGGTATCAAGAGAGAGCACTTAGAGAGTCCTATCTTAATAGCTATACATCAAGTCTATTCAGTGAAGTGTGGATAATCTACGAAGCTAACATGTTTAGCATCAAGTAAGAGTACAATTCATAACTGCCCTAATTAACAAGACCAAAGTCCCAGATTTTGTCAACTGATAGAGAAGGCCCTTATCTGCAACATGTCAACAGATTATCAATAAATGTAGTGGTTTTTCACTGGCAGGCCACCGCTTTGGCAACTGGAAAACGCCAGGAAAGATCGCAAACCTTACCACTTCAAATCACCATAACTTGCTAATACTTAGAGTACTCAAAATTTTGGCACGTACAAAAGACAGATAATTAGAAGGGCTATCCGGTAATATAAAAATTATCTTTTTGGGGTAAAATGTAGAAAAGTTATGAGCTTGACGGCAAAATAACAAGATTTTTGGGGGGGAAATGAGAAACATATTATAGACCAAATTAGGGCAAATATCAAGATAGAGAACACATAATGAAACCTATCATTCGAATCATATCAAGTCCATTACAGTGAAGTGTGCAGAATATTATGGATGTTTGATATCAACAGAGAGCACAGGGAGAGACCTATCTTAATAGCTATATATCAAGTTTATACAGTGGAGTGTGGAGAATCTATGAAGCTAACCTGTTTAGCATCAAGATAGAGAACACATAGAGAAACCTATCTTGTGATTCTATGTATGCAGAATATACGGATGTTTGGTATCAAGAGAGAGAACAGAGAGAGGCCTACCTTTAGAGCTATATATCAAGTCTATTCAGTGAAGTGTGGAGAATCTATGAAGCTAACATGTTTAGCTCAAGATAGAGAACACTGAGAGATACCTATCTTGCAAGTCCATTACAGTGAAGTGTGCAGAATATATGGATGTTTGGTATCAAGAGAGAGCACTTAGAGAGTCCTATCTTAATAGCTATACATCAAGTCTATTCAGTGAAGTGTGGATAATCTACGAAGCTAACATGTTTAGCATCAAGTAAGAGTACAATTCATAACTGCCCTAATTAACAAGACCAAAGTCCCAGATTTTATCAACTGATAGAGAAGGCCCTTATCTGCAACATGTCAACAGATTATCAATAAATGTAGTGGTTTTTCACTGGCAGGCCACCGCTTTGGCAACTGGAAAACGCCAGGAAAGATCGCAAACCTTACCATTTCAAATCACCATAACTTGCTAATACTTAGAGTACTCAAAATTTTGACACGTACAAAAGACAGATAATTAGAAGGGCTATCCGGTGATATAAAAATGTTCTTTTTTGGGTAAAGTGTAGAAAAGTTATGAGCTTTACGGCAAAATAACAAGATTTTTTGGGGGAAAAATGAGAAACATATAGACCAAATTAGGGCAAATATCAAGATAGAGAACACATAATGAAACCTATCATTCGAATCATATCAAGTCCATTACAGTGAAGTGTGCAGAATATTATGGATGTTTGATATCAACAGAGAGCACAGGGCGAGACCTATCTTAATAGCTATATATCAAGTTTATACAGTGAAGTGTGGAGAATCTATGAAGCTAACCTGTTTAGCATCAAGATAGGGAACACATAGAGAAACCTATCTTGTGATTCTATGTATGCAGAATATACGGATGTTTGGTATCAAGAGAGAGAACAGAGAGAGGCCTACCTTTAGAGCTATATATCAAGTCTATTCAGTGAAGTGTGGAGAATCTATGAAGCTAACATGTTTAGCTCAAGATAGAGAACACTGAGAGATACCTATCTTGCAAGTCCATTACAGTGAAGTGTGCAGAATATATGGATGTTTGGTATCAAGAGAGAGCACTTAGAGAGTCCTATCTTAATAGCTATACATCAAGTCTATTCAGTGAAGTGTGGATAATCTACGAAGCTAACATGTTTAGCATCAAGTAAGAGTACAATTCATAACTGCCCTAATTAACAAGACCAAAGTCCCAGATTTTGTCAACTGATAGAGAAGGCCCTTATCTGCAACATGTCAACAGATTATCAATAAATGTAGTGGTTTTTCACTGGCAGGCCACCGCTTTGGCAACTGGAAAACGCCAGGAAAGATCGCAAACCTTACCACTTCAAATCACCATAACTTGCTAATACTTAGAGTACTCAAAATTTTGGCACGTACAAAAGACAGATAATTAGAAGGGCTATCCGGTGATATAAAAATTATCTTTTTTGGGTAAAGTGTAGAAAAGTTATGAGCTTTACGGAAAAATAACAAGATTTTTGGGGGGGAAATGAGAAACATATTATAGACCAAATTAGGGCAAATATCAAGATAGAGAACACATAATGAAACCTATCATTCGAATCATATCAAGTCCATTACAGTGAAGTGTGCAGAATATTATGGATGTTTGATATCAACAGAGAGCACAGGGAGAGACCTATCTTAATAGCTATATATCAAGTTTATACAGTGAAGTGTGAAGAATCTATGAAGCTAACCTGTTTAGCATCAAGATAGAGAACACATAGAGAAACCTATCTTGTGATTCTATGTATGCAGAATATACGGATGTTTGGTATCAAGAGAGAGAACAGAGAGAGGCCTACCTTTATAGCTATATATCAAGTCTATTCAGTGAAGTGTGGAGAATCTATGAAGCTAACATGTTTAGCTCAAGATAGAGAACACTGAGAGATACCTATCTTGCAAGTCCATTACAGTGAAGTGTGCAGAATATATGGATGTTTGGTATCAAGAGAGAGCACTTAGAGAGTCCTATCTTAATAGCTATACATCAAGTCTATTCAGTGAAGTGTGGATAATCTACGAAGCTAACATGTTTAGCATCAAGTAAGAGTACAATTCATAACTGCCCTAATTAACAAGACCAAAGTCCCAGATTTTGTCAACTGATAGAGAAGGCCCTTATCTGCAACATGTCAACAGATTATCAATAAATGTAGTGGTTTTTCACTGGCAGGCCACCGCTTTGGCAACTGGAAAACGCCAGGAAAGATCGCAAACCTTACCACTTCAAATCACCATAACTTGCTAATACTTAGAGTACTCAAAATTTTGGCACGTACAAAAGACAGATAATTAGAAGGGCTATCCGGTAATATAAAAATTATCTTTTTGGGGTAAAGTGTAGAAAAGTTATGAGCTTGACGGCAAAATAACAAGATTTTTGGGGGGGAAATGAGAAACATATAGACCAAATTAGGGCAAATATCAAGATAGAGAACACATAATGAAACCTATCATTCGAATCATATCAAGTCCATTACAGTGAAGTGTGCAGAATATTATGGATGTTTGATATCAACAGAGAGCACAGGGAGAGACCTATCTTAATAGCTATATATCAAGTTTATACAGTGAAGTGTGGAGAATCTATGAAGCTAACCTGTTTAGCATCAAGATAGAGAACACATAGAGAAACCTATCTTGTGATTCTATGTATGCAGAATATACGGATGTTTGGTATCAAGAGAGAGAACAGAGAGAGGCCTACCTTTAGAGCTATATATCAAGTCTATTCAGTGAAGTGTGGAGAATCTATGAAGCTAACATGTTTAGCTCAAGATAGAGAACACTGAGAGATACCTATCTTGCAAGTCCATTACAGTGAAGTGTGCAGAATATATGGATGTTTGGTATCAAGAGAGAGCACTTAGAGAGTCCTATCTTAATAGCTATACATCAAGTCTATTCAGTGAAGTGTGGATAATCTACGAAGCTAACATGTTTAGCATCAAGTAAGAGTACAATTCATAACTGCCCTAATTAACAAGACCAAAGTCCCAGATTTTATCAACTGATAGAGAAGGCCCTTATCTGCAACATGTCAACAGATTATCAATAAATGTAGTGGTTTTTCACTGGCAGGCCACCGCTTTGGCAACTGGAAAACGCCAGGAAAGATCGCAAACCTTACCATTTCAAATCACCATAACTTGCTAATACTTAGAGTACTCAAAATTTTGACACGTACAAAAGACAGATAATTAGAAGGGCTATCCGGTGATATAAAAATGTTCTTTTTTGGGTAAAGTGTAGAAAAGTTATGAGCTTTACGGCAAAATAACAAGATTTTTTGGGGGGAAAATGAGAAACATATAGACCAAATTAGGGCAAATATCAAGATAGAGAACACATAATGAAACCTATCATTCGAATCATATCAAGTCCATTACAGTGAAGTGTGCAGAATATTATGGATATTTGATATCAACAGAGAGCACAGGGAGAGACCTATCTTAATAGCTATATATCAAGTTTATACAGTGAAGTGTGGAGAATCTATGAAGCTAACCTGTTTAGCATCAAGATAGAGAACACATAGAGAAACCTATCTTGTGATTCTATGTATGCAGAATATACGGATGTTTGGTATCAGGAGAGAGAACAGAGAGAGGCCTACCTTTAGAGCTATATATCAAGTCTATTCAGTGAAGTGTGGAGAATCTATGAAGCTAACATGTTTAGCTCAAGATAGAGAACACTGAGAGATACCTATCTTGCAAGTCCATTACAGTGAAGTGTGCAGAATATATGGATGTTTGGTATCAAGAGAGAGCACTTAGAGAGTCCTATCTTAATAGCTATACATCAAGTCTATTCAGTGAAGTGTGGATAATCTACGAAGCTAACATGTTTAGCATCAAGTAAGAGTACAATTCATAACTGCCCTAATTAACAAGACCAAAGTCCCAGATTTTGTCAACTGATAGAGAAGGCCCTTATCTGCAACATGTCAACAGATTATCAATAAATGTAGTGGTTTTTCACTGGCAGGCCACCGCTTTGGCAACTGGAAAACGCCAGGAAAGATCGCAAACCTTACCACTTCAAATCACCATAACTTGCTAATACTTAGAGTACTCAAAATTTTGGCACGTACAAAAGACAGATAATTAGAAGGGCTATCCGATGATATAAAAATTATCTTTTTTGGGTAAAGTGTAGAAAAGTTATGAGCTTTACGGAAAAATAACAAGATTTTTTGGGGGGAAATGAGAAACATATTATAGACCAAATTAGGGCAAATATCAAGATAGAGAACACATAATGAAACCTATCATTCGAATCATATCAAGTCCATTACAGTGAAGTGTGCAGAATATTATGGATGTTTGATATCAACAGAGAGCACAGGGAGAGACCTATCTTAATAGCTATATATCAAGTTTATACAGTGAAGTGTGGAGAATCTATGAAGCTAACCTGTTTAGCATCAAGATAGAGAACACATAGAGAAACCTATCTTGTGATTCTATGTATGCAGAATATACGGATGTTTGGTATCAAGAGAGAGAACAGAGAGAGGCCTACCTTTAGAGCTATATATCAAGTCTATTCAGTGAAGTGTGGAGAATCTATGAAGCTAACATGTTTAGCTCAAGATAGAGAACACTGAGAGATACCTATCTTGCAAGTCCATTACAGTGAAGTGTGCAGAATATATGGATGTTTGGTATCAAGAGAGAGCACTTAGAGAGTCTTATCTTAATAGCTATACATCAAGTCTATTCAGTGAAGTGTGGATAATCTACGAAGCTAACATGTTTAGCATCAAGTAAGAGTAGAATTCATAACTGCCCTAATTAACAAGACCAAAGTCCCAGATTTTGTCAACTTATAGAGAAGGCCCTTATCTGCAACATGTCAACAGATTATCAATAAATGTAGTGGTTTTTCACTGGCAGGCCACCGCTTTGGCAACTGGTAAACGCCAGGAAAGATCGCAAACCTTACCACTTCAAATCACCATAACTTGCTAATACTTAGAGTACTCAAAATTTGGCACGTACAAAAGACAGATAATTAGAAGAGCTATCCGGTGATATAAAAATTATCTTTTTTGGGTAAAGTGTAGAAAGGTTATGAGCTTTACGGCAAAATAACAAGATTTTTGGGGGGGAAATGAGAAACATATTATAGACCAAATTAGGGCAAATATCAAGATAGAGAACACATAATGAAACCTATCATTCGAATCATATCAAGTCCATTACAGTGAAGTGTGCAGAATATTATGGATGTTTGATATCAACAGAGAGCACAGGGAGAGACCTATCTTAATAGCTATATATCAAGTTTATACAGTGAAGTGTGGAGAATCTATGAAGCTAACCTGTTTAGCATCAAGATAGAGAACACATAGAGAAACCTATCTTGTGATTCTATGTATGCAGAATATACGGATGTTTGGTATCAAGAGGGAGAACAGAGAGAGGCCTACCTTTAGAGCTATATATCAAGTCTATTCAGTGAAGTGTGGAGAATCTATGAAGCTAACATGTTTAGCTCAAGATAGAGAACACTGAGAGATACCTATCTTGCAAGTCCATTACAGTGAAGTGTGCAGAATATATGGATGTTTGGTATCAAGAGAGAGCACTTAGAGAGTCCTATCTTAATAGCTATACATCAAGTCTATTCAGTGAAGTGTGGATAATCTACGAAGCTAACATGTTTAGCATCAAGTAAGAGTACAATTCATAACTGCCCTAATTAACAAGACCAAAGTCCCAGATTTTATCAACTGATAGAGAAGGCCCTTATCTGCAACATGTCAACAGATTATCAATAAATGTAGTGGTTTTTCACTGGCAGGCCACCGCTTTGGCAACTGGAAAACGCCAGGAAAGATCGCAAACCTTACCATTTCAAATCACCATAACTTGCTAATACTTAGAGTACTCAAAAATTTGACACGTACAAAAGACAGATAATTAGAAGGGCTATCCGGTGATATAAAAATTTTCTTTTTTGGGTAAAGTGTAGAAAAGTTATGAGCTTACGGCAAAATAACAAGATTTTTTGGGGGGAAAATGAGAAACATATAGACCAAATTAGGGCAAATATCAAGATAGAGAACACATAATGAAACCTATCATTCGAATCATATCAAGTCCATTACAGTGAAGTGTGCAGAATATTATGGATGTTTGATATCAACAGAGAGCACAGGGAGAGACCTATCTTAATAGCTATATATCAAGTTTATACAGTGAAGTGTGGAGAATCTATGAAGCTAACCTGTTTAGCATCAAGATAGAGAACACATAGAGAAACCTATCTTGTGATTCTATGTATGCAGAATATATGGATGTTTGGTATCAAGAGAGAGAACAGAGAGAGGCCTACCTTTAGAGCTATATATCAAGTCTATTCAGTGAAGTGTGGAGAATCTATGAAGCTAACATGTTTAGCTCAAGATAGAGAACACTGAGAGATACCTATCTTGCAAGTCCATTACAGTGAAGTGTGCAGAATATATGGATGTTTGGTATCAAGAGAGAGCACTTAGAGAGTCCTATCTTAATAGCTATACATCAAGTCTATTCAGTGAAGTGTGGATAATCTACGAAGCTAACATGTTTAGCATCAAGTAAGAGTACAATTCATAACTGCCCTAATTAACAAGACCAAAGTCCCAGATTTTATCAACTGATAGAGAAGGCCCTTATCTGCAACATGTCAACAGATTATCAATAAATGTAGTGGTTTTTCACTGGCAGGCCACCGCTTTGGCAACTGGAAAACGCCAGGAAAGATCGCAAACCTTACCATTTCAAATCACCATAACTTGCTAATACTTAGAGTACTCAAAATTTTGACACGTACAAAAGACAGATAATTAGAAGGGCTATCCGGTGATATAAAAATGTTCTTTTTTCGGTAAAGTGTAGAAAAGTTATGAGCTTACGGCAAAATAACAAGATTTTTGGGGGGGAAAATGAGAAACATATAGACCAAATTAGGGCAAATATCAAGATAGAGAACACATAATGAAACCTATCATTCGAATCATATCAAGTCCATTACAGTGAAGTGTGCAGAATATTATGGATGTTTGATATCAACAGAGAGCACAGGGAGAGACCTATCTTAATAGCTATATATCAAGTTTATACAGTGAAGTGTGGAGAATCTATGAAGCTAACCTGTTTAGCATCAAGATAGAGAACACATAGAGAAACCTATCTTGTGATTCTATGTATGCAGAATATATGGATGTTTGGTATCAAGAGAGAGAACAGAGAGAGGCCTACCTTTAGAGCTATATATCAAGTCTATTCAGTGAAGTGTGGAGAATCTATGAAGCTAACATGTTTAGCTCAAGATAGAGAACACTGAGAGATACCTATCTTGCAAGTCCATTACAGTGAAGTGTGCAGAATATATGGATGTTTGGTATCAAGAGAGAGCACTTAGAGAGTCCTATCTTAATAGCTATACATCAAGTCTATTCAGTGAAGTGTGGATAATCTACGAAGCTAACATGTTTAGCATCAAGTAAGAGTACAATTCATAACTGCCCTAATTAACAAGACCAAAGTCCCAGATTTTATCAACTGATAGAGAAGGCCCTTATCTGCAACATGTCAACAGATTATCAATAAATGTAGTGGTTTTTCACTGGCAGGCCACCGCTTTGGCAACTGGAAAACGCCAGGAAAGATCGCAAACCTTACCATTTCAAATCACCATAACTTGCTAATACTTAGAGTACTCAAAATTTTGACACGTACAAAAGACAGATAATTAGAAGGGCTATCCGGTGATATAAAAATGTTCTTTTTTCGGTAAAGTGTAGAAAAGTTATGAGCTTTACGGCAAAATAACTAGATTTTTGGGGGGGGAAATGAGAAACATATAGACCAAATTAGGGCAAATATCAAGATAGAGAACACATAATGAAACCTATCATTCGAATCATATCAAGTCCATTACAGTGAAGTATGCAGAATATTATGGATGTTTGATATCAACAGAGAGCACAGGGAGAGACCTATCTTAATAGCTATATATCAAGTTTATACAGTGAAGTGTGGAGAATCTATGAAGCTAACCTGTTTAGCATCAAGATAGAGAACACATAGAGAAACCTATCTTGTGATTCTATGTATGCAGAATATACGGATGTTTGGTATCAAGAGAGAGAACAGAGAGAGGCCTACCTTTAGAGCTATATATCAAGTCTATTCAGTGAAGTGTGGAGAATCTATGAAGCTAACATGTTTAGCTCAAGATAGAGAACACTGAGAGATACCTATCTTGCAAGTCCATTACAGTGAAGTGTGCAGAATATATGGATGTTTGGTATCAAGAGAGAGCACTTAGAGAGTCCTATCTTAATAGCTATACATCAAGTCTATTCAGTGAAGTGTGGATAATCTACGAAGCTAACATGTTTAGCATCAAGTAAGAGTACAATTCATAACTGCCCTAATTAACAAGACCAAAGTCCCAGATTTTGTCAACTGATAGAGAAGGCCCTTATCTGCAACATGTCAACAGATTATCAATAAATGTAGTGGTTTTTCACTGGCAGGCCACCGCTTTGGCAACTGGAAAACGCCAGGAAAGATCGCAAACCTTACCACTTCAAATCACCATAACTTGCTAATACTTAGAGTACTCAAAATTTTGGCACGTACAAAAGACAGATAATTAGAAGGGCTATCCTGTGATATAAAAATTATCTTTTTTGGGTAAAGTGTAGAAAAGTTATGAGCTTTACGGAAAAATAACAAGATTTTTGGGGGGAAAATGAGAAACATATTATAGACCAAATTAGGGCAAATATCAAGATAGAGAACACATAATGAAACCTATCATTCGAATCATATCAAGTCCATTACAGTGAAGTGTGCAGAATATTATGGATGTTTGATATCAACAGAGAGCACAGGGAGAGACCTATCTTAATAGCTATATATCAAGTTTATACAGTGAAGTGTGGAGAATCTATGAAGCTAACCTGTTTAGCATCAAGATAGAGAACACATAGAGAAACCTATCTTGTGATTCTATGTATGCAGAATATACGGATGTTTGGTATCAAGAGAGAGAACAGAGAGAGGCCTACCTTTAGAGCTATATATCAAGTCTATTCAGTGAAGTGTGGAGAATCTATGAAGCTAACATGTTTAGCTCAAGATAGAGAACACTGAGAGATACCTATCTTGCAAGTCCATTACAGTGAAGTGTGCAGAATATATGGATGTTTGGTATCAAGAGAGAGCACTTAGAGAGTCCTATCTTAATAGCTATACATCAAGTCTATTCAGTGAAGTGTGGATAATCTACGAGGCTAACATGTTTAGCATCAAGTAAGAGTACAATTCATAACTGCCCTAATTAACAAGACCAAAGTCCCAGATTTTGTCAACTGATAGAGAAGGCCCTTATCTGCAACATGTCAACAGATTATCAATAAATGTAGTGGTTTTTCACTGGCAGGCCACCGCTTTGGCAACTGGAAAACGCCAGGAAAGATCGCAAACCTTACCACTTCAAATCACCATAACTTGCTAATACTTAGAGTACTCAAAATTTTGACACGTACAAAAGACAGATAATTAGAAGGGCTATCCGGTGATATAAAACATTTCTTTTTTGGGTAAAGTGTAGCAAAGTTATGAGCTTTACGGCAAAATAACAAGATTTTTTGGGGGAAAAATGAGAAACATATAGACCAAATTAGGGCAAATATCAAGATAGAGAACACGTAATGAAACCTATCATTCGAATCATATCAAGTCCATTACAGTGAAGTGTGCAGAATATTATGGATGTTTGATATCAACAGAGAGCACAGGGAGAGACCTATCTTAATAGCTATATATCAAGTTTATACAGTGAAGTGTGGAGAATCTATGAAGCTAACCTGTTTAGCATCAAGATAGGGAACACATAGAGAAACCTATCTTGTGATTCTATGTATGCAGAATATACGGATGTTTGGTATCAAGAGAGAGAACAGAGAGAGGCCTACCTTTAGAGCTATATATCAAGTCTATTCAGTGAAGTGTGGAGAATCTATGAAGCTAACATGTTTAGCTCAAGATAGAGAACACTGAGAGATACCTATCTTGCAAGTCCATTACAGTGAAGTGTGCAGAATATATGGATGTTTGGTATCAAGAGAGAGCACTTAGAGAGTCCTATCTTAATAGCTATACATCAAGTCTATTCGGTGAAGTGTGGATAATCTACGAAGCTAACATGTTTAGCATCAAGTAAGAGTACAATTCATAACTGCCCTAATTAACAAGACCAAAGTCCCAGATTTTGTCAACTGATAGAGAAGGCCCTTATCTGCAACATGTCAACAGATTATCAATAAATGTAGTGGTTTTTCACTGGCAGGCCACCGCTTTGGCAACTGGAAAACGCCAGGAAAGATCGCAAACCTTACCACTTCAAATCACCATAACTTGCTAATACTTAGAGTACTCAAAATTTTGGCACGTACAAAAGACAGATAATTAGAAGGGCTATCCTGTGATATAAAAATTATCTTTTTTGGGTAAAGTGTAGAAAAGTTATGAGCTTTACGGAAAAATAACAAGATTTTTGGGGGGGGAAATGAGAAACATATTATAGACCAAATTAGGGCAAATATCAAGATAGAGAACACATAATGAAACCTATCATTCGAATCATATCAAGTCCATTACAGTGAAGTGTGCAGAATATTATGGATGTTTGATATCAACAGAGAGCACAGGGAGAGACCTATCTTAATAGCTATATATCAAGTTTATACAGTGAAGTGTGGAGAATCTATGAAGCTAACCTGTTTAGCATCAAGATAGAGAACACATAGAGAAACCTATCTTGTGATTCTATGTATGCAGAATATACGGATGTTTGGTATCAAGAGAGAGAACAGAGAGAGGCCTACCTTTAGAGCTATATATCAAGTCTATTCAGTGAAGTGTGGAGAATCTATGAAGCTAACATGTTTAGCTCAAGATAGAGAACACTGAGAGATACCTATCTTGCAAGTCCATTACAGTGAAGTGTGCAGAATATATGGATGTTTGGTATCAAGAGAGAGCACTTAGAGAGTCTTATCTTAATAGCTATACATCAAGTCTATTCAGTGAAGTGTGGATAATCTACGAAGCTAACATGTTTAGCATCAAGTAAGAGTACAATTCATAACTGCCCTAATTAACAAGACCAAAGTCCCAGATTTTGTCAACTGATAGAGAAGGCCCTTATCTGCAACATGTCAACAGATTATCAATAAATGTAGTGGTTTTTCACTGGCAGGCCACCGCTTTGGCAACTGGAAAACGCCAGGAAAGATCGCAAACCTTACCACTTCAAATCACCATAACTTGCTAATACTTAGAGTACTCAAAATTTTGGCACGTACAAAAGACAGATAATTAGAAGGGCTATCCTGTGATATAAAAATTATCTTTTTTGGGTAAAGTGTAGAAAAGTTATGAGCTTTACGGAAAAATAACAAGATTTTTGGGGGAAAAATGAGAAACATATTATAGACCAAATTAGGGCAAATATCAAGATAGAGAACACATAATGAAACCTATCATTCGAATCATATCAAGTCCATTACAGTGAAGTGTGCAGAATATTATGGATGTTTGATATCAACAGAGAGCACAGGGAGAGACCTATCTTAATAGCTATATATCAAGTTTATACAGTGAAGTGTGGAGAATCTATGAAGCTAACCTGTTTAGCATCAAGATAGAGAACACATAGAGAAACCTATCTTGTGATTCTATGTATGCAGAATATACGGATGTTTGGTATCAAGAGAGAGAACAGAGAGAGGCCTACATTTAGAGCTATATATCAAGTCTATTCAGTGAAGTGTGGAGAATCTATGAAGCTAACATGTTTAGCTCAAGATAGAGAACACTGAGAGATACCTATATTGCAAGTCCATTGCAGTGAAGTGTGCAGAATATATGGATGTTTGGTATCAAGAGAGAGCACTTAGAGAGTCCTATCTTAATAGCTATACATCAAGTCTATTCAGTGAAGTGTGGATAATCTACGAAGCTAACATGTTTAGCATCAAGTAAGAGTACAATTCATAACTGCCCTAATTAACAAGACCAAAGTCCCAGATTTTGTCAACTGATAGAGAAGGCCCTTATCTGCAACATGTCAACAGATTATCAATAAATGTAGTGGTTTTTCACTGGCAGGCCACCGCTTTGGCAACTGGAAAACGCCAGGAAAGATCGCAAACCTTACCACTTCAAATCACCATCACTTGCTAATACTTAGAGTACTCAAACTTTTGGCACATACAAAAGACAGATAATTAGAAGGGCTATCCGGTGATATAAAAATTATCTTTTTTGGGTAAAGTGTAGTAAAGTTATGAGCTTTACGGCAAAATAACAAGATTTTTGGGGGGGAAAATGAGAAACATATAGACCAAATTAGGGCAAATATCAAGATAGAGAACACATAATGAAACCTATCATTCGAATCATATCAAGTCCATTACAGTGAAGTGTGCAGAATATTATGGATGTTTGATATCAACAGAGAGCACAGGGAGAGACCTATCTTAATAGCTATATATCAAGTTTATACAGTGAAGTGTGGAGAATCTATGAAGCTAACCTGTTTAGCATCAAGATAGAGAACACATAGAGAAACCTATCTTGTGATTCTATGTATGCAGAATATACGGATGTTTGGTATCAAGAGAGAGAACAGAGAGAGGCCTACCTTTAGAGCTATATATCAAGTCTATTCAGTGAAGTGTGGAGAATCTATGAAGCTAACATGTTTAGCTCAAGATAGAGAACACTGAGAGATACCTATCTTGCAAGTCCATTACAGTGAAGTGTGCAGAATATATGGATGTTTGGTATCAAGAGAGAGCACTTAGAGAGTCTTATCTTAATAGCTATACATCAAGTCTATTCAGTGAAGTGTGGATAATCTACGAAGCTAACATGTTTAGCATCAAGTAAGAGTACAATTCATAACTGCCCTAATTAGACCAAAGTCCCAGATTTTGTCAACTGATAGAGAAGGCCCTTATCTGCAACATGTCAACAGATTATCAATAAATGTAGTGGTTTTTCACTGGCAGGCCACCGCTTTGGCAACTGGAAAACGCCAGGAAAGATCGCAAACCTTACCATTTCAAATCACCATAACTTGCTAATACTTAGAGTACTCAAAATTTTGACACGTACAAAAGACAGATAATTAGAAGGGCTATCCTGTGATATAAAAATGTTCTTTTTTCGGTAAAGTGTAGAAAAGTTATGAGCTTTACGGCAAAATAACTAGATTTTTGGGGGGGAAAATGAGAAACATATAGACCAAATTAGGGCAAATATCAAGATAGAGAACACATAATGAAACCTATCATTCGAATCATATCAAGTCCATTACAGTGAAGTATGCAGAATATTATGGATGTTTGATATCAACAGAGAGCACAGGGAGAGACCTATCTTAATAGCTATATATCAAGTTTATACAGTGAAGTGTGGAGAATCTATGAAGCTAACCTGTTTAGCATCAAGATAGAGAACACATAGAGAAACCTATCTTGTGATTCTATGTATGCAGAATATACGGATGTTTGGTATCAAGAGAGAGAACAGAGAGAGGCCTACCTTTAGAGCTATATATCAAGTCTATTCAGTGAAGTGTGGAGAATCTATGAAGCTAACATGTTTAGCTCAAGATAGAGAACACTGAGAGATACCTATCTTGCAAGTCCATTACAGTGAAGTGTGCAGAATATATGGATGTTTGGTATCAAGAGAGAGCACTTAGAGAGTCCTATCTTAATAGCTATACATCAAGTCTATTCAGTGAAGTGTGGATAATCTACGAGGCTAACATGTTTAGCATCAAGTAAGAGTACAATTCATAACTGCCCTAATTAGACCAAAGTCCCAGATTTTGTCAACTGATAGAGAAGGCCCTTATCTGCAACATGTCAACAGATTATCAATAAATGTAGTGGTTTTTCACTGGCAGGCCACCGCTTTGGCAACTGGAAAACGCCAGGAAAGATCGCAAACCTTACCACTTCAAATCACCATAACTTGCTAATACTTAGAGTACTCAAAATTTTGACACGTACAAAAGACAGATAATTAGAAGGGCTATCCGGTGATATAAAACATTTCTTTTTTGGGTAAAGTGTAGCAAAGTTATGAGCTTTACGGCAAAATAACAAGATTTTTTGGGGGAAAAATGAGAAACATATAGACCAAATTAGGGCAAATATCAAGATAGAGAACACGTAATGAAACCTATCATTCGAATCATATCAAGTCCATTACAGTGAAGTGTGCAGAATATTATGGATGTTTGATATCAACAGAGAGCACAGGGAGAGACCTATCTTAATAGCTATATATCAAGTTTATACAGTGAAGTGTGGAGAATCTATGAAGCTAACCTGTTTAGCATCAAGATAGGGAACACATAGAGAAACCTATCTTGTGATTCTATGTATGCAGAATATACGGATGTTTGGTATCAAGAGAGAGAACAGAGAGAGGCCTACCTTTAGAGCTATATATCAAGTCTATTCAGTGAAGTGTGGAGAATCTATGAAGCTAACATGTTTAGCTCAAGATAGAGAACACTGAGAGATACCTATCTTGCAAGTCCATTACAGTGAAGTGTGCAGAATATATGGATGTTTGGTATCAAGAGAGAGCACTTAGAGAGTCCTATCTTAATAGCTATACATCAAGTCTATTCGGTGAAGTGTGGATAATCTACGAAGCTAACATGTTTAGCATCAAGTAAGAGTACAATTCATAACTGCCCTAATTAACAAGACCAAAGTCCCAGATTTTGTCAACTGATAGAGAAGGCCCTTATCTGCAACATGTCAACAGATTATCAATAAATGTAGTGGTTTTTCACTGGCAGGCCACCGCTTTGGCAACTGGAAAACGCCAGGAAAGATCGCAAACCTTACCACTTCAAATCACCATAACTTGCTAATACTTAGAGTACTCAAAATTTTGGCACGTACAAAAGACAGATAATTAGAAGGGCTATCCTGTGATATAAAAATTATCTTTTTTGGGTAAAGTGTAGAAAAGTTATGAGCTTTACGGAAAAATAACAAGATTTTTGGGGGGGGAAATGAGAAACATATTATAGACCAAATTAGGGCAAATATCAAGATAGAGAACACATAATGAAACCTATCATTCGAATCATATCAAGTCCATTACAGTGAAGTGTGCAGAATATTATGGATGTTTGATATCAACAGAGAGCACAGGGAGAGACCTATCTTAATAGCTATATATCAAGTTTATACAGTGAAGTGTGGAGAATCTATGAAGCTAACCTGTTTAGCATCAAGATAGAGAACACATAGAGAAACCTATCTTGTGATTCTATGTATGCAGAATATACGGATGTTTGGTATCAAGAGAGAGAACAGAGAGAGGCCTACCTTTAGAGCTATATATCAAGTCTATTCAGTGAAGTGTGGAGAATCTATGAAGCTAACATGTTTAGCTCAAGATAGAGAACACTGAGAGATACCTATCTTGCAAGTCCATTACAGTGAAGTGTGCAGAATATATGGATGTTTGGTATCAAGAGAGAGCACTTAGAGAGTCTTATCTTAATAGCTATACATCAAGTCTATTCAGTGAAGTGTGGATAATCTACGAAGCTAACATGTTTAGCATCAAGTAAGAGTACAATTCATAACTGCCCTAATTAACAAGACCAAAGTCCCAGATTTTGTCAACTGATAGAGAAGGCCCTTATCTGCAACATGTCAACAGATTATCAATAAATGTAGTGGTTTTTCACTGGCAGGCCACCGCTTTGGCAACTGGAAAACGCCAGGAAAGATCGCAAACCTTACCACTTCAAATCACCATAACTTGCTAATACTTAGAGTACTCAAAATTTTGGCACGTACAAAAGACAGATAATTAGAAGGGCTATCCTGTGATATAAAAATTATCTTTTTGGGGTAAAGTGTAGAAAAGTTATGAGCTTTACGGAAAAATACCAAGATTTTTGGGGGAAAAATGAGAAACATATTATAGACCAAATTAGGGCAAATATCAAGATAGAGAACACATAATGAAACCTATCATTCGAATCATATCAAGTCCATTACAGTGAAGTGTGCAGAATATTATGGATGTTTGATATCAACAGAGAGCACAGGGAGAGACCTATCTTAATAGCTATATATCAAGTTTATACAGTGAAGTGTGGAGAATCTATGAAGCTAACCTGTTTAGCATCAAGATAGAGAACACATAGAGAAACCTATCTTGTGATTCTATGTATGCAGAATATACGGATGTTTGGTATCAAGAGAGAGAACAGAGAGAGGCCTACATTTAGAGCTATATATCAAGTCTATTCAGTGAAGTGTGGAGAATCTATGAAGCTAACATGTTTAGCTCAAGATAGAGAACACTGAGAGATACCTATATTGCAAGTCCATTGCAGTGAAGTGTGCAGAATATATGGATGTTTGGTATCAAGAGAGAGCACTTAGAGAGTCCTATCTTAATAGCTATACATCAAGTCTATTCAGTGAAGTGTGGATAATCTACGAAGCTAACATGTTTAGCATCAAGTAAGAGTACAATTCATAACTGCCCTAATTAACAAGACCAAAGTCCCAGATTTTGTCAACTGATAGAGAAGGCCCTTATCTGCAACATGTCAACAGATTATCAATAAATGTAGTGGTTTTTCACTGGCAGGCCACCGCTTTGGCAACTGGAAAACGCCAGGAAAGATCGCAAACCTTACCACTTCAAATCACCATCACTTGCTAATACTTAGAGTACTCAAACTTTTGGCACATACAAAAGACAGATAATTAGAAGGGCTATCCGGTGATATAAAAATTATCTTTTTTGGGTAAAGTGTAGTAAAGTTATGAGCTTTACGGCAAAATAACAAGATTTTTGGGGGGGAAAATGAGAAACATATAGACCAAATTAGGGCAAATATCAAGATAGAGAACACATAATGAAACCTATCATTCGAATCATATCAAGTCCATTACAGTGAAGTGTGCAGAATATTATGGATGTTTGATATCAACAGAGAGCACAGGGAGAGACCTATCTTAATAGCTATATATCAAGTTTATACAGTGAAGTGTGGAGAATCTATGAAGCTAACCTGTTTAGCATCAAGATAGAGAACACATAGAGAAACCTATCTTGTGATTCTATGTATGCAGAATATACGGATGTTTGGTATCAAGAGAGAGAACAGAGAGAGGCCTACCTTTAGAGCTATATATCAAGTCTATTCAGTGAAGTGTGGAGAATCTATGAAGCTAACATGTTTAGCTCAAGATAGAGAACACTGAGAGATACCTATCTTGCAAGTCCATTACAGTGAAGTGTGCAGAATATATGGATGTTTGGTATCAAGAGAGAGCACTTAGAGAGTCTTATCTTAATAGCTATACATCAAGTCTATTCAGTGAAGTGTGGATAATCTACGAAGCTAACATGTTTAGCATCAAGTAAGAGTACAATTCATAACTGCCCTAATTAGACCAAAGTCCCAGATTTTGTCAACTGATAGAGAAGGCCCTTATCTGCAACATGTCAACAGATTATCAATAAATGTAGTGGTTTTTCACTGGCAGGCCACCGCTTTGGCAACTGGAAAACGCCAGGAAAGATCGCAAACCTTACCATTTCAAATCACCATAACTTGCTAATACTTAGAGTACTCAAAATTTTGACACGTACAAAAGACAGATAATTAGAAGGGCTATCCTGTGATATAAAAATGTTCTTTTTTCGGTAAAGTGTAGAAAAGTTATGAGCTTTACGGCAAAATAACTAGATTTTTGGGGGGGAAAATGAGAAACATATAGACCAAATTAGGGCAAATATCAAGATAGAGAACACATAATGAAACCTATCATTCGAATCATATCAAGTCCATTACAGTGAAGTATGCAGAATATTATGGATGTTTGATATCAACAGAGAGCACAGGGAGAGACCTATCTTAATAGCTATATATCAAGTTTATACAGTGAAGTGTGGAGAATCTATGAAGCTAACCTGTTTAGCATCAAGATAGAGAACACATAGAGAAACCTATCTTGTGATTCTATGTATGCAGAATATACGGATGTTTGGTATCAAGAGAGAGAACAGAGAGAGGCCTACCTTTAGAGCTATATATCAAGTCTATTCAGTGAAGTGTGGAGAATCTATGAAGCTAACATGTTTAGCTCAAGATAGAGAACACTGAGAGATACCTATCTTGCAAGTCCATTACAGTGAAGTGTGCAGAATATATGGATGTTTGGTATCAAGAGAGAGCACTTAGAGAGTCCTATCTTAATAGCTATACATCAAGTCTATTCAGTGAAGTGTGGATAATCTACGAGGCTAACATGTTTAGCATCAAGTAAGAGTACAATTCATAACTGCCCTAATTAACAAGACCAAAGTCCCAGATTTTGTCAACTGATAGAGAAGGCCCTTATCTGCAACATGTCAACAGATTATCAATAAATGTAGTGGTTTTTCACTGGCAGGCCACCGCTTTGGCAACTGGAAAACGCCAGGAAAGATCGCAAACCTTACCACTTCAAATCACCATAACTTGCTAATACTTAGAGTACTCAAAATTTTGACACGTACAAAAGACAGATAATTAGAAGGGCTATCCGGTGATATAAAAAATTTCTTTTTTGGGTAAAGTGTAGCAAAGTTATGAGCTTTACGGCAAAATAACAAGATTTTTTGGGGGAAAAATGAGAAACATATAGACCAAATTAGGGCAAATATCAAGATAGAGAACACGTAATGAAACCTATCATTCGAATCATATCAAGTCCATTACAGTGAAGTGTGCAGAATATTATGGATGTTTGATATCAACAGAGAGCACAGGGAGAGACCTATCTTAATAGCTATATATCAAGTTTATACAGTGAAGTGTGGAGAATCTATGAAGCTAACCTGTTTAGCATCAAGATAGGGAACACATAGAGAAACCTATCTTGTGATTCTATGTATGCAGAATATACGGATGTTTGGTATCAAGAGAGAGAACAGAGAGAGGCCTACCTTTAGAGCTATATATCAAGTCTATTCAGTGAAGTGTGGAGAATCTATGAAGCTAACATGTTTAGCTCAAGATAGAGAACACTGAGAGATACCTATCTTGCAAGTCCATTACAGTGAAGTGTGCAGAATATATGGATGTTTGGTATCAAGAGAGAGCACTTAGAGAGTCCTATCTTAATAGCTATACATCAAGTCTATTCAGTGAAGTGTGGATAATCTACGAGGCTAACATGTTTAGCATCAAGTAAGAGTACAATTCATAACTGCCCTAATTAACAAGACCAAAGTCCCAGATTTTGTCAACTGATAGAGAAGGCCCTTATCTGCAACATGTCAACAGATTATCAATAAATGTAGTGGTTTTTCACTGGCAGGCCACCGCTTTGGCAACTGGAAAACGCCAGGAAAGATCGCAAACCTTACCACTTCAAATCACCATAACTTGCTAATACTTAGAGTACTCAAAATTTTGGCACGTACAAAAGACAGATAATTAGAAGGGCTATCCTGTGATATAAAAATTATCTTTTTTGGGTAAAGTGTAGAAAAGTTATGAGCTTTACGGAAAAATAACAAGATTTTTGGGGGGAAAATGAGAAACATATTATAGACCAAATTAGGGCAAATATCAAGATAGAGAACACATAATGAAACCTATCATTCGAATCATATCAAGTCCATTACAGTGAAGTGTGCAGAATATTATGGATGTTTGATATCAACAGAGAGCACAGGGAGAGACCTATCTTAATAGCTATATATCAAGTTTATACAGTGAAGTGTGGAGAATCTATGAAGCTAACCTGTTTAGCATCAAGATAGAGAACACATAGAGAAACCTATCTTGTGATTCTATGTATGCAGAATATACGGATGTTTGGTATCAAGAGAGAGAACAGAGAGAGGCCTACCTTTAGAGCTATATATCAAGTCTATTCAGTGAAGTGTGGAGAATCTATGAAGCTAACATGTTTAGCTCAAGATAGAGAACACTGAGAGATACCTATCTTGCAAGTCCATTACAGTGAAGTGTGCAGAATATATGGATGTTTGGTATCAAGAGAGAGCACTTAGAGAGTCCTATCTTAATAGCTATACATCAAGTCTATTCAGTGAAGTGTGGATAATCTACGAGGCTAACATGTTTAGCATCAAGTAAGAGTACAATTCATAACTGCCCTAATTAACAAGACCAAAGTCCCAGATTTTGTCAACTGATAGAGAAGGCCCTTATCTGCAACATGTCAACAGATTATCAATAAATGTAGTGGTTTTTCACTGGCAGGCCACCGCTTTGGCAACTGGAAAACGCCAGGAAAGATCGCAAACCTTACCACTTCAAATCACCATAACTTGCTAATACTTAGAGTACTCAAAATTTTGACACGTACAAAAGACAGATAATTAGAAGGGCTATCCGGTGATATAAAAAAATTCTTTTTTGGGTAAAGTGTAGCAAAGTTATGAGCTTTACGGCAAAATAACAAGATTTTTTGGGGGAAAAATGAGAAACATATAGACCAAATTAGGGCAAATATCAAGATAGAGAACACGTAATGAAACCTATCATTCGAATCATATCAAGTCCATTACAGTGAAGTGTGCAGAATATTATGGATGTTTGATATCAACAGAGAGCACAGGGAGAGACCTATCTTAATAGCTATATATCAAGTTTATACAGTGAAGTGTGGAGAATCTATGAAGCTAACCTGTTTAGCATCAAGATAGGGAACACATAGAGAAACCTATCTTGTGATTCTATGTATGCAGAATATACGGATGTTTGGTATCAAGAGAGAGAACAGAGAGAGGCCTACCTTTAGAGCTATATATCAAGTCTATTCAGTGAAGTGTGGAGAATCTATGAAGCTAACATGTTTAGCTCAAGATAGAGAACACTGAGAGATACCTATCTTGCAAGTCCATTACAGTGAAGTGTGCAGAATATATGGATGTTTGGTATCAAGAGAGAGCACTTAGAGAGTCCTATCTTAATAGCTATACATCAAGTCTATTCAGTGAAGTGTGGATAATCTACGAAGCTAACATGTTTAGCATCAAGTAAGAGTACAATTCATAACTGCCCTAATTAACAAGACCAAAGTCCCAGATTTTGTCAACTGATAGAGAAGGCCCTTATCTGCAACATGTCAACAGATTATCAATAAATGTAGTGGTTTTTCACTGGCAGGCCACCGCTTTGGCAACTGGAAAACGCCAGGAAAGATCGCAAACCTTACCACTTCAAATCACCATAACTTGCTAATACTTAGAGTACTCAAAATTTTGGCACGTACAAAAGACAGATAATTAGAAGGGCTATCCTGTGATATAAAAATTATCTTTTTTGGGTAAAGTGTAGAAAAGTTATGAGCTTTACGGAAAAATAACAAGATTTTTGGGGGGAAAATGAGAAACATATTATAGACCAAATTAGGGCAAATATCAAGATAGAGAACACATAATGAAACCTATCATTCGAATCATATCAAGTCCATTACAGTGAAGTGTGCAGAATATTATGGATGTTTGATATCAACAGAGAGCACAGGGAGAGACCTATCTTAATAGCTATATATCAAGTTTATACAGTGAAGTGTGGAGAATCTATGAAGCTAACCTGTTTAGCATCAAGATAGAGAACACATAGAGAAACCTATCTTGTGATTCTATGTATGCAGAATATACGGATGTTTGGTATCAAGAGAGAGAACAGAGAGAGGCCTACCTTTAGAGCTATATATCAAGTCTATTCAGTGAAGTGTGGAGAATCTATGAAGCTAACATGTTTAGCTCAAGATAGAGAACACTGAGAGATACCTATCTTGCAAGTCCATTACAGTGAAGTGTGCAGAATATATGGATGTTTGGTATCAAGAGAGAGCACTTAGAGAGTCCTATCTTAATAGCTATACATCAAGTCTATTCAGTGAAGTGTGGATAATCTACGAGGCTAACATGTTTAGCATCAAGTAAGAGTACAATTCATAACTGCCCTAATTAACAAGACCAAAGTCCCAGATTTTGTCAACTGATAGAGAAGGCCCTTATCTGCAACATGTCAACAGATTATCAATAAATGTAGTGGTTTTTCACTGGCAGGCCACCGCTTTGGCAACTGGAAAACGCCAGGAAAGATCGCAAACCTTACCACTTCAAATCACCATAACTTGCTAATACTTAGAGTACTCAAAATTTTGACACGTACAAAAGACAGATAATTAGAAGGGCTATCCGGTGATATAAAAAATTTCTTTTTTGGGTAAAGTGTAGCAAAGTTATGAGCTTTACGGCAAAATAACAAGATTTTTTGGGGGAAAAATGAGAAACATATAGACCAAATTAGGGCAAATATCAAGATAGAGAACACGTAATGAAACCTATCATTCGAATCATATCAAGTCCATTACAGTGAAGTGTGCAGAATATTATGGATGTTTGATATCAACAGAGAGCACAGGGAGAGACCTATCTTAATAGCTATATATCAAGTTTATACAGTGAAGTGTGGAGAATCTATGAAGCTAACCTGTTTAGCATCAAGATAGGGAACACATAGAGAAACCTATCTTGTGATTCTATGTATGCAGAATATACGGATGTTTGGTATCAAGAGAGAGAACAGAGAGAGGCCTACCTTTAGAGCTATATATCAAGTCTATTCAGTGAAGTGTGGAGAATCTATGAAGCTAACATGTTTAGCTCAAGATAGAGAACACTGAGAGATACCTATCTTGCAAGTCCATTACAGTGAAGTGTGCAGAATATATGGATGTTTGGTATCAAGAGAGAGCACTTAGAGAGTCCTATCTTAATAGCTATACATCAAGTCTATTCGGTGAAGTGTGGATAATCTACGAAGCTAACATGTTTAGCATCAAGTAAGAGTACAATTCATAACTGCCCTAATTAACAAGACCAAAGTCCCAGATTTTGTCAACTGATAGAGAAGGCCCTTATCTGCAACATGTCAACAGATTATCAATAAATGTAGTGGTTTTTCACTGGCAGGCCACCGCTTTGGCAACTGGAAAACGCCAGGAAAGATCGCAAACCTTACCACTTCAAATCACCATAACTTGCTAATACTTAGAGTACTCAAACTTTTGGCACGTACAAAAGACAGATAATTAGAAGGGCTATCCTGTGATATAAAAATTATCTTTTTTGGGTAAAGTGTAGAAAAGTTATGAGCTTTACGGAAAAATAACAAGATTTTTGGGGGGGAAATGAGAAACATATTATAGACCAAATTAGGGCAAATATCAAGATAGAGAACACATAATGAAACCTATCATTCGAATCATATCAAGTCCATTACAGTGAAGTGTGCAGAATATTATGGATGTTTGATATCAACAGAGAGCACAGGGAGAGACCTATCTTAATAGCTATATATCAAGTTTATACAGTGAAGTGTGGAGAATCTATGAAGCTAACCTGTTTAGCATCAAGATAGAGAACACATAGAGAAACCTATCTTGTGATTCTATGTATGCAGAATATACGGATGTTTGGTATCAAGAGAGAGAACAGAGAGAGGCCTACCTTTAGAGCTATATATCAAGTCTATTCAGTGAAGTGTGGAGAATCTATGAAGCTAACATGTTTAGCTCAAGATAGAGAACACTGAGAGATACCTATCTTGCAAGTCCATTACAGTGAAGTGTGCAGAATATATGGATGTTTGGTATCAAGAGAGAGCACTTAGAGAGTCTTATCTTAATAGCTATACATCAAGTCTATTCAGTGAAGTGTGGATAATCTACGAAGCTAACATGTTTAGCATCAAGTAAGAGTACAATTCATAACTGCCCTAATTAGACCAAAGTCCCAGATTTTGTCAACTGATAGAGAAGGCCCTTATCTGCAACATGTCAACAGATTATCAATAAATGTAGTGGTTTTTCACTGGCAGGCCACCGCTTTGGCAACTGGAAAACGCCAGGAAAGATCGCAAACCTTACCACTTCAAATCACCATCACTTGCTAATACTTAGAGTACTCAAAATTTTGGCACGTACAAAAGACAGATAATTAGAAGGGCTATCCGGTGATATAAAAATTATCTTTTTTGGGTAAAGTGTAGTAAAGTTATGAGCTTTACGGCAAAATAACAAGATTTTTTGGGGGAAAAATGAGAAACATATAGACCAAATTAGGGCAAATATCAAGATAGAGAACACATAATGAAACCTATCATTCGAATCATATCAAGTCCATTACAGTGAAGTGTGCAGAATATTATGGATGTTTGATATCAACAGAGAGCACAGGGAGAGACCTATCTTAATAGCTATATATCAAGTTTATACAGTGAAGTGTGGAGAATCTATGAAGCTAACCTGTTTAGCATCAAGATAGAGAACACATAGAGAAACCTATCTTGTGATTCTATGTATGCAGAATATACGGATGTTTGGTATCAAGAGAGAGAACAGAGAGAGGCCTACCTTTAGAGCTATATATCAAGTCTATTCAGTGAAGTGTGGAGAATCTATGAAGCTAACATGTTTAGCTCAAGATAGAGAACACTGAGAGATACCTATCTTGCAAGTCCATTACAGTGAAGTGTGCAGAATATATGGATGTTTGGTATCAAGAGAGAGCACTTAGAGAGTCTTATCTTAATAGCTATACATCAAGTCTATTCAGTGAAGTGTGGATAATCTACGAAGCTAACATGTTTAGCATCAAGTAAGAGTACAATTCATAACTGCCCTAATTAACAAGACCAAAGTCCCAGATTTTGTCATGATAGAGAAGGCCCTTATCTGCAACATGTCAACAGATTATCAATAAATGTAGTGGTTTTTCACTGGCAGGCCACCGCTTTGGCAACTGGAAAACGCCAGGAAAGATCGCAAACCTTACCACTTCAAATCACCATCACTTGCTAATACTTAGAGTACTCAAAATTTTGGCACGTACAAAAGACAGATAATTAGAAGGGCTATCCGGTGATATAAAAATTATCTTTTTTGGGTAAAGTGTAGTAAAGTTATGAGCTTTACGGCAAAATAACAAGATTTTTTGGGGGGAAAATGAGAAACATATAGACCAAATTAGGGCAAATATCAAGATAGAGAACACATAATGAAACCTATCATTCGAATCATATCAAGTCCATTACAGTGAAGTGTGCAGAATATTATGGATGTTTGATATCAACAGAGAGCACAGGGAGAGACCTATCTTAATAGCTATATATCAAGTTTATACAGTGAAGTGTGGAGAATCTATGAAGCTAACCTGTTTAGCATCAAGATAGAGAACACATAGAGAAACCTATCTTGTGATTCTATGTATGCAGAATATACGGATGTTTGGTATCAAGAGAGAGAACAGAGAGAGGCCTACCTTTAGAGCTATATATCAAGTCTATTCAGTGAAGTGTGGAGAATCTATGAAGCTAACATGTTTAGCTCAAGATAGAGAACACTGAGAGATACCTATCTTGCAAGTCCATTACAGTGAAGTGTGCAGAATATATGGATGTTTGGTATCAAGAGAGAGCACTTAGAGAGTCTTATCTTAATAGCTATACATCAAGTCTATTCAGTGAAGTGTGGATAATCTACGAAGCTAACATGTTTAGCATCAAGTAAGAGTACAATTCATAACTGCCCTAATTAACAAGACCAAAGTCCCAGATTTTGTCAACTGATAGAGAAGGCCCTTATCTGCAACATGTCAACAGATTATCAATAAATGTAGTGGTTTTTCACTGGCAGGCCACCGCTTTGGCAACTGGAAAACGCCAGGAAAGATCGCAAACCTTACCACTTCAAATCACCATCACTTGCTAATACTTAGAGTACTCAAACTTTTGGCACGTACAAAAGACAGATAATTAGAAGGGCTATCCTGTGATATAAAAATTATCTTTTTTGGGTAAAGTGTAGAAAAGTTATGAGCTTTACGGAAAAATAACAAGATTTTTGGGGGGAAAATGAGAAACATATTATAGACCAAATTAGGGCAAATATCAAGATAGAGAACACATAATGAAACCTATCATTCGAATCATATCAAGTCCATTACAGTGAAGTGTGCAGAATATTATGGATGTTTGATATCAACAGAGAGCACAGGGAGAGACCTATCTTAATAGCTATATATCAAGTTTATACAGTGAAGTGTGGAGAATCTATGAAGCTAACCTGTTTAGCATCAAGATAGAGAACACATAGAGAAACCTATCTTGTGATTCTATGTATGCAGAATATACGGATGTTTGGTATCAAGAGAGAGAACAGAGAGAGGCCTACCTTTAGAGCTATATATCAAGTCTATTCAGTGAAGTGTGGAGAATCTATGAAGCTAACATGTTTAGCTCAAGATAGAGAACACTGAGAGATACCTATCTTGCAAGTCCATTACAGTGAAGTGTGCAGAATATATGGATGTTTGGTATCAAGAGAGAGCACTTAGAGAGTCTTATCTTAATAGCTATACATCAAGTCTATTCAGTGAAGTGTGGATAATCTACGAAGCTAACATGTTTAGCATCAAGTAAGAGTACAATTCATAACTGCCCTAATTAGACCAAAGTCCCAGATTTTGTCAACTGATAGAGAAGGCCCTTATCTGCAACATGTCAACAGATTATCAATAAATGTAGTGGTTTTTCACTGGCAGGCCACCGCTTTGGCAACTGGAAAACGCCAGGAAAGATCGCAAACCTTACCACTTCAAATCACCATCACTTGCTAATACTTAGAGTACTCAAACTTTTGGCACGTACAAAAGACAGATAATTAGAAGGGCTATCCTGTGATATAAAAATTATCTTTTTTGGGTAAAGTGTAGAAAAGTTATGAGCTTTACGGAAAAATAACAAGATTTTTGGGGGGAAAATGAGAAACATATTATAGACCAAATTAGGGCAAATATCAAGATAGAGAACACATAATGAAACCTATCATTCGAATCATATCAAGTCCATTACAGTGAAGTGTGCAGAATATTATGGATGTTTGATATCAACAGAGAGCACAGGGAGAGACCTATCTTAATAGCTATATATCAAGTTTATACAGTGAAGTGTGGAGAATCTATGAAGCTAACCTGTTTAGCATCAAGATAGAGAACACATAGAGAAACCTATCTTGTGATTCTATGTATGCAGAATATACGGATGTTTGGTATCAAGAGAGAGAACAGAGAGAGGCCTACCTTTAGAGCTATATATCAAGTCTATTCAGTGAAGTGTGGAGAATCTATGAAGCTAACATGTTTAGCTCAAGATAGAGAACACTGAGAGATACCTATCTTGCAAGTCCATTACAGTGAAGTGTGCAGAATATATGGATGTTTGGTATCAAGAGAGAGCACTTAGAGAGTCTTATCTTAATAGCTATACATCAAGTCTATTCAGTGAAGTGTGGATAATCTACGAAGCTAACATGTTTAGCATCAAGTAAGAGTACAATTCATAACTGCCCTAATTAGACCAAAGTCCCAGATTTTGTCAACTGATAGAGAAGGCCCTTATCTGCAACATGTCAACAGATTATCAATAAATGTAGTGGTTTTTCACTGGCAGGCCACCGCTTTGGCAACTGGAAAACGCCAGGAAAGATCGCAAACCTTACCACTTCAAATCACCATCACTTGCTAATACTTAGAGTACTCAAAATTTTGGCACGTACAAAAGACAGATAATTAGAAGGGCTATCCGGTGATATAAAAATTATCTTTTTTGGGTAAAGTGTAGTAAAGTTATGAGCTTTACGGCAAAATAACAAGATTTTTTGGGGGGAAAATGAGAAACATATTATAGACCAAATTAGGGCAAATATCAAGATAGAGAACACATAATGAAACCTATCATTCGAATCATATCAAGTCCATTACAGTGAAGTGTGCAGAATATTATGGATGTTTGATATCAACAGAGAGCACAGGGAGAGACCTATCTTAATAGCTATATATCAAGTTTATACAGTGAAGTGTGGAGAATCTATGAAGCTAACCTGTTTAGCATCAAGATAGAGAACACATAGAGAAACCTATCTTGTGATTCTATGTATGCAGAATATACGGATGTTTGGTATCAAGAGAGAGAACAGAGAGAGGCCTACCTTTAGAGCTATATATCAAGTCTATTCAGTGAAGTGTGGAGAATCTATGAAGCTAACATGTTTAGCTCAAGATAGAGAACACTGAGAGATACCTATCTTGCAAGTCCATTACAGTGAAGTGTGCAGAATATATGGATGTTTGGTATCAAGAGAGAGCACTTAGAGAGTCTTATCTTAATAGCTATACATCAAGTCTATTCAGTGAAGTGTGGATAATCTACGAAGCTAACATGTTTAGCATCAAGTAAGAGTACAATTCATAACTGCCCTAATTAACAAGACCAAAGTCCCAGATTTTGTCAACTGATAGAGAAGGCCCTTATCTGCAACATGTCAACAGATTATCAATAAATGTAGTGGTTTTTCACTGGCAGGCCACCGCTTTGGCAACTGGAAAACGCCAGGAAAGATCGCAAACCTTACCACTTCAAATCACCATCACTTGCTAATACTTAGAGTACTCAAACTTTTGGCACGTACAAAAGACAGATAATTAGAAGGGCTATCCGGTGATATAAAAATTATCTTTTTTGGGTAAAGTGTAGTAAAGTTATGAGCTTTACGGCAAAATAACAAGATTTTTGGGGGGGAAAATGAGAAACATATAGACCAAATTAGGGCAAATATCAAGATAGAGAACACATAATGAAACCTATCATTCGAATCATATCAAGTCCATTACAGTGAAGTGTGCAGAATATTATGGATGTTTGATATCAACAGAGAGCACAGGGAGAGACCTATCTTAATAGCTATATATCAAGTTTATACAGTGAAGTGTGGAGAATCTATGAAGCTAACCTGTTTAGCATCAAGATAGAGAACACATAGAGAAACCTATCTTGTGATTCTATGTATGCAGAATATACGGATGTTTGGTATCAAGAGAGAGAACAGAGAGAGGCCTACCTTTAGAGCTATATATCAAGTCTATTCAGTGAAGTGTGGAGAATCTATGAAGCTAACATGTTTAGCTCAAGATAGAGAACACTGAGAGATACCTATCTTGCAAGTCCATTACAGTGAAGTGTGCAGAATATATGGATGTTTGGTATCAAGAGAGAGCACTTAGAGAGTCTTATCTTAATAGCTATACATCAAGTCTATTCAGTGAAGTGTGGATAATCTACGAAGCTAACATGTTTAGCATCAAGTAAGAGTACAATTCATAACTGCCCTAATTAGACCAAAGTCCCAGATTTTGTCAACTGATAGAGAAGGCCCTTATCTGCAACATGTCAACAGATTATCAATAAATGTAGTGGTTTTTCACTGGCAGGCCACCGCTTTGGCAACTGGAAAACGCCAGGAAAGATCGCAAACCTTACCACTTCAAATCACCATCACTTGCTAATACTTAGAGTACTCAAAATTTTGGCACGTACAAAAGACAGATAATTAGAAGGGCTATCCGGTGATATAAAAATTATCTTTTTTGGGTAAAGTGTAGTAAAGTTATGAGCTTTACGGCAAAATAACAAGATTTTTTGGGGGAAAAATGAGAAACATATAGACCAAATTAGGGCAAATATCAAGATAGAGAACACATAATGAAACCTATCATTCGAATCATATCAAGTCCATTACAGTGAAGTGTGCAGAATATTATGGATGTTTGATATCAACAGAGAGCACAGGGAGAGACCTATCTTAATAGCTATATATCAAGTTTATACAGTGAAGTGTGGAGAATCTATGAAGCTAACCTGTTTAGCATCAAGATAGAGAACACATAGAGAAACCTATCTTGTGATTCTATGTATGCAGAATATACGGATGTTTGGTATCAAGAGAGAGAACAGAGAGAGGCCTACCTTTAGAGCTATATATCAAGTCTATTCAGTGAAGTGTGGAGAATCTATGAAGCTAACATGTTTAGCTCAAGATAGAGAACACTGAGAGATACCTATCTTGCAAGTCCATTACAGTGAAGTGTGCAGAATATATGGATGTTTGGTATCAAGAGAGAGCACTTAGAGAGTCTTATCTTAATAGCTATACATCAAGTCTATTCAGTGAAGTGTGGATAATCTACGAAGCTAACATGTTTAGCATCAAGTAAGAGTACAATTCATAACTGCCCTAATTAACAAGACCAAAGTCCCAGATTTTGTCATGATAGAGAAGGCCCTTATCTGCAACATGTCAACAGATTATCAATAAATGTAGTGGTTTTTCACTGGCAGGCCACCGCTTTGGCAACTGGAAAACGCCAGGAAAGATCGCAAACCTTACCACTTCAAATCACCATCACTTGCTAATACTTAGAGTACTCAAACTTTTGGCACGTACAAAAGACAGATAATTAGAAGGGCTATCCTGTGATATAAAAATTATCTTTTTTGGGTAAAGTGTAGAAAAGTTATGAGCTTTACGGAAAAATAACAAGATTTTTGGGGGGAAAATGAGAAACATATTATAGACCAAATTAGGGCAAATATCAAGATAGAGAACACATAATGAAACCTATCATTCGAATCATATCAAGTCCATTACAGTGAAGTGTGCAGAATATTATGGATGTTTGATATCAACAGAGAGCACAGGGAGAGACCTATCTTAATAGCTATATATCAAGTTTATACAGTGAAGTGTGGAGAATCTATGAAGCTAACCTGTTTAGCATCAAGATAGAGAACACATAGAGAAACCTATCTTGTGATTCTATGTATGCAGAATATACGGATGTTTGGTATCAAGAGAGAGAACAGAGAGAGGCCTACCTTTAGAGCTATATATCAAGTCTATTCAGTGAAGTGTGGAGAATCTATGAAGCTAACATGTTTAGCTCAAGATAGAGAACACTGAGAGATACCTATCTTGCAAGTCCATTACAGTGAAGTGTGCAGAATATATGGATGTTTGGTATCAAGAGAGAGCACTTAGAGAGTCTTATCTTAATAGCTATACATCAAGTCTATTCAGTGAAGTGTGGATAATCTACGAAGCTAACATGTTTAGCATCAAGTAAGAGTACAATTCATAACTGCCCTAATTAGACCAAAGTCCCAGATTTTGTCAACTGATAGAGAAGGCCCTTATCTGCAACATGTCAACAGATTATCAATAAATGTAGTGTTTTTTCACTGGCAGGCCACCGCTTTGGCAACTGGAAAACGCCAGGAAAGATCGCAAACCTTACCACTTCAAATCACCATCACTTGCTAATACTTAGAGTACTCAAAATTTTGGCACGTACAAAAGACAGATAATTAGAAGGGCTATCCGGTGATATAAAAATTATCTTTTTTGGGTAAAGTGTAGTAAAGTTATGAGCTTTACGGCAAAATAACAAGATTTTTTGGGGGGAAAATGAGAAACATATAGACCAAATTAGGGCAAATATCAAGATAGAGAACACATAATGAAACCTATCATTCGAATCATATCAAGTCCATTACAGTGAAGTGTGCAGAATATTATGGATGTTTGATATCAACAGAGAGCACAGGGAGAGACCTATCTTAATAGCTATATATCAAGTTTATACAGTGAAGTGTGGAGAATCTATGAAGCTAACCTGTTTAGCATCAAGATAGAGAACACATAGAGAAACCTATCTTGTGATTCTATGTATGCAGAATATACGGATGTTTGGTATCAAGAGAGAGAACAGAGAGAGGCCTACCTTTAGAGCTATATATCAAGTCTATTCAGTGAAGTGTGGAGAATCTATGAAGCTAACATGTTTAGCTCAAGATAGAGAACACTGAGAGATACCTATCTTGCAAGTCCATTACAGTGAAGTGTGCAGAATATATGGATGTTTGGTATCAAGAGAGAGCACTTAGAGAGTCTTATCTTAATAGCTATACATCAAGTCTATTCAGTGAAGTGTGGATAATCTACGAAGCTAACATGTTTAGCATCAAGTAAGAGTACAATTCATAACTGCCCTAATTAACAAGACCAAAGTCCCAGATTTTGTCAACTGATAGAGAAGGCCCTTATCTGCAACATGTCAACAGATTATCAATAAATGTAGTGGTTTTTCACTGGCAGGCCACCGCTTTGGCAACTGGAAAACGCCAGGAAAGATCGCAAACCTTACCACTTCAAATCACCATCACTTGCTAATACTTAGAGTACTCAAAATTTTGGCACGTACAAAAGACAGATAATTAGAAGGGCTATCCGGTGATATAAAAATTATCTTTTTTGGGTAAAGTGTAGTAAAGTTATGAGCTTTACGGCAAAATAACAAGATTTTTTGGGGGAAAAATGAGAAACATATAGACCAAATTAGGGCAAATATCAACATAGAGAACACATAATGAAACCTATCATTCGAATCATATCAAGTCCATTACAGTGAAGTGTGCAGAATATTATGGATGTTTGATATCAACAGAGAGCACAGGGAGAGACCTATCTTAATAGCTATATATCAAGTTTATACAGTGAAGTGTGGAGAATCTATGAAGCTAACCTGTTTAGCATCAAGATAGAGAACACATAGAGAAACCTATCTTGTGATTCTATGTATGCAGAATATACGGATGTTTGGTATCAAGAGAGAGAACAGAGAGAGGCCTACCTTTAGAGCTATATATCAAGTCTATTCAGTGAAGTGTGGAGAATCTATGAAGCTAACATGTTTAGCTCAAGATAGAGAACACTGAGAGATACCTATCTTGCAAGTCCATTACAGTGAAGTGTGCAGAATATATGGATGTTTGGTATCAAGAGAGAGCACTTAGAGAGTCTTATCTTAATAGCTATACATCAAGTCTATTCAGTGAAGTGTGGATAATCTACGAAGCTAACATGTTTAGCATCAAGTAAGAGTACAATTCATAACTGCCCTAATTAACAAGACCAAAGTCCCAGATTTTGTCAACTGATAGAGAAGGCCCTTATCTGCAACATGTCAACAGATTATCAATAAATGTAGTGGTTTTTCACTGGCAGGCCACCGCTTTGGCAACTGGAAAACGCCAGGAAAGATCGCAAACCTTACCACTTCAAATCACCATCACTTGCTAATACTTAGAGTACTCAAAATTTTGGCACGTACAAAAGACAGATAATTAGAAGGGCTATCCGGTGATATAAAAATTATCTTTTTTGGGTAAAGTGTAGTAAAGTTATGAGCTTTACGGCAAAATAACAAGATTTTTTGGGGGAAAAATGAGAAACATATAGACCAAATTAGGGCAAATATCAACATAGAGAACACATAATGAAACCTATCATTCGAATCATATCAAGTCCATTACAGTGAAGTGTGCAGAATATTATGGATGTTTGATATCAACAGAGAGCACAGGGAGAGACCTATCTTAATAGCTATATATCAAGTTTATACAGTGAAGTGTGGAGAATCTATGAAGCTAACCTGTTTAGCATCAAGATAGAGAACACATAGAGAAACCTATCTTGTGATTCTATGTATGCAGAATATACGGATGTTTGGTATCAAGAGAGAGAACAGAGAGAGGCCTACCTTTAGAGCTATATATCAAGTCTATTCAGTGAAGTGTGGAGAATCTATGAAGCTAACATGTTTAGCTCAAGATAGAGAACACTGAGAGATACCTATCTTGCAAGTCCATTACAGTGAAGTGTGCAGAATATATGGATGTTTGGTATCAAGAGAGAGCACTTAGAGAGTCTTATCTTAATAGCTATACATCAAGTCTATTCAGTGAAGTGTGGATAATCTACGAAGCTAACATGTTTAGCATCAAGTAAGAGTACAATTCATAACTGCCCTAATTAACAAGACCAAAGTCCCAGATTTTGTCAACTGATAGAGAAGGCCCTTATCTGCAACATGTCAACAGATTATCAATAAATGTAGTGGTTTTTCACTGGCAGGCCACCGCTTTGGCAACTGGAAAACGCCAGGAAAGATCGCAAACCTTACCACTTCAAATCACCATCACTTGCTAATACTTAGAGTACTCAAAATTTTGGCACGTACAAAAGACAGATAATTAGAAGGGCTATCCGGTGATATAAAAATTATCTTTTTTGGGTAAAGTGTAGTAAAGTTATGAGCTTTACGGCAAAATAACAAGATTTTTTGGGGGAAAAATGAGAAACATATAGACCAAATTAGGGCAAATATCAACATAGAGAACACATAATGAAACCTATCATTCGAATCATATCAAGTCCATTACAGTGAAGTGTGCAGAATATTATGGATGTTTGATATCAACAGAGAGCACAGGGAGAGACCTATCTTAATAGCTATATATCAAGTTTATACAGTGAAGTGTGGAGAATCTATGAAGCTAACCTGTTTAGCATCAAGATAGAGAACACATAGAGAAACCTATCTTGTGATTCTATGTATGCAGAATATACGGATGTTTGGTATCAAGAGAGAGAACAGAGAGAGGCCTACCTTTAGAGCTATATATCAAGTCTATTCAGTGAAGTGTGGAGAATCTATGAAGCTAACATGTTTAGCTCAAGATAGAGAACACTGAGAGATACCTATCTTGCAAGTCCATTACAGTGAAGTGTGCAGAATATATGGATGTTTGGTATCAAGAGAGAGCACTTAGAGAGTCTTATCTTAATAGCTATACATCAAGTCTATTCAGTGAAGTGTGGATAATCTACGAAGCTAACATGTTTAGCATCAAGTAAGAGTACAATTCATAACTGCCCTAATTAACAAGACCAAAGTCCCAGATTTTGTCAACTGATAGAGAAGGCCCTTATCTGCAACATGTCAACAGATTATCAATAAATGTAGTGGTTTTTCACTGGCAGGCCACCGCTTTGGCAACTGGAAAACGCCAGGAAAGATCGCAAACCTTACCACTTCAAATCACCATCACTTGCTAATACTTAGAGTACTCAAAATTTTGGCACGTACAAAAGACAGATAATTAGAAGGGCTATCCGGTGATATAAAAATTATCTTTTTTGGGTAAAGTGTAGTAAAGTTATGAGCTTTACGGCAAAATAACAAGATTTTTTGGGGGGAAAATGAGAAACATATAGACCAAATTAGGGCAAATATCAAGATAGAGAACACATAATGAAACCTATCATTCGAATCATATCAAGTCCATTACAGTGAAGTGTGCAGAATATTATGGATGTTTGATATCAACAGAGAGCACAGGGAGAGACCTATCTTAATAGCTATATATCAAGTTTATACAGTGAAGTGTGGAGAATCTATGAAGCTAACCTGTTTAGCATCAAGATAGAGAACACATAGAGAAACCTATCTTGTGATTCTATGTATGCAGAATATACGGATGTTTGGTATCAAGAGAGAGAACAGAGAGAGGCCTACCTTTAGAGCTATATATCAAGTCTATTCAGTGAAGTGTGGAGAATCTATGAAGCTAACATGTTTAGCTCAAGATAGAGAACACTGAGAGATACCTATCTTGCAAGTCCATTACAGTGAAGTGTGCAGAATATATGGATGTTTGGTATCAAGAGAGAGCACTTAGAGAGTCTTATCTTAATAGCTATACATCAAGTCTATTCAGTGAAGTGTGGATAATCTACGAAGCTAACATGTTTAGCATCAAGTAAGAGTACAATTCATAACTGCCCTAATTAACAAGACCAAAGTCCCAGATTTTGTCAACTGATAGAGAAGGCCCTTATCTGCAACATGTCAACAGATTATCAATAAATGTAGTGGTTTTTCACTGGCAGGCCACCGCTTTGGCAACTGGAAAACGCCAGGAAAGATCGCAAACCTTACCACTTCAAATCACCATAACTTGCTAATACTTAGAGTACTCAAAATTTTGGCACGTACAAAAGACAGATAATTAGAAGGGCTATCCGGTAATATAAAAATTATCTTTTTGGGGTAAAGTGTAGAAAAGTTATGAGCTTTACGGCAAAATAACAAGATTTTTGGGGGGGAAATGAGAAACATATTATAGACCAAATTAGGGCAAATATCAAGATAGAGAACACATAATGAAACCTATCATTCGAATCATATCAAGTCCATTACAGTGAAGTGTGCAGAATATTATGGATGTTTGATATCAACAGAGAGCACAGGGAGAGACCTATCTTAATAGCTATATATCAAGTTTATACAGTGAAGTGTGGAGAATCTATGAAGCTAACCTGTTTAGCATCAAGATAGAGAACACATAGAGAAACCTATCTTGTGATTCTATGTATGCAGAATATACGGATGTTTGGTATCAAGAGAGAGAACAGAGAGAGGCCTACCTTTAGAGCTATATATCAAGTCTATTCAGTGAAGTGTGGAGAATCTATGAAGCTAACATGTTTAGCTCAAGATAGAGAACACTGAGAGATACCTATCTTGCAAGTCCATTACAGTGAAGTGTGCAGAATATATGGATGTTTGGTATCAAGAGAGAGCACTTAGAGAGTCCTATCTTAATAGCTATACATCAAGTCTATTCAGTGAAGTGTGGATAATCTACGAGGCTAACATGTTTAGCATCAAGTAAGAGTACAATTCATAACTGCCCTAATTAACAAGACCAAAGTCCCAGATTTTGTCAACTGATAGAGAAGGCCCTTATCTGCAACATGTCAACAGATTATCAATAAATGTAGTGGTTTTTCACTGGCAGGCCACCGCTTTGGCAACTGGAAAACGCCAGGAAAGATCGCAAACCTTACCACTTCAAATCACCATAACTTGCTAATACTTAGAGTACTCAAAATTTTGACACGTACAAAAGACAGATAATTAGAAGGGCTATCCGGTGATATAAAAAATTTCTTTTTTGGGTAAAGTGTAGAAAAGTTATGAGCTTTACGGCAAAATAACAAGATTTTTGGGGGGAAAAATGAGAAACATATAGACCAAATTAGGGCAAATATCAAGATAGAGAACACATAATGAAACCTATCATTCGAATCATATCAAGTCCATTACAGTGAAGTGTGCAGAATATTATGGATGTTTGATATCAACAGAGAGCACAGGGAGAGACCTATCTTAATAGCTATATATCAAGTTTATACAGTGAAGTGTGGAGAATCTATGAAGCTAACCTGTTTAGCATCAAGATAGAGAACACATAGAGAAACCTATCTTGTGATTCTATGTATGCAGAATATACGGATGTTTGGTATCAAGAGAGAGAACAGAGAGAGGCCTACCTTTAGAGCTATATATCAAGTCTATTCAGTGAAGTGTGGAGAATCTATGAAGCTAACATGTTTAGCTCAAGATAGAGAACACTGAGAGATACCTATCTTGCAAGTCCATTACAGTGAAGTGTGCAGAATATATGGATGTTTGGTATCAAGAGAGAGCACTTAGAGAGTCCTATCTTAATAGCTATACATCAAGTCTATTCAGTGAAGTGTGGATAATCTACGAAGCTAACATGTTTAGCATCAAGTAAGAGTACAATTCATAACTGCCCTAATTAACAAGACCAAAGTCCCAGATTTTATCAACTGATAGAGAAGGCCCTTATCTGCAACATGTCAACAGATTATCAATAAATGTAGTGGTTTTTCACTGGCAGGCCACCGCTTTGGCAACTGGAAAACGCCAGGAAAGATCGCAAACCTTACCATTTCAAATCACTATAACTTGCTAATACTTATAGTACTCAAAATTTTGACACGTACAAAAGACAGATAATTAGAAGGGCTATCCGGTGATATAAAAATGTTCTTTTTTGGGTAAAGTGTAGAAAAGTTATGAGCTTTACGGCAAAATAACAAGATTTTTTGGGGGAAAAATGAGAAACATATAGACCAAATTAGGGCAAATATCAAGATAGAGAACACATAATGAAACCTATCATTCGAATCATATCAAGTCCATTACAGTGAAGTGTGCAGAATATTATGGATATTTGATATCAACAGAGAGCACAGGGAGAGACCTATCTTAATAGCTATATATCAAGTTTATACAGTGAAGTGTGGAGAATCTATGAAGCTAACCTGTTTAGCATCAAGATAGAGAACACATAGAGAAACCTATCTTGTGATTCTATGTATGCAGAATATACGGATGTTTGGTATCAGGAGAGAGAACAGAGAGAGGCCTACCTTTAGAGCTATATATCAAGTCTATTCAGTGAAGTGTGGAGAATCTATGAAGCTAACATGTTTAGCTCAAGATAGAGAACACTGAGAGATACCTATCTTGCAAGTCCATTACAGTGAAGTGTGCAGAATATATGGATGTTTGGTATCAAGAGAGAGCACTTAGAGAGTCCTATCTTAATAGCTATACATCAAGTCTATTCAGTGAAGTGTGGATAATCTACGAAGCTAACATGTTTAGCATCAAGTAAGAGTACAATTCATAACTGCCCTAATTAACAAGACCAAAGTCCCAGATTTTGTCAACTGATAGAGAAGGCCCTTATCTGCAACATGTCAACAGATTATCAATAAATGTAGTGGTTTTTCACTGGCAGGCCACCGCTTTGGCAACTGGAAAACGCCAGGAAAGATCGCAAACCTTACCACTTCAAATCACCATAACTTGCTAATACTTAGAGTACTCAAAATTTTGGCACGTACAAAAGACAGATAATTAGAAGGGCTATCCGATGATATAAAAATTATCTTTTTTGGGTAAAGTGTAGAAAAGTTATGAGCTTTACGGAAAAATAACAAGATTTTTGGGGGGAAAATGAGAAACATATTATAGACCAAATTAGGGCAAATATCAAGATAGAGAACACATAATGAAACCTATCATTCGAATCATATCAAGTCCATTACAGTGAAGTGTGCAGAATATTATGGATGTTTGATATCAACAGAGAGCACAGGGAGAGACCTATCTTAATAGCTATATATCAAGTTTATACAGTGAAGTGTGGAGAATCTATGAAGCTAACCTGTTTAGCATCAAGATAGAGAACACATAGAGAAACCTATCTTGTGATTCTATGTATGCAGAATATACGGATGTTTGGTATCAAGAGAGAGAACAGAGAGAGGCCTACCTTTAGAGCTATATATCAAGTCTATTCAGTGAAGTGTGGAGAATCTATGAAGCTAACATGTTTAGCTCAAGATAGAGAACACTGAGAGATACCTATCTTGCAAGTCCATTACAGTGAAGTGTGCAGAATATATGGATGTTTGGTATCAAGAGAGAGCACTTAGAGAGTCCTATCTTAATAGCTATACATCAAGTCTATTCAGTGAAGTGTGGATAATCTACGAAGCTAACATGTTTAGCATCAAGTAAGAGTACAATTCATAACTGCCCTAATTAACAAGACCAAAGTCCCAGATTTTATCAACTGATAGAGAAGGCCCTTATCTGCAACATGTCAACAGATTATCAATAAATGTAGTGGTTTTTCACTGGCAGGCCACCGCTTTGGCAACTGGAAAACGCCAGGAAAGATCGCAAACCTTACCATTTCAAATCACTATAACTTGCTAATACTTAGAGTACTCAAAATTTTGACACGTACAAAAGACAGATAATTAGAAGGGCTATCCGGTGATATAAAAAATTTCTTTTTTGGGTAAAGTGTAGAAAAGTTATGAGCTTTACGGCAAAATAACAAGATTTTTGGGGGGAAAAATGAGAAACATATAGACCAAATTAGGGCAAATATCAAGATAGAGAACACATAATGAAACCTATCATTCGAATCATATCAAGTCCATTACAGTGAAGTGTGCAGAATATTATGGATGTTTGATATCAACAGAGAGCACAGGGAGAGACCTATCTTAATAGCTATATATCAAGTTTATACAGTGAAGTGTGGAGAATCTATGAAGCTAACCTGTTTAGCATCAAGATAGAGAACACATAGAGAAACCTATCTTGTGATTCTATGTATGCAGAATATACGGATGTTTGGTCAAGAGAGAGAACAGAGAGAGGCCTACCTTTAGAGCTATATATCAAGTCTATTCAGTGAAGTGTGGAGAATCTATGAAGCTAACATGTTTAGCTCAAGATAGAGAACACTGAGAGATACCTATCTTGCAAGTCCATTACAGTGAAGTGTGCAGAATATATGGATGTTTGGTATCAAGAGAGAGCACTTAGAGAGTCCTATCTTAATAGCTATACATCAAGTCTATTCAGTGAAGTGTGGATAATCTACGAAGCTAACATGTTTAGCATCAAGTAAGAGTACAATTCATAACTGCCCTAATTAACAAGACCAAAGTCCCAGATTTTATCAACTGATAGAGAAGGCCCTTATCTGCAACATGTCAACAGATTATCAATAAATGTAGTGGTTTTTCACTGGCAGGCCACCGCTTTGGCAACTGGAAAACGCCAGGAAAGATCGCAAACCTTACCATTTCAAATCACTATAACTTGCTAATACTTATAGTACTCAAAATTTTGACACGTACAAAAGACAGATAATTAGAAGGGCTATCCGGTGATATAAAAATGTTCTTTTTTGGGTAAAGTGTAGAAAAGTTATGAGCTTTACGGCAAAATAACAAGATTTTTTGGGGGAAAAATGAGAAACATATAGACCAAATTAGGGCAAATATCAAGATAGAGAACACATAATGAAACCTATCATTCGAATCATATCAAGTCCATTACAGTGAAGTGTGCAGAATATTATGGATATTTGATATCAACAGAGAGCACAGGGAGAGACCTATCTTAATAGCTATATATCAAGTTTATACAGTGAAGTGTGGAGAATCTATGAAGCTAACCTGTTTAGCATCAAGATAGAGAACACATAGAGAAACCTATCTTGTGATTCTATGTATGCAGAATATACGGATGTTTGGTATCAGGAGAGAGAACAGAGAGAGGCCTACCTTTAGAGCTATATATCAAGTCTATTCAGTGAAGTGTGGAGAATCTATGAAGCTAACATGTTTAGCTCAAGATAGAGAACACTGAGAGATACCTATCTTGCAAGTCCATTACAGTGAAGTGTGCAGAATATATGGATGTTTGGTATCAAGAGAGAGCACTTAGAGAGTCCTATCTTAATAGCTATACATCAAGTCTATTCAGTGAAGTGTGGATAATCTACGAAGCTAACATGTTTAGCATCAAGTAAGAGTACAATTCATAACTGCCCTAATTAACAAGACCAAAGTCCCAGATTTTGTCAACTGATAGAGAAGGCCCTTATCTGCAACATGTCAACAGATTATCAATAAATGTAGTGGTTTTTCACTGGCAGGCCACCGCTTTGGCAACTGGAAAACGCCAGGAAAGATCGCAAACCTTACCACTTCAAATCACCATAACTTGCTAATACTTAGAGTACTCAAAATTTTGGCACGTACAAAAGACAGATAATTAGAAGGGCTATCCGATGATATAAAAATTATCTTTTTTGGGTAAAGTGTAGAAAAGTTATGAGCTTTACGGAAAAATAACAAGATTTTTGGGGGGAAAATGAGAAACATATTATAGACCAAATTAGGGCAAATATCAAGATAGAGAACACATAATGAAACCTATCATTCGAATCATATCAAGTCCATTACAGTGAAGTGTGCAGAATATTATGGATGTTTGATATCAACAGAGAGCACAGGGAGAGACCTATCTTAATAGCTATATATCAAGTTTATACAGTGAAGTGTGGAGAATCTATGAAGCTAACCTGTTTAGCATCAAGATAGAGAACACATAGAGAAACCTATCTTGTGATTCTATGTATGCAGAATATACGGATGTTTGGTATCAAGAGAGAGAACAGAGAGAGGCCTACCTTTAGAGCTATATATCAAGTCTATTCAGTGAAGTGTGGAGAATCTATGAAGCTAACATGTTTAGCTCAAGATAGAGAACACTGAGAGATACCTATCTTGCAAGTCCATTACAGTGAAGTGTGCAGAATATATGGATGTTTGGTATCAAGAGAGAGCACTTAGAGAGTCCTATCTTAATAGCTATACATCAAGTCTATTCAGTGAAGTGTGGATAATCTACGAAGCTAACATGTTTAGCATCAAGTAAGAGTACAATTCATAACTGCCCTAATTAACAAGACCAAAGTCCCAGATTTTATCAACTGATAGAGAAGGCCCTTATCTGCAACATGTCAACAGATTATCAATAAATGTAGTGGTTTTTCACTGGCAGGCCACCGCTTTGGCAACTGGAAAACGCCAGGAAAGATCGCAAACCTTACCATTTCAAATCACTATAACTTGCTAATACTTAGAGTACTCAAAATTTGACACGTACAAAAGACAGATAATTAGAAGGGCTATCCGGTGATATAAAAAATTTCTTTTTTGGGTAAAGTGTAGAAAAGTTATGAGCTTTACGGCAAAATAACAAGATTTTTGGGGGGGAAAATGAGAAACATATAGACCAAATTAGGGCAAATATCAAGATAGAGAACACATAATGAAACCTATCATTCGAATCATATCAAGTCCATTACAGTGAAGTGTGCAGAATATTATGGATGTTTGATATCAACAGAGAGCACAGGGAGAGACCTATCTTAATAGCTATATATCAAGTTTATACAGTGAAGTGTGGAGAATCTATGAAGCTAACCTGTTTAGCATCAAGATAGAGAACACATAGAGAAACCTATCTTGTGATTCTATGTATGCAGAATATACGGATGTTTGGTATCAAGAGAGAGAACAGAGAGAGGCCTACCTTTAGAGCTATATATCAAGTCTATTCAGTGAAGTGTGGAGAATCTATGAAGCTAACATGTTTAGCTCAAGATAGAGAACACTGAGAGATACCTATCTTGCAAGTCCATTACAGTGAAGTGTGCAGAATATATGGATGTTTGGTATCAAGAGAGAGCACTTAGAGAGTCCTATCTTAATAGCTATACATCAAGTCTATTCAGTGAAGTGTGGATAATCTACGAAGCTAACATGTTTAGCATCAAGTAAGAGTACAATTCATAACTGCCCTAATTAACAAGACCAAAGTCCCAGATTTTATCAACTGATAGAGAAGGCCCTTATCTGCAACATGTCAACAGATTATCAATAAATGTAGTGGTTTTTCACTGGCAGGCCACCGCTTTGGCAACTGGAAAACGCCAGGAAAGATCGCAAACCTTACCATTTCAAATCACTATAACTTGCTAATACTTATAGTACTCAAAATTTTGACACGTACAAAAGACAGATAATTAGAAGGGCTATCCGGTGATATAAAAATGTTCTTTTTTGGGTAAAGTGTAGAAAAGTTATGAGCTTTACGGCAAAATAACAAGATTTTTTGGGGGAAAAATGAGAAACATATAGACCAAATTAGGGCAAATATCAAGATAGAGAACACATAATGAAACCTATCATTCGAATCATATCAAGTCCATTACAGTGAAGTGTGCAGAATATTATGGATATTTGATATCAACAGAGAGCACAGGGAGAGACCTATCTTAATAGCTATATATCAAGTTTATACAGTGAAGTGTGGAGAATCTATGAAGCTAACCTGTTTAGCATCAAGATAGAGAACACATAGAGAAACCTATCTTGTGATTCTATGTATGCAGAATATACGGATGTTTGGTATCAGGAGAGAGAACAGAGAGAGGCCTACCTTTAGAGCTATATATCAAGTCTATTCAGTGAAGTGTGGAGAATCTATGAAGCTAACATGTTTAGCTCAAGATAGAGAACACTGAGAGATACCTATCTTGCAAGTCCATTACAGTGAAGTGTGCAGAATATATGGATGTTTGGTATCAAGAGAGAGCACTTAGAGAGTCCTATCTTAATAGCTATACATCAAGTCTATTCAGTGAAGTGTGGATAATCTACGAAGCTAACATGTTTAGCATCAAGTAAGAGTACAATTCATAACTGCCCTAATTAACAAGACCAAAGTCCCAGATTTTGTCAACTGATAGAGAAGGCCCTTATCTGCAACATGTCAACAGATTATCAATAAATGTAGTGGTTTTTCACTGGCAGGCCACCGCTTTGGCAACTGGAAAACGCCAGGAAAGATCGCAAACCTTACCACTTCAAATCATCATAACTTGCTAATACTTAGAGTACTCAAAATTTTGGCACGTACAAAAGACAGATAATTAGAAGGGCTATCCGATGATATAAAAATTATCTTTTTTGGGTAAAGTGTAGAAAAGTTATGAGCTTTACGGAAAAATAACAAGATTTTTGGGGGGAAAATGAGAAACATATTATAGACCAAATTAGGGCAAATATCAAGATAGAGAACACATAATGAAACCTATCATTCGAATCATATCAAGTCCATTACAGTGAAGTGTGCAGAATATTATGGATGTTTGATATCAACAGAGAGCACAGGGAGAGACCTATCTTAATAGCTATATATCAAGTTTATACAGTGAAGTGTGGAGAATCTATGAAGCTAACCTGTTTAGCATCAAGATAGAGAACACATAGAGAAACCTATCTTGTGATTCTATGTATGCAGAATATACGGATGTTTGGTATCAAGAGAGAGAACAGAGAGAGGCCTACCTTTAGAGCTATATATCAAGTCTATTCAGTGAAGTGTGGAGAATCTATGAAGCTAACATGTTTAGCTCAAGATAGAGAACACTGAGAGATACCTATCTTGCAAGTCCATTACAGTGAAGTGTGCAGAATATATGGATGTTTGGTATCAAGAGAGAGCACTTAGAGAGTCTTATCTTAATAGCTATACATCAAGTCTATTCAGTGAAGTGTGGATAATCTACGAAGCTAACATGTTTAGCATCAAGTAAGAGTACAATTCATAACTGCCCTAATTAACAAGACCAAAGTCCCAGATTTTGTCAACTGATAGAGAAGGCCCTTATCTGCAACATGTCAACAGATTATCAATAAATGTAGTGGTTTTTCACTGGCAGGCCACCGCTTTGGCAACTGGAAAACGCCAGGAAAGATCGCAAACCTTACCACTTCAAATCACCATAACTTGCTAATACTTAGAGTACTCAAAATTTTGGCACGTACAAAAGACAGATAATTAGAAGGGCTATCCGATGATATAAAAATTATCTTTTTTGGGTAAAGTGTAGAAAAGTTATGAGCTTTACGGAAAAATAACAAGATTTTTGGGGGGAAAATGAGAAACATATTATAGACCAAATTAGGGCAAATATCAAGATAGAGAACACATAATGAAACCTATCATTCGAATCATATCAAGTCCATTACAGTGAAGTGTGCAGAATATTATGGATGTTTGATATCAACAGAGAGCACAGGGAGAGACCTATCTTAATAGCTATATATCAAGTTTATACAGTGAAGTGTGGAGAATCTATGAAGCTAACCTGTTTAGCATCAAGATAGAGAACACATAGAGAAACCTATCTTGTGATTCTATGTATGCAGAATATACGGATGTTTGGTATCAAGAGAGAGAACAGAGAGAGGCCTACCTTTAGAGCTATATATCAAGTCTATTCAGTGAAGTGTGGAGAATCTATGAAGCTAACATGTTTAGCTCAAGATAGAGAACACTGAGAGATACCTATCTTGCAAGTCCATTACAGTGAAGTGTGCAGAATATATGGATGTTTGGTATCAAGAGAGAGCACTTAGAGAGTCCTATCTTAATAGCTATACATCAAGTCTATTCAGTGAAGTGTGGATAATCTACGAAGCTAACATGTTTAGCATCAAGTAAGAGTACAATTCATAACTGCCCTAATTAACAAGACCAAAGTCCCAGATTTTATCAACTGATAGAGAAGGCCCTTATCTGCAACATGTCAACAGATTATCAATAAATGTAGTGGTTTTTCACTGGCAGGCCACCGCTTTGGCAACTGGAAAACGCCAGGAAAGATCGCAAACCTTACCATTTCAAATCACTATAACTTGCTAATACTTAGAGTACTCAAAATTTTGACACGTACAAAAGACAGATAATTAGAAGGGCTATCCGGTGATATAAAAAATTTCTTTTTTGGGTAAAGTGTAGAAAAGTTATGAGCTTTACGGAAAAATAACAAGATTTTTGGGGGGAAAAATGAGAAACATATAGACCAAATTAGGGCAAATATCAAGATAGAGAACACATAATGAAACCTATCATTCGAATCATATCAAGTCCATTACAGTGAAGTGTGCAGAATATTATGGATGTTTGATATCAACAGAGAGCACAGGGAGAGACCTATCTTAATAGCTATATATCAAGTTTATACAGTGAAGTGTGGAGAATCTATGAAGCTAACCTGTTTAGCATCAAGATAGAGAACACATAGAGAAACCTATCTTGTGATTCTATGTATGCAGAATATACGGATGTTTGGTCAAGAGAGAGAACAGAGAGAGGCCTACCTTTAGAGCTATATATCAAGTCTATTCAGTGAAGTGTGGAGAATCTATGAAGCTAACATGTTTAGCTCAAGATAGAGAACACTGAGAGATACCTATCTTGCAAGTCCATTACAGTGAAGTGTGCAGAATATATGGATGTTTGGTATCAAGAGAGAGCACTTAGAGAGTCCTATCTTAATAGCTATACATCAAGTCTATTCAGTGAAGTGTGGATAATCTACGAAGCTAACATGTTTAGCATCAAGTAAGAGTACAATTCATAACTGCCCTAATTAACAAGACCAAAGTCCCAGATTTTATCAACTGATAGAGAAGGCCCTTATCTGCAACATGTCAACAGATTATCAATAAATGTAGTGGTTTTTCACTGGCAGGCCACCGCTTTGGCAACTGGAAAACGCCAGGAAAGATCGCAAACCTTACCATTTCAAATCACTATAACTTGCTAATACTTATAGTACTCAAAATTTTGACACGTACAAAAGACAGATAATTAGAAGGGCTATCCGGTGATATAAAAATGTTCTTTTTTGGGTAAAGTGTAGAAAAGTTATGAGCTTTACGGCAAAATAACAAGATTTTTTGGGGGAAAAATGAGAAACATATAGACCAAATTAGGGCAAATATCAAGATAGAGAACACATAATGAAACCTATCATTCGAATCATATCAAGTCCATTACAGTGAAGTGTGCAGAATATTATGGATATTTGATATCAACAGAGAGCACAGGGAGAGACCTATCTTAATAGCTATATATCAAGTTTATACAGTGAAGTGTGGAGAATCTATGAAGCTAACCTGTTTAGCATCAAGATAGAGAACACATAGAGAAACCTATCTTGTGATTCTATGTATGCAGAATATACGGATGTTTGGTATCAGGAGAGAGAACAGAGAGAGGCCTACCTTTAGAGCTATATATCAAGTCTATTCAGTGAAGTGTGGAGAATCTATGAAGCTAACATGTTTAGCTCAAGATAGAGAACACTGAGAGATACCTATCTTGCAAGTCCATTACAGTGAAGTGTGCAGAATATATGGATGTTTGGTATCAAGAGAGAGCACTTAGAGAGTCCTATCTTAATAGCTATACATCAAGTCTATTCAGTGAAGTGTGGATAATCTACGAAGCTAACATGTTTAGCATCAAGTAAGAGTACAATTCATAACTGCCCTAATTAACAAGACCAAAGTCCCAGATTTTGTCAACTGATAGAGAAGGCCCTTATCTGCAACATGTCAACAGATTATCAATAAATGTAGTGGTTTTTCACTGGCAGGCCACCGCTTTGGCAACTGGAAAACGCCAGGAAAGATCGCAAACCTTACCACTTCAAATCATCATAACTTGCTAATACTTAGAGTACTCAAAATTTTGGCACGTACAAAAGACAGATAATTAGAAGGGCTATCCGATGATATAAAAATTATCTTTTTTGGGTAAAGTGTAGAAAAGTTATGAGCTTTACGGAAAAATAACAAGATTTTTGGGGGGAAAATGAGAAACATATTATAGACCAAATTAGGGCAAATATCAAGATAGAGAACACATAATGAAACCTATCATTCGAATCATATCAAGTCCATTACAGTGAAGTGTGCAGAATATTATGGATGTTTGATATCAACAGAGAGCACAGGGAGAGACCTATCTTAATAGCTATATATCAAGTTTATACAGTGAAGTGTGGAGAATCTATGAAGCTAACCTGTTTAGCATCAAGATAGAGAACACATAGAGAAACCTATCTTGTGATTCTATGTATGCAGAATATACGGATGTTTGGTATCAAGAGAGAGAACAGAGAGAGGCCTACCTTTAGAGCTATATATCAAGTCTATTCAGTGAAGTGTGGAGAATCTATGAAGCTAACATGTTTAGCTCAAGATAGAGAACACTGAGAGATACCTATCTTGCAAGTCCATTACAGTGAAGTGTGCAGAATATATGGATGTTTGGTATCAAGAGAGAGCACTTAGAGAGTCTTATCTTAATAGCTATACATCAAGTCTATTCAGTGAAGTGTGGATAATCTACGAAGCTAACATGTTTAGCATCAAGTAAGAGTACAATTCATAACTGCCCTAATTAACAAGACCAAAGTCCCAGATTTTGTCAACTGATAGAGAAGGCCCTTATCTGCAACATGTCAACAGATTATCAATAAATGTAGTGGTTTTTCACTGGCAGGCCACCGCTTTGGCAACTGGAAAACGCCAGGAAAGATCGCAAACCTTACCACTTCAAATCACCATAACTTGCTAATACTTAGAGTACTCAAAATTTTGGCACGTACAAAAGACAGATAATTAGAAGGGCTATCCGATGATATAAAAATTATCTTTTTTGGGTAAAGTGTAGAAAAGTTATGAGCTTTACGGAAAAATAACAAGATTTTTGGGGGGAAAATGAGAAACATATTATAGACCAAATTAGGGCAAATATCAAGATAGAGAACACATAATGAAACCTATCATTCGAATCATATCAAGTCCATTACAGTGAAGTGTGCAGAATATTATGGATGTTTGATATCAACAGAGAGCACAGGGAGAGACCTATCTTAATAGCTATATATCAAGTTTATACAGTGAAGTGTGGAGAATCTATGAAGCTAACCTGTTTAGCATCAAGATAGAGAACACATAGAGAAACCTATCTTGTGATTCTATGTATGCAGAATATACGGATGTTTGGTATCAAGAGAGAGAACAGAGAGAGGCCTACCTTTAGAGCTATATATCAAGTCTATTCAGTGAAGTGTGGAGAATCTATGAAGCTAACATGTTTAGCTCAAGATAGAGAACACTGAGAGATACCTATCTTGCAAGTCCATTACAGTGAAGTGTGCAGAATATATGGATGTTTGGTATCAAGAGAGAGCACTTAGAGAGTCCTATCTTAATAGCTATACATCAAGTCTATTCAGTGAAGTGTGGATAATCTACGAAGCTAACATGTTTAGCATCAAGTAAGAGTACAATTCATAACTGCCCTAATTAACAAGACCAAAGTCCCAGATTTTATCAACTGATAGAGAAGGCCCTTATCTGCAACATGTCAACAGATTATCAATAAATGTAGTGGTTTTTCACTGGCAGGCCACCGCTTTGGCAACTGGAAAACGCCAGGAAAGATCGCAAACCTTACCATTTCAAATCACTATAACTTGCTAATACTTAGAGTACTCAAAATTTTGACACGTACAAAAGACAGATAATTAGAAGGGCTATCCGGTGATATAAAAAATTTCTTTTTTGGGTAAAGTGTAGAAAAGTTATGAGCTTTACGGAAAAATAACAAGATTTTTGGGGGGAAAAATGAGAAACATATAGACCAAATTAGGGCAAATATCAAGATAGAGAACACATAATGAAACCTATCATTCGAATCATATCAAGTCCATTACAGTGAAGTGTGCAGAATATTATGGATGTTTGATATCAACAGAGAGCACAGGGAGAGACCTATCTTAATAGCTATATATCAAGTTTATACAGTGAAGTGTGGAGAATCTATGAAGCTAACCTGTTTAGCATCAAGATAGAGAACACATAGAGAAACCTATCTTGTGATTCTATGTATGCAGAATATACGGATGTTTGGTCAAGAGAGAGAACAGAGAGAGGCCTACCTTTAGAGCTATATATCAAGTCTATTCAGTGAAGTGTGGAGAATCTATGAAGCTAACATGTTTAGCTCAAGATAGAGAACACTGAGAGATACCTATCTTGCAAGTCCATTACAGTGAAGTGTGCAGAATATATGGATGTTTGGTATCAAGAGAGAGCACTTAGAGAGTCCTATCTTAATAGCTATACATCAAGTCTATTCAGTGAAGTGTGGATAATCTACGAAGCTAACATGTTTAGCATCAAGTAAGAGTACAATTCATAACTGCCCTAATTAACAAGACCAAAGTCCCAGATTTTATCAACTGATAGAGAAGGCCCTTATCTGCAACATGTCAACAGATTATCAATAAATGTAGTGGTTTTTCACTGGCAGGCCACCGCTTTGGCAACTGGAAAACGCCAGGAAAGATCGCAAACCTTACCATTTCAAATCACTATAACTTGCTAATACTTATAGTACTCAAAATTTTGACACGTACAAAAGACAGATAATTAGAAGGGCTATCCGGTGATATAAAAATGTTCTTTTTTGGGTAAAGTGTAGAAAAGTTATGAGCTTTACGGCAAAATAACAAGATTTTTTGGGGGAAAAATGAGAAACATATAGACCAAATTAGGGCAAATATCAAGATAGAGAACACATAATGAAACCTATCATTCGAATCATATCAAGTCCATTACAGTGAAGTGTGCAGAATATTATGGATATTTGATATCAACAGAGAGCACAGGGAGAGACCTATCTTAATAGCTATATATCAAGTTTATACAGTGAAGTGTGGAGAATCTATGAAGCTAACCTGTTTAGCATCAAGATAGAGAACACATAGAGAAACCTATCTTGTGATTCTATGTATGCAGAATATACGGATGTTTGGTATCAGGAGAGAGAACAGAGAGAGGCCTACCTTTAGAGCTATATATCAAGTCTATTCAGTGAAGTGTGGAGAATCTATGAAGCTAACATGTTTAGCTCAAGATAGAGAACACTGAGAGATACCTATCTTGCAAGTCCATTACAGTGAAGTGTGCAGAATATATGGATGTTTGGTATCAAGAGAGAGCACTTAGAGAGTCCTATCTTAATAGCTATACATCAAGTCTATTCAGTGAAGTGTGGATAATCTACGAAGCTAACATGTTTAGCATCAAGTAAGAGTACAATTCATAACTGCCCTAATTAACAAGACCAAAGTCCCAGATTTTGTCAACTGATAGAGAAGGCCCTTATCTGCAACATGTCAACAGATTATCAATAAATGTAGTGGTTTTTCACTGGCAGGCCACCGCTTTGGCAACTGGAAAACGCCAGGAAAGATCGCAAACCTTACCACTTCAAATCACCATAACTTGCTAATACTTAGAGTACTCAAAATTTTGGCACGTACAAAAGACAGATAATTAGAAGGGCTATCCGATGATATAAAAATTATCTTTTTTGGGTAAAGTGTAGAAAAGTTATGAGCTTTACGGAAAAATAACAAGATTTTTGGGGGGGAAATGAGAAACATATTATAGACCAAATTAGGGCAAATATCAAGATAGAGAACACATAATGAAACCTATCATTCGAATCATATCAAGTCCATTACAGTGAAGTGTGCAGAATATTATGGATGTTTGATATCAACAGAGAGCACAGGGAGAGACCTATCTTAATAGCTATATATCAAGTTTATACAGTGAAGTGTGGAGAATCTATGAAGCTAACCTGTTTAGCATCAAGATAGAGAACACATAGAGAAACCTATCTTGTGATTCTATGTATGCAGAATATACGGATGTTTGGTCAAGAGAGAGAACAGAGAGAGGCCTACCTTTAGAGCTATATATCAAGTCTATTCAGTGAAGTGTGGAGAATCTATGAAGCTAACATGTTTAGCTCAAGATAGAGAACACTGAGAGATACCTATCTTGCAAGTCCATTACAGTGAAGTGTGCAGAATATATGGATGTTTGGTATCAAGAGAGAGCACTTAGAGAGTCCTATCTTAATAGCTATACATCAAGTCTATTCAGTGAAGTGTGGATAATCTACGAAGCTAACATGTTTAGCATCAAGTAAGAGTACAATTCATAACTGCCCTAATTAACAAGACCAAAGACCCAGATTTTGTCAACTGATAGAGAAGGCCCTCATCTGCAACATGTCAACAGATTATCAATAAATGTAGTGGTTTTTCACTGGCAGGCCACCGCTTTGGCAACTGGAAAACGCCAGGAAAGATCGCAAACCTTACCACTTCAAATCACCATAACTTGCTAATACTTAGAGTACTCAAAATTTTGGCACGTATAAAAGACAGATAATTAGAAGGGCTATCCGATGATATAAAAATTATCTTTTTTGGGTAAAGTGTAGAAAAGTTATGAGCTTTACGGCAAAATAACAAGATTTTTTGGGGGAAAAATGAGAAACATATAGACCAAATTAGGGCAAATATCAAGATAGAGAACACATAATGAAACCTATCATTCGAATCATATCAAGTCCATTACAGTGAAGTGTGCAGAATATTATGGATGTTTGATATCAACAGAGAGCACAGGGAGAGACCTATCTTAATAGCTATATATCAAGTTTATACAGTGAAGTGTGGAGAATCTATGAAGCTAACCTGTTTAGCATCAAGATAGAGAACACATAGAGAAACCTATCTTGTGATTCTATGTATGCAGAATATACGGATGTTTGGTATCAAGAGAGAGAACAGAGAGAGGCCTACCTTTAGAGCTATATATCAAGTCTATTCAGTGAAGTGTGGAGAATCTATGAAGCTAACATGTTTAGCTCAAGATAGAGAACACTGAGAGATACCTATCTTGCAAGTCCATTACAGTGAAGTGTGCAGAATATATGGATGTTTGGTATCAAGAGAGAGCACTTAGAGAGTCCTATCTTAATAGCTATACATCAAGTCTATTCAGTGAAGTGTGGATAATCTACGAAGCTAACATGTTTAGCATCAAGTAAGAGTACAATTCATAACTGCCCTAATTAACAAGACCAAAGACCCAGATTTTGTCAACTGATAGAGAAGGCCCTCATCTGCAACATGTCAACAGATTATCAATAAATGTAGTGGTTTTTCACTGGCAGGCCACCGCTTTGGCAACTGGAAAACGCCAGGAAAGATCGCAAACCTTACCACTTCAAATCACCATAACTTGCTAATACTTAGAGTACTCAAAATTTTGGCACGTATAAAAGACAGATAATTAGAAGGGCTATCCGATGATATAAAAATTATCTTTTTTGGGTAAAGTGTAGAAAAGTTATGAGCTTTACGGCAAAATAACAAGATTTTTTGGGGGAAAAATGAGAAACATATAGACCAAATTAGGGCAAATATCAAGATAGAGAACACATAATGAAACCTATCATTCGAATCATATCAAGTCCATTACAGTGAAGTGTGCAGAATATTATGGATGTTTGATATCAACAGAGAGCACAGGGAGAGACCTATCTTAATAGCTATATATCAAGTTTATACAGTGAAGTGTGGAGAATCTATGAAGCTAACCTGTTTAGCATCAAGATAGAGAACACATAGAGAAACCTATCTTGTGATTCTATGTATGCAGAATATACGGATGTTTGGTATCAAGAGAGAGAACAGAGAGAGGCCTACCTTTAGAGCTATATATCAAGTCTATTCAGTGAAGTGTGGAGAATCTATGAAGCTAACATGTTTAGCTCAAGATAGAGAACACTGAGAGATACCTATCTTGCAAGTCCATTACAGTGAAGTGTGCAGAATATATGGATGTTTGGTATCAAGAGAGAGCACTTAGAGAGTCCTATCTTAATAGCTATACATCAAGTCTATTCAGTGAAGTGTGGATAATCTACGAAGCTAACATGTTTAGCATCAAGTAAGAGTACAATTCATAACTGCCCTAATTAACAAGACCAAAGTCCCAGATTTTATCAACTGATAGAGAAGGCCCTTATCTGCAACATGTCAACAGATTATCAATAAATGTAGTGGTTTTTCACTGGCAGGCCACCGCTTTGGCAACTGGAAAACGCCAGGAAAGATCGCAAACCTTACCATTTCAAATCACTATAACTTGCTAATACTTAGAGTACTCAAAATTTTGACACGTACAAAAGACAGATAATTAGAAGGGCTATCCGGTGATATAAAAAATTTCTTTTTTGGGTAAAGTGTAGAAAAGTTATGAGCTTTACGGCAAAATAACAAGATTTTTGGGGGGAAAAATGAGAAACATATAGACCAAATTAGGGCAAATATCAAGATAGAGAACACATAATGAAACCTATCATTCGAATCATATCAAGTCCATTACAGTGAAGTGTGCAGAATATTATGGATGTTTGATATCAACAGAGAGCACAGGGAGAGACCTATCTTAATAGCTATATATCAAGTTTATACAGTGAAGTGTGGAGAATCTATGAAGCTAACCTGTTTAGCATCAAGATAGAGAACACATAGAGAAACCTATCTTGTGATTCTATGTATGCAGAATATACGGATGTTTGGTCAAGAGAGAGAACAGAGAGAGGCCTACCTTTAGAGCTATATATCAAGTCTATTCAGTGAAGTGTGGAGAATCTATGAAGCTAACATGTTTAGCTCAAGATAGAGAACACTGAGAGATACCTATCTTGCAAGTCCATTACAGTGAAGTGTGCAGAATATATGGATGTTTGGTATCAAGAGAGAGCACTTAGAGAGTCCTATCTTAATAGCTATACATCAAGTCTATTCAGTGAAGTGTGGATAATCTACGAAGCTAACATGTTTAGCATCAAGTAAGAGTACAATTCATAACTGCCCTAATTAACAAGACCAAAGTCCCAGATTTTATCAACTGATAGAGAAGGCCCTTATCTGCAACATGTCAACAGATTATCAATAAATGTAGTGGTTTTTCACTGGCAGGCCACCGCTTTGGCAACTGGAAAACGCCAGGAAAGATCGCAAACCTTACCATTTCAAATCACTATAACTTGCTAATACTTATAGTACTCAAAATTTTGACACGTACAAAAGACAGATAATTAGAAGGGCTATCCGGTGATATAAAAATGTTCTTTTTTGGGTAAAGTGTAGAAAAGTTATGAGCTTTACGGCAAAATAACAAGATTTTTTGGGGGAAAAATGAGAAACATATAGACCAAATTAGGGCAAATATCAAGATAGAGAACACATAATGAAACCTATCATTCGAATCATATCAAGTCCATTACAGTGAAGTGTGCAGAATATTATGGATATTTGATATCAACAGAGAGCACAGGGAGAGACCTATCTTAATAGCTATATATCAAGTTTATACAGTGAAGTGTGGAGAATCTATGAAGCTAACCTGTTTAGCATCAAGATAGAGAACACATAGAGAAACCTATCTTGTGATTCTATGTATGCAGAATATACGGATGTTTGGTATCAGGAGAGAGAACAGAGAGAGGCCTACCTTTAGAGCTATATATCAAGTCTATTCAGTGAAGTGTGGAGAATCTATGAAGCTAACATGTTTAGCTCAAGATAGAGAACACTGAGAGATACCTATCTTGCAAGTCCATTACAGTGAAGTGTGCAGAATATATGGATGTTTGGTATCAAGAGAGAGCACTTAGAGAGTCCTATCTTAATAGCTATACATCAAGTCTATTCAGTGAAGTGTGGATAATCTACGAAGCTAACATGTTTAGCATCAAGTAAGAGTACAATTCATAACTGCCCTAATTAACAAGACCAAAGTCCCAGATTTTGTCAACTGATAGAGAAGGCCCTTATCTGCAACATGTCAACAGATTATCAATAAATGTAGTGGTTTTTCACTGGCAGGCCACCGCTTTGGCAACTGGAAAACGCCAGGAAAGATCGCAAACCTTACCACTTCAAATCACCATAACTTGCTAATACTTAGAGTACTCAAAATTTTGGCACGTACAAAAGACAGATAATTAGAAGGGCTATCCGATGATATAAAAATTATCTTTTTTGGGTAAAGTGTAGAAAAGTTATGAGCTTTACGGAAAAATAACAAGATTTTTGGGGGGAAAATGAGAAACATATTATAGACCAAATTAGGGCAAATATCAAGATAGAGAACACATAATGAAACCTATCATTCGAATCATATCAAGTCCATTACAGTGAAGTGTGCAGAATATTATGGATGTTTGATATCAACAGAGAGCACAGGGAGAGACCTATCTTAATAGCTATATATCAAGTTTATACAGTGAAGTGTGGAGAATCTATGAAGCTAACCTGTTTAGCATCAAGATAGAGAACACATAGAGAAACCTATCTTGTGATTCTATGTATGCAGAATATACGGATGTTTGGTCAAGAGAGAGAACAGAGAGAGGCCTACCTTTAGAGCTATATATCAAGTCTATTCAGTGAAGTGTGGAGAATCTATGAAGCTAACATGTTTAGCTCAAGATAGAGAACACTGAGAGATACCTATCTTGCAAGTCCATTACAGTGAAGTGTGCAGAATATATGGATGTTTGGTATCAAGAGAGAGCACTTAGAGAGTCCTATCTTAATAGCTATACATCAAGTCTATTCAGTGAAGTGTGGATAATCTACGAAGCTAACATGTTTAGCATCAAGTAAGAGTACAATTCATAACTGCCCTAATTAACAAGACCAAAGACCCAGATTTTGTCAACTGATAGAGAAGGCCCTCATCTGCAACATGTCAACAGATTATCAATAAATGTAGTGGTTTTTCACTGGCAGGCCACCGCTTTGGCAACTGGAAAACGCCAGGAAAGATCGCAAACCTTACCACTTCAAATCACCATAACTTGCTAATACTTAGAGTACTCAAAATTTTGGCACGTATAAAAGACAGATAATTAGAAGGGCTATCCGATGATATAAAAATTATCTTTTTTGGGTAAAGTGTAGAAAAGTTATGAGCTTTACGGCAAAATAACAAGATTTTTTGGGGGAAAAATGAGAAACATATAGACCAAATTAGGGCAAATATCAAGATAGAGAACACATAATGAAACCTATCATTCGAATCATATCAAGTCCATTACAGTGAAGTGTGCAGAATATTATGGATATTTGATATCAACAGAGAGCACAGGGAGAGACCTATCTTAATAGCTATATATCAAGTTTATACAGTGAAGTGTGGAGAATCTATGAAGCTAACCTGTTTAGCATCAAGATAGAGAACACATAGAGAAACCTATCTTGTGATTCTATGTATGCAGAATATACGGATGTTTGGTATCAGGAGAGAGAACAGAGAGAGGCCTACCTTTAGAGCTATATATCAAGTCTATTCAGTGAAGTGTGGAGAATCTATGAAGCTAACATGTTTAGCTCAAGATAGAGAACACTGAGAGATACCTATCTTGCAAGTCCATTACAGTGAAGTGTGCAGAATATATGGATGTTTGGTATCAAGAGAGAGCACTTAGAGAGTCCTATCTTAATAGCTATACATCAAGTCTATTCAGTGAAGTGTGGATAATCTACGAAGCTAACATGTTTAGCATCAAGTAAGAGTACAATTCATAACTGCCCTAATTAACAAGACCAAAGTCCCAGATTTTGTCAACTGATAGAGAAGGCCCTTATCTGCAACATGTCAACAGATTATCAATAAATGTAGTGGTTTTTCACTGGCAGGCCACCGCTTTGGCAACTGGAAAACGCCAGGAAAGATCGCAAACCTTACCACTTCAAATCACCATAACTTGCTAATACTTAGAGTACTCAAAATTTTGGCACGTACAAAAGACAGATAATTAGAAGGGCTATCCGATGATATAAAAATTATCTTTTTTGGGTAAAGTGTAGAAAAGTTATGAGCTTTACGGAAAAATAACAAGATTTTTGGGGGGAAAATGAGAAACATATTATAGACCAAATTAGGGCAAATATCAAGATAGAGAACACATAATGAAACCTATCATTCGAATCATATCAAGTCCATTACAGTGAAGTGTGCAGAATATTATGGATGTTTGATATCAACAGAGAGCACAGGGAGAGACCTATCTTAATAGCTATATATCAAGTTTATACAGTGAAGTGTGGAGAATCTATGAAGCTAACCTGTTTAGCATCAAGATAGAGAACACATAGAGAAACCTATCTTGTGATTCTATGTATGCAGAATATACGGATGTTTGGTCAAGAGAGAGAACAGAGAGAGGCCTACCTTTAGAGCTATATATCAAGTCTATTCAGTGAAGTGTGGAGAATCTATGAAGCTAACATGTTTAGCTCAAGATAGAGAACACTGAGAGATACCTATCTTGCAAGTCCATTACAGTGAAGTGTGCAGAATATATGGATGTTTGGTATCAAGAGAGAGCACTTAGAGAGTCCTATCTTAATAGCTATACATCAAGTCTATTCAGTGAAGTGTGGATAATCTACGAAGCTAACATGTTTAGCATCAAGTAAGAGTACAATTCATAACTGCCCTAATTAACAAGACCAAAGACCCAGATTTTGTCAACTGATAGAGAAGGCCCTCATCTGCAACATGTCAACAGATTATCAATAAATGTAGTGGTTTTTCACTGGCAGGCCACCGCTTTGGCAACTGGAAAACGCCAGGAAAGATCGCAAACCTTACCACTTCAAATCACCATAACTTGCTAATACTTAGAGTACTCAAAATTTTGGCACGTATAAAAGACAGATAATTAGAAGGGCTATCCGATGATATAAAAATTATCTTTTTTGGGTAAAGTGTAGAAAAGTTATGAGCTTTACGGCAAAATAACAAGATTTTTTGGGGGAAAAATGAGAAACATATAGACCAAATTAGGGCAAATATCAAGATAGAGAACACATAATGAAACCTATCATTCGAATCATATCAAGTCCATTACAGTGAAGTGTGCAGAATATTATGGATGTTTGATATCAACAGAGAGCACAGGGAGAGACCTATCTTAATAGCTATATATCAAGTTTATACAGTGAAGTGTGGAGAATCTATGAAGCTAACCTGTTTAGCATCAAGATAGAGAACACATAGAGAAACCTATCTTGTGATTCTATGTATGCAGAATATACGGATGTTTGGTATCAAGAGAGAGAACAGAGAGAGGCCTACCTTTAGAGCTATATATCAAGTCTATTCAGTGAAGTGTGGAGAATCTATGAAGCTAACATGTTTAGCTCAAGATAGAGAACACTGAGAGATACCTATCTTGCAAGTCCATTACAGTGAAGTGTGCAGAATATATGGATGTTTGGTATCAAGAGAGAGCACTTAGAGAGTCCTATCTTAATAGCTATACATCAAGTCTATTCAGTGAAGTGTGGATAATCTACGAAGCTAACATGTTTAGCATCAAGTAAGAGTACAATTCATAACTGCCCTAATTAACAAGACCAAAGTCCCAGATTTTATCAACTGATAGAGAAGGCCCTTATCTGCAACATGTCAACAGATTATCAATAAATGTAGTGGTTTTTCACTGGCAGGCCACCGCTTTGGCAACTGGAAAACGCCAGGAAAGATCGCAAACCTTACCATTTCAAATCACTATAACTTGCTAATACTTAGAGTACTCAAAATTTTGACACGTACAAAAGACAGATAATTAGAAGGGCTATCCGGTGATATAAAAATTATCTTTTTTGGGTAAAGTGTAGAAAAGTTATGAGCTTTACGGCAAAATAACAAGATTTTTTGGGGGAAAAATGAGAAACATATAGACCAAATTAGGGCAAATATCAAGATAGAGAACACATAATGAAACCTATCATTCGAATCATATCAAGTCCATTACAGTGAAGTGTGCAGAATATTATGGATATTTGATATCAACAGAGAGCACAGGGAGAGACCTATCTTAATAGCTATATATCAAGTTTATACAGTGAAGTGTGGAGAATCTATGAAGCTAACCTGTTTAGCATCAAGATAGAGAACACATAGAGAAACCTATCTTGTGATTCTATGTATGCAGAATATACGGATGTTTGGTATCAAGAGAGAGAACAGAGAGAGGCCTACCTTTAGAGCTATATATCAAGTCTATTCAGTGAAGTGTGGAGAATCTATGAAGCTAACATGTTTAGCTCAAGATAGAGAACACTGAGAGATACCTATCTTGCAAGTCCATTACAGTGAAGTGTGCAGAATATATGGATGTTTGGTATCAAGAGAGAGCACTTAGAGAGTCCTATCTTAATAGCTATACATCAAGTCTATTCAGTGAAGTGTGGATAATCTACGAAGCTAACATGTTTAGCATCAAGTAAGAGTACAATTCATAACTGCCCTAATTAACAAGACCAAAGTCCCAGATTTTGTCAACTGATAGAGAAGGCCCTTATCTGCAACATGTCAACAGATTATCAATAAATGTAGTGGTTTTTCACTGGCAGGCCACCGCTTTGGCAACTGGAAAACGCCAGGAAAGATCGCAAACCTTACCACTTCAAATCACCATAACTTGCTAATACTTAGAGTACTCAAAATTTTGGCACGTACAAAAGACAGATAATTAGAAGGGCTATCCGATGATATAAAAATTATCTTTTTTGGGTAAAGTGTAGAAAAGTTATGAGCTTTACGGAAAAATAACAAGATTTTTGGGGGGAAAATGAGAAACATATTATAGACCAAATTAGGGCAAATATCAAGATAGAGAACACATAATGAAACCTATCATTCGAATCATATCAAGTCCATTACAGTGAAGTGTGCAGAATATTATGGATGTTTGATATCAACAGAGAGCACAGGGAGAGACCTATCTTAATAGCTATATATCAAGTTTATACAGTGAAGTGTGGAGAATCTATGAAGCTAACCTGTTTAGCATCAAGATAGAGAACACATAGAGAAACCTATCTTGTGATTCTATGTATGCAGAATATACGGATGTTTGGTATCAAGAGAGAGAACAGAGAGAGGCCTACCTTTAGAGCTATATATCAAGTCTATTCAGTGAAGTGTGGAGAATCTATGAAGCTAACATGTTTAGCTCAAGATAGAGAACACTGAGAGATACCTATCTTGCAAGTCCATTACAGTGAAGTGTGCAGAATATATGGATGTTTGGTATCAAGAGAGAGCACTTAGAGAGTCCTATCTTAATAGCTATACATCAAGTCTATTCAGTGAAGTGTGGATAATCTACGAAGCTAACATGTTTAGCATCAAGTAAGAGTACAATTCATAACTGCCCTAATTAACAAGACCAAAGTCCCAGATTTTATCAACTGATAGAGAAGGCCCTTATCTGCAACATGTCAACAGATTATCAATAAATGTAGTGGTTTTTCACTGGCAGGCCACCGCTTTGGCAACTGGAAAACGCCAGGAAAGATCGCAAACCTTACCATTTCAAATCACTATAACTTGCTAATACTTAGAGTACTCAAAATTTTGACACGTACAAAAGACAGATAATTAGAAGGGCTATCCGGTGATATAAAAAATTTCTTTTTTGGGTAAAGTGTAGAAAAGTTATGAGCTTTACGGCAAAATAACAAGATTTTTGGGGGGGAAAATGAGAAACATATAGACCAAATTAGGGCAAATATCAAGATAGAGAACACATAATGAAACCTATCATTCGAATCATATCAAGTCCATTACAGTGAAGTGTGCAGAATATTATGGATGTTTGATATCAACAGAGAGCACAGGGAGAGACCTATCTTAATAGCTATATATCAAGTTTATACAGTGAAGTGTGGAGAATCTATGAAGCTAACCTGTTTAGCATCAAGATAGAGAACACATAGAGAAACCTATCTTGTGATTCTATGTATGCAGAATATACGGATGTTTGGTATCAAGAGAGAGAACAGAGAGAGGCCTACCTTTAGAGCTATATATCAAGTCTATTCAGTGAAGTGTGGAGAATCTATGAAGCTAACATGTTTAGCTCAAGATAGAGAACACTGAGAGATACCTATCTTGCAAGTCCATTACAGTGAAGTGTGCAGAATATATGGATGTTTGGTATCAAGAGAGAGCACTTAGAGAGTCCTATCTTAATAGCTATACATCAAGTCTATTCAGTGAAGTGTGGATAATCTACGAAGCTAACATGTTTAGCATCAAGTAAGAGTACAATTCATAACTGCCCTAATTAACAAGACCAAAGTCCCAGATTTTGTCAACTGATAGAGAAGGCCCTTATCTGCAACATGTCAACAGATTATCAATAAATGTAGTGGTTTTTCACTGGCAGGCCACCGCTTTGGCAACTGGAAAACGCCAGGAAAGATCGCAAACCTTACCACTTCAAATCACCATAACTTGCTAATACTTAGAGTACTCAAAATTTTGGCACGTACAAAAGACAGATAATTAGAAGGGCTATCCTGTGATATAAAAATTATCTTTTTTGGGTAAAGTGTAGAAAAGTTATGAGCTTTACGGAAAAATAACAAGATTTTTTGGGGGGAAATGAGAAACATATTATAGACCAAATTAGGGCAAATATCAAGATAGAGAACACATAATGAAACCTATCATTCGAATCATATCAAGTCCATTACAGTGAAGTGTGCAGAATATTATGGATGTTTGATATCAACAGAGAGCACAGGGAGAGACCTATCTTAATAGCTATATATCAAGTTTATACAGTGAAGTGTGGAGAATCTATGAAGCTAACCTGTTTAGCATCAAGATAGAGAACACATAGAGAAACCTATCTTGTGATTCTATGTATGCAGAATATACGGATGTTTGGTATCAGGAGAGAGAACAGAGAGAGGCCTACCTTTAGAGCTATATATCAAGTCTATTCAGTGAAGTGTGGAGAATCTATGAAGCTAACATGTTTAGCTCAAGATAGAGAACACTGAGAGATACCTATCTTGCAAGTCCATTACAGTGAAGTGTGCAGAATATATGGATGTTTGGTATCAAGAGAGAGCACTTAGAGAGTCCTATCTTAATAGCTATACATCAAGTCTATTCAGTGAAGTGTGGATAATCTACGAAGCTAACATGTTTAGCATCAAGTAAGAGTACAATTCATAACTGCCCTAATTAACAAGACCAAAGTCCCAGATTTTGTCAACTGATAGAGAAGGCCCTTATCTGCAACATGTCAACAGATTATCAATAAATGTAGTGGTTTTTCACTGGCAGGCCACCGCTTTGGCAACTGGAAAACGCCAGGAAAGATCGCAAACCTTACCACTTCAAATCACCATAACTTGCTAATACTTAGAGTACTCAAAATTTTGGCACGTACAAAAGACAGATAATTAGAAGGGCTATCCGATGATATAAAAATTATCTTTTTTGGGTAAAGTGTAGAAAAGTTATGAGCTTTACGGAAAAATAACAAGATTTTTGGGGGGAAAATGAGAAACATATTATAGACCAAATTAGGGCAAATATCAAGATAGAGAACACATAATGAAACCTATCATTCGAATCATATCAAGTCCATTACAGTGAAGTGTGCAGAATATTATGGATGTTTGATATCAACAGAGAGCACAGGGAGAGACCTATCTTAATAGCTATATATCAAGTTTATACAGTGAAGTGTGGAGAATCTATGAAGCTAACCTGTTTAGCATCAAGATAGAGAACACATAGAGAAACCTATCTTGTGATTCTATGTATGCAGAATATACGGATGTTTGGTATCAAGAGAGAGAACAGAGAGAGGCCTACCTTTAGAGCTATATATCAAGTCTATTCAGTGAAGTGTGGAGAATCTATGAAGCTAACATGTTTAGCTCAAGATAGAGAACACTGAGAGATACCTATCTTGCAAGTCCATTACAGTGAAGTGTGCAGAATATATGGATGTTTGGTATCAAGAGAGAGCACTTAGAGAGTCCTATCTTAATAGCTATACATCAAGTCTATTCAGTGAAGTGTGGATAATCTACGAAGCTAACATGTTTAGCATCAAGTAAGAGTACAATTCATAACTGCCCTAATTAACAAGACCAAAGTCCCAGATTTTATCAACTGATAGAGAAGGCCCTTATCTGCAACATGTCAACAGATTATCAATAAATGTAGTGGTTTTTCACTGGCAGGCCACCGCTTTGGCAACTGGAAAACGCCAGGAAAGATCGCAAACCTTACCATTTCAAATCACTATAACTTGCTAATACTTAGAGTACTCAAAATTTTGACACGTACAAAAGACAGATAATTAGAAGGGCTATCCGGTGATATAAAAAATTTCTTTTTTGGGTAAAGTGTAGAAAAGTTATGAGCTTTACGGCAAAATAACAAGATTTTTGGGGGGGAAAATGAGAAACATATAGACCAAATTAGGGCAAATATCAAGATAGAGAACACATAATGAAACCTATCATTCGAATCATATCAAGTCCATTACAGTGAAGTGTGCAGAATATTATGGATGTTTGATATCAACAGAGAGCACAGGGAGAGACCTATCTTAATAGCTATATATCAAGTTTATACAGTGAAGTGTGGAGAATCTATGAAGCTAACCTGTTTAGCATCAAGATAGAGAACACATAGAGAAACCTATCTTGTGATTCTATGTATGCAGAATATACGGATGTTTGGTATCAAGAGAGAGAACAGAGAGAGGCCTACCTTTAGAGCTATATATCAAGTCTATTCAGTGAAGTGTGGAGAATCTATGAAGCTAACATGTTTAGCTCAAGATAGAGAACACTGAGAGATACCTATCTTGCAAGTCCATTACAGTGAAGTGTGCAGAATATATGGATGTTTGGTATCAAGAGAGAGCACTTAGAGAGTCCTATCTTAATAGCTATACATCAAGTCTATTCAGTGAAGTGTGGATAATCTACGAAGCTAACATGTTTAGCATCAAGTAAGAGTACAATTCATAACTGCCCTAATTAACAAGACCAAAGTCCCAGATTTTGTCAACTGATAGAGAAGGCCCTTATCTGCAACATGTCAACAGATTATCAATAAATGTAGTGGTTTTTCACTGGCAGGCCACCGCTTTGGCAACTGGAAAACGCCAGGAAAGATCGCAAACCTTACCACTTCAAATCACCATAACTTGCTAATACTTAGAGTACTCAAAATTTTGGCACGTACAAAAGACAGATAATTAGAAGGGCTATCCTGTGATATAAAAATTATCTTTTTTGGGTAAAGTGTAGAAAAGTTATGAGCTTTACGGAAAAATAACAAGATTTTTTGGGGGGAAATGAGAAACATATTATAGACCAAATTAGGGCAAATATCAAGATAGAGAACACATAATGAAACCTATCATTCGAATCATATCAAGTCCATTACAGTGAAGTGTGCAGAATATTATGGATGTTTGATATCAACAGAGAGCACAGGGAGAGACCTATCTTAATAGCTATATATCAAGTTTATACAGTGAAGTGTGGAGAATCTATGAAGCTAACCTGTTTAGCATCAAGATAGAGAACACATAGAGAAACCTATCTTGTGATTCTATGTATGCAGAATATACGGATGTTTGGTATCAAGAGAGAGAACAGAGAGAGGCCTACCTTTAGAGCTATATATCAAGTCTATTCAGTGAAGTGTGGAGAATCTATGAAGCTAACATGTTTAGCTCAAGATAGAGAACACTGAGAGATACCTATCTTGCAAGTCCATTACAGTGAAGTGTGCAGAATATATGGATGTTTGGTATCAAGAGAGAGCACTTAGAGAGTCCTATCTTAATAGCTATACATCAAGTCTATTCAGTGAAGTGTGGATAATCTACGAAGCTAACATGTTTAGCATCAAGTAAGAGTACAATTCATAACTGCCCTAATTAACAAGACCAAAGTCCCAGATTTTGTCAACTGATAGAGAAGGCCCTTATCTGCAACATGTCAACAGATTATCAATAAATGTAGTGGTTTTTCACTGGCAGGCCACCGCTTTGGCAACTGGAAAACGCCAGGAAAGATCGCAAACCTTACCACTTCAAATCACCATAACTTGCTAATACTTAGAGTACTCAAAATTTTGGCACGTACAAAAGACAGATAATTAGAAGGGCTATCCGGTAATATAAAAATTATCTTTTTGGGGTAAAGTGTAGCAAAGTTATGAGCTTTACGGCAAAATAACAAGATTTTTGGGGGGGAAAATGAGAAACATATAGACCAAATTAGGGCAAATATCAAGATAGAGAACACATAATGAAACCTATCATTCGAATCATATCAAGTCCATTACAGTGAAGTGTGCAGAATATTATGGATGTTTGATATCAACAGAGAGCACAGGGAGAGACCTATCTTAATAGCTATATATCAAGTTTATACAGTGAAGTGTGGAGAATCTATGAAGCTAACCTGTTTAGCATCAAGATAGAGAACACATAGAGAAACCTATCTTGTGATTCTATGTATGCAGAATATACGGATGTTTGGTATCAAGAGAGAGAACAGAGAGAGGCCTACCTTTAGAGCTATATATCAAGTCTATTCAGTGAAGTGTGGAGAATCTATGAAGCTAACATGTTTAGCTCAAGATAGAGAACACTGAGAGATACCTATCTTGCAAGTCCATTACAGTGAAGTGTGCAGAATATATGGATGTTTGGTATCAAGAGAGAGCACTTAGAGAGTCCTATCTTAATAGCTATACATCAAGTCTATTCAGTGAAGTGTGGATAATCTACGAAGCTAACATGTTTAGCATCAAGTAAGAGTACAATTCATAACTGCCCTAATTAACAAGACCAAAGTCCCAGATTTTGTCAACTGATAGAGAAGGCCCTTATCTGCAACATGTCAACAGATTATCAATAAATGTAGTGGTTTTTCACTGGCAGGCCACCGCTTTGGCAACTGGAAAACGCCAGGAAAGATCGCAAACCTTACCACTTCAAATCACCATAACTTGCTAATACTTAGAGTACTCAAAATTTTGGCACGTACAAAAGACAGATAATTAGAAGGGCTATCCTGTGATATAAAAATTATCTTTTTTGGGTAAAGTGTAGAAAAGTTATGAGCTTTACGGAAAAATAACAAGATTTTTTGGGGGGAAATGAGAAACATATTATAGACCAAATTAGGGCAAATATCAAGATAGAGAACACATAATGAAACCTATCATTCGAATCATATCAAGTCCATTACAGTGAAGTGTGCAGAATATTATGGATGTTTGATATCAACAGAGAGCACAGGGAGAGACCTATCTTAATAGCTATATATCAAGTTTATACAGTGAAGTGTGGAGAATCTATGAAGCTAACCTGTTTAGCATCAAGATAGAGAACACATAGAGAAACCTATCTTGTGATTCTATGTATGCAGAATATACGGATGTTTGGTATCAAGAGAGAGAACAGAGAGAGGCCTACCTTTAGAGCTATATATCAAGTCTATTCAGTGAAGTGTGGAGAATCTATGAAGCTAACATGTTTAGCTCAAGATAGAGAACACTGAGAGATACCTATCTTGCAAGTCCATTACAGTGAAGTGTGCAGAATATATGGATGTTTGGTATCAAGAGAGAGCACTTAGAGAGTCCTATCTTAATAGCTATACATCAAGTCTATTCAGTGAAGTGTGGATAATCTACGAAGCTAACATGTTTAGCATCAAGTAAGAGTACAATTCATAACTGCCCTAATTAACAAGACCAAAGTCCCAGATTTTGTCAACTGATAGAGAAGGCCCTTATCTGCAACATGTCAACAGATTATCAATAAATGTAGTGGTTTTTCACTGGCAGGCCACCGCTTTGGCAACTGGAAAACGCCAGGAAAGATCGCAAACCTTACCACTTCAAATCACCATAACTTGCTAATACTTAGAGTACTCAAAATTTTGGCACGTACAAAAGACAGATAATTAGAAGGGCTATCCGATGATATAAAAAGTTTCTTTTTTGGGTAAAGTGTAGAAAAGTTATGAGCTTTACGGAAAAATAACAAGATTTTTTGGGGGAAAATGAGAAACATATTATAGACCAAATTAGGGCAAATATCAAGATAGAGAACACATAATGAAACCTATCATTCGAATCATATCAAGTCCATTACAGTGAAGTGTGCAGAATATTATGGATGTTTGATATCAACAGAGAGCACAGGGAGAGACCTATCTTAATAGCTATATATCAAGTTTATACAGTGAAGTGTGGAGAATCTATGAAGCTAACCTGTTTAGCATCAAGATAGAGAACACATAGAGAAACCTATCTTGTGATTCTATGTATGCAGAATATACGGATGTTTGGTATCAAGAGAGAGAACAGAGAGAGGCCTACCTTTAGAGCTATATATCAAGTCTATTCAGTGAAGTGTGGAGAATCTATGAAGCTAACATGTTTAGCTCAAGATAGAGAACACTGAGAGATACCTATCTTGCAAGTCCATTACAGTGAAGTGTGCAGAATATATGGATGTTTGGTATCAAGAGAGAGCACTTAGAGAGTCTTATCTTAATAGCTATACATCAAGTCTATTCAGTGAAGTGTGGATAATCTACGAAGCTAACATGTTTAGCATCAAGTAAGAGTACAATTCATAACTGCCCTAATTAACAAGACCAAAGTCCCAGATTTTGTCAACTGATAGAGAAGGCCCTTATCTGCAACATGTCAACAGATTATCAATAAATATAGTGGTTTTTCACTGGCAGGCCACCGCTTTGGCAACTGGAAAACGCCAGGAAAGATCGCAAACCTTACCACTTCAAATCACCATAACTTGCTAATACTTAGAGTACTCAAAATTTTGACACGTACAAAAGACAGATAATTAGAAGGGCTATCCGGTGATATAAAAAATTTCTTTTTTGGGTAAAGTGTAGCAAAGTTATGAGCTTTACGGCAAAATAACAAGATTTTTTGGGGGAAAAATGAGAAACATATAGACCAAATTAGGGCAAATATCAAGATAGAGAACACGTAATGAAACCTATCATTCGAATCATATCAAGTCCATTACAGTGAAGTGTGCAGAATATTATGGATGTTTGATATCAACAGAGAGCACAGGGAGAGACCTATCTTAATAGCTATATATCAAGTTTATACAGTGAAGTGTGGAGAATCTATGAAGCTAACCTGTTTAGCATCAAGATAGGGAACACATAGAGAAACCTATCTTGTGATTCTATGTATGCAGAATATACGGATGTTTGGTATCAAGAGAGAGAACAGAGAGAGGCCTACCTTTAGAGCTATATATCAAGTCTATTCAGTGAAGTGTGGAGAATCTATGAAGCTAACATGTTTAGCTCAAGATAGAGAACACTGAGAGATACCTATCTTGCAAGTCCATTACAGTGAAGTGTGCAGAATATATGGATGTTTGGTATCAAGAGAGAGCACTTAGAGAGTCCTATCTTAATAGCTATACATCAAGTCTATTCAGTGAAGTGTGGATAATCTACGAAGCTAACATGTTTAGCATCAAGTAAGAGTACAATTCATAACTGCCCTAATTAACAAGACCAAAGTCCCAGATTTTGTCAACTGATAGAGAAGGCCCTTATCTGCAACATGTCAACAGATTATCAATAAATGTAGTGGTTTTTCACTGGCAGGCCACCGCTTTGGCAACTGGAAAACGCCAGGAAAGATCGCAAACCTTACCATTTCAAATCACTATAACTTGCTAATACTTAGAGTACTCAAAATTTTGACACGTACAAAAGACAGATAATTAGAAGGGCTATCCGGTGATATAAAAATGTTCTTTTTTGGGTAAAGTGTAGAAAAGTTATGAGCTTTACGGCAAAATAACAAGATTTTTTGGGGGAAAAATGAGAAACATATAGACCAAATTAGGGCAAATATCAAGATAGAGAACACATAATGAAACCTATCATTCGAATCATATCAAGTCCATTACAGTGAAGTGTGCAGAATATTATGGATATTTGATATCAACAGAGAGCACAGGGAGAGACCTATCTTAATAGCTATATATCAAGTTTATACAGTGAAGTGTGGAGAATCTATGAAGCTAACCTGTTTAGCATCAAGATAGAGAACACATAGAGAAACCTATCTTGTGATTCTATGTATGCAGAATATACGGATGTTTGGTATCAGGAGAGAGAACAGAGAGAGGCCTACCTTTAGAGCTATATATCAAGTCTATTCAGTGAAGTGTGGAGAATCTATGAAGCTAACATGTTTAGCTCAAGATAGAGAACACTGAGAGATACCTATCTTGCAAGTCCATTACAGTGAAGTGTGCAGAATATATGGATGTTTGGTATCAAGAGAGAGCACTTAGAGAGTCCTATCTTAATAGCTATACATCAAGTCTATTCAGTGAAGTGTGGATAATCTACGAAGCTAACATGTTTAGCATCAAGTAAGAGTACAATTCATAACTGCCCTAATTAACAAGACCAAAGTCCCAGATTTTGTCAACTGATAGAGAAGGCCCTTATCTGCAACATGTCAACAGATTATCAATAAATGTAGTGGTTTTTCACTGGCAGGCCACCGCTTTGGCAACTGGAAAACGCCAGGAAAGATCGCAAACCTTACCACTTCAAATCACCATAACTTGCTAATACTTAGAGTACTCAAAATTTTGGCACGTACAAAAGACAGATAATTAGAAGGGCTATCCGATGATATAAAAAGTTTCTTTTTTGGGTAAAGTGTAGAAAAGTTATGAGCTTTACGGAAAAATAACAAGATTTTTTGGGGGAAAATGAGAAACATATTATAGACCAAATTAGGGCAAATATCAAGATAGAGAACACATAATGAAACCTATCATTCGAATCATATCAAGTCCATTACAGTGAAGTGTGCAGAATATTATGGATGTTTGATATCAACAGAGAGCACAGGGAGAGACCTATCTTAATAGCTATATATCAAGTTTATACAGTGAAGTGTGGAGAATCTATGAAGCTAACCTGTTTAGCATCAAGATAGAGAACACATAGAGAAACCTATCTTGTGATTCTATGTATGCAGAATATACGGATGTTTGGTATCAAGAGAGAGAACAGAGAGAGGCCTACCTTTAGAGCTATATATCAAGTCTATTCAGTGAAGTGTGGAGAATCTATGAAGCTAACATGTTTAGCTCAAGATAGAGAACACTGAGAGATACCTATCTTGCAAGTCCATTACAGTGAAGTGTGCAGAATATATGGATGTTTGGTATCAAGAGAGAGCACTTAGAGAGTCCTATCTTAATAGCTATACATCAAGTCTATTCAGTGAAGTGTGGATAATCTACGAAGCTAACATGTTTAGCATCAAGTAAGAGTACAATTCATAACTGCCCTAATTAACAAGACCAAAGTCCCAGATTTTGTCAACTGATAGAGAAGGCCCTTATCTGCAACATGTCAACAGATTATCAATAAATGTAGTGGTTTTTCACTGGCAGGCCACCGCTTTGGCAACTGGAAAACGCCAGGAAAGATCGCAAACCTTACCACTTCAAATCACCATAACTTGCTAATACTTAGAGTACTCAAAATTTTGGCACGTACAAAAGACAGATAATTAGAAGGGCTATCCTGTGATATAAAAATTATCTTTTTTGGGTAAAGTGTAGAAAAGTTATGAGCTTTACGGAAAAATAACAAGATTTTTTGGGGGGAAATGAGAAACATATTATAGACCAAATTAGGGCAAATATCAAGATAGAGAACACATAATGAAACCTATCATTCGAATCATATCAAGTCCATTACAGTGAAGTGTGCAGAATATTATGGATGTTTGATATCAACAGAGAGCACAGGGAGAGACCTATCTTAATAGCTATATATCAAGTTTATACAGTGAAGTGTGGAGAATCTATGAAGCTAACCTGTTTAGCATCAAGATAGAGAACACATAGAGAAACCTATCTTGTGATTCTATGTATGCAGAATATACGGATGTTTGGTATCAAGAGAGAGAACAGAGAGAGGCCTACCTTTAGAGCTATATATCAAGTCTATTCAGTGAAGTGTGGAGAATCTATGAAGCTAACATGTTTAGCTCAAGATAGAGAACACTGAGAGATACCTATCTTGCAAGTCCATTACAGTGAAGTGTGCAGAATATATGGATGTTTGGTATCAAGAGAGAGCACTTAGAGAGTCCTATCTTAATAGCTATACATCAAGTCTATTCAGTGAAGTGTGGATAATCTACGAAGCTAACATGTTTAGCATCAAGTAAGAGTACAATTCATAACTGCCCTAATTAACAAGACCAAAGTCCCAGATTTTGTCAACTGATAGAGAAGGCCCTTATCTGCAACATGTCAACAGATTATCAATAAATGTAGTGGTTTTTCACTGGCAGGCCACCGCTTTGGCAACTGGAAAACGCCAGGAAAGATCGCAAACCTTACCACTTCAAATCACCATAACTTGCTAATACTTAGAGTACTCAAAATTTTGGCACGTACAAAAGACAGATAATTAGAAGGGCTATCCGATGATATAAAAAGTTTCTTTTTTGGGTAAAGTGTAGAAAAGTTATGAGCTTTACGGAAAAATAACAAGATTTTTTGGGGGAAAATGAGAAACATATTATAGACCAAATTAGGGCAAATATCAAGATAGAGAACACATAATGAAACCTATCATTCGAATCATATCAAGTCCATTACAGTGAAGTGTGCAGAATATTATGGATGTTTGATATCAACAGAGAGCACAGGGAGAGACCTATCTTAATAGCTATATATCAAGTTTATACAGTGAAGTGTGGAGAATCTATGAAGCTAACCTGTTTAGCATCAAGATAGGGAACACATAGAGAAACCTATCTTGTGATTCTATGTATGCAGAATATACGGATGTTTGGTATCAAGAGAGAGAACAGAGAGAGGCCTACCTTTAGAGCTATATATCAAGTCTATTCAGTGAAGTGTGGAGAATCTATGAAGCTAACATGTTTAGCTCAAGATAGAGAACACTGAGAGATACCTATCTTGCAAGTCCATTACAGTGAAGTGTGCAGAATATATGGATGTTTGGTATCAAGAGAGAGCACTTAGAGAGTCCTATCTTAATAGCTATACATCAAGTCTATTCAGTGAAGTGTGGATAATCTACGAAGCTAACATGTTTAGCATCAAGTAAGAGTACAATTCATAACTGCCCTAATTAACAAGACCAAAGTCCCAGATTTTGTCAACTGATAGAGAAGGCCCTTATCTGCAACATGTCAACAGATTATCAATAAATGTAGTGGTTTTTCACTGGCAGGCCACCGCTTTGGCAACTGGAAAACGCCAGGAAAGATCGCAAACCTTACCATTTCAAATCACTATAACTTGCTAATACTTAGAGTACTCAAAATTTTGACACGTACAAAAGACAGATAATTAGAAGGGCTATCCGGTGATATAAAAATGTTCTTTTTTGGGTAAAGTGTAGAAAAGTTATGAGCTTTACGGCAAAATAACAAGATTTTTTGGGGGAAAAATGAGAAACATATAGACCAAATTAGGGCAAATATCAAGATAGAGAACACATAATGAAACCTATCATTCGAATCATATCAAGTCCATTACAGTGAAGTGTGCAGAATATTATGGATATTTGATATCAACAGAGAGCACAGGGAGAGACCTATCTTAATAGCTATATATCAAGTTTATACAGTGAAGTGTGGAGAATCTATGAAGCTAACCTGTTTAGCATCAAGATAGAGAACACATAGAGAAACCTATCTTGTGATTCTATGTATGCAGAATATACGGATGTTTGGTATCAGGAGAGAGAACAGAGAGAGGCCTACCTTTAGAGCTATATATCAAGTCTATTCAGTGAAGTGTGGAGAATCTATGAAGCTAACATGTTTAGCTCAAGATAGAGAACACTGAGAGATACCTATCTTGCAAGTCCATTACAGTGAAGTGTGCAGAATATATGGATGTTTGGTATCAAGAGAGAGCACTTAGAGAGTCCTATCTTAATAGCTATACATCAAGTCTATTCAGTGAAGTGTGGATAATCTACGAAGCTAACATGTTTAGCATCAAGTAAGAGTACAATTCATAACTGCCCTAATTAACAAGACCAAAGTCCCAGATTTTGTCAACTGATAGAGAAGGCCCTTATCTGCAACATGTCAACAGATTATCAATAAATGTAGTGGTTTTTCACTGGCAGGCCACCGCTTTGGCAACTGGAAAACGCCAGGAAAGATCGCAAACCTTACCACTTCAAATCACCATAACTTGCTAATACTTAGAGTACTCAAAATTTTGGCACGTACAAAAGACAGATAATTAGAAGGGCTATCCGATGATATAAAAAGTTTCTTTTTTGGGTAAAGTGTAGAAAAGTTATGAGCTTTACGGAAAAATAACAAGATTTTTTGGGGGAAAATGAGAAACATATTATAGACCAAATTAGGGCAAATATCAAGATAGAGAACACATAATGAAACCTATCATTCGAATCATATCAAGTCCATTACAGTGAAGTGTGCAGAATATTATGGATGTTTGATATCAACAGAGAGCACAGGGAGAGACCTATCTTAATAGCTATATATCAAGTTTATACAGTGAAGTGTGGAGAATCTATGAAGCTAACCTGTTTAGCATCAAGATAGAGAACACATAGAGAAACCTATCTTGTGATTCTATGTATGCAGAATATACGGATGTTTGGTATCAAGAGAGAGAACAGAGAGAGGCCTACCTTTAGAGCTATATATCAAGTCTATTCAGTGAAGTGTGGAGAATCTATGAAGCTAACATGTTTAGCTCAAGATAGAGAACACTGAGAGATACCTATCTTGCAAGTCCATTACAGTGAAGTGTGCAGAATATATGGATGTTTGGTATCAAGAGAGAGCACTTAGAGAGTCTTATCTTAATAGCTATACATCAAGTCTATTCAGTGAAGTGTGGATAATCTACGAAGCTAACATGTTTAGCATCAAGTAAGAGTACAATTCATAACTGCCCTAATTAACAAGACCAAAGTCCCAGATTTTGTCAACTGATAGAGAAGGCCCTTATCTGCAACATGTCAACAGATTATCAATAAATGTAGTGGTTTTTCACTGGCAGGCCACCGCTTTGGCAACTGGAAAACGCCAGGAAAGATCGCAAACCTTACCACTTCAAATCACCATAACTTGCTAATACTTAGAGTACTCAAAATTTTGGCACGTACAAAAGACAGATAATTAGAAGGGCTATCCGATGATATAAAAAGTTTCTTTTTTGGGTAAAGTGTAGAAAAGTTATGAGCTTTACGGAAAAATAACAAGATTTTTGGGGGGAAAATGAGAAACATATTATAGACCAAATTAGGGCAAATATCAAGATAGAGAACACATAATGAAACCTATCATTCGAATCATATCAAGTCCATTACAGTGAAGTGTGCAGAATATTATGGATGTTTGATATCAACAGAGAGCACAGGGAGAGACCTATCTTAATAGCTATATATCAAGTTTATACAGTGAAGTGTGGAGAATCTATGAAGCTAACCTGTTTAGCATCAAGATAGAGAACACATAGAGAAACCTATCTTGTGATTCTATGTATGCAGAATATACGGATGTTTGGTATCAAGAGAGAGAACAGAGAGAGGCCTACCTTTAGAGCTATATATCAAGTCTATTCAGTGAAGTGTGGAGAATCTATGAAGCTAACATGTTTAGCTCAAGATAGAGAACACTGAGAGATACCTATCTTGCAAGTCCATTACAGTGAAGTGTGCAGAATATATGGATGTTTGGTATCAAGAGAGAGCACTTAGAGAGTCTTATCTTAATAGCTATACATCAAGTCTATTCAGTGAAGTGTGGATAATCTACGAAGCTAACATGTTTAGCATCAAGTAAGAGTACAATTCATAACTGCCCTAATTAACAAGACCAAAGTCCCAGATTTTGTCAACTGATAGAGAAGGCCCTTATCTGCAACATGTCAACAGATTATCAATAAATATAGTGGTTTTTCACTGGCAGGCCACCGCTTTGGCAACTGGAAAACGCCAGGAAAGATCGCAAACCTTACCACTTCAAATCACCATAACTTGCTAATACTTAGAGTACTCAAAATTTTGACACGTACAAAAGACAGATAATTAGAAGGGCTATCCGGTGATATAAAAAATTTCTTTTTTGGGTAAATTGTAGCAAAGTTATGAGCTTTACGGCAAAATAACAAGATTTTTTGGGGGAAAAATGAGAAACATATAGACCAAATTAGGGCAAATATCAAGATAGAGAACACGTAATGAAACCTATCATTCGAATCATATCAAGTCCATTACAGTGAAGTGTGCAGAATATTATGGATGTTTGATATCAACAGAGAGCACAGGGAGAGACCTATCTTAATAGCTATATATCAAGTTTATACAGTGAAGTGTGGAGAATCTATGAAGCTAACCTGTTTAGCATCAAGATAGGGAACACATAGAGAAACCTATCTTGTGATTCTATGTATGCAGAATATACGGATGTTTGGTATCAAGAGAGAGAACAGAGAGAGGCCTACCTTTAGAGCTATATATCAAGTCTATTCAGTGAAGTGTGGAGAATCTATGAAGCTAACATGTTTAGCTCAAGATAGAGAACACTGAGAGATACCTATCTTGCAAGTCCATTACAGTGAAGTGTGCAGAATATATGGATGTTTGGTATCAAGAGAGAGCACTTAGAGAGTCCTATCTTAATAGCTATACATCAAGTCTATTCAGTGAAGTGTGGATAATCTACGAAGCTAACATGTTTAGCATCAAGTAAGAGTACAATTCATAACTGCCCTAATTAACAAGACCAAAGTCCCAGATTTTGTCAACTGATAGAGAAGGCCCTTATCTGCAACATGTCAACAGATTATCAATAAATGTAGTGGTTTTTCACTGGCAGGCCACCGCTTTGGCAACTGGAAAACGCCAGGAAAGATCGCAAACCTTACCACTTCAAATCACCATAACTTGCTAATACTTAGAGTACTCAAAATTTTGGCACGTACAAATGACAGATAATTAGAAGGGCTATCCTGTGATATAAAAATTATCTTTTTTGGGTAAAGTGTAGAAAAGTTATGAGCTTTACGGCAAAATAACAAGATTTTTGGGGGGAAAATGAGAAACATATTATAGACCAAATTAGGGCAAATATCAAGATAGAGAACACATAATGAAACCTATCATTCGAATCATATCAAGTCCATTACAGTGAAGTGTGCAGAATATTATGGATGTTTGATATCAACAGAGAGCACAGGGAGAGACCTATCTTAATAGCTATATATCAAGTTTATACAGTGAAGTGTGGAGAATCTATGAAGCTAACCTGTTTAGCATCAAGATAGAGAACACATAGAGAAACCTATCTTGTGATTCTATGTATGCAGAATATACGGATGTTTGGTATCAAGAGAGAGAACAGAGAGAGGCCTACCTTTAGAGCTATATATCAAGTCTATTCAGTGAAGTGTGGAGAATCTATGAAGCTAACATGTTTAGCTCAAGATAGAGAACACTGAGAGATACCTATCTTGCAAGTCCATTACAGTGAAGTGTGCAGAATATATGGATGTTTGGTATCAAGAGAGAGCACTTAGAGAGTCCTATCTTAATAGCTATACATCAAGTCTATTCAGTGAAGTGTGGATAATCTACGAAGCTAACATGTTTAGCATCAAGTAAGAGTACAATTCATAACTGCCCTAATTAACAAGACCAAAGTCCCAGATTTTGTCAACTGATAGAGAAGGCCCTTATCTGCAACATGTCAACAGATTATCAATAAATGTAGTGGTTTTTCACTGGCAGGCCACCGCTTTGGCAACTGGAAAACGCCAGGAAAGATCGCAAACCTTACCACTTCAAATCACCATAACTTGCTAATACTTAGAGTACTCAAAATTTTGGCACGTACAAAAGACAGATAATTAGAAGGGCTATCCGATGATATAAAAATTATCTTTTTTGGGTAAAGTGTAGAAAAGTTATGAGCTTTACGGAAAAATAACAAGATTTTTGGGGGGAAAATGAGAAACATATTATAGACCAAATTAGGGCAAATATCAAGATAGAGAACACATAATGAAACCTATCATTCGAATCATATCAAGTCCATTACAGTGAAGTGTGCAGAATATTATGGATGTTTGATATCAACAGAGAGCACAGGGAGAGACCTATCTTAATAGCTATATATCAAGTTTATACAGTGAAGTGTGGAGAATCTATGAAGCTAACCTGTTTAGCATCAAGATAGAGAACACATAGAGAAACCTATCTTGTGATTCTATGTATGCAGAATATACGGATGTTTGGTATCAAGAGAGAGAACAGAGAGAGGCCTACCTTTAGAGCTATATATCAAGTCTATTCAGTGAAGTGTGGAGAATCTATGAAGCTAACATGTTTAGCTCAAGATAGAGAACACTGAGAGATACCTATCTTGCAAGTCCATTACAGTGAAGTGTGCAGAATATATGGATGTTTGGTATCAAGAGAGAGCACTTAGAGAGTCTTATCTTAATAGCTATACATCAAGTCTATTCAGTGAAGTGTGGATAATCTACGAAGCTAACATGTTTAGCATCAAGTAAGAGTACAATTCATAACTGCCCTAATTAACAAGACCAAAGTCCCAGATTTTGTCAACTGATAGAGAAGGCCCTTATCTGCAACATGTCAACAGATTATCAATAAATATAGTGGTTTTTCACTGGCAGGCCACCGCTTTGGCAACTGGAAAACGCCAGGAAAGATCGCAAACCTTACCACTTCAAATCACCATAACTTGCTAATACTTAGAGTACTCAAAATTTTGACACGTACAAAAGACAGATAATTAGAAGGGCTATCCGGTGATATAAAAAATTTCTTTTTTGGGTAAAGTGTAGTAAAGTTATGAGCTTTACGGCAAAATAACAAGATTTTTTGGGGGAAAAATGAGAAACATATAGACCAAATTAGGGCAAATATCAAGATAGAGAACACGTAATGAAACCTATCATTCGAATCATATCAAGTCCATTACAGTGAAGTGTGCAGAATATTATGGATGTTTGATATCAACAGAGAGCACAGGGAGAGACCTATCTTAATAGCTATATATCAAGTTTATACAGTGAAGTGTGGAGAATCTATGAAGCTAACCTGTTTAGCATCAAGATAGAGAACACATAGAGAAACCTATCTTGTGATTCTATGTATGCAGAATATACGGATGTTTGGTATCAGGAGAGAGAACAGAGAGAGGCCTACCTTTAGAGCTATATATCAAGTCTATTCAGTGAAGTGTGGAGAATCTATGAAGCTAACATGTTTAGCTCAAGATAGAGAACACTGAGAGATACCTATCTTGCAAGTCCATTACAGTGAAGTGTGCAGAATATATGGATGTTTGGTATCAAGAGAGAGCACTTAGAGAGTCCTATCTTAATAGCTATACATCAAGTCTATTCAGTGAAGTGTGGATAATCTACGAAGCTAACATGTTTAGCATCAAGTAAGAGTACAATTCATAACTGCCCTAATTAACAAGACCAAAGTCCCAGATTTTGTCAACTGATAGAGAAGGCCCTTATCTGCAACATGTCAACAGATTATCAATAAATGTAGTGGTTTTTCACTGGCAGGCCACCGCTTTGGCAACTGGAAAACGCCAGGAAAGATCGCAAACCTTACCACTTCAAATCACCATAACTTGCTAATACTTAGAGTACTCAAAATTTTGGCACGTACAAAAGACAGATAATTAGAAGGGCTATCCGATGATATAAAAATTATCTTTTTTGGGTAAAGTGTAGAAAAGTTATGAGCTTTACGGAAAAATAACAAGATTTTTGGGGGGAAAATGAGAAACATATTATAGACCAAATTAGGGCAAATATCAAGATAGAGAACACATAATGAAACCTATCATTCGAATCATATCAAGTCCATTACAGTGAAGTGTGCAGAATATTATGGATGTTTGATATCAACAGAGAGCACAGGGAGAGACCTATCTTAATAGCTATATATCAAGTTTATACAGTGAAGTGTGGAGAATCTATGAAGCTAACCTGTTTAGCATCAAGATAGAGAACACATAGAGAAACCTATCTTGTGATTCTATGTATGCAGAATATACGGATGTTTGGTATCAAGAGAGAGAACAGAGAGAGGCCTACCTTTAGAGCTATATATCAAGTCTATTCAGTGAAGTGTGGAGAATCTATGAAGCTAACATGTTTAGCTCAAGATAGAGAACACTGAGAGATACCTATCTTGCAAGTCCATTACAGTGAAGTGTGCAGAATATATGGATGTTTGGTATCAAGAGAGAGCACTTAGAGAGTCCTATCTTAATAGCTATACATCAAGTCTATTCAGTGAAGTGTGGATAATCTACGAAGCTAACATGTTTAGCATCAAGTAAGAGTACAATTCATAACTGCCCTAATTAACAAGACCAAAGTCCCAGATTTTGTCAACTGATAGAGAAGGCCCTTATCTGCAACATGTCAACAGATTATCAATAAATGTAGTGGTTTTTCACTGGCAGGCCACCGCTTTGGCAACTGGAAAACGCCAGGAAAGATCGCAAACCTTACCACTTCAAATCACCATAACTTGCTAATACTTAGAGTACTCAAAATTTTGGCACGTACAAAAGACAGATAATTAGAAGGGCTATCCTGTGATATAAAAATTATCTTTTTTGGGTAAAGTGTAGAAAAGTTAAGAGCTTTACGGAAAAATAACAAGATTTTTGGGGGGAAAATGAGAAACATATTATAGACCAAATTAGGGCAAATATCAAGATAGAGAACACATAATGAAACCTATCATTCGAATCATATCAAGTCCATTACAGTGAAGTGTGCAGAATATTATGGATGTTTGATATCAACAGAGAGCACAGGGAGAGACCTATCTTAATAGCTATATATCAAGTTTATACAGTGAAGTGTGGAGAATCTATGAAGCTAACCTGTTTAGCATCAAGATAGAGAACACATAGAGAAACCTATCTTGTGATTCTATGTATGCAGAATATACGGATGTTTGGTATCAAGAGAGAGAACAGAGAGAGGCCTACCTTTAGAGCTATATATCAAGTCTATTCAGTGAAGTGTGGAGAATCTATGAAGCTAACATGTTTAGCTCAAGATAGAGAACACTGAGAGATACCTATCTTGCAAGTCCATTACAGTGAAGTGTGCAGAATATATGGATGTTTGGTATCAAGAGAGAGCACTTAGAGAGTCTTATCTTAATAGCTATACATCAAGTCTATTCAGTGAAGTGTGGATAATCTACGAAGCTAACATGTTTAGCATCAAGTAAGAGTACAATTCATAACTGCCCTAATTAACAAGACCAAAGTCCCAGATTTTGTCAACTGATAGAGAAGGCCCTTATCTGCAACATGTCAACAGATTATCAATAAATGTAGTGGTTTTTCACTGGCAGGCCACCGCTTTGGCAACTGGAAAACGCCAGGAAAGATCGCAAACCTTACCACTTCAAATCACCATCACTTGCTAATACTTAGAGTACTCAAAATTTTGGCACGTACAAAAGACAGATAATTAGAAGGGCTATCCGGTGATATAAAAATTATCTTTTTTGGGTAAAGTGTAGTAAAGTTATGAGCTTTACGGCAAAATAACAAGATTTTTTGGGGGAAAAATGAGAAACATATAGACCAAATTAGGGCAAATATCAAGATAGAGAACACATAATGAAACCTATCATTCGAATCATATCAAGTCCATTACAGTGAAGTGTGCAGAATATTATGGATGTTTGATATCAACAGAGAGCACAGGGAGAGACCTATCTTAATAGCTATATATCAAGTTTATACAGTGAAGTGTGGAGAATCTATGAAGCTAACCTGTTTAGCATCAAGATAGAGAACACATAGAGAAACCTATCTTGTGATTCTATGTATGCAGAATATACGGATGTTTGGTATCAAGAGAGAGAACAGAGAGAGGCCTACCTTTAGAGCTATATATCAAGTCTATTCAGTGAAGTGTGGAGAATCTATGAAGCTAACATGTTTAGCTCAAGATAGAGAACACTGAGAGATACCTATCTTGCAAGTCCATTACAGTGAAGTGTGCAGAATATATGGATGTTTGGTATCAAGAGAGAGCACTTAGAGAGTCTTATCTTAATAGCTATACATCAAGTCTATTCAGTGAAGTGTGGATAATCTACGAAGCTAACATGTTTAGCATCAAGTAAGAGTACAATTCATAACTGCCCTAATTAACAAGACCAAAGTCCCAGATTTTGTCAACTGATAGAGAAGGCCCTTATCTGCAACATGTCAACAGATTATCAATAAATATAGTGGTTTTTCACTGGCAGGCCACCGCTTTGGCAACTGGAAAACGCCAGGAAAGATCGCAAACCTTACCACTTCAAATCACCATAACTTGCTAATACTTAGAGTACTCAAAATTTTGACACGTACAAAAGACAGATAATTAGAAGGGCTATCCGGTGATATAAAAAATTTCTTTTTTGGGTAAAGTGTAGTAAAGTTATGAGCTTTACGGCAAAATAACAAGATTTTTTGGGGGAAAAATGAGAAACATATAGACCAAATTAGGGCAAATATCAAGATAGAGAACACGTAATGAAACCTATCATTCGAATCATATCAAGTCCATTACAGTGAAGTGTGCAGAATATTATGGATGTTTGATATCAACAGAGAGCACAGGGAGAGACCTATCTTAATAGCTATATATCAAGTTTATACAGTGAAGTGTGGAGAATCTATGAAGCTAACCTGTTTAGCATCAAGATAGGGAACACATAGAGAAACCTATCTTGTGATTCTATGTATGCAGAATATACGGATGTTTGGTATCAAGAGAGAGAACAGAGAGAGGCCTACCTTTAGAGCTATATATCAAGTCTATTCAGTGAAGTGTGGAGAATCTATGAAGCTAACATGTTTAGCTCAAGATAGAGAACACTGAGAGATACCTATCTTGCAAGTCCATTACAGTGAAGTGTGCAGAATATATGGATGTTTGGTATCAAGAGAGAGCACTTAGAGAGTCCTATCTTAATAGCTATACATCAAGTCTATTCAGTGAAGTGTGGATAATCTACGAAGCTAACATGTTTAGCATCAAGTAAGAGTACAATTCATAACTGCCCTAATTAACAAGACCAAAGTCCCAGATTTTGTCAACTGATAGAGAAGGCCCTTATCTGCAACATGTCAACAGATTATCAATAAATGTAGTGGTTTTTCACTGGCAGGCCACCGCTTTGGCAACTGGAAAACGCCAGGAAAGATCGCAAACCTTACCACTTCAAATCACCATAACTTGCTAATACTTAGAGTACTCAAAATTTTGGCACGTACAAAAGACAGATAATTAGAAGGGCTATCCTGTGATATAAAAATTATCTTTTTTGGGTAAAGTGTAGAAAAGTTATGAGCTTTACGGAAAAATAACAAGATTTTTGGGGGGAAAATGAGAAACATATTATAGACCAAATTAGGGCAAATATCAAGATAGAGAACACATAATGAAACCTATCATTCGAATCATATCAAGTCCATTACAGTGAAGTGTGCAGAATATTATGGATGTTTGATATCAACAGAGAGCACAGGGAGAGACCTATCTTAATAGCTATATATCAAGTTTATACAGTGAAGTGTGGAGAATCTATGAAGCTAACCTGTTTAGCATCAAGATAGAGAACACATAGAGAAACCTATCTTGTGATTCTATGTATGCAGAATATACGGATGTTTGGTATCAAGAGAGAGAACAGAGAGAGGCCTACCTTTAGAGCTATATATCAAGTCTATTCAGTGAAGTGTGGAGAATCTATGAAGCTAACATGTTTAGCTCAAGATAGAGAACACTGAGAGATACCTATCTTGCAAGTCCATTACAGTGAAGTGTGCAGAATATATGGATGTTTGGTATCAAGAGAGAGCACTTAGAGAGTCTTATCTTAATAGCTATACATCAATTCTATTCAGTGAAGTGTGGATAATCTACGAAGCTAACATGTTTAGCATCAAGTAAGAGTACAATTCATAACTGCCCTAATTAACAAGACCAAAGTCCCAGATTTTGTCAACTGATAGAGAAGGCCCTTATCTGCAACATGTCAACAGATTATCAATAAATGTAGTGGTTTTTCACTGGCAGGCCACCGCTTTGGCAACTGGAAAACGCCAGGAAAGATCGCAAACCTTACCACTTCAAATCACCATCACTTGCTAATACTTAGAGTACTCAAAATTTTGGCACGTACAAAAGACAGATAATTAGAAGGGCTATCCGGTGATATAAAAATTATCTTTTTTGGGTAAAGTGTAGTAAAGTTATGAGCTTTACGGCAAAATAACAAGATTTTTTGGGGGAAAAATGAGAAACATATAGACCAAATTAGGGCAAATATCAAGATAGAGAACACATAATGAAACCTATCATTCGAATCATATCAAGTCCATTACAGTGAAGTGTGCAGAATATTATGGATGTTTGATATCAACAGAGAGCACAGGGAGAGACCTATCTTAATAGCTATATATCAAGTTTATACAGTGAAGTGTGGAGAATCTATGAAGCTAACCTGTTTAGCATCAAGATAGAGAACACATAGAGAAACCTATCTTGTGATTCTATGTATGCAGAATATACGGATGTTTGGTATCAAGAGAGAGAACAGAGAGAGGCCTACCTTTATAGCTATATATCAAGTCTATTCAGTGAAGTGTGGAGAATCTATGAAGCTAACATGTTTAGCTCAAGATAGAGAACACTGAGAGATACCTATCTTGCAAGTCCATTACAGTGAAGTGTGCAGAATATATGGATGTTTGGTATCAAGAGAGAGCACTTAGAGAGTCCTATCTTAATAGCTATACATCAAGTCTATTCAGTGAAGTGTGGATAATCTACGAAGCTAACATGTTTAGCATCAAGTAAGAGTACAATTCATAACTGCCCTAATTAACAAGACCAAAGTCCCAGATTTTGTCAACTGATAGAGAAGGCCCTTATCTGCAACATGTCAACAGATTATCAATAAATGTAGTGGTTTTTCACTGGCAGGCCACCGCTTTGGCAACTGGAAAACGCCAGGAAAGATCGCAAACCTTACCACTTCAAATCACCATAACTTGCTAATACTTAGAGTACTCAAAATTTTGGCACGTACAAAAGACAGATAATTAGAAGGGCTATCCGGTAATATAAAAATTATCTTTTTGGGGTAAAGTGTAGTAAAGTTATGAGCTTTACGGCAAAATAACAAGATTTTTTGGGGGAAAAATGAGAAACATATAGACCAAATTAGGGCAAATATCAAGATAGAGAACACGTAATGAAACCTATCATTCGAATCATATCAAGTCCATTACAGTGAAGTGTGCAGAATATTATGGATGTTTGATATCAACAGAGAGCACAGGGAGAGACCTATCTTAATAGCTATATATCAAGTTTATACAGTGAAGTGTGGAGAATCTATGAAGCTAACCTGTTTAGCATCAAGATAGGGAACACATAGAGAAACCTATCTTGTGATTCTATGTATGCAGAATATACGGATGTTTGGTATCAAGAGAGAGAACAGAGAGAGGCCTACCTTTAGAGCTATATATCAAGTCTATTCAGTGAAGTGTGGAGAATCTATGAAGCTAACATGTTTAGCTCAAGATAGAGAACACTGAGAGATACCTATCTTGCAAGTCCATTACAGTGAAGTGTGCAGAATATATGGATGTTTGGTATCAAGAGAGAGCACTTAGAGAGTCCTATCTTAATAGCTATACATCAAGTCTATTCAGTGAAGTGTGGATAATCTACGAAGCTAACATGTTTAGCATCAAGTAAGAGTACAATTCATAACTGCCCTAATTAACAAGACCAAAGTCCCAGATTTTGTCAACTGATAGAGAAGGCCCTTATCTGCAACATGTCAACAGATTATCAATAAATGTAGTGGTTTTTCACTGGCAGGCCACCGCTTTGGCAACTGGAAAACGCCAGGAAAGATCGCAAACCTTACCACTTCAAATCACCATAACTTGCTAATACTTAGAGTACTCAAAATTTTGGCACGTACAAAAGACAGATAATTAGAAGGGCTATCCTGTGATATAAAAATTATCTTTTTTGGGTAAAGTGTAGAAAAGTTATGAGCTTTACGGAAAAATAACAAGATTTTTGGGGGGGAAATGAGAAACATATTATAGACCAAATTAGGGCAAATATCAAGATAGAGAACACATAATGAAACCTATCATTCGAATCATATCAAGTCCATTACAGTGAAGTGTGCAGAATATTATGGATGTTTGATATCAAGAGAGAGAACAGAGAGAGGCCTACCTTTATAGCTATATATCAAGTCTATTCAGTGAAGTGTGGAGAATCTATGAAGCTAACATGTTTAGCTCAAGATAGAGAACACTGAGAGATACCTATCTTGCAAGTCCATTACAGTGAAGTGTGCAGAATATATGGATGTTTGGTATCAAGAGAGAGCACTTAGAGAGTCCTATCTTAATAGCTATACATCAAGTCTATTCAGTGAAGTGTGGATAATCTACGAAGCTAACATGTTTAGCATCAAGTAAGAGTACAATTCATAACTGCCCTAATTAACAAGACCAAAGTCCCAGATTTTGTCAACTGATAGAGAAGGCCCTTATCTGCAACATGTCAACAGATTATCAATAAATGTAGTGGTTTTTCACTGGCAGGCCACCGCTTTGGCAACTGGAAAACGCCAGGAAAGATCGCAAACCTTACCACTTCAAATCACCATAACTTGCTAATACTTAGAGTACTCAAAATTTTGGCACGTACAAAAGACAGATAATTAGAAGGGCTATCCGATGATATAAAAATTATCTTTTTTGGGTAAAGTGTAGAAAAGTTATGAGCTTTACGGAAAAATAACAAGATTTTTGGGGGGAAAATGAGAAACATATTATAGACCAAATTAGGGCAAATATCAAGATAGAGAACACATAATGAAACCTATCATTCGAATCATATCAAGTCCATTACAGTGAAGTGTGCAGAATATTATGGATGTTTGATATCAACAGAGAGCACAGGGAGAGACCTATCTTAATAGCTATATATCAAGTTTATACAGTGAAGTGTGGAGAATCTATGAAGCTAACCTGTTTAGCATCAAGATAGAGAACACATAGAGAAACCTATCTTGTGATTCTATGTATGCAGAATATACGGATGTTTGGTATCAAGAGAGAGAACAGAGAGAGGCCTACCTTTAGAGCTATATATCAAGTCTATTCAGTGAAGTGTGGAGAATCTATGAAGCTAACATGTTTAGCTCAAGATAGAGAACACTGAGAGATACCTATCTTGCAAGTCCATTACAGTGAAGTGTGCAGAATATATGGATGTTTGGTATCAAGAGAGAGCACTTAGAGAGTCCTATCTTAATAGCTATACATCAAGTCTATTCAGTGAAGTGTGGATAATCTACGAAGCTAACATGTTTAGCATCAAGTAAGAGTACAATTCATAACTGCCCTAATTAACAAGACCAAAGTCCCAGATTTTGTCAACTGATAGAGAAGGCCCTTATCTGCAACATGTCAACAGATTATCAATAAATGTAGTGGTTTTTCACTGGCAGGCCACCGCTTTGGCAACTGGAAAACGCCAGGAAAGATCGCAAACCTTACCACTTCAAATCACCATAACTTGCTAATACTTAGAGTACTCAAAATTTTGGCACGTACAAAAGACAGATAATTAGAAGGGCTATCCGGTAATATAAAAATTATCTTTTTGGGGTAAAGTGTAGAAAAGTTATGAGCTTTACGGCAAAATAACAAGATTTTTGGGGGGGAAATGAGAAACATATTATAGACCAAATTAGGGCAAATATCAAGATAGAGAACACATAATGAAACCTATCATTCGAATCATATCAAGTCCATTACAGTGAAGTTTGCAGAATATTATGGATGTTTGATATCAACAGAGAGCACAGGGAGAGACCTATCTTAATAGCTATATATCAAGTTTATACAGTGAAGTGTGGAGAATCTATGAAGCTAACCTGTTTAGCATCAAGATAGAGAACACATAGAGAAACCTATCTTGTGATTCTATGTATGCAGAATATACGGATGTTTGGTATCAAGAGAGAGAACAGAGAGAGGCCTACCTTTAGAGCTATATATCAAGTCTATTCAGTGAAGTGTGGAGAATCTATGAAGCTAACATGTTTAGCTCAAGATAGAGAACACTGAGAGATACCTATCTTGCAAGTCCATTACAGTGAAGTGTGCAGAATATATGGATGTTTGGTATCAAGAGAGAGCACTTAGAGAGTCCTATCTTAATAGCTATACATCAAGTCTATTCAGTGAAGTGTGGATAATCTACGAAGCTAACATGTTTAGCATCAAGTAAGAATACAATTCATAACTGCCCTAATTAACAAGACCAAAGTCCCAGATTTTATCAACTGATAGAGAAGGCCCTTATCTGCAACATGTCAACAGATTATCAATAAATGTAGTGGTTTTTCACTGGCAGGCCACCGCTTTGGCAACTGGAAAACGCCAGGAAAGATCGCAAACCTTACCATTTCAAATCACCATAACTTGCTAATACTTAAGAGTACTCAAAATTTTGACACGTACAAAAGACAGATAATTAGAAGGGCTATCCGGTGATATAAAAATGTTCTTTTTTGGGTAAAGTGTAGAAAAGTTATGAGCTTTACGGCAAAATAACAAGATTTTTTGGGGGGAAAATGAGAAACATATAGACCAAATTAGGGCAAATATCAAGATAGAGAACACATAATTAAACCTATCATTCGAATCATATCAAGTCCATTACAGTGAAGTGTGCAGAATATTATGGATATTTGATATCAACAGAGAGCACAGGGAGAGACCTATCTTAATAGCTATATATCAAGTTTATACAGTGAAGTGTGGAGAATCTATGAAGCTAACCTGTTTAGCATCAAGATAGAGAACACATAGAGAAACCTATCTTGTGATTCTATGTATGCAGAATATACGGATGTTTGGTATCAGGAGAGAGAACAGAGAGAGGCCTACCTTTAGAGCTATATATCATGTCTATTCAGTGAAGTGTGGAGAATCTATGAAGCTAACATGTTTAGCTCAAGATAGAGAACACTGAGAGATACCTATCTTGCAAGTCCATTACAGTGAAGTGTGCAGAATATATGGATGTTTGGTATCAAGAGAGAGCACTTAGAGAGTCCTATCTTAATAGCTATACATCAAGTCTATTCAGTGAAGTGTGGATAATCTACGAAGCTAACATGTTTAGCATCAAGTAAGAGTACAATTCATAACTGCCCTAATTAACAAGACCAAAGTCCCAGATTTTGTCAACTGATAGAGAAGGCCCTTATCTGCAACATGTCAACAGATTATCAATAAATGTAGTGGTTTTTCACTGGCAGGCCACCGCTTTGGCAACTGGAAAACGCCAGGAAAGATCGCAAACCTTACCACTTCAAATCACCATAACTTGCTAATACTTAGAGTACTCAAAATTTTGGCACGTACAAAAGACAGATAATTAGAAGGGCTATCCGGTGATATAAAAATTATCTTTTTTGGGTAAAGTGTAGAAAAGTTATGGAAAAATAACAAGATTTTTGGGGGGAAAATGAGAAACATATTATAGACCAAATTAGGGCAAATATCAAGATAGAGAACACATAATGAAACCTATCATTCGAATCATATCAAGTCCATTACAGTGAAGTGTGCAGAATATTATGGATGTTTGATATCAACAGAGAGCACAGGGAGAGACCTATCTTAATAGCTATATATCAAGTTTATACAGTGAAGTGTGGAGAATCTATGAAGCTAACCTGTTTAGCATCAAGATAGAGAACACATAGAGAAACCTATCTTGTGATTCTATGTATGCAGAATATACGGATGTTTGGTATCAAGAGAGAGAACAGAGAGAGGCCTACCTTTAGAGCTATATATCAAGTCTATTCAGTGAAGTGTGGAGAATCTATGAAGCTAACATGTTTAGCTCAAGATAGAGAACACTGAGAGATACCTATCTTGCAAGTCCATTACAGTGAAGTGTGCAGAATATATGGATGTTTGGTATCAAGAGAGAGCACTTAGAGAGTCTTATCTTAATAGCTATACATCAAGTCTATTCAGTGAAGTGTGGATAATCTACGAAGCTAACATGTTTAGCATCAAGTAAGAGTACAATTCATAACTGCCCTAATTAACAAGACCAAAGTCCCAGATTTTGTCAACTGATAGAGAAGGCCCTTATCTGCAACATGTCAACAGATTATCAATAAATGTAGTGGTTTTTCACTGGCAGGCCACCGCTTTGGCAACTGGAAAACGCCAGGAAAGATCGCAAACCTTACCATTTCAAATCACCATAACTTGCTAATACTTAGAGTACTCAAAATTTTGACACGTACAAAAGACAGATAATTAGAAGGGCTATCCGATGATATAAAAATGTTCTTTTTTGGGTAAAGTGTAGAAAAGTTATGAGCTTTACGGCAAAATAACAAGATTTTTTGGGGGAAAAATGAGAAACATATAGACCAAATTAGGGCAAATATCAAGATAGAGAACACATAATGAAACCTATCATTCGAATCATATCAAGTCCATTACAGTGAAGTGTGCAGAATATTATGGATGTTTGATATCAACAGAGAGCACAGGGAGAGACCTATCTTAATAGCTATATATCAAGTTTATACAGTGAAGTGTGGAGAATCTATGAAGCTAACCTGTTTAGCATCAAGATAGAGAACACATAGAGAAACCTATCTTGTGATTCTATGTATGCAGAATATACGGATGTTTGGTATCAGGAGAGAGAACAGAGAGAGGCCTACCTTTAGAGCTATATATCATGTCTATTCAGTGAAGTGTGGAGAATCTATGAAGCTAACATGTTTAGCTCAAGATAGAGAACACTGAGAGATACCTATCTTGCAAGTCCATTACAGTGAAGTGTGCAGAATATATGGATGTTTGGTATCAAGAGAGAGCACTTAGAGAGTCCTATCTTAATAGCTATACATCAAGTCTATTCAGTGAAGTGTGGATAATCTACGAAGCTAACATGTTTAGCATCAAGTAAGAGTACAATTCATAACTGCCCTAATTAACAAGACCAAAGTCCCAGATTTTGTCAACTGATAGAGAAGGCCCTTATCTGCAACATGTCAACAGATTATCAATAAATGTAGTGGTTTTTCACTGGCAGGCCACCGCTTTGGCAACTGGAAAACGCCAGGAAAGATCGCAAACCTTACCACTTCAAATCACCATAACTTGCTAATACTTAGAGTACTCAAAATTTTGGCACGTACAAAAGACAGATAATTAGAAGGGCTATCCGATGATATAAATATTATCTTTTTGGGGTAAAGTGTAGAAAAGTTATGAGCTTTACGGGAAAATAACAAGATTTTTGGGGGGAAAATGAGAAACATATTATAGACCAAATTAGGGCAAATATCAAGATAGAGAACACATAATGAAACCTATCATTCGAATCATATCAAGTCCATTACAGTGAAGTGTGCAGAATATTATGGATGTTTGATATCAAGAGAGAGAACAGAGAGAGGCCTACCTTTATAGCTATATATCAAGTCTATTCAGTGAAGTGTGGAGAATCTATGAAGCTAACATGTTTAGCTCAAGATAGAGAACACTGAGAGATACCTATCTTGCAAGTCCATTACAGTGAAGTGTGCAGAATATATGGATGTTTGGTATCAAGGGAGAGCACTTAGAGAGTCCTATCTTAATAGCTATACATCAAGTCTATTCAGTGAAGTGTGGATAATCTACGAAGCTAACATGTTTAGCATCAAGTAAGAGTACAATTCATAACTGCCCTAATTAACAAGACCAAAGTCCCAGATTTTGTCAACTGATAGAGAAGGCCCTTATCTGCAACATGTCAACAGATTATCAATAAATGTAGTGGTTTTTCACTGGCAGGCCACCGCTTTGGCAACTGGAAAACGCCAGGAAAGATCGCAAACCTTACCACTTCAAATCACCATAACTTGCTAATACTTAGAGTACTCAAAATTTTGGCACGTACAAAAGACAGATAATTAGAAGGGCTATCCGGTAATATAAAAATTATCTTTTTGGGGTAAAGTGTAGAAAAGTTATGAGCTTTACGGCAAAATAACAAGATTTTTGGGGGGGAAATGAGAAACATATTATAGACCAAATTAGGGCAAATATCAAGATAGAGAACACATAATGAAACCTATCATTCGAATCATATCAAGTCCATTACAGTGAAGTGTGCAGAATATTATGGATGTTTGATATCAACAGAGAGCACAGGGAGAGACCTATCTTAATAGCTATATATCAAGTTTATTCAGTGAAGTGTGGAGAATCTATGAAGCTAACCTGTTTAGCATCAAGATAGAGAACACATAGAGAAACCTATCTTGTGATTCTATGTATGCAGAATATACGGATGTTTGGTATCAAGAGAGAGAACAGAGAGAGGCCTACCTTTATAGCTATATATCAAGTCTATTCAGTGAAGTGTGGAGAATCTATGAAGCTAACATGTTTAGCTCAAGATAGAGAACACTGAGAGATACCTATCTTGCAAGTCCATTACAGTGAAGTGTGCAGAATATATGGATGTTTGGTATCAAGAGAGAGCACTTAGAGAGTCCTATCTTAATAGCTATACATCAAGTCTATTCAGTGAAGTGTGGATAATCTACGAAGCTAACATGTTTAGCATCAAGTAAGAGTACAATTCATAACTGCCCTAATTAACAAGACCAAAGTCCCAGATTTTGTCAACTGATAGAGAAGGCCCTTATCTGCAACATGTCAACAGATTATCAATAAATGTAGTGGTTTTTCACTGGCAGGCCACCGCTTTGGCAACTGGAAAACGCCAGGAAAGATCGCAAACCTTACCACTTCAAATCACCATAACTTGCTAATACTTAGAGTACTCAAAATTTTGGCACGTACAAAAGACAGATAATTAGAAGGGCTATCCTGTGATATAAAAATTATCTTTTTTGGGTAAAGTGTAGAAAAGTTATGAGCTTTACGGAAAAATAACAAGATTTTTGGGGGGAAAATGAGAAACATATTATAGACCAAATTAGGGCAAATATCAAGATAGAGAACACATAATGAAACCTATCATTCGAATCATATCAAGTCCATTACAGTGAAGTGTGCAGAATATTATGGATGTTTGATATCAACAGAGAGCACAGGGAGAGACCTATCTTAATAGCTATATATCAAGTTTATACAGTGAAGTGTGGAGAATCTATGAAGCTAACCTGTTTAGCATCAAGATAGAGAACACATAGAGAAACCTATCTTGTGATTCTATGTATGCAGAATATACGGATGTTTGGTATCAAGAGAGAGAACAGAGAGAGGCCTACCTTTAGAGCTATATATCAAGTCTATTCAGTGAAGTGTGGAGAATCTATGAAGCTAACATGTTTAGCTCAAGATAGAGAACACTGAGAGATACCTATCTTGCAAGTCCATTACAGTGAAGTGTGCAGAATATATGGATGTTTGGTATCAAGAGAGAGCACTTAGAGAGTCTTATCTTAATAGCTATACATCAAGTCTATTCAGTGAAGTGTGGATAATCTACGAAGCTAACATGTTTAGCATCAAGTAAGAGTACAATTCATAACTGCCCTAATTAACAAGACCAAAGTCCCAGATTTTGTCAACTGATAGAGAAGGCCCTTATCTGCAACATGTCAACAGATTATCAATAAATGTAGTGGTTTTTCACTGGCAGGCCACCGCTTTGGCAACTGGAAAACGCCAGGAAAGATCGCAAACCTTACCACTTCAAATCACCATAACTTGCTAATACTTAGAGTACTCAAAATTTTGGCACGTACAAAAGACAGATAATTAGAAGGGCTATCCGGTGATATAAAAATTATCTTTTTGGGGTAAAGTGTAGTAAAGTTATGAGCTTTACGGCAAAATAACAAGATTTTTTGGGGGGAAAATGAGAAACATATAGACCAAATTAGGGCAAATATCAAGATAGAGAACACATAATGAAACCTATCATTCGAATCATATCAAGTCCATTACAGTGAAGTGTGCAGAATATTATGGATGTTTGATATCAACAGAGAGCACAGGGAGAGACCTATCTTAATAGCTATATATCAAGTTTATACAGTGAAGTGTGGAGAATCTATGAAGCTAACCTGTTTAGCATCAAGATAGAGAACACATAGAGAAACCTATCTTGTGATTCTATGTATGCAGAATATACGGATGTTTGGTATCAAGAGAGAGAACAGAGAGAGGCCTACCTTTATAGCTATATATCAAGTCTATTCAGTGAAGTGTGGAGAATCTATGAAGCTAACATGTTTAGCTCAAGATAGAGAACACTGAGAGATACCTATCTTGCAAGTCCATTACAGTGAAGTGTGCAGAATATATGGATGTTTGGTATCAAGAGAGAGCACTTAGAGAGTCCTATCTTAATAGCTATACATCAAGTCTATTCAGTGAAGTGTGGATAATCTACGAAGCTAACATGTTTAGCATCAAGTAAGAGTACAATTCATAACTGCCCTAATTAACAAGACCAAAGTCCCAGATTTTGTCAACTGATAGAGAAGGCCCTTATCTGCAACATGTCAACAGATTATCAATAAATGTAGTGGTTTTTCACTGGCAGGCCACCGCTTTGGCAACTGGAAAACGCCAGGAAAGATCGCAAACCTTACCATTTCAAATCACCATAACTTACTAATACTTAGAGTACTCAAAATTTTGACACGTACAAAAGACAGATAATTAGAAGGGCTATCCGGTGATATAAAAATGTTCTTTTTTGGATAAAGTGTAGAAAAGTTATGAGCTTTACGGCAAAATAACAAGATTTTTTGGGGGGAAAATGAGAAACATATAGACCAAATTAGGGCAAATATCAAGATAGAGAACACGTAATGAAACCTATCATTCGAATCATATCAAGTCCATTACAGTGAAGTATGCAGAATATTATGGATGTTTGATATCAACAGAGAGCACAGGGAGAGACCTATCTTAATAGCTATATATCAAGTTTATACAGTGAAGTGTGGAGAATCTATGAAGCTAACCTGTTTAGCATCAAGATAGAGAACACATAGAGAAACCTATCTTGTGATTCTATGTATGCAGAATATACGGATGTTTGGTATCAAGAGAGAGAACAGAGAGAGGCCTACCTTTAGAGCTATATATCAAGTCTATTCAGTGAAGTGTGGAGAATCTATGAAGCTAACATGTTTAGCTCAAGATAGAGAACACTGAGAGATACCTATCTTGCAAGTCCATTACAGTGAAGTGTGCAGAATATATGGATGTTTGGTATCAAGAGAGAGCACTTAGAGAGTCCTATCTTAATAGCTATACATCAAGTCTATTCAGTGAAGTGTGGATAATCTACGAGGCTAACATGTTTAGCATCAAGTAAGAGTACAATTCATAACTGCCCTAATTAACAAGACCAAAGTCCCAGATTTTGTCAACTGATAGAGAAGGCCCTTATCTGCAACATGTCAACAGATTATCAATAAATGTAGTGGTTTTTCACTGGCAGGCCACCGCTTTGGCAACTGGAAAACGCCAGGAAAGATCGCAAACCTTACCACTTCAAATCACCATAACTTGCTAATACTTAGAGTACTCAAAATTTTGGCACGTACAAAAGACAGATAATTAGAAGGGCTATCCTGTGATATAAAAATTATCTTTTTTGGGTAAAGTGTAGAAAAGTTATGAGCTTTACGGAAAAATAACAAGATTTTTGGGGGGAAAATGAGAAACATATTATAGACCAAATTAGGGCAAATATCAAGATAGAGAACACATAATGAAACCTATCATTCGAATCATATCAAGTCCATTACAGTGAAGTGTGCAGAATATTATGGATGTTTGATATCAACAGAGAGCACAGGGAGAGACCTATCTTAATAGCTATATATCAAGTTTATACAGTGAAGTGTGGAGAATCTATGAAGCTAACCTGTTTAGCATCAAGATAGAGAACACATAGAGAAACCTATCTTGTGATTCTATGTATGCAGAATATACGGATGTTTGGTATCAAGAGAGAGAACAGAGAGAGGCCTACCTTTAGAGCTATATATCAAGTCTATTCAGTGAAGTGTGGAGAATCTATGAAGCTAACATGTTTAGCTCAAGATAGAGAACACTGAGAGATACCTATCTTGCAAGTCCATTACAGTGAAGTGTGCAGAATATATGGATGTTTGGTATCAAGAGAGAGCACTTAGAGAGTCTTATCTTAATAGCTATACATCAAGTCTATTCAGTGAAGTGTGGATAATCTACGAAGCTAACATGTTTAGCATCAAGTAAGAGTACAATTCATAACTGCCCTAATTAACAAGACCAAAGTCCCAGATTTTGTCAACTGATAGAGAAGGCCCTTATCTGCAACATGTCAACAGATTATCAATAAATGTAGTGGTTTTTCACTGGCAGGCCACCGCTTTGGCAACTGGAAAACGCCAGGAAAGATCGCAAACCTTACCACTTCAAATCACCATAACTTGCTAATACTTAGAGTACTCAAAATTTTGGCACGTACAAAAGACAGATAATTAGAAGGGCTATCCGGTGATATAAAAATTATCTTTTTGGGGTAAAGTGTAGTAAAGTTATGAGCTTTACGGCAAAATAACAAGATTTTTTGGGGGGAAAATGAGAAACATATAGACCAAATTAGGGCAAATATCAAGATAGAGAACACATAATGAAACCTATCATTCGAATCATATCAAGTCCATTACAGTGAAGTGTGCAGAATATTATGGATGTTTGATATCAACAGAGAGCACAGGGAGAGACCTATCTTAATAGCTATATATCAAGTTTATACAGTGAAGTGTGGAGAATCTATGAAGCTAACCTGTTTAGCATCAAGATAGAGAACACATAGAGAAACCTATCTTGTGATTCTATGTATGCAGAATATACGGATGTTTGGTATCAAGAGAGAGAACAGAGAGAGGCCTACCTTTATAGCTATATATCAAGTCTATTCAGTGAAGTGTGGAGAATCTATGAAGCTAACATGTTTAGCTCAAGATAGAGAACACTGAGAGATACCTATCTTGCAAGTCCATTACAGTGAAGTGTGCAGAATATATGGATGTTTGGTATCAAGAGAGAGCACTTAGAGAGTCCTATCTTAATAGCTATACATCAAGTCTATTCAGTGAAGTGTGGATAATCTACGAAGCTAACATGTTTAGCATCAAGTAAGAGTACAATTCATAACTGCCCTAATTAACAAGACCAAAGTCCCAGATTTTGTCAACTGATAGAGAAGGCCCTTATCTGCAACATGTCAACAGATTATCAATAAATGTAGTGGTTTTTCACTGGCAGGCCACCGCTTTGGCAACTGGAAAACGCCAGGAAAGATCGCAAACCTTACCATTTCAAATCACCATAACTTACTAATACTTAGAGTACTCAAAATTTTGACACGTACAAAAGACAGATAATTAGAAGGGCTATCCGGTGATATAAAAATGTTCTTTTTTGGATAAAGTGTAGAAAAGTTATGAGCTTTACGGCAAAATAACAAGATTTTTTGGGGGGAAAATGAGAAACATATAGACCAAATTAGGGCAAATATCAAGATAGAGAACACGTAATGAAACCTATCATTCGAATCATATCAAGTCCATTACAGTGAAGTATGCAGAATATTATGGATGTTTGATATCAACAGAGAGCACAGGGAGAGACCTATCTTAATAGCTATATATCAAGTTTATACAGTGAAGTGTGGAGAATCTATGAAGCTAACCTGTTTAGCATCAAGATAGAGAACACATAGAGAAACCTATCTTGTGATTCTATGTATGCAGAATATACGGATGTTTGGTATCAAGAGAGAGAACAGAGAGAGGCCTACCTTTAGAGCTATATATCAAGTCTATTCAGTGAAGTGTGGAGAATCTATGAAGCTAACATGTTTAGCTCAAGATAGAGAACACTGAGAGATACCTATCTTGCAAGTCCATTACAGTGAAGTGTGCAGAATATATGGATGTTTGGTATCAAGAGAGAGCACTTAGAGAGTCCTATCTTAATAGCTATACATCAAGTCTATTCAGTGAAGTGTGGATAATCTACGAGGCTAACATGTTTAGCATCAAGTAAGAGTACAATTCATAACTGCCCTAATTAACAAGACCAAAGTCCCAGATTTTGTCAACTGATAGAGATGGCCCTTATCTGCAACATGTCAACAGATTATCAATAAATGTAGTGGTTTTTCACTGGCAGGCCACCGCTTTGGCAACTGGAAAACGCCAGGAAAGATCGCAAACCTTACCACTTCAAATCACCATAACTTGCTAATACTTAGAGTACTCAAAATTTTGACACGTACAAAAGACAGATAATTAGAAGGGCTATCCGGTGATATAAAAAATTTCTTTTTTGGGTAAAGTGTAGAAAAGTTATGAGCTTTACGGCAAAATAACAAGATTTTTTGGGGGAAAAATGAGAAACATATAGACCAAATTAGGGCAAATATCAAGATAGAGAACACATAATGAAACCTATCATTCGAATCATATCAAGTCCATTACAGTGAAGTGTGCAGAATATTATGGATGTTTGATATCAACAGAGAGCACAGGGAGAGACCTATCTTAATAGCTATATATCAAGTTTATACAGTGAAGTGTGGAGAATCTATGAAGCTAACCTGTTTAGCATCAAGATAGAGAACACATAGAGAAACCTATCTTGTGATTCTATGTATGCAGAATATACGGATGTTTGGTAGAGAGAGGCCTACCTTTAGAGCTATATATCAAGTCTATTCAGTGAAGTGTGGAGAATCTATGAAGCTAACATGTTTAGCTCAAGATAGAGAACACTGAGAGATACCTATCTTGCAAGTCCATTACAGTGAAGTGTGCAGAATATATGGATGTTTGGTATCAAGAGAGAGCACTTAGAGAGTCCTATCTTAATAGCTATACATCAAGTCTATTCAGTGAAGTGTGGATAATCTACGAAGCTAACATGTTTAGCATCAAGTAAGAGTACAATTCATAACTGCCCTAATTAACAAGACCAAAGTCCCAGATTTTATCAACTGATAGAGAAGGCCCTTATCTGCAACATGTCAACAGATTATCAATAAATGTAGTGGTTTTTCACTGGCAGGCCACCGCTTTGGCAACTGGAAAACGCCAGGAAAGATCGCAAACCTTACCATTTCAAATCACCATAACTTGCTAATACTTAAGAGTACTCAAAATTTTGACACGTACAAAAGACAGATAATTAGAAGGGCTATCCGGTGATATAAAAATGTTCTTTTTTGGGTAAAGTGTAGAAAAGTTATGAGCTTTACGGCAAAATAACAAGATTTTTTGGGGGGAAAATGAGAAACATATAGACCAAATTAGGGCAAATATCAAGATAGAGAACACATAATGAAACCTATCATTCGAATCATATCAAGTCCATTACAGTGAAGTGTGCAGAATATTATGGATATTTGATATCAACAGAGAGCACAGGGAGAGACCTATCTTAATAGCTATATATCAAGTTTATACAGTGAAGTGTGGAGAATCTATGAAGCTAACCTGTTTAGCATCAAGATAGAGAACACATAGAGAAACCTATCTTGTGATTCTATGTATGCAGAATATACGGATGTTTGGTATCAGGAGAGAGAACAGAGAGAGGCCTACCTTTAGAGCTATATATCATGTCTATTCAGTGAAGTGTGGAGAATCTATGAAGCTAACATGTTTAGCTCAAGATAGAGAACACTGAGAGATACCTATCTTGCAAGTCCATTACAGTGAAGTGTGCAGAATATATGGATGTTTGGTATCAAGAGAGAGCACTTAGAGAGTCCTATCTTAATAGCTATACATCAAGTCTATTCAGTGAAGTGTGGATAATCTACGAAGCTAACATGTTTAGCATCAAGTAAGAGTACAATTCATAACTGCCCTAATTAACAAGACCAAAGTCCCAGATTTTGTCAACTGATAGAGAAGGCCCTTATCTGCAACATGTCAACAGATTATCAATAAATGTAGTGGTTTTTCACTGGCAGGCCACCGCTTTGGCAACTGGAAAACGCCAGGAAAGATCGCAAACCTTACCACTTCAAATCACCATAACTTGCTAATACTTAGAGTACTCAAAATTTTGGCAGGTACAAAAGACAGATAATTAGAAGGGCTATCCGATGATATAAATATTATCTTTTTTGGGTAAAGTGTAGAAAAGTTATGAGCTTTACGGGAAAATAACAAGATTTTTGGGGGGAAAATGAGAAACATATTATAGACCAAATTAGGGCAAATATCAAGATAGAGAACACATAATGAAACCTATCATTCGAATCATATCAAGTCCATTACAGTGAAGTGTGCAGAATATTATGGATGTTTGATATCAACAGAGAGCACAGGGAGAGACCTATCTTAATAGCTATATATCAAGTTTATACAGTGAAGTGTGGAGAATCTATGAAGCTAACCTGTTTAGCATCAAGATAGAGAACACATAGAGAAACCTATCTTGTGATTCTATGTATGCAGAATATACGGATGTTTGGTATCAAGAGAGAGAACAGAGAGAGGCCTACCTTTATAGCTATATATCAAGTCTATTCAGTGAAGTGTGGAGAATCTATGAAGCTAACATGTTTAGCTCAAGATAGAGAACACTGAGAGATACCTATCTTGCAAGTCCATTACAGTGAAGTGTGCAGAATATATGGATGTTTGGTATCAAGAGAGAGCACTTAGAGAGTCCTATCTTAATAGCTATACATCAAGTCTATTCAGTGAAGTGTGGATAATCTACGAAGCTAACATGTTTAGCATCAAGTAAGAGTACAATTCATAACTGCCCTAATTAACAAGACCAAAGTCCCAGATTTTGTCAACTGATAGAGAAGGCCCTTATCTGCAACATGTCAACAGATTATCAATAAATGTAGTGGTTTTTCACTGGCAGGCCACCGCTTTGGCAACTGGAAAACGCCAGGAAAGATCGCAAACCTTACCACTTCAAATCACCATAACTTGCTAATACTTAGAGTACTCAAAATTTTGGCACGTACAAAAGACAGATAATTAGAAGGGCTATCCGGTAATATAAAAATTATCTTTTTGGGGTAAAGTGTAGAAAAGTTATGAGCTTTACGGCAAAATAACAAGATTTTTGGGGGGGAAATGAGAAACATATTATAGACCAAATTAGGGCAAATATCAAGATAGAGAACACATAATGAAACCTATCATTCGAATCATATCAAGTCCATTACAGTGAAGTGTGCAGAATATTATGGATGTTTGATATCAACAGAGAGCACAGGGAGAGACCTATCTTAATAGCTATATATCAAGTTTATTCAGTGAAGTGTGGAGAATCTATGAAGCTAACCTGTTTAGCATCAAGATAGAGAACACATAGAGAAACCTATCTTGTGATTCTATGTATGCAGAATATACGGATGTTTGGTATCAAGAGAGAGAACAGAGAGAGGCCTACCTTTAGAGCTATATATCAAGTCTATTCAGTGAAGTGTGGAGAATCTATGAAGCTAACATGTTTAGCTCAAGATAGAGAACACTGAGAGATACCTATCTTGCAAGTCCATTACAGTGAAGTGTGCAGAATATATGAATGTTTGGTATCAAGAGAGAGCACTTAGAGAGTCTTATCTTAATAGCTATACATCAAGTCTATTCAGTGAAGTGTGGATAATCTACGAAGCTAACATGTTTAGCATCAAGTAAGAGTACAATTCATAACTGCCCTAATTAACAAGACCAAAGTCCCAGATTTTGTCAACTGATAGAGAAGGCCCTTATCTGCAACATGTCAACAGATTATCAATAAATATAGTGGTTTTTCACTGGCAGGCTACCGCTTTGGCAACTGGAAAACGCCAGGAAAGATCGCAAACCTTACCACTTCAAATCACCATCACTTGCTAATACTTAGAGTACTCAAAATTTTGGCACGTACAAAAGACAGATAATTAGAAGGGCTATCCGGTGATATAAAAATTATCTTTTTGGGGTAAAGTGTAGAAAAGTTATGAGCTTTACGGCAAAATAACAAGATTTTTTGGGGGGAAAATGAGAAACATATAGACCAAATTAGGGCAAATATCAAGATAGAGAACACATAATGAAACCTATCATTCGAATCATATCAAGTCCATTACAGTGAAGTGTGCAGAATATTATGGATGTTTGATATCAACAGAGAGCACAGGGAGAGACCTATCTTAATAGCTATATATCAAGTTTATACAGTGAAGTGTGGAGAATCTATGAAGCTAACCTGTTTAGCATCAAGATAGAGAACACATAGAGAAACCTATCTTGTGATTCTATGTATGCAGAATATACGGATGTTTGGTATCAAGAGAGAGAACAGAGAGAGGCCTACCTTTAGAGCTATTAATCAAGTCTATTCAGTGAAGTGTGGAGAATCTATGAAGCTAACATGTTTAGCTCAAGATAGAGAACACTGAGAGATACCTATCTTGCAAGTCCATTACAGTGAAGTGTGCAGAATATATGGATGTTTGGTATCAAGAGAGAGCACTTACAGAGTCCTATCTTAATAGCTATACATCAAGTCTATTCAGTGAAGTGTGGATAATCTACGAAGCTAACATGTTTAGCATCAAGTAAGAGTACAATTCATAACTGCCCTAATTAACAAGACCAAAGTCCCAGATTTTGTCAACTGATAGAGAAGGCCCTTATCTGCAACATGTCAACAGATTATCAATAAATGTAGTGGTTTTTCACTGGCAGGCCACCGCTTTGGCAACTGGAAAACGCCAGGAAAGATCGCAAACCTTACCACTTCAAATCACCATAACTTGCTAATACTTAGAGTACTCAAAATTTTGGCACGTACAAAAGACAGATAATTAGAAGGGCTATCCGGTGATATAAATATTATCTTTTTTGGATAAAGTGTAGAAAAGTTATGAGCTTTACGGCAAAATAACAAGATTTTTTGGGGGGAAAATGAGAAACATATAGACCAAATTAGGGCAAATATCAAGATAGAGAACACATAATGAAACCTATCATTCGAATCATATCAAGTCCATTACAGTGAAGTGTGCAGAATATTATGGATATTTGATATCAACAGAGAGCACAGGGAGAGACCTATCTTAATAGCTATATATCAAGTTTATACAGTGAAGTGTGGAGAATCTATGAAGCTAACCTGTTTAGCATCAAGATAGAGAACACATAGAGAAACCTATCTTGTGATTCTATGTATGCAGAATATACGGATGTTTGGTATCAGGAGAGAGAACAGAGAGAGGCCTACCTTTAGAGCTATATATCATGTCTATTCAGTGAAGTGTGGAGAATCTATGAAGCTAACATGTTTAGCTCAAGATAGAGAACACTGAGAGATACCTATCTTGCAAGTCCATTACAGTGAAGTGTGCAGAATATATGGATGTTTGGTATCAAGAGAGAGCACTTAGAGAGTCCTATCTTAATAGCTATACATCAAGTCTATTCAGTGAAGTGTGGATAATCTACGAAGCTAACATGTTTAGCATCAAGTAAGAGTACAATTCATAACTGCCCTAATTAACAAGACCAAAGTCCCAGATTTTGTCAACTGATAGAGAAGGCCCTTATCTGCAACATGTCAACAGATTATCAATAAATGTAGTGGTTTTTCACTGGCAGGCCACCGCTTTGGCAACTGGAAAACGCCAGGAAAGATCGCAAACCTTACCACTTCAAATCACCATAACTTGCTAATACTTAGAGTACTCAAAATTTTGGCACGTACAAAAGACAGATAATTAGAAGGGCTATCCGATGATATAAAAATTATCTTTTTGGGGTAAAGTGTAGAAAAGTTATGAGCTTTACGGAAAAATAACAAGATTTTTGGGGGGAAAATGAGAAACATATTATAGACCAAATTAGGGCAAATATCAAGATAGAGAACACATAATGAAACCTATCATTCGAATCATATCAAGTCCATTACAGTGAAGTGTGCAGAATATTATGGATGTTTGATATCAACAGAGAGCACAGGGAGAGACCTATCTTAATAGCTATACATCAAGTTTATACAGTGAAGTGTGGAGAATCTATGAAGCTAACCTGTTTAGCATCAAGATAGAGAACACATAGAGAAACCTATCTTGTGATTCTATGTATGCAGAATATACGGATGTTTGGTATCAAGAGAGAGAACAGAGAGAGGCCTACCTTTAGAGCTATATATCAAGTCTATTCAGTGAAGTGTGGAGAATCTATGAAGCTAACATGTTTAGCTCAAGATAGAGAACACTGAGAGATACCTATCTTGCAAGTCCATTACAGTGAAGTGTGCAGAATATATGGATGTTTGGTATCAAGAGAGAGCACTTAGAGAGTCTTATCTTAATAGCTATACATCAAGTCTATTCAGTGAAGTGTGGATAATCTACGAAGCTAACATATTTAGCATCAAGTAAGAGTACAATTCATAACTGCCCTAATTAACAAGACCAAAGTCCCAGATTTTGTCAACTGATAGAGAAGGCCCTTATCTGCAACATGTCAACAGATTATCAATAAATGTAGTGGTTTTTCACTGGCAGGCCACCGCTTTGGCAACTGGAAAACGCCAGGAAAGATCGCAAACCTTACCATTTCAAATCACCATAACTTGCTAATACTTAGAGTACTCAAAATTTTGACACGTACAAAAGACAGATAATTAGAAGGGCTATCCGGTGATATAAAAATGTTCTTTTTTGGGTAAAGTGTAGAAAAGTTATGAGCTTTACGGCAAAATAACAAGATTTTTTGGGGGAAAAATGAGAAACATATAGACCAAATTAGGGCAAATATCAAGATAGAGAACACATAATGAAACCTATCATTCGAATCATATCAAGTCCATTACAGTGAAGTGTGCAGAATATTATGGATGTTTGATATCAACAGAGAGCACAGGGAGAGACCTATCTTAATAGCTATATATCAAGTTTATACAGTGAAGTGTGGAGAATCTATGAAGCTAACCTGTTTAGCATCAAGATAGAGAACACATAGAGAAACCTATCTTGTGATTCTATGTATGCAGAATATACGGATGTTTGGTATCAGGAGAGAGAACAGAGAGAGGCCTACCTTTAGAGCTATATATCAAGTCTATTCAGTGAAGTGTGGAGAATCTATGAAGCTAACATGTTTAGCTCAAGATAGAGAACACTGAGAGATACCTATCTTGCAAGTCCATTACAGTGAAGTGTGCAGAATATATGGATGTTTGGTATCAAGAGAGAGCACTTAGAGAGTCCTATCTTAATAGCTATACATCAAGTCTATTCAGTGAAGTGTGGATAATCTACGAAGCTAACATGTTTAGCATCAAGTAAGAGTACAATTCATAACTGCCCTAATTAACAAGACCAAAGTCCCAGATTTTGTCAACTGATAGAGAAGGCCCTTATCTGCAACATGTCAACAGATTATCAATAAATGTAGTGGTTTTTCACTGGCAGGCCACCGCTTTGGCAACTGGAAAACGCCAGGAAAGATCGCAAACCTTACCACTTCAAATCACCATAACTTGCTAATACTTAGAGTACTCAAAATTTTGGCACGTACAAAAGACAGATAATTAGAAGGGCTATCCGATGTTATAAAAATTATCTTTTTTGGGTAAAGTGTAGAAAAGTTATGAGCTTTACGGAAAAATAACAAGATTTTTGGGGGGAAAATGAGAAACATATTATAGACCAAATTAGGGCAAATATCAAGATAGAGAACACATAATGAAACCTATCATTCGAATCATATCAAGTCCATTACAGTGAAGTGTGCAGAATATTATGGATGTTTGATATCAACAGAGAGCACAGGGAGAGACCTATCTTAATAGCTATACATCAAGTTTATACAGTGAAGTGTGGAGAATCTATGAAGCTAACCTGTTTAGCATCAAGATAGAGAACACATAGAGAAACCTATCTTGTGATTCTATGTATGCAGAATATACGGATGTTTGGTATCAAGAGAGAGAACAGAGAGAGGCCTACCTTTAGAGCTATATATCAAGTCTATTCAGTGAAGTGTGGAGAATCTATGAAGCTAACATGTTTAGCTCAAGATAGAGAACACTGAGAGATACCTATCTTGCAAGTCCATTACAGTGAAGTGTGCAGAATATATGGATGTTTGGTATCAAGAGAGAGCACTTAGAGAGTCTTATCTTAATAGCTATACATCAAGTCTATTCAGTGAAGTGTGGATAATCTACGAAGCTAACATATTTAGCATCAAGTAAGAGTACAATTCATAACTGCCCTAATTAACAAGACCAAAGTCCCAGATTTTGTCAACTGATAGAGAAGGCCCTTATCTGCAACATGTCAACAGATTATCAATAAATGTAGTGGTTTTTCACTGGCAGGCCACCGCTTTGGCAACTGGAAAACGCCAGGAAAGATCGCAAACCTTACCATTTCAAATCACCATAACTTGCTAATACTTAGAGTACTCAAAATTTTGACACGTACAAAAGACAGATAATTAGAAGGGCTATCCGGTGATATAAAAATGTTCTTTTTTGGGTAAAGTGTAGAAAAGTTATGAGCTTTACGGCAAAATAACAAGATTTTTTGGGGGAAAAATGAGAAACATATAGACCAAATTAGGGCAAATATCAAGATAGAGAACACATAATGAAACCTATCATTCGAATCATATCAAGTCCATTACAGTGAAGTGTGCAGAATATTATGGATGTTTGATATCAACAGAGAGCACAGGGAGAGACCTATCTTAATAGCTATATATCAAGTTTATACAGTGAAGTGTGGAGAATCTATGAAGCTAACCTGTTTAGCATCAAGATAGAGAACACATAGAGAAACCTATCTTGTGATTCTATGTATGCAGAATATACGGATGTTTGGTATCAGGAGAGAGAACAGAGAGAGGCCTACCTTTAGAGCTATATATCAAGTCTATTCAGTGAAGTGTGGAGAATCTATGAAGCTAACATGTTTAGCTCAAGATAGAGAACACTGAGAGATACCTATCTTGCAAGTCCATTACAGTGAAGTGTGCAGAATATATGGATGTTTGGTATCAAGAGAGAGCACTTAGAGAGTCCTATCTTAATAGCTATACATCAAGTCTATTCAGTGAAGTGTGGATAATCTACGAAGCTAACATGTTTAGCATCAAGTAAGAGTACAATTCATAACTGCCCTAATTAACAAGACCAAAGTCCCAGATTTTGTCAACTGATAGAGAAGGCCCTTATCTGCAACATGTCAACAGATTATCAATAAATGTAGTGGTTTTTCACTGGCAGGCCACCGCTTTGGCAACTGGAAAACGCCAGGAAAGATCGCAAACCTTACCACTTCAAATCACCATAACTTGCTAATACTTAGAGTACTCAAAATTTTGGCACGTACAAAAGACAGATAATTAGAAGGGCTATCCGATGATATAAATATTATCTTTTTTGGGTAAAGTGTAGAAAAGTTATGAGCTTTACGGGAAAATAACAAGATTTTTGGGGGGAAAATGAGAAACATATTATAGACCAAATTAGGGCAAATATCAAGATAGAGAACACATAATGAAACCTATCATTCGAATCATATCAAGTCCATTACAGTGAAGTGTGCAGAATATTATGGATGTTTGATATCAACAGAGAGCACAGGGAGAGACCTATCTTAATAGCTATATATCAAGTTTATTCAGTGAAGTGTGGAGAATCTATGAAGCTAACCTGTTTAGCATCAAGATAGAGAACACATAGAGAAACCTATCTTGTGATTCTATGTATGCAGAATATACGGATGTTTGGTATCAAGAGAGAGAACAGAGAGAGGCCTACCTTTAGAGCTATATATCAAGTCTATTCAGTGAAGTGTGGAGAATCTATGGAGCTAACATGTTTAGCTCAAGATAGAGAACACTGAGAGATACCTATCTTGCAAGTCCATTACAGTGAAGTGTGCAGAATATATGGATGTTTGGTATCAAGAGAGAGCACTTAGAGAGTCCTATCTTAATAGCTATACATCAAGTCTATTCAGTGAAGTGTGGATAATCTACGAAGCTAACATGTTTAGCATCAAGTAAGAGTACAATTCATAACTGCCCTAATTAACAAGACCAAAGTCCCAGATTTTGTCAACTGATAGAGAAGGCCCTTATCTGCAACATGTCAACAGATTATCAATAAATTTAGTGGTTTTTCACTGGCAGGCCACCGCTTTGGCAACTGGAAAACGCCAGGAAAGATCGCAAACCTTACCACTTCAAATCACCATCACTTGCTAATACTTAGAGTACTCAAAATTTTGGCACATACAAAAGACAGATAATTAGAAGGGCTATCCGGTGATATAAAAATGTTCTTTTTTGGGTAAAGTGTAGAAAAGTTATGAGCTTTACGGCAAAATAACAAGATTTTTTGGGGGGAAAATGAGAAACATATAGACCAAATTAGGGCAAATATCAAGATAGAGAACACATAATGAAACCTATCATTCGAATCATATCAAGTCCATTACAGTGAAGTGTGCAGAATATTATGGATGTTTGATATCAACAGAGAGCACAGGGAGAGACCTATCTTAATAGCTATATATCAAGTTTATACAGTGAAGTGTGGAGAATCTATGAAGCTAACCTGTTTAGCATCAAGATAGAGAACACATAGAGAAACCTATCTTGTGATTCTATGTATGCAGAATATACGGATGTTTGGTATCAAGAGAGAGAACAGAGAGAGGCCTACCTTTAGAGCTATATATCAAGTCTATTCAGTGAAGTGTGGAGAATCATTGAAGCTAACATGTTTAGCTCAAGATAGAGAACACTGAGAGATACCTATCTTGCAAGTCCATTACAGTGAAGTGTGCAGAATATATGGATGTTTGGTATCAAGAGAGAGCACTTAGAGAGTCCTATCTTAATAGCTATACATCAAGTCTATTCAGTGAAGTGTGGATAATCTACGAAGCTAACATGTTTAGCATCAAGTAAGAGTACAATTCATAACTGCCCTAATTAACAAGACCAAAGTCCCAGATTTTGTCAACTGATAGAGAAGGCCCTTATCTGCAACATGTCAACAGATTATCAATAAATGTAGTGGTTTTTCACTGGCAGGCCACCGCTTTGGCAACTGGAAAACGCCAGGAAAGATCGCAAACCTTACCACTTCAAATCACCATAACTTGCTAATACTTAGAGTACTCAAAATTTTGGCACGTACAAAAGACAGATAATTAGAAGGGCTATCCGGTAATATAAAAATTATCTTTTTGGGGTAAAGTGTAGAAAAGTTATGAGCTTTACGGCAAAATAACAAGATTTTTGGGGGGGAAATGAGAAACATATTATAGACCAAATTAGGGCAAATATCAAGATAGAGAACACATAATGAAACCTATCATTCGAATCATATCAAGTCCATTACAGTGAAGTGTGCAGAATATTATGGATGTTTGATATCAACAGAGAGCACAGGGAGAGACCTATCTTAATAGCTATATATCAAGTTTATACAGTGAAGTGTGGAAAACCTATGAAGCTAACCTGTTTAGCATCAAGATAGAGAACACATAGAGAAACCTATCTTGTGATTCTATGTATGCAGAATATACGGATGTTTGGTATCAAGAGAGAGAACAGAGAGAGGCCTACCTTTAGAGCTATATATCAAGTCTATTCAGTGAAGTGTGGAGAATCTATGGAGCTAACATGTTTAGCTCAAGATAGAGAACACTGAGAGATACCTATCTTGCAAGTCCATTACAGTGAAGTGTGCAGAATATATGGATGTTTGGTATCAAGAGAGAGCACTTAGAGAGTCCTATCTTAATAGCTATACATCAAGTCTATTCAGTGAAGTGTGGATAATCTACGAAGCTAACATGTTTAGCATCAAGTAAGAGTACAATTCATAACTGCCCTAATTAACAAGACCAAAGTCCCAGATTTTATCAACTGATAGAGAAGGCCCTTATCTGCAACATGTCAACAGATTATCAATAAATTTAGTGGTTTTTCACTGGCAGGCCACCGCTTTGGCAACTGGAAAACGCCAGGAAAGATCGCAAACCTTACCACTTCAAATCACCATAACTTGCTAATACTTAGAGTACTCAAAATTTTGGCACATACAAAAGACAGATAATTAGAAGGGCTATCCGGTGATATAAAAATGTTCTTTTTTGGGTAAAGTGTAGAAAAGTTATGAGCTTTACGGCAAAATAACAAGATTTTTGGGGGGGAAAATGAGAAACATATAGACCAAATTAGGGCAAATATCAAGATAGAGAACACATAATGAAACCTATCATTCGAATCATATCAAGTCCATTACAGTGAAGTGTGCAGAATATTATGGATGTTTGATATCAACAGAGAGCACAGGGAGAGACCTATCTTAATAGCTATATATCAAGTTTATACAGTGAAGTGTGGAGAATCTATGAAGCTAACCTGTTTAGCATCAAGATAGAGAACACATAGAGAAACCTATCTTGTGATTCTATGTATGCAGAATATACGGATGTTTGGTATCAAGAGAGAGAACAGAGAGAGGCCTACCTTTAGAGCTATATATCAAGTCTATTCAGTGAAGTGTGGAGAATCTATGAAGCTAACATGTTTAGCTCAAGATAGAGAACACTGAGAGATACCTATCTTGCAAGTCCATTACAGTGAAGTGTGCAGAATATATGGATGTTTGGTATCAAGAGAGAGCACTTAGAGAGTCCTATCTTAATAGCTATACATCAAGTCTATTCAGTGAAGTGTGGATAATCTACGAAGCTAACATGTTTAGCATCAAGTAAGAGTACAATTCATAACTGCCCTAATTAACAAGACCAAAGTCCCAGATTTTGTCAACTGATAGAGAAGGCCCTTATCTGCAACATGTCAACAGATTATCAATAAATGTAGTGGTTTTTCACTGGCAGGCCACCGCTTTGGCAACTGGAAAACGCCAGGAAAGATCGCAAACCTTACCACTTCAAATCACCATAACTTGCTAATACTTAGAGTACTCAAAATTTTGGCACGTACAAAAGACAGATAATTAGAAGGGCTATCCGGTAATATAAAAATTATCTTTTTGGGGTAAAGTGTAGAAAAGTTATGAGCTTTACGGCAAAATAACAAGATTTTTGGGGGGGAAATGAGAAACATATTATAGACCAAATTAGGGCAAATATCAAGATAGAGAACACATAATGAAACCTATCATTCGAATCATATCAAGTCCATTACAGTGAAGTGTGCAGAATATTATGGATGTTTGATATCAACAGAGAGCACAGGGAGAGACCTATCTTAATAGCTATATATCAAGTTTATTCAGTGAAGTGTGGAGAATCTATGAAGCTAACCTGTTTAGCATCAAGATAGAGAACACATAGAGAAACCTATCTTGTGATTCTATGTATGCAGAATATACGGATGTTTGGTATCAAGAGAGAGAACAGAGAGAGGCCTACCTTTAGAGCTATATATCAAGTCTATTCAGTGAAGTGTGGAGAATCTATGAAGCTAACATGTTTAGCTCAAGATAGAGAACACTGAGAGATACCTATCTTGCAAGTCCATTACAGTGAAGTGTGCAGAATATATGAATGTTTGGTATCAAGAGAGAGCACTTAGAGAGTCTTATCTTAATAGCTATACATCAAGTCTATTCAGTGAAGTGTGGATAATCTACGAAGCTAACATGTTTAGCATCAAGTAAGAGTACAATTCATAACTGCCCTAATTAACAAGACCAAAGTCCCAGATTTTGTCAACTGATAGAGAAGGCCCTTATCTGCAACATGTCAACAGATTATCAATAAATATAGTGGTTTTTTACTGGCAGGCTACCGCTTTGGCAACTGGAAAACGCCAGGAAAGATCGCAAACCTTACCACTTCAAATCACCATCACTTGCTAATACTTAGAGTACTCAAAATTTTGGCACGTACAAAAGACAGATAATTAGAAGGGCTATCCGGTGATATAAAAATTATCTTTTTTGGGTAAAGTGTAGAAAAGTTATGAGCTTTACGGCAAAATAACAAGATTTTTTGGGGGGAAAATGAGAAACATATAGACCAAATTAGGGCAAATATCAAGATAGAGAACACATAATGAAACCTATCATTCGAATCATATCAAGTCCATTACAGTGAAGTGTGCAGAATATTATGGATGTTTGATATCAACAGAGAGCACAGGGAGAGACCTATCTTAATAGCTATATATCAAGTTTATACAGTGAAGTGTGGAGAATCTATGAAGCTAACCTGTTTAGCATCAAGATAGAGAACACATAGAGAAACCTATCTTGTGATTCTATGTATGCAGAATATACGGATGTTTGGTATCAAGAGAGAGAACAGAGAGAGGCCTACCTTTAGAGCTATTAATCAAGTCTATTCAGTGAAGTGTGGAGAATCTATGGAGCTAACATGTTTAGCTCAAGATAGAGAACACTGAGAGATACCTATCTTGCAAGTCCATTACAGTGAAGTGTGCAGAATATATGGATGTTTGGTATCAAGAGAGAGCACTTAGAGAGTCCTATCTTAATAGCTATACATCAAGTCTATTCAGTGAAGTGTGGATAATCTACGAAGCTAACATGTTTAGCATCAAGTAAGAGTACAATTCATAACTGCCCTAATTAACAAGACCAAAGTCCCAGATTTTATCAACTGATAGAGAAGGCCCTTATCTGCAACATGTCAACAGATTATCAATAAATTTAGTGGTTTTTCACTGGCAGGCCACCGCTTTGGCAACTGGAAAACGCCAGGAAAGATCGCAAACCTTACCACTTCAAATCACCATAACTTGCTAATACTTAGAGTACTCAAAATTTTGGCACATACAAAAGACAGATAATTAGAAGGGCTATCCGGTGATATAAAAATGTTCTTTTTTGGGTAAAGTGTAGAAAAGTTATGAGCTTTACGGCAAAATAACAAGATTTTTGGGGGGGAAAATGAGAAACATATAGACCAAATTAGGGCAAATATCAAGATAGAGAACACATAATGAAACCTATCATTCGAATCATATCAAGTCCATTACAGTGAAGTGTGCAGAATATTATGGATGTTTGATATCAACAGAGAGCACAGGGAGAGACCTATCTTAATAGCTATATATCAAGTTTATACAGTGAAGTGTGGAGAATCTATGAAGCTAACCTGTTTAGCATCAAGATAGAGAACACATAGAGAAACCTATCTTGTGATTCTATGTATGCAGAATATACGGATGTTTGGTATCAAGAGAGAGAACAGAGAGAGGCCTACCTTTAGAGCTATATATCAAGTCTATTCAGTGAAGTGTGGAGAATCATTGAAGCTAACATGTTTAGCTCAAGATAGAGAACACTGAGAGATACCTATCTTGCAAGTCCATTACAGTGAAGTGTGCAGAATATATGGATGTTTGGTATCAAGAGAGAGCACTTAGAGAGTCCTATCTTAATAGCTATACATCAAGTCTATTCAGTGAAGTGTGGATAATCTACGAAGCTAACATGTTTAGCATCAAGTAAGAGTACAATTCATAACTGCCCTAATTAACAAGACCAAAGTCCCAGATTTTGTCAACTGATAGAGAAGGCCCTTATCTGCAACATGTCAACAGATTATCAATAAATGTAGTGGTTTTTCACTGGCAGGCCACCGCTTTGGCAACTGGAAAACGCCAGGAAAGATCGCAAACCTTACCACTTCAAATCACCATAACTTGCTAATACTTAGAGTACTCAAAATTTTGGCACGTACAAAAGACAGATAATTAGAAGGGCTATCCGGTAATATAAAAATTATCTTTTTGGGGTAAAGTGTAGAAAAGTTATGAGCTTTACGGCAAAATAACAAGATTTTTGGGGGGGAAATGAGAAACATATTATAGACCAAATTAGGGCAAATATCAAGATAGAGAACACATAATGAAACCTATCATTCGAATCATATCAAGTCCATTACAGTGAAGTGTGCAGAATATTATGGATGTTTGATATCAACAGAGAGCACAGGGAGAGACCTATCTTAATAGCTATATATCAAGTTTATACAGTGAAGTGTGGAAAACCTATGAAGCTAACCTGTTTAGCATCAAGATAGAGAACACATAGAGAAACCTATCTTGTGATTCTATGTATGCAGAATATACGGATGTTTGGTATCAAGAGAGAGAACAGAGAGAGGCCTACCTTTAGAGCTATATATCAAGTCTATTCAGTGAAGTGTGGAGAATCTATGGAGCTAACATGTTTAGCTCAAGATAGAGAACACTGAGAGATACCTATCTTGCAAGTCCATTACAGTGAAGTGTGCAGAATATATGGATGTTTGGTATCAAGAGAGAGCACTTAGAGAGTCCTATCTTAATAGCTATACATCAAGTCTATTCAGTGAAGTGTGGATAATCTACGAAGCTAACATGTTTAGCATCAAGTAAGAGTACAATTCATAACTGCCCTAATTAACAAGACCAAAGTCCCAGATTTTATCAACTGATAGAGAAGGCCCTTATCTGCAACATGTCAACAGATTATCAATAAATTTAGTGGTTTTTCACTGGCAGGCCACCGCTTTGGCAACTGGAAAACGCCAGGAAAGATCGCAAACCTTACCACTTCAAATCACCATAACTTGCTAATACTTAGAGTACTCAAAATTTTGGCACATACAAAAGACAGATAATTAGAAGGGCTATCCGGTGATATAAAAATGTTCTTTTTTGGGTAAAGTGTAGAAAAGTTATGAGCTTTACGGCAAAATAACAAGATTTTTGGGGGGGAAATGAGAAACATATTATAGACCAAATTAGGGCAAATATCAAGATAGAGAACACATAATGAAACCTATCATTCGAATCATATCAAGTCCATTACAGTGAAGTTTGCAGAATATTATGGATGTTTGATATCAACAGAGAGCACAGGGAGAGACCTATCTTAATAGCTATATATCAAGTTTATTCAGTGAAGTGTGGAGAATCTATGAAGCTAACCTGTTTAGCATCAAGATAGAGAACACATAGAGAAACCTATCTTGTGATTCTATGTATGCAGAATATACGGATGTTTGGTATCAAGAGAGAGAACAGAGAGAGGCCTACCTTTAGAGCTATATATCAAGTCTATTCAGTGAAGTGTGGAGAATCTATGAAGCTAACATGTTTAGCTCAAGATAGAGAACACTGAGAGATACCTATCTTGCAAGTCCATTACAGTGAAGTGTGCAGAATATATGAATGTTTGGTATCAAGAGAGAGCACTTAGAGAGTCTTATCTTAATAGCTATACATCAAGTCTATTCAGTGAAGTGTGGATAATCTACGAAGCTAACATGTTTAGCATCAAGTAAGAGTACAATTCATAACTGCCCTAATTAACAAGACCAAAGTCCCAGATTTTGTCAACTGATAGAGAAGGCCCTTATCTGCAACATGTCAACAGATTATCAATAAATATAGTGGTTTTTTACTGGCAGGCTACCGCTTTGGCAACTGGAAAACGCCAGGAAAGATCGCAAACCTTACCACTTCAAATCACCATCACTTGCTAATACTTAGAGTACTCAAAATTTTGGCACGTACAAAAGACAGATAATTAGAAGGGCTATCCGGTGATATAAAAATTATCTTTTTTGGGTAAAGTGTAGAAAAGTTATGAGCTTTACGGCAAAATAACAAGATTTTTTGGGGGGAAAATGAGAAACATATAGACCAAATTAGGGCAAATATCAAGATAGAGAACACATAATGAAACCTATCATTCGAATCATATCAAGTCCATTACAGTGAAGTGTGCAGAATATTATGGATGTTTGATATCAACAGAGAGCACAGGGAGAGACCTATCTTAATAGCTATATATCAAGTTTATACAGTGAAGTGTGGAGAATCTATGAAGCTAACCTGTTTAGCATCAAGATAGAGAACACATAGAGAAACCTATCTTGTGATTCTATGTATGCAGAATATACGGATGTTTGGTATCAAGAGAGAGAACAGAGAGAGGCCTACCTTTAGAGCTATTAATCAAGTCTATTCAGTGAAGTGTGGAGAATCTATGAAGCTAACATGTTTAGCTCAAGATAGAGAACACTGAGAGATACCTATCTTGCAAGTCCATTACAGTGAAGTGTGCAGAATATATGGATGTTTGGTATCAAGAGAGAGCACTTAGAGAGTCCTATCTTAATAGCTATACATCAAGTCTATTCAGTGAAGTGTGGATAATCTACGAAGCTAACATGTTTAGCATCAAGTAAGAGTACAATTCATAACTGCCCTAATTAACAAGACCAAAGTCCCAGATTTTGTCAACTGATAGAGAAGGCCCTTATCTGCAACATGTCAACAGATTATCAATAAATGTAGTGGTTTTTCACTGGCAGGCCACCGCTTTGGCAACTGGAAAACGCCAGGAAAGATCGCAAACCTTACCACTTCAAATCACCATAACTTGCTAATACTTAGAGTACTCAAAATTTTGGCACGTACAAAAGACAGATAATTAGAAGGGCTATCCGGTAATATAAAAATTATCTTTTTGGGGTAAAGTGTAGAAAAGTTATGAGCTTTACGGCAAAATAACAAGATTTTTGGGGGGGAAATGAGAAACATATTATAGACCAAATTAGGGCAAATATCAAGATAGAGAACACATAATGAAACCTATCATTCGAATCATATCAAGTCCATTACAGTGAAGTGTGCAGAATATTATGGATGTTTGATATCAACAGAGAGCACAGGGAGAGACCTATCTTAATAGCTATATATCAAGTTTATACAGTGAAGTGTGGAGAATCTATGAAGCTAACCTGTTTAGCATCAAGATAGAGAACACATAGAGAAACCTATCTTGTGATTCTATGTATGCAGAATATACGGATGTTTGGTATCAAGAGAGAGAACAGAGAGAGGCCTACCTTTAGAGCTATATATCAAGTCTATTCAGTGAAGTGTGGAGAATCATTGAAGCTAACATGTTTAGCTCAAGATAGAGAACACTGAGAGATACCTATCTTGCAAGTCCATTACAGTGAAGTGTGCAGAATATATGGATGTTTGGTATCAAGAGAGAGCACTTAGAGAGTCCTATCTTAATAGCTATACATCAAGTCTATTCAGTGAAGTGTGGATAATCTACGAAGCTAACATGTTTAGCATCAAGTAAGAGTACAATTCATAACTGCCCTAATTAACAAGACCAAAGTCCCAGATTTTGTCAACTGATAGAGAAGGCCCTTATCTGCAACATGTCAACAGATTATCAATAAATGTAGTGGTTTTTCACTGGCAGGCCACCGCTTTGGCAACTGGAAAACGCCAGGAAAGATCGCAAACCTTACCACTTCAAATCACCATAACTTGCTAATACTTAGAGTACTCAAAATTTTGGCACGTACAAAAGACAGATAATTAGAAGGGCTATCCGGTGATATAAAAATTATCTTTTTGGGATAAAGTGTAGAAAAGTTATGAGCTTTACGGCAAAATAACAAGATTTTTGGGGGGAAAATGAGAAACATATTATAGACCAAATTAGGGCAAATATCAAGATAGAGAACACATAATGAAACCTATCATTCGAATCATATCAAGTCCATTACAGTGAAGTATGCAGAATATTATGGATGTTTGATATCAACAGAGAGCACAGGGAGAGACCTATCTTAATAGCTATATATCAAGTTTATACAGTGAAGTGTGGAGAATCTATGAAGCTAACCTGTTTAGCATCAAGATAGAGAACACATAGAGAAACCTATCTTGTGATTCTATGTATGCAGAATATACGGATGTTTGGTATCAAGAGAGAGAACAGAGAGAGGCCTACCTTTAGAGCTATATATCAAGTCTATTCAGTGAAGTGTGGAGAATCTATGGAGCTAACATGTTTAGCTCAAGATAGAGAACACTGAGAGATACCTATCTTGCAAGTCCATTACAGTGAAGTGTGCAGAATATATGGATGTTTGGTATCAAGAGAGAGCACTTAGAGAGTCCTATCTTAATAGCTATACATCAAGTCTATTCAGTGAAGTGTGGATAATCTACGAAGCTAACATGTTTAGCATCAAGTAAGAGTACAATTCATAACTGCCCTAATTAACAAGACCAAAGTCCCAGATTTTATCAACTGATAGAGAAGGCCCTTATCTGCAACATGTCAACAGATTATCAATAAATTTAGTGGTTTTTCACTGGCAGGCCACCGCTTTGGCAACTGGAAAACGCCAGGAAAGATCGCAAACCTTACCACTTCAAATCACCATAACTTGCTAATACTTAGAGTACTCAAAATTTTGGCACATACAAAAGACAGATAATTAGAAGGGCTATCCGGTGATATAAAAATGTTCTTTTTTGGGTAAAGTGTAGAAAAGTTATGAGCTTTACGGCAAAATAACAAGATTTTTGGGGGGGAAAATGAGAAACATATAGACCAAATTAGGGCAAATATCAAGATAGAGAACACATAATGAAACCTATCATTCGAATCATATCAAGTCCATTACAGTGAAGTGTGCAGAATATTATGGATGTTTGATATCAACAGAGAGCACAGGGAGAGACCTATCTTAATAGCTATATATCAAGTTTATACAGTGAAGTGTGGAGAATCTATGAAGCTAACCTGTTTAGCATCAAGATAGAGAACACATAGAGAAACCTATCTTGTGATTCTATGTATGCAGAATATACGGATGTTTGGTATCAAGAGAGAGAACAGAGAGAGGCCTACCTTTAGAGCTATATATCAAGTCTATTCAGTGAAGTGTGGAGAATCATTGAAGCTAACATGTTTAGCTCAAGATAGAGAACACTGAGAGATACCTATCTTGCAAGTCCATTACAGTGAAGTGTGCAGAATATATGGATGTTTGGTATCAAGAGAGAGCACTTAGAGAGTCCTATCTTAATAGCTATACATCAAGTCTATTCAGTGAAGTGTGGATAATCTACGAAGCTAACATGTTTAGCATCAAGTAAGAGTACAATTCATAACTGCCCTAATTAACAAGACCAAAGTCCCAGATTTTGTCAACTGATAGAGAAGGCCCTTATCTGCAACATGTCAACAGATTATCAATAAATGTAGTGGTTTTTCACTGGCAGGCCACCGCTTTGGCAACTGGAAAACGCCAGGAAAGATCGCAAACCTTACCACTTCAAATCACCATAACTTGCTAATACTTAGAGTACTCAAAATTTTGGCACGTACAAAAGACAGATAATTAGAAGGGCTATCCGGTAATATAAAAATTATCTTTTTGGGGTAAAGTGTAGAAAAGTTATGAGCTTTACGGCAAAATAACAAGATTTTTGGGGGGGAAATGAGAAACATATTATAGACCAAATTAGGGCAAATATCAAGATAGAGAACACATAATGAAACCTATCATTCGAATCATATCAAGTCCATTACAGTGAAGTGTGCAGAATATTATGGATGTTTGATATCAACAGAGAGCACAGGGAGAGACCTATCTTAATAGCTATATATCAAGTTTATACAGTGAAGTGTGGAAAACCTATGAAGCTAACCTGTTTAGCATCAAGATAGAGAACACATAGAGAAACCTATCTTGTGATTCTATGTATGCAGAATATACGGATGTTTGGTATCAAGAGAGAGAACAGAGAGAGGCCTACCTTTAGAGCTATATATCAAGTCTATTCAGTGAAGTGTGGAGAATCTATGGAGCTAACATGTTTAGCTCAAGATAGAGAACACTGAGAGATACCTATCTTGCAAGTCCATTACAGTGAAGTGTGCAGAATATATGGATGTTTGGTATCAAGAGAGAGCACTTAGAGAGTCCTATCTTAATAGCTATACATCAAGTCTATTCAGTGAAGTGTGGATAATCTACGAAGCTAACATGTTTAGCATCAAGTAAGAGTACAATTCATAACTGCCCTAATTAACAAGACCAAAGTCCCAGATTTTATCAACTGATAGAGAAGGCCCTTATCTGCAACATGTCAACAGATTATCAATAAATTTAGTGGTTTTTCACTGGCAGGCCACCGCTTTGGCAACTGGAAAACGCCAGGAAAGATCGCAAACCTTACCACTTCAAATCACCATAACTTGCTAATACTTAGAGTACTCAAAATTTTGGCACATACAAAAGACAGATAATTAGAAGGGCTATCCGGTGATATAAAAATGTTCTTTTTTGGGTAAAGTGTAGAAAAGTTATGAGCTTTACGGCAAAATAACAAGATTTTTGGGGGGGAAAATGAGAAACATATAGACCAAATTAGGGCAAATATCAAGATAGAGAACACATAATGAAACCTATCATTCGAATCATATCAAGTCCATTACAGTGAAGTGTGCAGAATATTATGGATGTTTGATATCAACAGAGAGCACAGGGAGAGACCTATCTTAATAGCTATATATCAAGTTTATACAGTGAAGTGTGGAGAATCTATGAAGCTAACCTGTTTAGCATCAAGATAGAGAACACATAGAGAAACCTATCTTGTGATTCTATGTATGCAGAATATACGGATGTTTGGTATCAAGAGAGAGAACAGAGAGAGGCCTACCTTTAGAGCTATATATCAAGTCTATTCAGTGAAGTGTGGAGAATCTATGAAGCTAACATGTTTAGCTCAAGATAGAGAACACTGAGAGATACCTATCTTGCAAGTCCATTACAGTGAAGTGTGCAGAATATATGGATGTTTGGTATCAAGAGAGAGCACTTAGAGAGTCCTATCTTAATAGCTATACATCAAGTCTATTCAGTGAAGTGTGGATAATCTACGAAGCTAACATGTTTAGCATCAAGTAAGAGTACAATTCATAACTGCCCTAATTAACAAGACCAAAGTCCCAGATTTTGTCAACTGATAGAGAAGGCCCTTATCTGCAACATGTCAACAGATTATCAATAAATGTAGTGGTTTTTCACTGGCAGGCCACCGCTTTGGCAACTGGAAAACGCCAGGAAAGATCGCAAACCTTACCACTTCAAATCACCATAACTTGCTAATACTTAGAGTACTCAAAATTTTGGCACGTACAAAAGACAGATAATTAGAAGGGCTATCCGGTAATATAAAAATTATCTTTTTGGGGTAAAGTGTAGAAAAGTTATGAGCTTTACGGCAAAATAACAAGATTTTTGGGGGGGAAATGAGAAACATATTATAGACCAAATTAGGGCAAATATCAAGATAGAGAACACATAATGAAACCTATCATTCGAATCATATCAAGTCCATTACAGTGAAGTGTGCAGAATATTATGGATGTTTGATATCAACAGAGAGCACAGGGAGAGACCTATCTTAATAGCTATATATCAAGTTTATACAGTGAAGTGTGGAAAACCTATGAAGCTAACCTGTTTAGCATCAAGATAGAGAACACATAGAGAAACCTATCTTGTGATTCTATGTATGCAGAATATACGGATGTTTGGTATCAAGAGAGAGAACAGAGAGAGGCCTACCTTTAGAGCTATATATCAAGTCTATTCAGTGAAGTGTGGAGAATCTATGGAGCTAACATGTTTAGCTCAAGATAGAGAACACTGAGAGATACCTATCTTGCAAGTCCATTACAGTGAAGTGTGCAGAATATATGGATGTTTGGTATCAAGAGAGAGCACTTAGAGAGTCCTATCTTAATAGCTATACATCAAGTCTATTCAGTGAAGTGTGGATAATCTACGAAGCTAACATGTTTAGCATCAAGTAAGAGTACAATTCATAACTGCCCTAATTAACAAGACCAAAGTCCCAGATTTTATCAACTGATAGAGAAGGCCCTTATCTGCAACATGTCAACAGATTATCAATAAATTTAGTGGTTTTTCACTGGCAGGCCACCGCTTTGGCAACTGGAAAACGCCAGGAAAGATCGCAAACCTTACCACTTCAAATCACCATAACTTGCTAATACTTAGAGTACTCAAAATTTTGGCACATACAAAAGACAGATAATTAGAAGGGCTATCCGGTGATATAAAAATGTTCTTTTTTGGGTAAAGTCTAGAAAAGTTATGAGCTTTACGGCAAAATAACAAGATTTTTGGGGGGGAAAATGAGAAACATATAGACCAAATTAGGGCAAATATCAAGATAGAGAACACATAATGAAACCTATCATTCGAATCATATCAAGTCCATTACAGTGAAGTGTGCAGAATATTATGGATGTTTGATATCAACAGAGAGCACAGGGAGAGACCTATCTTAATAGCTATATATCAAGTTTATACAGTGAAGTGTGGAGAATCTATGAAGCTAACCTGTTTAGCATCAAGATAGAGAACACATAGAGAAACCTATCTTGTGATTCTATGTATGCAGAATATACGGATGTTTGGTATCAAGAGAGAGAACAGAGAGAGGCCTACCTTTAGAGCTATATATCAAGTCTATTCAGTGAAGTGTGGAGAATCTATGAAGCTAACATGTTTAGCTCAAGATAGAGAACACTGAGAGATACCTATCTTGCAAGTCCATTACAGTGAAGTGTGCAGAATATATGGATGTTTGGTATCAAGAGAGAGCACTTAGAGAGTCCTATCTTAATAGCTATACATCAAGTCTATTCAGTGAAGTGTGGATAATCTACGAAGCTAACATGTTTAGCATCAAGTAAGAGTACAATTCATAACTGCCCTAATTAACAAGACCAAAGTCCCAGATTTTGTCAACTGATAGAGAAGGCCCTTATCTGCAACATGTCAACAGATTATCAATAAATGTAGTGGTTTTTCACTGGCAGGCCACCGCTTTGGCAACTGGAAAACGCCAGGAAAGATCGCAAACCTTACCACTTCAAATCACCATAACTTGCTAATACTTAGAGTACTCAAAATTTTGGCACGTACAAAAGACAGATAATTAGAAGGGCTATCCGGTAATATAAAAATTATCTTTTTGGGGTAAAGTGTAGAAAAGTTATGAGCTTTACGGCAAAATAACAAGATTTTTGGGGGGGAAATGAGAAACATATTATAGACCAAATTAGGGCAAATATCAAGATAGAGAACACATAATGAAACCTATCATTCGAATCATATCAAGTCCATTACAGTGAAGTGTGCAGAATATTATGGATGTTTGATATCAACAGAGAGCACAGGGAGAGACCTATCTTAATAGCTATATATCAAGTTTATTCAGTGAAGTGTGGAGAATCTATGAAGCTAACCTGTTTAGCATCAAGATAGAGAACACATAGAGAAACCTATCTTGTGATTCTATGTATGCAGAATATACGGATGTTTGGTATCAAGAGAGAGAACAGAGAGAGGCCTACCTTTAGAGCTATATATCAAGTCTATTCAGTGAAGTGTGGAGAATCTATGAAGCTAACATGTTTAGCTCAAGATAGAGAACACTGAGAGATACCTATCTTGCAAGTCCATTACAGTGAAGTGTGCAGAATATATGAATGTTTGGTATCAAGAGAGAGCACTTAGAGAGTCTTATCTTAATAGCTATACATCAAGTCTATTCAGTGAAGTGTGGATAATCTACGAAGCTAACATGTTTAGCATCAAGTAAGAGTACAATTCATAACTGCCCTAATTAACAAGACCAAAGTCCCAGATTTTGTCAACTGATAGAGAAGGCCCTTATCTGCAACATGTCAACAGATTATCAATAAATATAGTGGTTTTTCACTGGCAGGCTACCGCTTTGGCAACTGGAAAACGCCAGGAAAGATCGCAAACCTTACCACTTCAAATCACCATCACTTGCTAATACTTAGAGTACTCAAAATTTTGGCACGTACAAAAGACAGATAATTAGAAGGGCTATCCGGTGATATAAAAATTATCTTTTTTGGGTAAAGTGTAGAAAAGTTATGAGCTTTACGGCAAAATAACAAGATTTTTTGGGGGGAAAATGAGAAACATATAGACCAAATTAGGGCAAATATCAAGATAGAGAACACATAATGAAACCTATCATTCGAATCATATCAAGTCCATTACAGTGAAGTGTGCAGAATATTATGGATGTTTGATATCAACAGAGAGCACAAGGAGAGACCTATCTTAATAGCTATATATCAAGTTTATACAGTGAAGTGTGGAGAATCTATGAAGCTAACCTGTTTAGCATCAAGATAGAGAACACATAGAGAAACCTATCTTGTGATTCTATGTATGCAGAATATACGGATGTTTGGTATCAAGAGAGAGAACAGAGAGAGGCCTACCTTTAGAGCTATTAATCAAGTCTATTCAGTGAAGTGTGGAGAATCTATGAAGCTAACATGTTTAGCTCAAGATAGAGAACACTGAGAGATACCTATCTTGCAAGTCCATTACAGTGAAGTGTGCAGAATATATGGATGTTTGGTATCAAGAGAGAGCACTTACAGAGTCCTATCTTAATAGCTATACATCAAGTCTATTCAGTGAAGTGTGGATAATCTACGAAGCTAACATGTTTAGCATCAAGTAAGAGTACAATTCATAACTGCCCTAATTAACAAGACCAAAGTCCCAGATTTTGTCAACTGATAGAGAAGGCCCTTATCTGCAACATGTCAACAGATTATCAATAAATGTAGTGGTTTTTCACTGGCAGGCCACCGCTTTGGCAACTGGAAAACGCCAGGAAAGATCGCAAACCTTACCACTTCAAATCACCATAACTTGCTAATACTTAGAGTACTCAAAATTTTGGCACGTACAAAAGACAGATAATTAGAAGGGCTATCCGGTAATATAAAAATTATCTTTTTGGGGTAAAGTGTAGAAAAGTTATGAGCTTTACGGCAAAATAACAAGATTTTTGGGGGGGAAATGAGAAACATATTATAGACCAAATTAGGGCAAATATCAAGATAGAGAACACATAATGAAACCTATCATTCGAATCATATCAAGTCCATTACAGTGAAGTGTGCAGAATATTATGGATGTTTGATATCAACAGAGAGCACAGGGAGAGACCTATCTTAATAGCTATATATCAAGTTTATTCAGTGAAGTGTGGAGAATCTATGAAGCTAACCTGTTTAGCATCAAGATAGAGAACACATAGAGAAACCTATCTTGTGATTCTATGTATGCAGAATATACGGATGTTTGGTATCAAGAGAGAGAACAGAGAGAGGCCTACCTTTAGAGCTATATATCAAGTCTATTCAGTGAAGTGTGGAGAATCTATGAAGCTAACATGTTTAGCTCAAGATAGAGAACACTGAGAGATACCTATCTTGCAAGTCCATTACAGTGAAGTGTGCAGAATATATGAATGTTTGGTATCAAGAGAGAGCACTTAGAGAGTCTTATCTTAATAGCTATACATCAAGTCTATTCAGTGAAGTGTGGATAATCTACGAAGCTAACATGTTTAGCATCAAGTAAGAGTACAATTCATAACTGCCCTAATTAACAAGACCAAAGTCCCAGATTTTGTCAACTGATAGAGAAGGCCCTTATCTGCAACATGTCAACAGATTATCAATAAATATAGTGGTTTTTCACTGGCAGGCTACCGCTTTGGCAACTGGAAAACGCCAGGAAAGATCGCAAACCTTACCACTTCAAATCACCATCACTTGCTAATACTTAGAGTACTCAAAATTTTGGCACGTACAAAAGACAGAAAATTAGAAGGGCTATCCGGTGATATAAAAATTATCTTTTTTGGGTAAAGTGTAGAAAAGTTATGAGCTTTACGGCAAAATAACAAGATTTTTTGGGGGGAAAATGAGAAACATATAGACCAAATTAGGGCAAATATCAAGATAGAGAACACATAATGAAACCTATCATTCGAATCATATCAAGTCCATTACAGTGAAGTGTGCAGAATATTATGGATGTTTGATATCAACAGAGAGCACAGGGAGAGACCTATCTTAATAGCTATATATCAAGTTTATACAGTGAAGTGTGGAGAATCTATGAAGCTAACCTGTTTAGCATCAAGATAGAGAACACATAGAGAAACCTATCTTGTGATTCTATGTATGCAGAATATACGGATGTTTGGTATCAAGAGAGAGAACAGAGAGAGGCCTACCTTTAGAGCTATTAATCAAGTCTATTCAGTGAAGTGTGGAGAATCTATGAAGCTAACATGTTTAGCTCAAGATAGAGAACACTGAGAGATACCTATCTTGCAAGTCCATTACAGTGAAGTGTGCAGAATATATGGATGTTTGGTATCAAGAGAGAGCACTTACAGAGTCCTATCTTAATAGCTATACATCAAGTCTATTCAGTGAAGTGTGGATAATCTACGAAGCTAACATGTTTAGCATCAAGTAAGAGTACAATTCATAACTGCCCTAATTAACAAGACCAAAGTCCCAGATTTTGTCAACTGATAGAGAAGGCCCTTATCTGCAACATGTCAACAGATTATCAATAAATGTAGTGGTTTTTCACTGGCAGGCCACCGCTTTGGCAACTGGAAAACGCCAGGAAAGATCGCAAACCTTACCACTTCAAATCACCATAACTTGCTAATACTTAGAGTACTCAAAAGTTTGGCACGTACAAAAGACAGATAATTAGAAGGGCTATCCGGTGATATAAAAATTATCTTTTTTGGATAAAGTGTAGAAAAGTTATGAGCTTTACGGCAAAATAACAAGATTTTTGGGGGGAAAATGAGAAACATATTATAGACCAAATTAGGGCAAATATCAAGATAGAGAACACATAATGAAACCTATCATTCGAATCATATCAAGTCCATTACAGTGAAGTATGCAGAATATTATGGATGTTTGATATCAACAGAGAGCACAGGGAGAGACCTATCTTAATAGCTATATATCAAGTTTATACAGTGAAGTGTGGAGAATCTATGAAGCTAACCTGTTTAGCATCAAGATAGAGAACACATAGAGAAACCTATCTTGTGATTCTATGTATGCAGAATATACGGATGTTTGGTATCAAGAGAGAGAACAGAGAGAGGCCTACCTTTAGAGCTATATATCAAGTCTATTCAGTGAAGTGTGGAGAATCTATGGAGCTAACATGTTTAGCTCAAGATAGAGAACACTGAGAGATACCTATCTTGCAAGTCCATTACAGTGAAGTGTGCAGAATATATGGATGTTTGGTATCAAGAGAGAGCACTTAGAGAGTCCTATCTTAATAGCTATACATCAAGTCTATTCAGTGAAGTGTGGATAATCTACGAAGCTAACATGTTTAGCATCAAGTAAGAGTACAATTCATAACTGCCCTAATTAACAAGACCAAAGTCCCAGATTTTATCAACTGATAGAGAAGGCCCTTATCTGCAACATGTCAACAGATTATCAATAAATTTAGTGGTTTTTCACTGGCAGGCCACCGCTTTGGCAACTGGAAAACGCCAGGAAAGATCGCAAACCTTACCACTTCAAATCACCATAACTTGCTAATACTTAGAGTACTCAAAATTTTGGCACATACAAAAGACAGATAATTAGAAGGGCTATCCGGTGATATAAAAATGTTCTTTTTTGGGTAAAGTGTAGAAAAGTTATGAGCTTTACGGCAAAATAACAAGATTTTTGGGGGGGAAAATGAGAAACATATAGACCAAATTAGGGCAAATATCAAGATAGAGAACACATAATGAAACCTATCATTCGAATCATATCAAGTCCATTACAGTGAAGTGTGCAGAATATTATGGATGTTTGATATCAACAGAGAGCACAGGGAGAGACCTATCTTAATAGCTATATATCAAGTTTATACAGTGAAGTGTGGAGAATCTATGAAGCTAACCTGTTTAGCATCAAGATAGAGAACACATAGAGAAACCTATCTGTGATTCTATGTATGCAGAATATACGGATGTTTGGTATCAAGAGAGAGAACAGAGAGAGGCCTACCTTTAGAGCTATATATCAAGTCTATTCAGTGAAGTGTGGAGAATCTATGAAGCTAACATGTTTAGCTCAAGATAGAGAACACTGAGAGATACCTATCTTGCAAGTCCATTACAGTGAAGTGTGCAGAATATATGGATGTTTGGTATCAAGAGAGAGCACTTAGAGAGTCCTATCTTAATAGCTATACATCAAGTCTATTCAGTGAAGTGTGGATAATCTACGAAGCTAACATGTTTAGCATCAAGTAAGAGTACAATTCATAACTGCCCTAATTAACAAGACCAAAGTCCCAGATTTTGTCAACTGATAGAGAAGGCCCTTATCTGCAACATGTCAACAGATTATCAATAAATGTAGTGGTTTTTCACTGGCAGGCCACCGCTTTGGCAACTGGAAAACGCCAGGAAAGATCGCAAACCTTACCACTTCAAATCACCATAACTTGCTAATACTTAGAGTACTCAAAATTTTGGCACGTACAAAAGACAGATAATTAGAAGGGCTATCCGGTGATATAAAATTATCTTTTTTGGATAAAGTGTAGAAAAGTTATGAGCTTTACGGCAAAATAACAAGATTTTTGGGGGGAAAATGAGAAACATATTATAGACCAAATTAGGGCAAATATCAAGATAGAGAACACATAATGAAACCTATCATTCGAATCATATCAAGTCCATTACAGTGAAGTGTGCAGAATATTATGGATGTTTGATATCAACAGAGAGCACAGGGAGAGACCTATCTTAATAGCTATATATCAAGTTTATACAGTGAAGTGTGGAAAACCTATGAAGCTAACCTGTTTAGCATCAAGATAGAGAACACATAGAGAAACCTATCTTGTGATTCTATGTATGCAGAATATACGGATGTTTGGTATCAAGAGAGAGAACAGAGAGAGGCCTACCTTTAGAGCTATATATCAAGTCTATTCAGTGAAGTGTGGAGAATCTATGGAGCTAACATGTTTAGCTCAAGATAGAGAACACTGAGAGATACCTATCTTGCAAGTCCATTACAGTGAAGTGTGCAGAATATATGGATGTTTGGTATCAAGAGAGAGCACTTAGAGAGTCCTATCTTAATAGCTATACATCAAGTCTATTCAGTGAAGTGTGGATAATCTACGAAGCTAACATGTTTAGCATCAAGTAAGAGTACAATTCATAACTGCCCTAATTAACAAGACCAAAGTCCCAGATTTTATCAACTGATAGAGAAGGCCCTTATCTGCAACATGTCAACAGATTATCAATAAATTTAGTGGTTTTTCACTGGCAGGCCACCGCTTTGGCAACTGGAAAACGCCAGGAAAGATCGCAAACCTTACCACTTCAAATCACCATAACTTGCTAATACTTAGAGTACTCAAAATTTTGGCACATACAAAAGACAGATAATTAGAAGGGCTATCCGGTGATATAAAAATGTTCTTTTTTAGGTAAAGTGTAGAAAAGTTATGAGCTTTACGGCAAAATAACAAGATTTTTGGGGGGGGAAATGAGAAACATATAGACCAAATTAGGGCAAATATCAAGATAGAGAACACATAATGAAACCTATCATTCGAATCATATCAAGTCCATTACAGTGAAGTGTGCAGAATATTATGGATGTTTGATATCAACAGAGAGCACAGGGAGAGACCTATCTTAATAGCTATATATCAAGTTTATACAGTGAAGTGTGGAGAATCTATGAAGCTAACCTGTTTAGCATCAAGATAGAGAACACATAGAGAAACCTATCTTGTGATTCTATGTATGCAGAATATACGGATGTTTGGTATCAAGAGAGAGAACAGAGAGAGGCCTACCTTTAGAGCTATATATCAAGTCTATTCAGTGAAGTGTGGAGAATCTATGAAGCTAACATGTTTAGCTCAAGATAGAGAACACTGAGAGATACCTATCTTGCAAGTCCATTACAGTGAAGTGTGCAGAATATATGGATGTTTGGTATCAAGAGAGAGCACTTAGAGAGTCCTATCTTAATAGCTATACATCAAGTCTATTCAGTGAAGTGTGGATAATCTACGAAGCTAACATGTTTAGCATCAAGTAAGAGTACAATTCATAACTGCCCTAATTAACAAGACCAAAGTCCCAGATTTTGTCAACTGATAGAGAAGGCCCTTATCTGCAACATGTCAACAGATTATCAATAAATGTAGTGGTTTTTCACTGGCAGGCCACCGCTTTGGCAACTGGAAAACGCCAGGAAAGATCGCAAACCTTACCACTTCAAATCACCATAACTTGCTAATACTTAGAGTACTCAAAATTTTGGCACGTACAAAAGACAGATAATTAGAAGGGCTATCCGGTAATATAAAAATTATCTTTTTGGGGTAAAGTGTAGAAAAGTTATGAGCTTTACGGCAAAATAACAAGATTTTGGGGGGGGAAATGAGAAACATATTATAGACCAAATTAGGGCAAATATCAAGATAGAGAACACATAATGAAACCTATCATTCGAATCATATCAAGTCCATTACAGTGAAGTGTGCAGAATATTATGGATGTTTGATATCAACAGAGAGCACAGGGAGAGACCTATCTTAATAGCTATATATCAAGTTTATTCAGTGAAGTGTGGAGAATCTATGAAGCTAACCTGTTTAGCATCAAGATAGAGAACACATAGAGAAACCTATCTTGTGATTCTATGTATGCAGAATATACGGATGTTTGGTATCAAGAGAGAGAACAGAGAGAGGCCTACCTTTAGAGCTATATATCAAGTCTATTCAGTGAAGTGTGGAGAATCTATGAAGCTAACATGTTTAGCTCAAGATAGAGAACACTGAGAGATACCTATCTTGCAAGTCCATTACAGTGAAGTGTGCAGAATATATGAATGTTTGGTATCAAGAGAGAGCACTTAGAGAGTCTTATCTTAATAGCTATACATCAAGTCTATTCAGTGAAGTGTGGATAATCTACGAAGCTAACATGTTTAGCATCAAGTAAGAGTACAATTCATAACTGCCCTAATTAACAAGACCAAAGTCCCAGATTTTGTCAACTGATAGAGAAGGCCCTTATCTGCAACATGTCAACAGATTATCAATAAATATAGTGGTTTTTCACTGGCAGGCTACCGCTTTGGCAACTGGAAAACGCCAGGAAAGATCGCAAACCTTACCACTTCAAATCACCATCACTTGCTAATACTTAGAGTACTCAAAATTTTGGCACGTACAAAAGACAGATAATTAGAAGGGCTATCCGGTGATATAAAAATTATCTTTTTTGGGTAAAGTGTAGAAAAGTTATGAGCTTTACGGCAAAATAACAAGATTTTTTGGGGGGAAAATGAGAAACATATAGACCAAATTAGGGCAAATATCAAGATAGAGAACACATAATGAAACCTATCATTCGAATCATATCAAGTCCATTACAGTGAAGTGTGCAGAATATTATGGATGTTTGATATCAACAGAGAGCACAGGGAGAGACCTATCTTAATAGCTATATATCAAGTTTATACAGTGAAGTGTGGAGAATCTATGAAGCTAACCTGTTTAGCATCAAGATAGAGAACACATAGAGAAACCTATCTTGTGATTCTATGTATGCAGAATATACGGATGTTTGGTATCAAGAGAGAGAACAGAGAGAGGCCTACCTTTAGAGCTATTAATCAAGTCTATTCAGTGAAGTGTGGAGAATCTATGAAGCTAACATGTTTAGCTCAAGATAGAGAACACTGAGAGATACCTATCTTGCAAGTCCATTACAGTGAAGTGTGCAGAATATATGGATGTTTGGTATCAAGAGAGAGCACTTACAGAGTCCTATCTTAATAGCTATACATCAAGTCTATTCAGTGAAGTGTGGATAATCTACGAAGCTAACATGTTTAGCATCAAGTAAGAGTACAATTCATAACTGCCCTAATTAACAAGACCAAAGTCCCAGATTTTATCAACTGATAGAGAAGGCCCTTATCTGCAACATGTCAACAGATTATCAATAAATTTAGTGGTTTTTCACTGGCAGGCCACCGCTTTGGCAACTGGAAAACGCCAGGAAAGATCGCAAACCTTACCACTTCAAATCACCATAACTTGCTAATACTTAGAGTACTCAAAATTTTGGCACATACAAAAGACAGATAATTAGAAGGGCTATCCGGTGATATAAAAATGTTCTTTTTTAGGTAAAGTGTAGAAAAGTTATGAGCTTTACGGCAAAATAACAAGATTTTTGGGGGGGGAAATGAGAAACATATAGACCAAATTAGGGCAAATATCAAGATAGAGAACACATAATGAAACCTATCATTCGAATCATATCAAGTCCATTACAGTGAAGTGTGCAGAATATTATGGATGTTTGATATCAACAGAGAGCACAGGGAGAGACCTATCTTAATAGCTATATATCAAGTTTATACAGTGAAGTGTGGAGAATCTATGAAGCTAACCTGTTTAGCATCAAGATAGAGAACACATAGAGAAACCTATCTTGTGATTCTATGTATGCAGAATATACGGATGTTTGGTATCAAGAGAGAGAACAGAGAGAGGCCTACCTTTAGAGCTATATATCAAGTCTATTCAGTGAAGTGTGGAGAATCTATGAAGCTAACATGTTTAGCTCAAGATAGAGAACACTGAGAGATACCTATCTTGCAAGTCCATTACAGTGAAGTGTGCAGAATATATGGATGTTTGGTATCAAGAGAGAGCACTTAGAGAGTCCTATCTTAATAGCTATACATCAAGTCTATTCAGTGAAGTGTGGATAATCTACGAAGCTAACATGTTTAGCATCAAGTAAGAGTACAATTCATAACTGCCCTAATTAACAAGACCAAAGTCCCAGATTTTGTCAACTGATAGAGAAGGCCCTTATCTGCAACATGTCAACAGATTATCAATAAATGTAGTGGTTTTTCACTGGCAGGCCACCGCTTTGGCAACTGGAAAACGCCAGGAAAGATCGCAAACCTTACCACTTCAAATCACCATAACTTGCTAATACTTAGAGTACTCAAAATTTTGGCACGTACAAAAGACAGATAATTAGAAGGGCTATCCGGTAATATAAAAATTATCTTTTTGGGGTAAAGTGTAGAAAAGTTATGAGCTTTACGGCAAAATAACAAGATTTTGGGGGGGGAAATGAGAAACATATTATAGACCAAATTAGGGCAAATATCAAGATAGAGAACACATAATGAAACCTATCATTCGAATCATATCAAGTCCATTACAGTGAAGTGTGCAGAATATTATGGATGTTTGATATCAACAGAGAGCACAGGGAGAGACCTATCTTAATAGCTATATATCAAGTTTATTCAGTGAAGTGTGGAGAATCTATGAAGCTAACCTGTTTAGCATCAAGATAGAGAACACATAGAGAAACCTATCTTGTGATTCTATGTATGCAGAATATACGGATGTTTGGTATCAAGAGAGAGAACAGAGAGAGGCCTACCTTTAGAGCTATATATCAAGTCTATTCAGTGAAGTGTGGAGAATCTATGAAGCTAACATGTTTAGCTCAAGATAGAGAACACTGAGAGATACCTATCTTGCAAGTCCATTACAGTGAAGTGTGCAGAATATATGAATGTTTGGTATCAAGAGAGAGCACTTAGAGAGTCTTATCTTAATAGCTATACATCAAGTCTATTCAGTGAAGTGTGGATAATCTACGAAGCTAACATGTTTAGCATCAAGTAAGAGTACAATTCATAACTGCCCTAATTAACAAGACCAAAGTCCCAGATTTTGTCAACTGATAGAGAAGGCCCTTATCTGCAACATGTCAACAGATTATCAATAAATATAGTGGTTTTTCACTGGCAGGCTACCGCTTTGGCAACTGGAAAACGCCAGGAAAGATCGCAAACCTTACCACTTCAAATCACCATCACTTGCTAATACTTAGAGTACTCAAAATTTTGGCACGTACAAAAGACAGATAATTAGAAGGGCTATCCGGTGATATAAAAATTATCTTTTTTGGGTAAAGTGTAGAAAAGTTATGAGCTTTACGGCAAAATAACAAGATTTTTTGGGGGGAAAATGAGAAACATATAGACCAAATTAGGGCAAATATCAAGATAGAGAACACATAATGAAACCTATCATTCGAATCATATCAAGTCCATTACAGTGAAGTGTGCAGAATATTATGGATGTTTGATATCAACAGAGAGCACAGGGAGAGACCTATCTTAATAGCTATATATCAAGTTTATACAGTGAAGTGTGGAGAATCTATGAAGCTAACCTGTTTAGCATCAAGATAGAGAACACATAGAGAAACCTATCTTGTGATTCTATGTATGCAGAATATACGGATGTTTGGTATCAAGAGAGAGAACAGAGAGAGGCCTACCTTTAGAGCTATTAATCAAGTCTATTCAGTGAAGTGTGGAGAATCTATGAAGCTAACATGTTTAGCTCAAGATAGAGAACACTGAGAGATACCTATCTTGCAAGTCCATTACAGTGAAGTGTGCAGAATATATGGATGTTTGGTATCAAGAGAGAGCACTTACAGAGTCCTATCTTAATAGCTATACATCAAGTCTATTCAGTGAAGTGTGGATAATCTACGAAGCTAACATGTTTAGCATCAAGTAAGAGTACAATTCATAACTGCCCTAATTAACAAGACCAAAGTCCCAGATTTTGTCAACTGATAGAGAAGGCCCTTATCTGCAACATGTCAACAGATTATCAATAAATGTAGTGGTTTTTCACTGGCAGGCCACCGCTTTGGCAACTGGAAAACGCCAGGAAAGATCGCAAACCTTACCACTTCAAATCACCATAACTTGCTAATACTTAGAGTACTCAAAAGTTTGGCACGTACAAAAGACAGATAATTAGAAGGGCTATCCGGTGATATAAAAATTATCTTTTTTGGATAAAGTGTAGAAAAGTTATGAGCTTTACGGCAAAATAACAAGATTTTTGGGGGGAAAATGAGAAACATATTATAGACCAAATTAGGGCAAATATCAAGATAGAGAACACATAATGAAACCTATCATTCGAATCATATCAAGTCCATTACAGTGAAGTATGCAGAATATTATGGATGTTTGATATCAACAGAGAGCACAGGGAGAGACCTATCTTAATAGCTATATATCAAGTTTATACAGTGAAGTGTGGAGAATCTATGAAGCTAACCTGTTTAGCATCAAGATAGAGAACACATAGAGAAACCTATCTTGTGATTCTATGTATGCAGAATATACGGATGTTTGGTATCAAGAGAGAGAACAGAGAGAGGCCTACCTTTAGAGCTATATATCAAGTCTATTCAGTGAAGTGTGGAGAATCTATGGAGCTAACATGTTTAGCTCAAGATAGAGAACACTGAGAGATACCTATCTTGCAAGTCCATTACAGTGAAGTGTGCAGAATATATGGATGTTTGGTATCAAGAGAGAGCACTTAGAGAGTCCTATCTTAATAGCTATACATCAAGTCTATTCAGTGAAGTGTGGATAATCTACGAAGCTAACATGTTTAGCATCAAGTAAGAGTACAATTCATAACTGCCCTAATTAACAAGACCAAAGTCCCAGATTTTATCAACTGATAGAGAAGGCCCTTATCTGCAACATGTCAACAGATTATCAATAAATTTAGTGGTTTTTCACTGGCAGGCCACCGCTTTGGCAACTGGAAAACGCCAGGAAAGATCGCAAACCTTACCACTTCAAATCACCATAACTTGCTAATACTTAGAGTACTCAAAATTTTGGCACATACAAAAGACAGATAATTAGAAGGGCTATCCGGTGATATAAAAATGTTCTTTTTGGGGTAAAGTGTAGAAAAGTTATGAGCTTTACGGCAAAATAACAAGATTTTTGGGGGGGAAAATGAGAAACATATAGACCAAATTAGGGCAAATATCAAGATAGAGAACACATAATGAAACCTATCATTCGAATCATATCAAGTCCATTACAGTGAAGTGTGCAGAATATTATGGATGTTTGATATCAACAGAGAGCACAGGGAGAGACCTATCTTAATAGCTATATATCAAGTTTATACAGTGAAGTGTGGAGAATCTATGAAGCTAACCTGTTTAGCATCAAGATAGAGAACACATAGAGAAACCTATCTTGTGATTCTATGTATGCAGAATATACGGATGTTTGGTATCAAGAGAGAGAACAGAGAGAGGCCTACCTTTAGAGCTATATATCAAGTCTATTCAGTGAAGTGTGGAGAATCTATGGAGCTAACATGTTTAGCTCAAGATAGAGAACACTGAGAGATACCTATCTTGCAAGTCCATTACAGTGAAGTGTGCAGAATATATGGATGTTTGGTATCAAGAGAGAGCACTTAGAGAGTCCTATCTTAATAGCTATACATCAAGTCTATTCAGTGAAGTGTGGATAATCTACGAAGCTAACATGTTTAGCATCAAGTAAGAGTACAATTCATAACTGCCCTAATTAACAAGACCAAAGTCCCAGATTTTATCAACTGATAGAGAAGGCCCTTATCTGCAACATGTCAACAGATTATCAATAAATTTAGTGGTTTTTCACTGGCAGGCCACCGCTTTGGCAACTGGAAAACGCCAGGAAAGATCGCAAACCTTACCACTTCAAATCACCATAACTTGCTAATACTTAGAGTACTCAAAATTTTGGCACATACAAAAGACAGATAATTAGAAGGGCTATCCGGTGATATAAAAATTATCTTTTTTGGATAAAGTGTAGAAAAGTTATGAGCTTTACGGCAAAATAACAAGATTTTTGGGGGGAAAATGAGAAACATATTATAGACCAAATTAGGGCAAATATCAAGATAGAGAACACATAATGAAACCTATCATTCGAATCATATCAAGTCCATTACAGTGAAGTATGCAGAATATTATGGATGTTTGATATCAACAGAGAGCACAGGGAGAGACCTATCTTAATAGCTATATATCAAGTTTATACAGTGAAGTGTGGAGAATCTATGAAGCTAACCTGTTTAGCATCAAGATAGAGAACACATAGAGAAACCTATCTTGTGATTCTATGTATGCAGAATATACGGATGTTTGGTATCAAGAGAGAGAACAGAGAGAGGCCTACCTTTAGAGCTATATATCAAGTCTATTCAGTGAAGTGTGGAGAATCTATGGAGCTAACATGTTTAGCTCAAGATAGAGAACACTGAGAGATACCTATCTTGCAAGTCCATTACAGTGAAGTGTGCAGAATATATGGATGTTTGGTATCAAGAGAGAGCACTTAGAGAGTCCTATCTTAATAGCTATACATCAAGTCTATTCAGTGAAGTGTGGATAATCTACGAAGCTAACATGTTTAGCATCAAGTAAGAGTACAATTCATAACTGCCCTAATTAACAAGACCAAAGTCCCAGATTTTATCAACTGATAGAGAAGGCCCTTATCTGCAACATGTCAACAGATTATCAATAAATTTAGTGGTTTTTCACTGGCAGGCCACCGCTTTGGCAACTGGAAAACGCCAGGAAAGATCGCAAACCTTACCACTTCAAATCACCATAACTTGCTAATACTTAGAGTACTCAAAATTTTGGCACATACAAAAGACAGATAATTAGAAGGGCTATCCGGTGATATAAAAATGTTCTTTTTGGGGTAAAGTGTAGAAAAGTTATGAGCTTTACGGCAAAATAACAAGATTTTTGGGGGGGAAAATGAGAAACATATAGACCAAATTAGGGCAAATATCAAGATAGAGAACACATAATGAAACCTATCATTCGAATCATATCAAGTCCATTACAGTGAAGTGTGCAGAATATTATGGATGTTTGATATCAACAGAGAGCACAGGGAGAGACCTATCTTAATAGCTATATATCAAGTTTATACAGTGAAGTGTGGAGAATCTATGAAGCTAACCTGTTTAGCATCAAGATAGAGAACACATAGAGAAACCTATCTTGTGATTCTATGTATGCAGAATATACGGATGTTTGGTATCAAGAGAGAGAACAGAGAGAGGCCTACCTTTAGAGCTATATATCAAGTCTATTCAGTGAAGTGTGGAGAATCTATGAAGCTAACATGTTTAGCTCAAGATAGAGAACACTGAGAGATACCTATCTTGCAAGTCCATTACAGTGAAATGTGCAGAATATATGGATGTTTGGTATCAAGAGAGAGCACTTAGAGAGTCCTATCTTAATAGCTATACATCAAGTCTATTCAGTGAAGTGTGGATAATCTACGAAGCTAACATGTTTAGCATCAAGTAAGAGTACAATTCATAACTGCCCTAATTAACAAGACCAAAGTCCCAGATTTTGTCAACTGATAGAGAAGGCCCTTATCTGCAACATGTCAACAGATTATCAATAAATGTAGTGGTTTTTCACTGGCAGGCCACCGCTTTGGCAACTGGAAAACGCCAGGAAAGATCGCAAACCTTACCACTTCAAATCACCATAACTTGCTAATACTTAGAGTACTCAAAATTTTGGCACGTACAAAAGACAGATAATTAGAAGGGCTATCCGGTGATATAAAAATTATCTTTTTTGGATAAAGTGTAGAAAAGTTATGAGCTTTACGGCAAAATAACAAGATTTTTGGGGGGAAAATGAGAAACATATTATAGACCAAATTAGGGCAAATATCAAGATAGAGAACACATAATGAAACCTATCATTCGAATCATATCAAGTCCATTACAGTGAAGTATGATGGATGTTTGATATCAACAGAGAGCACAGGGAGAGACCTATCTTAATAGCTATATATCAAGTTTATACAGTGAAGTGTGGAGAATCTATGAAGCTAACCTGTTTAGCATCAAGATAGAGAACACATAGAGAAACCTATCTTGTGATTCTATGTATGCAGAATATACGGATGTTTGGTATCAAGAGAGAGAACAGAGAGAGGCCTACCTTTAGAGCTATATATCAAGTCTATTCAGTGAAGTGTGGAGAATCTATGGAGCTAACATGTTTAGCTCAAGATAGAGAACACTGAGAGATACCTATCTTGCAAGTCCATTACAGTGAAGTGTGCAGAATATATGGATGTTTGGTATCAAGAGAGAGCACTTAGAGAGTCCTATCTTAATAGCTATACATCAAGTCTATTCAGTGAAGTGTGGATAATCTACGAAGCTAACATGTTTAGCATCAAGTAAGAGTACAATTCATAACTGCCCTAATTAACAAGACCAAAGTCCCAGATTTTATCAACTGATAGAGAAGGCCCTTATCTGCAACATGTCAACAGATTATCAATAAATTTAGTGGTTTTTCACTGGCAGGCCACCGCTTTGGCAACTGGAAAACGCCAGGAAAGATCGCAAACCTTACCACTTCAAATCACCATAACTTGCTAATACTTAGAGTACTCAAAATTTTGGCACATACAAAAGACAGATAATTAGAAGGGCTATCCGGTGATATAAAAATGTTCTTTTTTGGGTAAAGTGTAGAAAAGTTATGAGCTTTACGGCAAAATAACAAGATTTTTGGGGGGGAAAATGAGAAACATATAGACCAAATTAGGGCAAATATCAAGATAGAGAACACATAATGAAACCTATCATTCGAATCATATCAAGTCCATTACAGTGAAGTGTGCAGAATATTATGGATGTTTGATATCAACAGAGAGCACAGGGAGAGACCTATCTTAATAGCTATATATCAAGTTTATACAGTGAAGTGTGGAGAATCTATGAAGCTAACCTGTTTAGCATCAAGATAGAGAACACATAGAGAAACCTATCTTGTGATTCTATGTATGCAGAATATACGGATGTTTGGTATCAAGAGAGAGAACAGAGAGAGGCCTACCTTTAGAGCTATATATCAAGTCTATTCAGTGAAGTGTGGAGAATCTATGAAGCTAACATGTTTAGCTCAAGATAGAGAACACTGAGAGATACCTATCTTGCAAGTCCATTACAGTGAAGTGTGCAGAATATATGGATGTTTGGTATCAAGAGAGAGCACTTAGAGAGTCCTATCTTAATAGCTATACATCAAGTCTATTCAGTGAAGTGTGGATAATCTACGAAGCTAACATGTTTAGCATCAAGTAAGAGTACAATTCATAACTGCCCTAATTAACAAGACCAAAGTCCCAGATTTTGTCAACTGATAGAGAAGGCCCTTATCTGCAACATGTCAACAGATTATCAATAAATGTAGTGGTTTTTCACTGGCAGGCCACCGCTTTGGCAACTGGAAAACGCCAGGAAAGATCGCAAACCTTACCACTTCAAATCACCATAACTTGCTAATACTTAGAGTACTCAAAATTTTGGCACGTACAAAAGACAGATAATTAGAAGGGCTATCCGGTGATATAAAAATTATCTTTTTTGGATAAAGTGTAGAAAAGTTATGAGCTTTACGGCAAAATAACAAGATTTTTGGGGGGAAAATGAGAAACATATTATAGACCAAATTAGGGCAAATATCAAGATAGAGAACACATAATGAAACCTATCATTCGAATCATATCAAGTCCATTACAGTGAAGTATGATGGATGTTTGATATCAACAGAGAGCACAGGGAGAGACCTATCTTAATAGCTATATATCAAGTTTATACAGTGAAGTGTGGAGAATCTATGAAGCTAACCTGTTTAGCATCAAGATAGAGAACACATAGAGAAACCTATCTTGTGATTCTATGTATGCAGAATATACGGATGTTTGGTATCAAGAGAGAGAACAGAGAGAGGCCTACCTTTAGAGCTATATATCAAGTCTATTCAGTGAAGTGTGGAGAATCTATGAAGCTAACATGTTTAGCTCAAGATAGAGAACACTGAAGGCCTGTCCGCACTATACCAACGATCTACATCCGATCGATATAAATCCTGTCCGCACTGCACTCACATTTTTCCGGGTACGATCCGATCGCGATCCGACTGGTCCACCCGGGGTAGGTAGATCCGATCGCTATAAGGTACGATCCGAGTGAAATATATGGTGGGTGTGGCATTTTCACGTGACAAAAACGCGGCTAGCGATACGAAAGAGTTATGGCAGCTGGTTGGACTTGGAGGAGACGAAGGACTTGGAGGAGACGAAGGCTTTGGTAGGAATCTGGGGGGGATGAGGATGTTCAGGCTCAAGTTAGATGGCGTGGCCAGGAACAGGTCGGTGTACCAGCGTATTTCCCAAGCCATGAAAGACCTGGGACACTAGCGGACGTGGCAACAATGTAAAACGAAAGTAAAGAACCTCGCCCCGAGGTATAGGAAGGTAAGCTTTTTGGTTTTGACCGTATATCTATAAGCATTTTAAGCTTTTGGGTTTTGCTGGCTGGCTGGTTTAGCTATAAGCTTTTGAGTTTTGCTCGCTGTTTTACAATATTAATGATGAATTTAATTTATTAGGTACCTTGAGTTCTCAGCACAGAAGAGAGGCAGTGACGGCTCGAAAGAAAGGTTTGTATTTACAAGTTTGTACAATACAGTGTTAACTATTCCTTTTAAACCGGTAGGACAAAAACGCCAGCATGAAGACAGTGGGCTGAGGGAGCTTGCTGCAATCTTCCAACCGGCAGAGGAGCGTGCAGCTGAGAGGGAGGAGCGTGCTGCAGAGAGGGAAGCAGAACTGCAAGCGAAGGAGCTAGCACTAGAGGCGAAGAGGAGGGAAAGGGAAGAGAAGCACGAGGAACGCATGATGGCCATGTTCAGCAGTATTATCCTCCACCATCCACGTACCCTCCTAATAGTTTCCACACTTCTCTTCCCCCCCCCGCCCACCCTTTCCCCTTGCACCTTTCCCATCTCAACCACCACCACCAACTAATTTTTCATCTCCTAACTTCCCTCACCACTATTCACCTTCACCATAGCTTATTATTGTGTTATTCAATTTTATTTATATACTATGATAAACCATTCTGATCTGCTAATTGTTAGTACAGTTTGTCTCTGATGGCTGTAGCTGTGCCACTGCTTGCTGCTGTGGTTGATACACTTCCACTTGCACTGCCTTTCCGATTGAGCCAGTTATCTTGACAATGATCACCATAGATCTCACACACGTTGTGCAATACTATGCATGAACTAACAATGCTTGGTACATTGGCCAAGTTCGAGTCTATTCTCTTCAGTAGACATCGCCATCGGCCCTTTAACCGACCAAAAGCATTCTCCACCACCATCCTTGCCCTGCTTTGCCTATAATTAAAGTTCAGTTCTTCTGGTGTACTGGATGTCTCCAAGTAGGGTTTCATCAGCCATGGTAGAAGTGGATATGCTGGATCACCCAGAACAACAAGTGGCACTTCAACGTCATTGAAGAGTTTTGTAACAAAGACCCATTGCATGCATTTCTATAAAATGCCGAATTAGCAAAAACACGTGCATCATGTACCTGCAAATAGTGAGGGAAGCACAGTGGTGATATAATATAGAAAGAACACACAGAGCCAGGACATATCCATCTTCAAGTACAAGTACACTAGCAGCAGTCATGAGAGCGATACCAGCTGTCATGTCATGTGACACGCAGCTGCTTGGAGGTGTAAAATGCTTTTAAATGCTTTTAATTGTGGTTGTTCATTTTTGCAGTGCGGACAGGATTTATCCAGATCAGATCTAGATCCCACTTATCAAGATCAGATCTTGGTCAATAGTGGTCCCAGTGCGGACATGCCTTGAGAGATACCTATCTTGCAAGTCCATTACAGTGAAGTGTGCAGAATATATGGATGTTTGGTATCAAGAGAGAGCACTTAGAGAGTCCTATCTTAATAGCTATACATCAAGTCTATTCAGTGAAGTGTGGATAATCTACGAAGCTAACATGTTTAGCATCAAGTAAGAGTACAATTCATAACTGCCCTAATTAACAAGACCAAAGTCCCAGATTTTATCAACTGATAGAGAAGGCCCTTATCTGCAACATGTCAACAGATTATCAATAAATTTAGTGGTTTTTCACTGGCAGGCCACCGCTTTGGCAACTGGAAAACGCCAGGAAAGATCGCAAACCTTACCACTTCAAATCACCATAACTTGCTAATACTTAGAGTACTCAAAATTTTGGCACATACAAAAGACAGATAATTAGAAGGGCTATCCGGTGATATAAAAATGTTCTTTTTGGGGTAAAGTGTAGAAAAGTTATGAGCTTTACGGCAAAATAACAAGATTTTTGGGGGGGGAAATGAGAAACATATAGACCAAATTAGGGCAAATATCAAGATAGAGAACACATAATGAAACCTATCATTCGAATCATATCAAGTCCATTACAGTGAAGTGTGCAGAATATTATGGATGTTTGATATCAACAGAGAGCACAGGGAGAGACCTATCTTAATAGCTATATATCAAGTTTATACAGTGAAGTGTGGAGAATCTATGAAGCTAACCTGTTTAGCATCAAGATAGAGAACACATAGAGAAACCTATCTTGTGATTCTATGTATGCAGAATATACGGATGTTTGGTATCAAGAGAGAGAACAGAGAGAGGCCTACCTTTTGAGCTATATATCAAGTCTATTCAGTGAAGTGTGGAGAATCTATGAAGCTAACATGTTTAGCTCAAGATAGAGAACACTGAGAGATACCTATCTTGCAAGTCCATTACAGTGAAGTGTGCAGAATATATGGATGTTTGGTATCAAGAGAGAGCACTTAGAGAGTCCTATCTTAATAGCTATACATCAAGTCTATTCAGTGAAGTGTGGATAATCTACGAAGCTAACATGTTTAGCATCAAGTAAGAGTACAATTCATAACTGCCCTAATTAACAAGACCAAAGTCCCAGATTTTGTCAACTGATAGAGAAGGCCCTTATCTGCAACATGTCAACAGATTATCAATAAATGTAGTGGTTTTTCACTGGCAGGCCACCGCTTTGGCAACTGGAAAACGCCAGGAAAGATCGCAAACCTTACCACTTCAAATCACCATAACTTGCTAATACTTAGAGTACTCAAAATTTTGACACGTACAAAAGACAGATAATTAGAAGGGCTATCCGGTGATATAAATAATTTCTTTTTTGGGTAAAGTGTAGAAAAGTTATGAGCTTTACGGCAAAATAACAAGATTTTTTGGGGGAAAAATGAGAAACATATAGACCAAATTAGGGCAAATATCAAGATAGAGAACACATAATGAAACCTATCATTCGAATCATATCAAGTCCATTACAGTGAAGTGTGCAGAATATTATGGATGTTTGATATCAACATAGAGCACAGGGAGAGACCTATCTTAATAGCTATATATCAAGTTTATACAGTGAAGTGTGGAGAATCTATGAAGCTAACCTGTTTAGCATCAAGATAGAGAACACATAGAGAAACCTATCTTGTGATTCTATGTATGCAGAATATACGGATGTTTGGTATCAAGAGAGAGAACAGAGAGAGGCCTACCTTTAGAGACAAAAGAAAGTGGTGTACTGCAGTTTTCAGAGGTTGTTTTGCAAAACAAAAATATCATAAAATTGCGCTATTCTAACTGCAGCTACATTCAAAATTATACGGCAATAGCGCCATGGTAACTAGGGAAATCCCGCCCGTAAAGTTCAAGGGGTCAATTCTGCCCTAGAATTTAAAATGGTCGAAAGGCTATCTTTTGATGAGGTGCTCACAGTGGTCCTGGACGACAACTACGACGACTTCGGGTTATCTGACGATCAATCTGAGGAATGGGAGAGTGAAGCCTACCGTGTACAGCCCAGTTTGGATTGTGACCAAGTAGAGCTACTCGGCAGAGACTTTTCCAATCGAAACCATGGCAGTATGGACGAAGCTATGGTTGTTGGAGGCGAAGGCATTGATCCTGGCAGTCCTCCTGGTAAGTCAATGTACGGATCAATTCACATATACGGCCAGTAGCCGCGTGAAATTCGTGCGCGTGTAATTAACTTAAAATAAATAATTAACTAAAGCATAGGTGTTAATTGAACCTAATTAATGGCCCATCTATTTTATTATTCTTGTATAATTCAATTGTTGCTATTATAATTGTTATCAATTCTTATTCCCATCCAATTGTTATTTTATACATACATTTCATTATCATATCATTCAGACAGGGTATTGCTGACTTATATATTTAACATTATATTATTAAATGCCAAGTGTTTTGACTGTCCATGCCGCTCTCGCCACATCAATTCATCCAGGTAGCTTCCAGTCTGATGTGCATGGCATCCTTTCATCCTCTTCAGTTTGGTCTTTACTCTATTCCAATACGACTCAATGTTTTGTGTATGGGTACCCGACTCAATGTTTTGTGTATGGGTACCCGATCCAGGGTCTACAAAATGCAGGGAATGGTTGACAGTTTGGTGGCTAGAGACACCAGCAAGCGATCGAACTTGGTTATAAGCCTTCCACTGGTCTGAGTGGATGACTATGGGCTTGTAAGATGGGCAGTAGGGTGGCCGCATCTCTTTTCGCCACTTCCTGAAGGCTGGTGAGGTCGAGATGTCGACCATTCCGAACACCCAGACTTCTTGGGCTGGAGGTCTGCCTCTGTGGTGCTGTATGTTAGATTAGGTAATAATTAGATAATGGGATCCAGATAAGATAAGGTAAAGTAGATAAGGTAAAGTAAGTAGGTTTCTAAATATACTATATCCGTCTATAAACCTTTGGTTTGTGTCGGAAGAGCGATTCATCGATTTGCACTACCCCTCCAAGCACAATTGGCGCTTGCAATAGCCTAGTCAAACAGACTTCCCTCAGCCACTGGTAGATACCCACCCCTCTTTGTGGACTGATGCCAGCATCTCAGCTTGCCTCGCATATAGGATACTCCCGAGACCACAGATACATTAGCAGGACCCATTGCCTGAGCTTTAATCTATGTAGAACCAAGAAACATATGCATCTTGAGGACTAATGCTGAGTGTATATTCAGCAATACTCTCATTAATGTCTTCAAAGGATGATAGTCCAGAGTCTATATTCAGTAATACTCTCATTAATGTCTTCAAAGGATGATACTCCATTAACACCAGTTTATGCAATGCTTTTAGTTAATTATTTATTTTAAGTTAATTACACTCGCACGAATTTCAAGAGGCTACTGGCCGTATATGTGAATTGATCCCAATGTACTTTGCTAGCTATATATAAAGCCTGATAGTCTGAGGAGCTAGCTAAATCATGGTGTTAGCTACACCTGTGTAATAGCCTACTTTCCTTTATAGTTCTAGCTGTACTTGATTCCTTGACTTGTCTAATAAGTTCTTCTTCTTTCGTTTGCTCGTCAATGTCAGATCACCAACTCTGTCGAGGACAGCCACGCTCGTGTCTCGTCGTCCAGACTGGCTATCCCGGGCTCGCCATTGGGTGGACGGTGTAGGGGGCAGGACTCGATGACGTGATCGACTGTCTGTTCCGGGTGCCCACATTCACACACGACCGAGTCTCTCAGTCCCCATTCTTTCATGTTGGCGGCGAAGCGGCCGACACCAGTTCTGAGGCGGTTGAGGGTTGTCCACTGCCTGCGCGGTAGGTCCTCGCCTGGCAGCTCGTCCGGCGTCTCCACGAATCGATGTAGCCTGGACTTGCTAGCTGACTGCCACTTCTCCCTCCAGCGGTGTTTCAGCCAACCACCTTTCGAGACATCGTCAGGTGTTGAGCGCAGGAGCTGATGGGCTTGCTCCGCGAACGAGTGTCTTGATTTGAGGCGTTGGCGTATTGGGGGCTCGGTGGCGATATGGTGGAGAAGGTGGTCCTCGTCATTGATGGCCTTGCGGGACAGGGCCAGGACAGCTGCTTCGCGTCGCAGCATTGGTGGGGCGATGCCGGCGAGGATGGGTAGATGGTCAACAGGTATGGCACGCAGGCAGCCCGAGACCGTTCGCAAGGCGGTATTTAGCGTCGTATCGACCTTCTTGGTGTGAGTGCTCCTGCACCAGACAGGGGAGCAGTACTCCGCGGCGGAGAATACCAGCGCCTGGGTAGAGATGCGCAGCGTCTTGGTCGAGGCACCCCAGGTGGTACCAGCTAGGCGGCGTATCAGGGCGGTGCGGGCCGATATCTTTGCCGACAGGCTTTCCAGGTGTTGGCGGAAAGTGAGGGTACGATCTAGCTTGACCCCGAGGTATGTCGGCTCGGCCTGGAACTGGAGTCTGTTGTTGTTGACGATGATGTTCAGCTCTCGGCCTGCCTCCCGGTTGTTGAGGTGGAAAGCGGCGGACATGGTCTTGGCCACCGAGAGCTTCAGGCGCCAGTTCGTGAGGTACGTTGACAGGGTGTTCATGTCAGCCGTGAGCCCCGATTCGATCGTCTCCCAGGCATTTTCAGACATCATGATGGCGAGATCGTCTGCGTATCCGTACTAATAAGTTGACGAATAACAACTCTATCATGTTCAGGTTTGTTGGAGCAAGTGATGGACCATGACGGAGATAATACCATGGCACAGCTTCCCCATGTTCAGATGAGTTCTGATAAAGATAGTGATGCAAACACACCTACCCCACTCTCTTCATCCATACTGCACGAGGACGCTCGTCTTGTTAGACCTACACGAGGACGTACTTTTCTCAGAAGTAGGAATGTTCAACTCTCCCCCTTACCTTCATCCAGTGCTAGTCTTACTGCACGAGGACACTTGTATATCAGACTATGAGTATGTCATTACAGAGTATTGTATTGTATAATTGCTTTTTGATTCTGTGTACATTGTATCAATATTATTGGTTATGGGAATTGTATCAATAATATTGGTGGGAATTCTATACAGTAGAAATTATGTCCTCTCTGTTAGTCAGGCAAACGTCTTGTCATACCACAGCATATCTCAGTTGTTCCTAAAGTTGGCTGAAAAAAGGATAACAATACAATAATATAACAATTTTAATTTTTAATTTTTATTATTAAACATTATAATGATATTCATACATGTGTGGTTTGGTTACCTAGCAATATGAATTGACCACACTAATGTCCAACAGTAGAGCTATCTTGTGGTATATGGTTGCTAGGGACTATTGTTAACCTCTGATTTAATATCAATTTATTTGTACTTAATGGTCAATTTTTAATTTTTCCCCAAATAAATTCACCGGGAGAAGGGTTAATGCATCAACAACCTATGTAAGTGTACTAATTATAATAGCTGCTTGTTTTGCTATGAAGAGTCTCTCACATATATACTTACAGGTCGGTACAGGTTTTCACAATTGGAAAGATGCAACAAGGGCTTTAAAAAAACACCAGCAGTCTAAGACGCATGCTGAGGCTGTTGAAGCTATTATAACTTTGCCAAAAGCAACTTCTGATATAAGTGAGTTATTGAGTCAAGCTCATAAGCGAGATAAAGAAAATGCACGTGAAATCCTCAAGACCATTCTGTCAAGTTTAAGGTATCTTGCTATATAGGCAAGGTATAGCTTTTCGGAAAGCTAATGCAGTTGAATCCAACTTGATTCAATTGCTCAAACTAAGAGCTGAAGACAATGAAGCAATTGACACATGGCTAAATAAAAGTCAAAGAAAATATGTATCTCCAGAAAATCAAAATGAAATTCTAGAGATCATGGCCAATCATGTTATCAGGAAGATCCTTTCCTTTGTCAATAAGTCTCCTTACTTTACATTAATGGTGGATGAAACAACCAATGTTTCAAACAAAGTACAGTTGACAGTAGTGATAAGATGGATAGATGAACAGTTTGAAGCAAACGAGGATTTTTTAGGCATGTATCATCTTCAATCCACTACTGCAGAGAGTATTGTGGCTGCAATAAAAGACATCCTTTTACGTTTTCAAATACCTTTCGTGGGCAGTGTTATGATGGGTGTAGCACTATGGCAGGGGCTAGAGGTGGTGTAGCAGCAAAAATCCAAGCAATTTAGCCCAAGGCAGTGTTTATCATTGCTATGGGCATGCTTTGAATTTTGGTGTGGGTGACACTGTTAAGAGAGCTTGCATCATGGAGACTGTCTCGATACCAGCTTTGAACTGGTGAAGTTAATTAAGTTTCCTCCAAAGCGTGAGGCCATGTTACACCTCGTGAAGGAAGAAAGTGGAAGTATTTCTCCTAGCATTTGAACCTTCTGTTCAACCAGGTGGACAGTCCGAGCAGATGCAATCACCAGTATTCTGGCTAATTATAAGGAAATTCAAGTTTTATGGGAGAGAGCACTGGTATCCACATCTGACACAGAGATGAAAGCTAGAATTAGAGGGATTGCACGTCAAATGAACAATTTTTGTTTTCTATTTGGGCTTTTACTGTCACAAATTATTTTAAGACATACTGACAAGCTTAGCATGACGCTACAAAATCCTGCATTGTCAAGTGTGGAAGGACAAGAAATTGCTTCACTCACCATCAAAACTCTACAAAGCATGAGATCTGAAGAAAATTTTAACTTGTTTTGGGAATCAGTTGAGATTAAGAGAGTTGATTTAGATGTTGAAGAACCTTCACTTCCTAAGGTGCCAAGACGCTATAAACCAGGGCAGAGTGAACCAGAACACCCTCCTACAGCTAAAGATCATTATCGGCAGATCTATTTTGAAGTCTTTGACCTCGCAGTTACTAGTATTGCTGACAGGTTTGATCAGCCAGGATTCAAGATCTATTCGAATGTCGAACAGTTACTTTTTAAAGTCTGCTCTGGCAAGGATTACATGGATGAACTCAGCTCTTTTTGTGATTTTTATTTCAGTAAAGATGATCTAGAGGCAGAATTAAAAGTGCTAAAAATCCTCTTCATAGAAAAGACAGAAACAGGAGAAAAACCATCAATATCCTTGTTGAAAAAAAATCCTCCAATCTTTAAGCCCAGCTCAGCGAACCTTGATCGGCACTGTTTGTAGAGTATTTCAACTTCTCATGGTGATGCCAGCCACAAACAGTACTTCCGAGAGGTCATTTAGTGCATTGAAAAGAATTAAAACTTATCTCAGGAGCACTATGACACAAGCCCGCTTAAATCTGCTTGAACTTATACTGATGCCCTTGACCTAAAACTTGTGGGAAATGACTTCATTTTAGCAAAGGACTCACGTCAATCTGTTTTTGCCAAATTCTAAATTATATGTGAATAAATGTTTATTGAATGAATGGGTATTGATCTAATTAAAAGTGGGTGTGGCATGAACCCCCCACAACCGTACCACTTCAATTTTCAAGGCTACACCCCTGATAAAATACAGATTACTCCCGATTAAATAATAAAGCAAAGATGTCAATGAGCATGAACAAACCCAAGCTGTGAGAGCAAAGAGTATGTTGAGGAGGGTGGGGGTTGGGAGAGGGACCAAAGATAGGGAAACTGGGCGGTTGAGAGTGGCATTTGTTAATTGTAGAGGATGGTGGTCAAGGGAGGTGGATTTGAAGGTAGTGTTGGGAATGAAGAAGTTTGATGTACTGGGATTAGCAGAGACATTTTTGCAGAAGGAGGATGAGGTGAGTGTGGCAGGAATAGAGAGGGTGGCAGGCGGGCGAGTGGAGGTGTGGGAGTTCTGGTGCATGAGAGTTTGGAATCTAGGGTGAGGAAGTCAAGAGAAGGTTTGCTGTGGGTGGAGTTAAGCGGAGCGGGGAGAAGAAAAACCATGGTAGGGGTAGTGTATGTGAACCCAGAAGGAGTGAGAGTGAGTGAGACGGAGGTATTGTTTGAGGTATTGCAGGAGGATGTGGTGAAGTATGAAGAGAAAGGGTTCGATGTTGTTATGATGGGGGACTTCAATGCAAAGATTGGATTAGGAGTGGAGGACAACCCAAACAGTAATGGAAGGCGGTTGTTGGAGTTGGTTAGGGTTGGAGGTCTGGTTGTGGGGAACGAGTTGCAGTGCTGTGAGGGCAGGTGGACGTGGGAATCTGGGGAGAGAAAGTCGGTCATAGACTATATGTTGTTTAGTGAGGACATGGATGTAGCTAGGGTGGTAGTTGAGGACTCAGGCAAGCTGGATTTGGGGTCGGGCCATAACATTATTTGGGGAGAAATTACGTGGGGTAGGAGAGAGGTACAAGTGAGAAGAGAGCGACATAAATGGAGAGTTGACAATAGGCTATATAGACTGGATGGAGTATCAGGAGGCAGTGGAGGAAATGTTCATGGGGTGGGAACACAGGTGTGCACAGCATTACTATGTTGGGGGGGAGAAACATAGCTACAATTGCATGGTATATGCAAAAATAACCTGCATTCTACAATATATCACCTCCAGGCAGAAATTAACATCAAGGCCATTGATTTATATTATATCTTATATTTTTTGGAATCATAATTGTATTTGTTGAGGTCCCATGGACGCAAAGGTGTCGGTAATAGTCATAATTTAGCTCAGCAGTGATATCATTTTCAACAAAAAGAATCATTTAAGTTCTCCACTCTCTCTTGAGATGTCATGGATCGAAGCTTGTTTTTAACAATGGTTGAGTTTACTAAAGCTTCTCTCATAGGATCTGTGGTCACAGGAAGTGTGACAAACAAACGATAAAGTTGGTATAGTTCTCCATGCACTCTGTGCAGATCAGTCTGATGCAAAACTTGTAATATATCCAGAACTGTTTTGCAATTTTGAAGAAGGTCTCTCCTCAGGGAAAACTCTGTTTTCAAAGCTGATGATTAGACGATGACAATGATTTGTGGGCAACACTAATGGGAAAGTAGACAGTTCAGCATCTCCAGTTATTGTCTAAAGTTTGTCCCTTTACACTAAAAATAAAATAATCTGGACTCTAGCTATAAAATAAAATAAAATAAAATAAAAAAATTAAGAAATAAAAAAATTTAAAAAAATAAAAATATTAAAAAAATAATAATAAATAATAAAAAAATAATAAAATAATAAATAATTTTAAAAAATTTAAAAAATATTAACGCGAATAATTAAACTCGCACTGATTTACGCGGGTCAGGTGAGAAATCGCTCTCTACTATGAATGATAGAGCTTAGCTTACTAGCTGGCTGGTAAAGCTAGGTTGGTTGGGGGGGCGGACGCCCCCTTCGCCCCCCCTTAGTACCGCCGGTGGGTGGGAAGAGCCGGTGGGTGGGAAGAGGAGGTGAGAGAGCTTGAGCAAGAGTTGGGAGGAAACATAGTTGAAGAGGTGTGGGGTAGGTGGAAGGAGAAAGTTTTGGCTGCAGCGGAGAAAGGAATTGGAAGGAAGAAGATTACAGACAGGTCAGAGGGATGGTGGTCAGGGGATGTGGAGTGGTTGATTGGTGTCAGGAAGGAGAAATGTAAGAGGCTAAGGGAAGCCAGGAAGAGAGGGGAGAGAAAGGCTACATTAAGACAACTATGGGCTGACTGTAGAGAAGCAAGAAAGGAAGTGAAAAAGACGCTATTAGGATAGAGAAGGAGGAATTGAGGAAGAGAACTATAAAGAAGATTAGAGAGCAGGGTGGGACTAGTTGTAAGCTGTTTTGGAATGATTTAAGAGCAAAGAGGAAGGAGAGAAGGATAAAAGGAGTGAGAGATGAAGAGGGAAGGATGGTAGAGGAGGAAGTCGAGGTGTTGGAGGTGATGGCAAAACACTGGGAAGAGCTGGGGAGGAAAAAAGAGGATGCCACAGTACAAGAAGTAGAGATGGGAGAAGTGGGTGGGCATGAGCTGGGTATGTGTGAAGAAGTAAGCTGGGAAGAAGTAGTAGAGGTATTAAAGTGTTTGAAGAGAGGAAAGGCACCAGGCCCTGATGGAATGTTGAATGAGATGCTGATGTATGGAGGTAGAAGGTTGGTGGAAGTGATGATGCAGGTGATGAATGTGGTGATGAGGATTGAGTGCTGCCCAGTGGACTGGAAGAGGAGTTTACTAGTACCTCTCCACAAGGATAGTGACGAGGATGAAGTAGGGAATTACATTTCATTGTGTTGTAATGTGGTGAAGGTGTTTGCGAGAGTGTTGGCAAGGAGGTTGGGAGTGTTCGCTGAGGATAAGATTTTGACGGAAGCACAAGGAGGATTTAGGAGACAGAGGAGATGTTCAGACCAGTGGTTGGTGTTAAGAGGAGTTTGTGAAGTGAGGAAGAGCGAGAAAAAAGTTTCATATCTGGCTTTCCTGGATATAAGTAAGGCATATGACAGTGTGTGGAGGGAGGGACTGTGGCAGAAGTTGAGGCAGTATTGGAGTAGAAGATAAGCTTGTGAGGACATGTGTAGGATTGTATAGTGGGGTGGAGACGACGGTGGTATTGAATGGAAGGAGGTCAAGGTGGTTCACTGTGGAGAATGGACTTAGGCAGGGATGTCCTTTGTCTCCACTTCTTTTCAATATATATCTGATGGGAATGGCAGAGGAATTGGAGAGAGCTGAGCTAGGAGTCAAAGTGGAAGGCTGCTGGTGTGGGGCACTCATGTATGCAGATGATGTTGTTCTTCTGGCTGACTCAGGGGTGGAACTGCAAGTTATGTTGGATGTGGTACAGGCGTATGTGTTAAGGTGGAAGATGAAATTTAATAGCAAGAAGAGCAAGGTCATGGTAGTAGGGAAGAAGGAATCAAAAGTGCATTGGAGGATTGGTGAGGAGATATTGGAAGAGGTCAAAGAATTCAAGTACTTAGGAATATGGTTTGATAGGAAGCTAAGGGGTAATGTTCAGTTAGAGAAGATGGCAAAGAAGGCAGAAGAGTGGGTTGGAAAGGTAATATGGATGAGTAGAGTGAATGGGCAGGTGGAAGTAGATAGAGGAAGAATGGTGTGGGAGCTTCTAGCGAGACCCAGTATGGAGCATGCAGCCGAAGTGTGGTGGACAGGAGGACGGAATGCTCGCAAGAAGTTGGAGTCAGCACAGATGAGAGTGGGTAGGAGACTGTTGGGGGCAAGTGATACAGTAGCAGGAGTGGCAATACGGGGAGATATGGGGTGGAGGAAGCTAGAGGAGAGGAGGGAAGAGATGAAGGTTTTGTTTGGCAAGAGATTAGAGGTGTTGGAACAGAGCAGATTGGTTAAAGTTGTTGTAAATAAACTACGAGAGGATGGAGGAATTGGATGGTGGGAAGAATATGAGATCTTGAGGAGAAAGTACAAGATAAACAACGAGGTTGGGTCAGTGCGCAAGTGGAAGGGGAAAGTGAAGGTGAGAAATGAGAAGGACTGGGAGGAGGAAGTAGACGGGAAAAGTACGCTGAATTATTATAAATCGGCAAAGAATGGTGCAGGGGTGGAGAGGTATGTGAGGTCCATGCATGGTCAGGAAGGTGTGTGGCTGCAATTTAGACTGAGGACTGCATCAGCTGGGTTCTTAGAGGATAAGAAGAGATGTGGGATAGTTAGGGATGAGAGGTGTATAATGTGTGATAGTGGAGCAGGGGAGGATGTGGAACATTTCTTGGTGACATGCGGGGAATTTGAGAGGGATCGGCTGGTTCTGATAGATGAGGTACGCAGAATTGCAGGGGCAAGACAGTGGCTGGATGAATTAAGAAGAGTGAGTAAGGATGGACAGGTGGCATTGCTTTTGGGGAAAGATGTGGAGGGAGTAAGTGATGCAGTGATGGAGGAGGTGGGTGAGTGTGTTATGTATTGGGTAGGGAAGTGGTGGCAGAGGAGAAAGGAATTGTTGTATGGTCAGCTGAGGAATGATCTTTGGTCCACTCCTGTCCCCCCCTTCCTGAGCAGCGGGACACTCGTAACTTAATATTGTGGATAATTTTATTAATTAAGTACTGTTGACTTCTTTTTAAAATATAGATTGTTATTAGGTTAGTTACTAAATAGTTTCACACTGTGCTGTATTATATATGTGATGGCCTTAACAGGCTCAGCAATAGCAACATTAAATCATAAACCTGGTAACGGTAGTCGGTCTGCCAATTTTTTAATTTTAACTTTACCTTAGTTACATAAGCTGACATACATAGTACAATGCAGTATAGAGTACAATGTCCTTTTAAGTAAGTAAGTAAGAACAATAAATAAATAAATAAATAAATAATCTAAAGAATTCCATCAACCTCAGCCCCAACTGGAGGGTTGCGTCTAAGCTTAGCCAGAGCATAGCATTTCCTCTCCAGAGGCTGACCGACAACCGTTGGAAAATATGCCAAATTGCATCCCGATGAAGAACTCCCCAATCGCTGTGCTTGGTGACGACCGATGTCCGAGATGGTTCGTGCAGCCTCCTCACTCCAACCCCCAAGTGATTCCACAACTAGGGGAACGAAATCGACACCCACTGACTGGCAATCAGCCGAGTGAGCTGCTCTCTTCCGAGCCATACCGACGGACAAAGCATAGCCTTGGGTGGAAGCAGCCCCATCCACGGTGAGACGTTGGAGGGTGGAGATGACGTGGACATCTAGGGCAGCGGCACGACCTCTCTTCCAGTTCAGAAGGAAAATATCTGCTGGACGACTCTGAGAGCCTGGAATAAGGGCAGGAATTTCTTTTCTAGGGGCGAGGGCGGCAGACTGAGACACCGAGAAGATAGAGTCTCTGATGGCGTCATGACGGTGAATACGATCACTATCACCCCCACACCCAACCTGATGATCACCGAAAGAGTCCATGGCAACGTTGCAGATAGGGCAAATTGAACCGTCTTTCACCATCCTGAGGCCAAGCCAGACTGCAAGCAATGTATTTTTTTTAACTTTTTAATAAAAAATTTTGAATCGATACAAAAGCACAATTTCAAGTACATTTTGGGGGAGGCGGGGGGGGTGGGGGGGGGGGGGGAAGAGTTATATAGTTCCTCTCCATAGTGTAATGGAGAGACGTTGGAACAAGTGGCGGGTTGTCTCTGCCGGTGGTGATCCTGAGCGCTGCCCAAGGAGACGACCAATTCTCGCAATGGTGTGGGCAGCCCCCTCACTCCAGCCTCCTAGTGTCTCCATAATGAGTAGTGTCTCCATAATGAGTGGGACGAAGACAACCCGGACAGACTGGCATGCCTCGTGGTGGGCAGTCATCTTCCTACAATGTTGAAATTCGTTTACGTTGTACGTAGAAGAGAGTAGTTTTGTCGATCGAGTCAAAGATAGCATTCTAAGCAAGATATCAAATGGAGCCAGTCAAGCCGGACTAGCGGAAGAGTAAGGCGTAGGGAAGTTGACAATAACGGAGATAAAAAAGAACGAAGCCAAACTTCGAGAGTTCGCAGACAACCTTGAGATAAGTTCAGCTCGCAAAGTCATGCGCCTTGCTAAAGACGAACAACTAGAAAATGCTTTTATATTAATTCCACCTTCGTTAATTCATTATTAGTTAAATGTGACATTTGTTTTGTACAAGAGCATTGGCTTTTCAGTGAGCAACTCTTTGATTTTGATTTTGACATTAGTTCTAATTTTTGTTCATTGGGTGTGAATGGCATGGACAGTAGTGAACTAATTGTTGGAAGGCCATCGGAAATCTCTCATTCCTATTGTAACTAGACTTGATTCTAATTCCACACGTTTCTGTGCACTCATTAAATCTAACTGTTATGTTACACTTTTTGTCGTGTTTATTTACCCACTAATTATAACTATCAATCTAAGGATTTCTTTTTGGAAACTATTAACTTACAGGTTTCATTGATTCTCAAACTTTTGATAACATTATCATTGCTTGAGATTTTAATGTTGGTTCATCATATTTTAGTAATTCTTTATGTTCTTTCATGTCTGACTTTAATCTTGATGCTGTTGACCTCACATAATTATAACTCCATTCAGTTTACTTACGAGAGGGATGATGGTTTGGTCAGATCGTGGCCTGATCATATTCTTACACCTAGTCATCTTTCTAATCTTGTCAGTAAAACAAGTGTGTTCATTCGGCCAACAATTTCTCTGATCATATTCCTCTGTGTTTTTGTTACAGGCTTGCTAGCAGTAACATGACAATAACCAGGATTTTGCCTGCAAAGGTTCTGACAATTTAAAAAATATTGATTGGTATAAAATTACATCATCTGCTAATCTTCCTGAGATGGTTCCAGAATTCTTCTGTAGATTGTGTCGATCACAGGCGACACATTGACAACTGCTGTGAAAAACTCTTTCATTTTCTGGTAAAATTTCAAGTGTAAACGTCCTAAAGTAGTTCCTGGTTGGAATGTTCATGTTAGCAAGTTCAGAGAGTCTGCTATACTCTGGAATAGACTGTGGGTTGAAGCTGGTTGTCCCTCTGCTGGTGTTCTATTTGATATTAGGAAACAGACTAAGGCCAAGTACAAGTATACAGTTAGAAGAGTGAAACGCAGGAAAAATAGCAAGAAGATTCAAACAGCCCTGTTTAACAAGAATACTTGCACATTTTGGAAGGAAGTGAAGAAAGTTAAAGCCTCACCTACCAGTCGCAGATGTGCATGTCCAGTTGTTGATGGTCATTCCAATAATACTGACATAAGCAACACGTGCAAAGCTTATCTAAATAGCTCTGATACTTTGTCTAGGGATTTACTTCTATCTGGCCTTGACTCCTCTATCACCTGTAATGACTTAATCAATGTTGTCATAACACCTCCAAATGTCTGAAGAGTCTAGGTAGGGATAAATCTGATGGCACGTGCTTGTCTTCAAATCATCTAATTCTTGCTTCACCTGTCCTCTGTAATTTTCTCTCTGACTTGTTTTCTGTCATACTTAGGCATGGTTATATGCCAACTGTCTTAAGAAACTGTATCATAGTACCCATACCTAAACCCATGAAGGATCCATCTCTATCAGATAGTTACAGACCTGTTGCATTGGCACCCAACATTAGTAAGGTTCTGGAGAAATGCATTTTACATCAATATAACTCTCATTTTCTTACTTCAGACCTTCAGTTTGGCTTCAAGCCAGATTTTTCCACTGACCTCCATACTGGAGTTTTGAAGAATGTTGTCTCTTCATACATGCATAATGGTTCCAAGGTTTATGCTTGTTTTTTTTAGACGCAAGTAAAGCATTTGATAGAGTCAACCATGATCTTCTGTTTAGAAATTTGTTGAAGAAAAAGCTTCCTGCTGCTATTCTTCGTTTTCTTTTTTCATGGTTTAATAAAGATCAATCTCTCTGTGTTCGTTGGAACTCGATATTATCCTCTTCTTTTGGTGTTTCCAATTGTGTTTGGCAAGGTGGTGTTCTGTCCCCTATTCTGTTCACAGTGTATATAGCTCTCTAGACTATCTAACTTGGCATTGGTTTTCACTTCGGATATATATTGGCTCATTATGTTATGCTGATGACATTGTGCTCTTGGCTCCTTCTCCATCTGGTCTTCGTTGTCTTCTGTCAGAGTGTGAGAAGTTTGCAAGTGACTTTGGTCTACTAACAAGACTCAGCTTATCTCACATCTAAATTCTACTCTACCTCATGATTCTTTCAACTTTCTTTAACTTTCTCTACTTACGTTGATCATCTCGGTCATATTCTTGAATGCACACTCAGGGGCGTCGGCAATGGTGCGGCTGGTACGGCCATGGCCGTACCACATTTTTTCCTTTTCCCCCCTTTTTTCCCTTTTCCCCCCCCCTTTTTTTCTTTTTTTCCCTTTTTTTCCTTCCTTCCCCCCCATCTCCCTTATAGCCACGAGGCTGACCGGTAGGCCGTACGTACGTAGCAATAGAGTCATCAAGGCAAGCATGGCTACCAGACTGAGAGCTATCAATTCCAAAGACATTGGGGACTTGCCACTCGAGCCATTTCAGCCTAAGCATATTGTCTTCCCTTCTTGGTGCTTTGGTAAGAGTGTGCCAGTGTACCGTTCATTTCAGGCTACCTGGTTTAACAGGTTTAAGTGGCTGCACTACGATGTTGGGAAGGATGCTGCTCGGTGCTTCACGTGATCCAAGGCACTACTGGATGGTAGAGCTGTTGCTACTGGTGTGACAGAGCAAGCCTTTCTGAAGGGATTTTCTAACTGGAAGGATGCCACGCGTGGCTTTTCCAAGCATGAAAGCTCTAACTTCCACAAAGTCTGTGCTGCTGCCCTTGCTTCTACAGCTGATGTTGGAGACATGCTGTCACGACAAGCTGCTTCTGAAAAGCGAGCAAACCGCGAGTATCTGCTGAAAGTGTTGTCAAGTGTGCGGTTCATTGCTCGCCAAGGGCTTGTTCTGCGAGGAGCTGGCGAAGGAATAGATTCCAACCTCCATCAGCTGCTGGTTCTTCGTTGTGAAGACTACTCTGCAATGAGCAATTTTCTGGAGAGGCAGCAGCTAAAGTATACTTGTGCAGAAGTGCAGAATGAACTTCTCTCCATTATGGCACTCCAAATTCTCCGTAATGTTGCTGCCAACATCCAGACAGCTGTCTACTACACAGTAATGGTAGATGAAACGACTGACCAGTCAAACAAGGAACAAGTTGTCCTCGTACTTCGCTGGGTCGACGAGGCACTCGAGGTGCATGAAGATTTCATTGGTTTGTATTCCACTAGCTCTACCACTGCAGCGTCATTGGTGTCTATCATCAAAGATAGTCTTCTCAGGATGAACTTGAATATAGAACATTGTCGTGGTCAGTGTTACGATGGGGCCAGTGCAATGAGTGGGGTGAAAAAAGGTGTGGCAAAAATCATAACCGATGCTGAACCCCGGGCAATTTATACCCACTGCTACGGGCACACTCTCAACTTGGGGGTGAACGACTGCATTAAGCAATCCAAGGTGATGAAGTCAGCACTTGATGTTCTGATTGAAATATCAAAGCTGATTAAGAAATCTCCAAAGCGGGATTCATGTTTTGAGAAACTTAAGTCTGAGCTGGCTCCTGAAACACCAGGTTTTCGTGTCCTATGCCCTACCCGCTGGACAGTATGTGCTGCATCGCTTAAGAGCGTGATGGACAATTACAAAGTGCTGATGGGAGTATGGGAAGAAGCACAGAGATGGCCATTTGGATGGTGAAATGAAAGTTCGCATCATTGGTGTCGAGACACAAATGCAGACTTTTGATTTTTTGTATGGTGTGTTTCTCGGTGAGCTGATCCTGAGGCATACCGATAATCTAAGTAAGGCATTGCAGCACAAATCGCTATCTGCAGCTGAAGGACAGCACCTAGCTAGGCTCTCCTTGAAGGTGCTACAGTCACTACGTGATACTGATAGATTCACTGATTTCTATGGGAAGGTTGTGCAGGAGCAAAGTCGTTTCGGTATCTCTGATCCCGCCCTTCCCAGAAAGCGCCGTGCTCCTCAACAGCTTGAAGTTGGCTCCTCAGCTGGTGACTTCCATCCAACACCAGAAAGCCATTACCGGCAGATTTATTTTGAAGTCTTTGACCATGCTATTCAAGCTATTCAGGACCGGTTTGACCAACCTGGGTATGGCAAATATCAGAAATTGGAGCAACTCATCTTGAAGGCCTGTACAGGCAAGCCCTATGATTCTGAGCTACAGTTTGTCTGTGACTTCTACAAGGAAGACCTGTCAAAGATCCAGCTAGAAGCACAGCTTCCACTTTTAAGGTGTTTGTTTGAAGATACCCAGGAAACGAGTGCAAACAAAATATGTGTGGGAGAAGTTGCTCGTGTGCTTGGAAAATTGAGTGTTGCAAAGAAAGTTGCATTTTCTGGTGTGTGTCAAGTAATGCAGCTTCTCTTGGTTATGCCAGCGACTAATGCCACCTCAGAGCGCTCATTCTCAGCCTTACGACGTGTCAAGACGTATCTCAGGGCAACCATGACACAGAAGCGTCTCAACCACCTCTTGTTACTCCATGTTCACAAGGCAAGCACAGATAGCTTGGATCTGATGAATGTAGCCAGAGAGTTTGTCACTGGAAGAGAAGGCAGGCAGAGAGTGTTTGGAGACTGCCGGTAACATAAACGCTGACTAACTACTTCAGTTCTGGATTGACGGGTGCATACTATTATTAATTAAGTAACTAAATTTTTGGTGGAAAGTTTCAATTTCATTCATTGCCCTGCCCTTTCCGGGTGGTAAATAAACATTCATGTCTAAGATAATATACATACAATAACAAAAGATAGAGAGAGAGCCAAGAATTAGAGGATTGTTCAATGAGAATTCAAAGATCTGAGTATTCATTGCTATCTTCATCTTAACCAATACCCTTTCCTTCACCTCTGCTGCCGATCTACCCAACATTAGACATACCTATATACTCTCCCTTCATTACCTGAATTAATTTTTTATGGTCCTATTTATTACATTAAATCGTAATTTCCACCTTCTTTACCTTTTTCTTGTAAAAAAAGGCTCCAGGAGGCACTTAGAAGAATCAAATTCAAAATAAAATCTGGGGGAGGACCCACAGAACCCCCTTTGTTTACTCGCTTCGCTCGCTCTGTATAATTTTATAATCACCAAACTAAACCAATTTTTTTCCAGATCAAAGTGCGACTGACCAAACAATCTGTCACTACCTCACCCCCTCCCACTCTGTGAATTCGAGATCCATCTCGCCCCTGTTTTCCCCCCTCTCTTTTCAAAATCGTCTATTCTGCCACTGACAAAGGTAGCCTGTAGATTCTGGCCGCACCACCTTCAAATAGCTGCCTACGGCCCTGAGTCACTAAATGATACAAACGATATTAAGAGAGTCACTAATGCTATGTGTAGGAAAGCTAATTTTATTTTACATACTTTTTTATATTGTGATCCTGTTGTTAAAACAAAACTTTTTGATTTACATTGCCTTTCCCTCTATGGGTGGGATTCTCTGGAACTTGAGTTGTAAGCAGTTAAAGTCACTTGAAACTGCTTACAACAATATTTTACGAAGAATCTGGAGACTACCTAGAAAGTGCCATACCAGAATTCTTCACCTTACAGCTGGTGTGCAGAGTATATATAACAGACTTATTAATTTATTTTCCTCTTTTATTTTTAGATCGTGTTTCTCCGTCTGTCCTCTTATTAAATATATTTTTACGGCTTCCTCTCAACTTCTATCTACTTCTATTTCGGATTTAAGTAAATTTCAGTTTATTAAGATGTATGATGCTGATGACTATATTTGTGCTGATTTTGTCCGTAATTTAAGATTGAATAGGCTAAACTTGGATCTACCAACTACTGATAAACCTATTAACATTGTTTGTTGTGATTAAAATGTATGTTTCTATATTATATGTATGCTATATGTACACCTAGATTGGTGTTTTTCATGAATTTATTATTATTATTGTCTGTTTGGTTTGTTCAGAAAAGGGAGCAAGCCCCAAGGCACTGTAGTCGGTGGACTATTTCTCAGAGAAAATAGAACATATGAATATAAATAATAATTATGAAAAAATATGTATGTAAAACAGCATGCCAGTTACTGAGGACCTAAATCCTTCTAGTACCAGGAAGTGTGCTTCTTATTATTCAAAGGACCTGCAGATTAAAACGATATTGAAAATAATTCCAACGTGATTCAGCATTTTAATTACATTCATGAATTTATAATTAATGTTGTTTTTGGCATATCCGAACGCTTATCCGAACTACTTTGTCAGCGTTTCAAATACCTATTTCGTGTCGCTGAGGTAGTTGTTGTCCTCCCTCACAGTAATGCTGAAGAAGAATGACTCTCGAGCATTTTCGGATGGAAAGAATAAGAAGCACTCGGCAATAAAGCTCGATGGCACTTTGTCAAGTATTCTAGCCATGAAGCTAGCATTCCCTGAATCTGAAGTTCCCTGTTAACGCTGGGTGCCTGATGAAAATTTTTGGACCATGCAAAAAGGGCAACTTCTTGCTATAATCAGAATCATTAAACTGATAGCAGTGTATTATTTGGGGGAGAAATTAATTTAGTATGCTACATGCTATGTTATGACTTGATGCAAATGATAACCAGATTTTATACCAAATCTCCAGATTTTTCGAGGATTTTTGGGGGGATCTCCAGATTTTCATGACTCTGGGGTTGGCAGGTCTGGTAACACACATGCAGAATGTTTAAGGGAGGCCTAGTGGTATATAGGCCCTGGCGGATTATGCTGCCTATTTTTCTTTCCTTTTATGCTCCTAATATTCACCTATTTTTCTTTTCATTCTACCTCCTTTTATGAAATTTATGCTACCCATTTTTCTTTTCAATATACCTCTTTTTCTCAATTATGCTTTGACAAACAATTGTTACATCATATAAAAAGATAATATAGGCAATCAAGGATTCAAGATTCGAGACATAACAGTTACAATTATCTATCGACTATAGTTGTACTATAACATAACAGAAAGTTGTAAGTAATCCTCCAAAGAAGTTTCTTGCTTCGTAGAAAAGGTATTGCTCAAAATTGAGAATGCACGTTCAGCTGCAGCTGACGAAGGCTGCACCAATAAGACTAATCTACACGTGTGAGTCCAGTTAGGCAATCTACCATTCTCCTCATGGCACTCAATGGGGTCTACGCTATCCGAAACATCCTCACTCAGCTGCTGCAAGATATTCAGGTAACTCGGACTTTAAGCCATTAATCACTTCTGTGTTCAAGAATGGGAAGACAGTAAGTGAATCAATATCAACAGCAGTTGGCTTGAGTTCATTCACTTTTGAAGGTGAAAAATAACGTGCTGCCTTAAAGGCAAATCAATAGGCCTGAGATCTCTGTCAAACTTCTCCTTGAAGTACGAGTAGGCAGGGACACTCACGTGTAGAATTTCCTCCTGACAGATGCTTAGAGACTGCAGCCACATTTGGATAGTATTGTGACGAGACATGAGAATACAGAAGACTGATAGGCAACTAACACTAATGTCCCATCACCTTCCAATGGAGTATGTTGCCTTGACGAACGGTTCCATTGCATCTACTGTTATATCGAGCTCCATTTTCAGTTTCCTACATGCTGCTTGATTGTCAATGATTTCCAGTAGTTTTCCAGTTGTACATGGAGGTAAATCACTGCCATGCAGAAAATCAGGCACATCTCCAAACATGTCATGCAATTTGTGGATAACTTCAAACTTACTCCACCATCTGGTTGCTGAATAGGTTAGAGTGGACAATCCAGTCTGTGTCTTCCATGCAAGCCTTGACTTCAGACTGTGAGCGAACAAGCTTATCCAAGCCTTTATGAACACATCTAAGATAGGTGTTTTCATTCTTTCTCCAACATGACCCAGAGTGTGCGAAAAACAGCCGATATCCTTTATCTTATTATAGATCACAGATATGGTCCTCATTGCCACATCATTCACTGATGCACGGTCCCTCATTGCTGCTATAATCAAATTAGAAGCAATTGACAGCTCAGTTGACGAAGCAGTTATTAGTTGCCGAGCACATTCTTCTCCAGTGATGGATTTAGCTAAAAGCATCAGCCGACAAACACGCTGCTTGATAGCCCACTCTTTATCTATGTAACGTAGAACAATAACAAAGGCCTCACACACATGGCTTGTTCCATCAAAAATGATTGCTACATGTCTCCCGCAAATATCTTGTTTCAGTTTACTGATTTCATCATGCAAGATGAATGGTATCAGACGACGAAGGTGTGGTGAATCAGATAGGGTAAATGCATTTTCTTCAAGTAGGTCCCTAAAGGAGTCTAACTTGCTGAGAGGAACACCTGCTTTTAGTAGAGCAGTCACTACATTCACTCTGTACATACGGGTAGAATCGGGTAATGTTTCACCTGACGGATGAACTTCTTTATCAAATTGCCAGAGTGACCTCATTAAGCCTAATTGACACTTTTCTTTCGATACCAAACGTTGCTTCAGAGACTTGATGTGAAACTATAAGGAACTTTTCTTTACAGAGAGTTGTTCCCGGCAGCCTGAACAACTGACTGGCAACTCTGTGTAGTCTGAGCTGGTACTTTCATTGATGTCACACACATTGTCAGTGTCACCATCTAGTCCTGCCTCTATTGTCTCAGCCATATACTTCAGCTACAAATAGCTAGCTACAAACTCAACTGTTCAGTGCACAATGACTTGGCTGTACACAATAAAGTAGCCAAGCAGACTAACCCTTTACCAGTAGACAAGTTGTGAAATGACCACACTGTGGTTATTTCACAACTGGAATCTTACCCACCCATTATCCTGCATGCTTTTTAATTAAGATGCTGGCTAAGTGTGTACAATTTCAATAGGTGAGACTTGAGAGGTGTGGATAAGCTGTTTGATGCATTCAGTCACTCTTATGAATTTCTCCTGAAAGTCTGCCTATTTTTCCTGAAAGCTTGCCTATTTTTCCTGAAAGTCTGCCTATTTTTCCTGAAAGCTTGCCTATTTTTCCAGCAGTACTCTCAATTCTCTTGAACCACCTATTTTTCCCAAAATTATGCTAGCACCTACCTAGTGGGCCATTAAAATATATATATAACTTTGCTACACATGAATGCTATTTGCAATGTTGGAGAGTTCTTATGCTTCACTAGGAAGTATATGATACTTTTTATACACACTATACAATCAAATCTTACTCCAAGAGCTAGGGCTAGGGCTGGTACAATGAGAGTACATTCATTGGTGTGTACTATTATATATCAACACGATTGGAGTTTACTATTATATTTCAACACCAATGAGAGTACATTGGTGTGAACTATTAAATATCATTACCAATGTGCTGTGTACTATTTTATATCAACAGCAATGAGAGTACTTTGGTGTGTACTATTATATATCAACACCAGATTGGTGTTTACTATTATATATCAACACCAGATTGCTGTTTACTATTATATATCAACACCAATGTGAGTACATTGGTGTGTACTATTTTATATCAACACCAATGTACTCACATTGGTGTTAGAGATCCCCAGCGGAATCCGAATGAACATCCCTAACAACAACAGTAAATAAGCAAGTGGACTTATATGTGTATGCTTTTAGACTGAACAGAGTGCAGGTACAAGCCTGCATATGCACAACCAACAATAACTAATGAAGTGTTAATTGTGTGGTTATATCTCGGATAGTCCAGCTGGGAGTTTAATTAAGAACCCCAGCTGGGAATTCGAGAGACAGTTGAGTTGAGTAGAGTTGAGTTGAGTAGAGTTGTTGTAGTCGTGGCTGTTTTGTATGAGCTTGAAATAATTCTTTAAACTTATATTGTCAACCTGAGGAGGAGTCCTCAACAATTGGTGGGTACTATTATATATTCTACACCAATGAAAGTACATGGGTGCATCATATTATATATACACACTAATAAGAGTACATTGTTATATATCAACACAAATGAAAGTACAAATGAAAGTATATTGGTGAGTACTATAATTATATTATATAGCAACACCAATGAGAGTACATTGGTTTGACTATTATAATATATCAACACCAATGAGAGTACATTGGTGACCCCTTAATTACCTTAGTTCCGTTTAAGATCAAACAGCAGCGCCAGGTCATCACCATCATATTCACGACACTATAAAAAACAAAAACAAATAAAGTTGGTGATTTGGGAGGACCTAAAGGTCTCAATACCTTACCCAGATTCATTAACTCTCATTGGTGTTGATATATAATAATAGTACATCAAGACACAAACTGTAAATATTGTCTTGCCTCTTCTTTTTCTTTTAGGACTGCCGAGTTATCATTTTTGGAATTTACTCATTCTCGGAAGTAATAAAACTTCCAAAGAATTTTCCAGGAAGTTGCTCCTCTCAAATAATGACGAATATATTTCGAAAACAGAAAAAGGACTTCCCTGATTTCAAAGGTGGTCATTTTCAATTATCTGGAAGAAGGTCTTCTGGTGGTGTGGAAGAATACGCTAAAGCAGACGCAATGTTCTCGTAAAAAAAGTTTGGTCCACAAAGACCTACTCACCATTTTGATTCTTGATGCAGATAATGTTCAAGTAGAAGGCTATGAAGATTTGGCTTCTTTCTTCGGTGGGCAGAAGGAGCATATTTTCTTAAACGAACGGGAGGAACCTATCGATACCAGCGAAGTCACCACGACTGGATTCTTGAATAAGAAACTAACCAATTATTTGGAAGAACAAAGATTTTAAAATACTCTCAATTTCCTTAAACAAATGCGTCCACAGCCCATTCAGTGGAGGAGGCGACCTCATGATTTACGGAAACTGACAATGGTGTTTTATTATCAATAATTACCGTCGAAAGCCAACTCCAAGTGCTTTGTCAACTGCAGGCCACATGATAGCAGCAAGCATCACATCTTGGCTTATGGAATATTCCTCCCGAAGCAGCGTAAATGACCCGATGGAAAACCTTGTGCTTTGGACTGCTTCTGGGGATTGCGCACTCAATAGTGATATTAAGGTCTACTATGGATTTTCAAAGTAGCCAGTTGGAGTTTGATCAGATTGGATATTACAATATCTGCACGTAATTATTTGGTGTTAGTCATGGTACTTAAAGTACGTTTATTTAATTATAACTTTGTCTCGCAGTATATGACTGAACAATAAAATATAAAATATGGTATGCTTTTATTTATTGTGCTAGCGTGTAGTAATAATAATCATCGATACATCATAAAGGAAAGAGGAAGTTAATATGACCATGTATGTACTATAGGTCTGCTAGGCAATATAATTTTCCCCTTCAGTATCTCAATCTGTAAAGTAGCAAAAGCTAATGCATTGTGCACCTTGACCCCAGTTCCAATAATGTGCACTTTGACCCCAGTTCCAATATTGTACACATTGATATTGTGCACTTTGACCCCAGTTCCAATGTAGGGCACCTACCTCCGGGTTCCAATAGTAGGCACCTCAATTCCAGTTCCTTGTCGGCACCTTGACACCAGTTCCAATATTGTGCACCTTGACCCCAGTTCCAATATTGTGTACCTTGACCCCAGTTCCAATATTGCACACCTTAACCCCAGTTCCAATATTGTGTACTTTGACCCAAATTCAGCAAAGGACTGTGATCCTTTCCATTGCTTTCTTTGAACTAGTTTAGTTGGTGGGTAATCAATATCAATGAGAGAACACTATTATATATCAACACCAATCAGAATACATTGGTGTGTAGTTTTATATTTCAACACCAATGAGAGTACATTAGTTTGGACTATTACATATGTACTATTATATACAACACCAATGAGAGTACATTGGTGTGTACTATTATATATCAACACCAATGAGAGTACATTGGTATGTACTATTATATATCAACACCAATGAGAGTACATTGGTGTGTACTATTATATATCAACACCAATGAGAGTACATTGGTGTGTACTATTATATATCAACACCGTACATTGGTGTGTATTATTATATATCTACACTAATAAGAGTATTTTGGTGCGTACTATTATATATCAACACCAATGAGAGTACATTGGTATGTACTATTATATATCAACACCAATGAGAGTACATTGGTGTGTACTATTATATATCAACACCAATGAGAGTACATTGGTGTGTACTATTATATATCAACACCAATGAGAGTACATTGGTGTGTACTATTATATATCAACACCAATGAGAGTACATTGGTATGTACTATTATATATCAACACCAATGAGAGTACATTGTTGTGTACTATTATATATCAACACAAATGAGAGTACATTGATGTGTGCTTTTATATTTCAACACCAATGAGAGTACATTAGTTTGGATTATTATATATCAACACCAATGAGAGTACATTGATGTGTGCTTTTATATTTCAACACCAATGAGAGTACATTAGTTTGGACTATTATATATCAACACCAATGAGAGTACATTGGTGTGTACTATTATATATCAACACCAATGAGAGTACATTGTTGTGTACTATTATATATCAACACAAATGAGAGTACATTGATGTGTGCTTTTATATTTCAACACCAATGAGAGTACATTAGTTTGGATTATTATATATCAACACCAATGAGAGTACATTGATGTGTGCTTTTATATTTCAACACCAATGAGAGTACATTAGTTTGGACTATTATATATCAACACCAATGAGAGTACATTGGTGTGTACTATTATATATCAACACCAATGAGAGTACATTGTTGTGTACTATTATATATCAACACAAATGAGAGTACATTGATGTGTGCTTTTATATTTCAACACCAATGAGAGTACATTAGTTTGCATTATTATATATCAACACCAATGAGAGTACATTAGTTTGGATTATTATATATCAACACCAATGAGAGTACATTGATGTGTGCTTTTATATTTCAACACCAATGAGAGTACATTAGTTTGGACTATTATATATCAACACCAATGAGAGTACATTGGTGTGTACTATTATATATCAACACCAATGAGAGTACATTGTTGTGTACTATTATATATCAACACAAATGAGAGTACATTGATGTGTGCTTTTATATTTCAACACCAATGAGAGTACATTAGTTTGGATTATTATATATCAACACCAATGAGAGTACATTGATGTGTGCTTTTATATTTCAACACCAATGAGAGTACATTAGTTTGGACTATTATATATCAACACCAATGAGAGTACATCGGTGTGTACTATTAATATAAACACCAATGAGAGTAGTACATTGATGAATACTATTATATATCAACACCAACTCGAGTAAATTTGTGCGAACAAACACTAATCAGACTACATTGGTGTTTACTATTTATTATATAGCAACACCAATGTGAGTACATTGGTGTGTACTATTATATATCAACACCAATGGCATAAAACTAGTTTTAAAAACCTGGAGTAGGCCTATAACTAGCTGGAGAAAGCATATAACTAGCTTTAGAAAGCTGGTGGTGTATTACTAGCTTATGTAACCCAAATATAGTGGATAACTAGATTTAGCAACCTGGCAAGTGTAGAGTACACGGATACCACTACATACGTATATGCTCTTGAAACAAACTATTTTCTGATGTTTAATTCCCTCCCGGACCAGCTCTTCCGTGACGTACGTCTTCGATAAGCCACACCAACAACAGAAAGTAACAAGAGATAAAGCAACAGGTATTGGTGGAAGTTAGCAAATCTTATTTTTGGCAACAACTCCCACTCCTGCATGTCACATGACGTCACATGCTAAGGTCAAACTATTGGCCCTAAAATTTCAGCAGCAAAGGAATGTAACCACAGCAAGCTTGATCAGGAGAATGTCGGATAATTAGAAATGAAAGGTGAGGAGTGAGTACAATAGGAAACTGAAATGGAAAGAGATTATAGAAAGCATGTAAATATTATCAAAAACAATTTTTTCCTTTTGAACTGTTTGCATTCACATGATCAAATATGGTCTCATATCAGTGGGGTCTATGTGCGTGTTCTGGAGAACTAGAACTTATCCTTAAAGTGGTTTGAACGGGCTTTGTTCCTTCTTCATGAAGACGAGAGCGAGAAGAACCATCAAGAACACGCCCACCACAGGGAGGTAAGTGATGGAGGAAGGACGTGAAGAGGAAGGGGGCATGTTACGAAGCTGCTCTATCTCCACCTCTCTTTCCTGGATCATCAACTTGCAGCTCTGTAAGTCGCTTTTTAATTTGTCCACGAGAAGTATACTGTTCTTGGCATGGTTCTTCCAGGCCACTTCCTGGGGGTGGAAACGAGGAACACAAAGGGGTTAATGAAGATCATGAAGGGTTAATGAAGAACCAAGAGTTGGGGGATGGGGTAGGGAGAGAATATAAAGGGTTAAGTGAAGAATATGAAGTGGAACACTTGGGGTTAATATAGCATTTGGTTTAAACATAGGTTACCGTGATGACATCAGCCAACAGCTTCTAGAGGAGTGCACAGCCATGAACGAAAATATTCACAAATGGCCCACATGTGCTGAACCTTAACCCTTTCCATTTTAAGTGGCCTGCTAAAATTATTCGATTTAAAGTGTGCGAGTGTTTTTACATCTTTTGTCGGTTTTATTTGTTTCATAAGTCAATCAACCACTTACTCAGTGTAACACCAGAATTAACCAATCACTATTTACCACCTGAATTACCCAATCATTATTCACCACCAGAATGAACCAATCATTATTTACCATGTCTGTTACTCAAGTATGTATATAAGTACCTGCTATAATACACATGTGTAATATAACAGACACATGTAATATAATACACATGTGTAATATAATACACATAACACACATGTGTAATATAACAGACACATGTAATATAATACACATGTGTAATATAATACACAACACACATGTGTAATATAACAGACACGTGTAATATATAATACACATGTAATATAATACACAACACACATGTGTAATATAACAGACACATGTATTATATTACACATGCGTAATATAATACATAATACACATGTGTAATATAACAGATACGTGTAATATAATACACAACACACATGTGTAATATAACAGACACATGTATTATATTACACATGTGTAATATAATACATAATACACATGTGTAATATAATAACAGACACAGGCATACAAATAAGTCAGATGGTCTTTGTTAAAGATCAGTGACGTTAACTGTTGTCACTTGTCTGTGAAGTGTTGTCAGAGTCAACTTCTGAGGAAACCAACTGATCACTTCATGCTAGGAAAATGAGCAGCTGTTTGATGACTCAGCTAAGATTCACAAAAGCGTATTTACGGAATTGACTATCTTTATCGATATTCGGGTGAGTGGTTAAGTAGAGAAACAGATTAGTGCAGAATCAAGAAATGGGCGAGTTTTTGCATTGCATTAGACAGCCTTCTAATGGCAACATACCAACTATAAAGTTAGGTATGGGAAAAGAGTGATAGATGTAAGTCCCTGGCAATGCTTGGGCAGTTTGGAGTCCTCTATAGTAACATTATGAGGAACGGATGTACTGCATGCAAGTTGTGTGGGAAGACATCCATATGGTTAGAATTAGAGGATGATACATGTATGGATACAATTAGAGGATGATAGATATATTACATATATGTGATAGGATCTGCGAAAACGTGCCTTATGACCAAATAGTACTTTTCTCAATAATACAAGTTTTAGAGCCTATTGTCATACACTATGAAATTTGACATTTTTATTATCTAGGGTCTTTCTCCTAACTGGTCCGAAAATTTCAAGCCTTGAATCCCTCTCACTCAGAAGTTACAGCAGTTAGAACTGGACTGACCAAACGTTAGCTACGTACGCGGAGAATAATAATTATTACGTAATAGGTACTTTCCATTTTTATAATAACATTCATAGTTTGTAGTTGGAAAGGGTCAACAGTGCAATTTTCAAAAGGTTTGATAATGTCCACAGAACAAGCTAATGAGATAGCTTTGACTATCAATGGGGTCATGAAACTGGATGCACAGGACCAGGCATCTATGCTGGAGGTTATTGCAGACTACTTCACTCCCCCCACTCTTGATGATGAGCTTGATGAAGAGAATTTTGATGAGTTTGAATGTTGCAGTAAGAAGACATACAAAATACAATTCTTATAATTACAATTACATGGACATTACAATCACAACATACATTAGCAAGCTTGGAGGAAGATTGGGGCTGCCACATGGAGGATGAAGGTCACCATACTGAGGATTGTGGACATGATGGGAATGGGGGTTATGAAGATCATCGTATAATACACTGACTTTATTATTCAAATAAAAGCTTTACATGGCCATGTTCAGTGTATACCTAGTTAGTACCTACGAATTAACTGCCACCTGCCTTATAGCTAGAGGACTAGCTAGCTATTTTTCTAGCTAGTTGATTTTGCTAGTTACTAACCAATGACAATCATGTAAGCTATAGAGGCTAGTCTCTATCCCAAAGCTTATAGCAACCTAGGAAAAAATACAGGTTAGCCTTGTTTTTCTTGTAATTTTTTTAAGTTACAACCACAGCTAGTAGCTATCTAGCTATGCATACTAAGACTTACCTCAGTTACATGTAGAGTTTCAAGACCCTTCTCCTCACTTTAACAGTCGTTTGAGTAGCGCTTTCACCCGAAGCGCTCGAAGTAAACTTGCACCAAAACATCCGCCTTTCCCAATTTTTTAAAAATTATGACGCCATTGAATAACACGGAGATACGCGCGGAAGTATACGGAAGTTAATTGAATTTTGTTCGAGGCGTTTTTCTCACAATCAGCGTCCCTGACGGGATGAAAGAAAAGCCCCTGTAACTTCCAAGTCATAATGTTTTACTAAGTCACTTCAAGATTTTTATAAGTATTTTTTTATAGCTCTTTCACATAAAACAATAATGAAACCCCCCAAAAATGTCATAAGGCACGTTTTCGCAGATCCCGTCACATATGGATATAATTAGAGGAAGATACATATATGGATACAATTAGAGAAAGATATATATAATATATGGATATAATTAGAGGAAGATACATATATGGAGTTAAAGTTCAATGTGTAGCCCCACGTGTTATAATTGGAACAGATTATTATACATATTAACCACATCATTGAAATTAAACATATTCATAGCACTTTTAATCCTATTCAAACATATTCATAGCAGTACCTTAAATCAAGAATAATAATTTGTTCCCATCGTTTTAAGTTTTAAATTAGTAACAGTAGCAGTACCTTTAATAAGGAATAATAATATGTTCCTATCATTTTAAATTTCCTATCATTTTAAATTAAATATATTCACAGCAGTAACTTTAATCAGGAATAATAAATGTTATTTCAATAAACTTGTCGTAGAGGAGGTTGGAGACCCAATCAAGTAGCATAAATATGCATGCAGAAATGGAGAACTTGAGAAGTCTGATATGTAAGAGGCAGACAAACAAAAGAGCTATAGCCGATGTCACGCTAGCTCTGAAAACAACAATAGTAACAACAACAATTTGCAGCGAAGAAAACCATCCAGAGCCCCTCCTCTCTCAAGTGTGAAGGGATTTAGAGTGGCTCACGGTGAGCAGGGATGCTGTGCAGCTTTCCACACAACAGAAGCAGCAGTAAAAGCATGGAAGTGCCATCCATGACAGCAATTTACAATCTCCTGCCATTAAACCAATAATCTGATGAAGGCTAGAGCATCTAGTCAAAACGTCGAGAGAGTAAATTTCAAGTTGATTATTGAAAAAGTCATTCTAATTTTGTTATGTCAACTGAGTTAGTCGGGAGTTCATTAGTTATAAGCTTACTACAGGAAGATCCAATGTGTCAATTCAAAACACAACAAAACCGGTAAAGGATCATTAGTTCAATAAACACGCAAAATATTGAGTCGAGCAACAGCTACACGTTTTCACTATAAAGGAAGTGATGAGACATTCATTGAGAAGCTTCCTCTTGTGACAATAGTTAACAGCACAGACATTCAACAAAACCAGATAACTACCCATGATGCATGTATCATAATGTATATATTATGAATACATGGCATATGTCTATACAATATATATGGTCAAGGATAACATCTGGTTAGTGATGGAGTCATCCTGAGCAAATTCTCGGCAGATCCTACTCGACTATAAAAAAGCAAAAAACAAACTTGCTTTCTCTATATACTCTCTATATATATACTAACCCCACCCCTTTACATTCACAATAATCAGGTTTTCATTTAGGGGGGGCCGCGGCTGTCCCCCTTGGAATCTTTTTACCCCCCCCCCCCTTAATATCCAGATTCCTCCAGTTGCCCCCCCTTGGACAATTTTCTAAATGAAACCATGCAATTGTTTATTACATTACACTCCAATGCCAATCCTGCATGTACATTTAAGCCTGGGGACATATGGCATGGTCAGGTGTGTGGCCTCATGTCCCCAAAGCTCTGGGGACATACAGTATGGCATGGTCAGGTGTGTGGCCTCATGTCCCCAAAGCTCTGGGGAGATATGGCATGGTCAGGTGTGCGGCCTATGAAGGAAGTTTACTCTGGCATATGACAAACATCCTCCATGAAAAATGAGATCTCTGATTCAGGGGGAAACCTTGTATGTATGAAACCATGCCAAAGGTTATCTTTGGTATGGAGAGATGGGAGGGAGGGGAAGAGAGAGAAGGGTGGGTGAGAGGGGAGTGGGAAGGGAGAGATGGGAGGAGGGAGTGTGTGTGATGAGAAGGCAATAGGGTGTGGTTTGCACCTTATCATTCAGTTGCTCCAGGTTACGCTTAATGCGCTGCTCCAGCTCTCTCCATCGACCCCTCAGTGACACACTCTCCTTTTGCAACTCTCGGCAGCCCTCATGTGCCTCACACATGTCTGGAGGGAGGAGTCTAGCCTCACCCTCCTTGACGGCAGCAACATTAGGTTCCATCTCTGACACTTGCATTAAGTAGCTCTGAGGGAGGAAACGAAATTATGTAGGAGGAGAGAGGGTGGAAACAGACAAACTTAATTACGGTGCAGAATCACAGGGGCTTGTAATCAACATCGTCATGGTTACTTGGATATTCTGCACATGTGCAAAGAATGGGGTTGTGCGATTATGGACTCGACTCTTTGAACAGGAGAATGTACAACTTCACCCAAACTCTGGCAGGGTTGTATACAGAAATTTTGCCAAGGGGGGGCGAACTTGAGATATGGAAAAATAAGGGGGGGCAGAGAGCCTGGATGGTGCGGAAAGGGGACGTGCACCCTGGGCTTCCGCGTGGAGTACGAAAGTGTTTTACCCACAGGTATTTTTGCAGTACTAACTGTATATATAGCTGCTACTTATGATGGCATGCACTTTTTCTAAAATCTTTAGTACAACATTCCATCTTAAATATTTGCTGAAGTTGCATGCTACGGCAATCAGCATATATAGATTAGATATAGTCACTTGTCACTCGTATAATGGAGGTGGGCTTTTGTGAAATCGAATTATGTTGCATTCCATGCATTTTCTTACAAAATCATGGACAACAGGTTTCATACACAATTTTTCTCTAGTTCTCTAGGGGGGGGGGGGGGGGGGGGGTGGAAATGGTTGGTCACTTGGTGCCCTAATTTTTGTTAATATTTTCTTAACATGTTCATAAGTCGTAAAAGGGGGGTCTGGGGGGAAGATCCCCCCATATTTTTTTTTGCTTTTACAATGTCTGAGGATAGCTATTTTGACTGACTACCAATGGCATTATGCTATACCGAACTATGGCTAGACTGTATATATTTCTCATGATATTGTAGCTGCTTGGAAAAAGGAGAGCATGTGTCATGACACGATGACATCACACACCACCACGTGCTCTCCTTTGTAGGTTTGTCACTTCTTTTGTTTCTCCTTCTTTCCCACTCCCTCTCTCTCAGTATTTTTAACTCAGTCCATTATGTCATGGTCTTCAAGTCTAATCTTAGACATGATGTCATCACACGCCACCACGTGTTCTCCTTTGTAGGTTTGTCACTTCTTCAGTTCCCTCCTTCTTTCCCACTCTCTCTCAGTATTTTTAACTCAGTCCATTATGTCATTGTCTTAAAGTCATCACACACCACCACGTGTTCTCCTTTGTAGGTTTGTCACTTCTTCAGTTCCCTCCTTCTTTCCCACTCTCTCTCAGTATTTTTAACTCAGTCCATTATGTCATGGTCTTAAAGTCTCTATAAAAGAAACCTTACTAGCTGATTTCTCTTCATATTAATATGGATATTCGCTCATACTTTGCAAGTACTTCTCAAGCCTCTACTCATGCTAATAGCAGCGATAGCGAAGATAGCAGAACAGATAGCTCTGAGCATGTCGAGGCATCTAGTCCTAGCCTTAGTCCTCCACCTTCAAAGAAAAGCAAGCAAAACAAACACCGCTCTTCTGTATCCACGAAGAGAAAATACTCTAAGAGCTGGGAGAAAGATTTCAGTTGGCTCTATTATGACGAGGATAGCGATGGTGCCTTTTGCAAGGTTTGCAAGCAATCTGGTCTGCAGCGTACTGGAGGAGTGTGGGTCACACAACCTTGCAGAAATTGGAAGAAAGCTGTTGAAAAAATGAAAGCTCATGCGAGAAGTGACTTCCATATCCATGCAACTCAAGCTCTTTTTGCAGCTAAAGGAGCAGCCAAAGGTGGAACAGTTGTACAGCAACTCCAGAATGTTTTAGCTCGCAAAAGAGCTCAGAACAGAGCTGCAGTGAAGTGCCTGATCCTACTCACTCATTTTCTTACGAAAGAACAAGTTGCACATTCGACAAAATTTGAGAAGCTGGTTGACGTGGTGGTTCGATGTGGCAGCCAACATTTGAAGCAATTCTTAGAAACTGCACCAAGAAATGCTGTGTACACATCAAGAGTGGCTGTGGTTGAATTCATCGGATCATTGGGGACATGGGTGGAGGAGTCGATTCTGAAGCGACTTCAAAAGGCACCTATGTACAGCCTCATGGCAGATGAGTGCACAGATGTCACCAACGTAGAAGAATTGTCTGTGTTTTGCCGCTGGGAGGAAGATGGTGTACCAGTAGAGTGCTTTCTGGAGCTTATTCCATTGAAGAAGGCTGATGCAGAGACCATCTATTCTAATCTCATCGATTGTTTAAAGAAGAAAGGTCTACAAGTCGGAAGAATAGTTGGATTGGGATTTGATGGAGATGCAACTTTTTCTGGACGAAAGACCGGGGTTCAGGCACGTATCAAGAAACATACTCCTCACGCTCTGTTTATACACTGCCACTGTCACTTACTGCAGTTGGCTTGTGTGCAAGCTGCCAATAAAACTCCTGGAATTGCTCATGTTTACAGAACATTGACTACTCTTTGGAAGCATTTTCGCAATTCCCCCAAGCGAGCAGAGTGTCTGAAGGAGGTACAGCACGTTCTTGAACTTCCAGAAATGAAAGTGATCAAGCCATCTGACACACGCTGGCTGGCACATGAAAGGTGTGTCAAAGCTGTCAAAGCAAGTTATTCTGCAATTGTAATCACCATTGGGAACATCTACGAGACGTCCCACGAGCCAGAAGCTCTTGGAATCCATGGTGCCCTCTGCAAATTGTCTACGATTGCAGCTATATATTTGCTTGATTTCACTCTACCACAAGTAGCCAAGCTCAGCAAAGCACTTCAGGCAGAGCAGCTTGACCTCTCGTTGATATCATTCCTTGTTGATGCTACTGTTAAATCCTTGGATGATGCAGTTTTGCCTGGAGCGAACTGGGTGTTGGAGCTTCTTGAAAACGTTGAAGACTTGAAGTCATCTACAAAGGTGTCTATTGACGCTGATAAAATACTTTCGTTCCAGAATGTTGTTGGTAAGCCTTTTGTTGCTGATTTAAAGGCCAACATAACAAGCCGATTTTCTTCATCCAACGCTGTTGTATCAGCATTGTCTATATTCGATCCACGGAAAGTTCCAAAACCAGATTCAGTATCTTTTCCCACTTATGGAGACACGTCTGTTGAGAAACTGATTGCTCACTACGGAGAAGATAGAGATGCAGAAACATTGGATGGAGAAGAAACAGTGAAGACAGCCATGATTTCCACTGAAATACTTACAGAGTGGAAAACATTCCGCCAGCTGTTAGTCAAGCAACCACGGGATACTACTGCATCACAGCTGAAAGAACTTGTTTCAAACGACATGCTCAAGGCCATGTTTCCCAATTTGCACAAGATTGCCTCCATCTGCTTATCGATTCCAGTTTCTACTGCTTCTGTGGAGAGAAGCTTCTCACAGATGAAGATGATCAAGACTCGTTTGCGTAATTCTCTAAGTGACTGCAGCCTTTCTCACCTTATGAGGATTGCTATAGAGGCACCATAAGTACTCTCTGAGAGCGACCTTGAAGAGATTGTGGACGTATGGCAGAGAAAACCAAGAAGAACCTCAGTTTGACATTCCTATCATTTGAACCTGATATCATAAGCTTATTACACCTTTCTTGTATTACACCTTTCTTGACATTATTTAAAAAAAAATCTCTAATTTCAAGGGGGGGGGGGCGAGAATGATACAAGGGGGGGCGAATGCCCCCCTCCGCCCCCCCCTAAATACACCCCTGCTCTGGTGAACATACATAATTATGTCTGGCACAGCTACTGACATAACCTGTAGTTAGCATTGTAGATTTCATCAATACATACTTCCTTCTTTGGTCCAAACCTAACCCAGTGCAGCTGCTATTGAGTGTTGCTATAACTCTATGAAAACCACACCCTGTTACTTATAAGGAAGATGTCCAGCCTGTCTTAAGCTTTAGGTGCTCAGATACTTAGTAGCTGATCCCATCTATTTTTAATGGTCGACTTCTTTCTTTGGCCCAAGCCTACGTCAATGCAGCAGCTGTAGCTACAGCTGGTTTGTGGCTATATCTTTCTTATGTGCTCTTTGGAGTTTCTTGGGTGCGCTTTTTAGACCTTCCATAGCTATGTAGTATAAGCTGTGTAGAAACTCAGAGTAGCTTGCCAGAGGAGCTGCTCAGGTATTTGTCCTTATTAAGTTGTAGATCTTTAAACCACAGAGTGGGCTGCTATTCGAGAAGTGAATTGCATTTATTTTTGATTTTCAAAAACTACAATATATTCTTCCAAACTCATTACATCATACACCACTCGACTCCCAAAGTGACTGACAGCCACTTTTATTGCTTCCACTCCTGCAACAAAGACACTAGACAAACACTACACTGGGTAAGCAGGTTGAAGCAGGTTGACAATAGCTCTATGGGGACACACACTGGACCAACACCACACTGGGTGGAGGCAGGTTGAAGTAGGTTGACAATAGCTCTATGGGGACACACACTGGACCAACACCACACTGGGTGGAGGCAGGTTGAAGTAGGTTGACAATAGCTCTATGGGGGGGGACACACACTGGACCAACACCACACTGGGTAAGCAGGTTGAAGTAGGTTGACAATAGCTCTATGGGGACACACACTGGACCAACACCACACTGGGTGGAGGCAGGTTGAAGTAGGTTGACAATAGCTCTATGGGGACACACACTGGACCAACACCACACTGGGTGGAGGCAGGTTGAAGTAGGTTGACAATAGCTCTATGGGGGGGGACACACACTGGACCAACACCACACTGGGTAAGCAGGTTGAAGTAGGTTGACAATAGCTCTATGGGGACACACACTGGACCAACACCACACTGGGTGGAGGCAGGTTTAAGTAGGTTGACAATAGCTCTATGGGGTCACACACTGGACCAACATCACACTGGGTAAGCAGGTTGAAGTAGGTTGACAATAGCTCTATGGGGGGGACACACACTGGACCAACACCACACTGGGTAAGCAGGTTGAAGTAGGTTGACAATAGCTCTATGGGGACACACACTGGACCAACACCACACTGGGTGGAGGCAGGTTTAAGTAGGTTGACAATAGCTCTATGGGGACACACACTGGACCAACACCACACTGGGTGGAGGCAGGTAGAAGTAGGTTTCTATGGGGACACACACTGGACCAACCTCACACTGGGTGGAGGCAGGTTGAAGTAGGTTGACAATAGCTCTATGGGGACACACACTGGACCAACATCACACTGGGTGGAGGCAGGTTGAAGTAGGTTGACAATAGCTCTATGGGGACACACACTGGATCAACATCACACTGGGTGGAGGCAGGTTGAAGTAGGTTGACAATAGCTCTATGGGGACACACACTGGACCAACATCACACTGGGTGGAGGCAGGTTGAAGTAGGTTGACAATAGCTCTATGGGGACACACACTGGACCAACATCACACTGGGTGGAGGCAGGTTGAAGTAGGTTGACAATAGCTCTATGGGGACACACACTGGACCAACATCACACTGGGTGGAGGCAGGTTGAAGTAGGTTGACAATAGCTCTATGGGGACACACACTGGATCAACATCACACTGGGTGGAGGCAGGTTGAAGTAGGTTGACAATAGCTCTATGGGGACACACAATGGACCAACATCACACTGGGTGGAGGCAGGTTGAAGTAGGTTGACAATAGCTCTATGGGGACACACACTGGACCAACATCACACTGGGTGGAGGCAGGTTGAAGTAGGTTGACAATAGCTCTATGGGGACACACACTGGACCAACATCACACTGGATAAGCAGGTTGAAGTAGGTTGACAAGAGCTCTATGGGGACACACACTGGACCAACACCACACTGGGTAAGCAGGTTGAAGTAGGTTGACAATAGCTCTATGGGGACACACACTTGACCAACATCACACTGGGTGGAGGCAGGTTGAAGTAGGTTGACAATAGCTCTATTGGGACACACACTGGACCAACATCACACTGGGTGGAGGCAGGTTGAAGTAGGTTGACAATAGCTCTATGGGGACACACACTGGACCAACATCACACTGGGTGGAGGCAGGTTGAACTAGGTTGACAATAGCTCTATGGGGACACACACTGGACCAACACCACACTGGGTTGAGGCAGGTTGAAGTAGGTTGACAATAGCTCTATGGGGACACACACTGGACCAACATCACACTGGGTGGAGGCAGGTTGAAGAAGGTTGACAATAACTCTATGGGGGGATACACTGGACCAACATCACACTGGGTGGAGGCAGTGGAAGTAGGTTGACAATGGGGACACACACTGGACCAACATCACACTGGGTGGAGGCAGGTTGAAGTAGGTTGACAATATATACATGTATGTAGCGCTATGGGGGCACACACTTGACCAACATCACACTGGGTTGAGGCAGGTTGAAGAAGGTTGACAATAACTCTATGGGGGCATACACTGGACCAACATCACACTGGGTGGAGGCAGGTTGACAATAGCTCTAGAGGGACACTCACTGGACCAACATCACACTATTTAGGCTGAGGAAAGTTGGAGAAGGTTGACTGGTGCAGGTGCTCAAGTATACACATATGAACGGACCTTGAACATGACTATCTTGTCCGACAAGTCACCTCCTTCTTCTAATCTCATTTGTCGCACATCCATCTCGCTCTCAGTAGTGCTTTTTTCCAACCTGCCAAGACACAAGCATAACTCGTCTGACCGGTCTATAAATTCCACCCATGGCTTTGTTCGGTCACAAAGTTGCTTGATAGTATCCACCATTTTGTCCCAGGCCTCCTCCAAGGATCTGTAGCGCTTTAAAATAAACTGAACTTCGGGGCTCTCCCCATGAATGTGGTTGTGGGAGGAGTTTACCAGAACATTATACACGGGACGATGACACTCCAAATCTTCCATTAGCAACTGTGATGAGTATACAAGAATATACAGAGATTACTAGTTGATTACGAATAAACAAGAATGTGTATGCAATATTGTAGCATAACTGGTGTGAATATACAAGAAGATTACTATAGATTACTGATTCATAAGAGTATACAACAGCGTAACTAGTAAATCAAGTAAAAAAGAGTGAGGCATTACTAGAGATTACTGATTCAATTAGCGAGTATACAAGATAAAGCTAGATCCAATAGTAATTCAAGAGTATAAACTAAAGAGGATTACTAGAGATTACAAGTATCTGATAAGCGAACACATCCAAGCAAATATTGATAAATTCACATGTCACGCATATATTATCTGAAGTGCATGATGATTGACTTCGTACGAACATATTTAGGAAACTTCAGCTTCTAAGTAAGAGACAAAATCTCAATAGGGTTTAGAATTTTCAAAGTTATGAAATATAAGATGTTTATAATTTCTTGTTCACAAAAAGCCTGAACGAAAAGCCTCTAATGACCTAAAATTCCAAGTGAAGGCATTGAGGTAGGCGTGGTCATGATTGTGTTGTCAGGGAAGTAAGTCTTTTGAGAATATCAATGTGGAAACATTGCCTCTATATCTGCTACATACAGTAGCTGCTCCTGCCTCTATATCTGCTACATAGCTTCTCTTGCCTCTATATTGCTAGCTACACTTGCCTCCATATATCTGCTAGCTACTCGCCTCCATATCTCTGCTAGCTCTTGGCTCCATATCTCTGCTAGCTACTCTTGTCTCCATAACTCTGCTAGCTGCTGCTTGGATGGCTAGCTACTCTTGCCTCCATAACTCTGCTAGCTGCTGCTTGGATGACTAGCTACTCTTGTCTCCATAAATCTGCTAGCTGCTGCTTGGATGGCTAGCTACTCTTGTCTCCATAAATCTGCTAGCTGCTGCTTGGATGGCTAGCTACTCTTGTCTCCATAACTCTGCTAGGAGCTGCTTGGATGGCTAGCTACTCTTGCCTCCATAACTCTGCTAGCTGCTGCTTGGATGACTAGCTACTCTTGTCTCCATAAATCTGCTAGCTGCTGCTTGGATGGCTAGCTACTCTTGTCTCCATAACTCTGCTAGCTGCTGCTTGGATGACTAGCTACTCTTGCCTCCATAACTCTGCTAGCTGCTGCTTGGATGGCTAGCTACTCTTGTCTCCATAACTCTGCTAGGAGCTGCTTGGATGGCTAGCTACTCTTGCCTCCATAACTCTGCTAGCTGCTGCTTGGATGGCTAGCTACTCTTGTCTCCATAACTCTGCTAGCTGCTGCTTGGATGGCTAGCTACTCTTGCCTCCATAACTCTGCTAGGAGCTGCTTGGATGGCTAGCTACTCTTGCCTCCATAACTCTGCTAGCTGCTGCTTGGATGGCTAGCAACTCTTGTCTCCACAACTCTGCTAGCTATTTTTTTGGTATGGCCAACTGCAATGCCAGCCAACCAGATATACTGTACACATACACATGTGAATATCATTCCATTGAAGGTTGTAGGTCATGACAGTATAGGAACACATGGACTCCATGAATAGGTGAAGTAGCCGCAAATATGTCGGAACGCAACAATCTCAATGGCAGGTCTAGTGTTGCTTCCTCTAGCTATGTAGCCAAGTCAACAATTCAGAGGACTTCCTTTACGCAATGTAAATCTTCCGGCTGCCGCCCATACATCCTTGTATAGGTGATGGCTTCACACAGAGCAAGGCTGGACACACTCATCCCTGGCAGCCTCTCTTTCAGCTGGGCCAGCACTGGACTACCAATCATCGTATATTAATTTTTTTTGTGAAATTACATTGACTGCAAGAAATTAAGTTTTTACGAAAAATGTATCGACAATAAAAAACACACAAAAATTAACTTCTAGTGTACATTTTAATACATGAAGTTCTAGTATACCAAGGCAGTTGCTGTATGTACATGCACTAGTGTGTGATGTACTATACATGCACTAGTGTGTGATGTACTATACATGCACTAGTGTGTGATGTACTATACATGCACTAGTGTGTGATGTACTATACATGTACTAGTGTGTGATGTACTATACATGCACTAGTGTGTGATGTACTATACATGCACTAGTGTGTGATGTACTATACATGCACTAGTGTGTGATGTACTATACATGCACTAGTGTGTGATGTACTATACATGCACTAGTGTATGATGTACTATACATGCACTAGTGTGTGATGTACTATACATGCACTAGTGTGTGATGTACTATACATGCACTAGTGCGTGATGTACTATACATGCACTAGTGTGTGATGTACTATACATGCACTAGATGTACTATACATGCACTAGTGTGTGATGTACTATACATGCACTAGTGTGTGATGTACTATACATGCACTAGTGTGTGATGTACTATACATGCACTAGATGTACTATACATGCACTAGTGTGTGATGTACTATACATGCACTAGTGTGTGATGTACTATACATGCACTAGTGTGTGATGTACTATACATGCACTAGATGTACTATACATGCACTAGTGTGTGATGTACTATACATGCACTAGTGTGTGATGTACTATACATGCACTAGATGTACTATACATGCACTAGTGCGTGATGTACTATACATGCACTAGATGTACTATACATGCACTAGTGTGTGATGTACTATACATGCACTAGATGTACTATACATGCACTAGTGTGTGATGTACTATACATGCACTAGATGTACTATACATGCACTAGATGTACTATACATGCACTAGTGTGTGATGTACTATACATGCACTAGATGTACTATACATGCACTAGATGTACTATACATGCACTAGTGTGTGATGTACTATACATGCACTAGTGTGTGATGTACTATACATGCACTAGTGTGTGATGTACTGTACATGCACTAGATGTACTATACATGCACTAGTGTGTGATGTACTATACATGCACTAGTGTGTGATGTACTGTACATGCACTAGATGTACTATACATGCACTAGTGTGTGATGTACTATACATGCACTAGATGTACTATACATGCACTAGTGTGTGATGTACTATACATGCACTAGTGTGTGATGTACTGTACATGCACTAGATGTACTATACATGCACTAGTGTGTGATGTACTATACATGCACTAGATGTACTATACATGCACTAGTGTGTGATGTACTATACATGCACTAGTGCGTGATGTACTATACATGCACTAGATGTACTATACATGCACTAGTGTGTGATGTACTATACATGCACTAGATGTACTATACATGCACTAGTGTGTGATGTACTGTACATGCACTAGATGTACTATACATGCACTAGTGTGTGATGTACTATACATGCACTAGTGTGTAATGTACTATACATGCACTAGTGCGTGATGTACTACACATGCACTAGTACATGCACTGTATGTATTGTATGGAGAAGATGGTTATCATATAAGCAACATTACTATGTTTTATACATAGCACAATAAGAGAGTAGATTACTGAAAGATTACTGACCTTCATGCGTGTTTGGTGAGAAGAGAACTCCCCGGCAAACTCCTCGATGTCGTGGAGACTCGTCAGTTCCAGTTCTTGTTGCCACGTCCACTTGATTAGCACCTCCAAAGTTTTGCTGAACTCCGTCCAAGATGCTACAATCTCTGCAATGTGATTGGTCCACTGCTCGGCTCTAGTGGTGAGTTCAGTACACACATATTCACTGTCACATAAGCAGAATGTCTCTATATAACACACAGACGTGCTTATCTATGTACACACATATTCACTGTCACATAAGCAGAATGTCTCTATATATAACATACAGACGTGCTTATCTATACACACATATTCACTGTCACACAAGCAGAATTTCTCTATATAATACGCAGACGTGCTTATTTAGGTACACACATATTCAATGTGACACAGGCAGAATGTCTCTATATAATATACAGACGTGCTTAACTATGTACACACATATTCACTGTCACACAAGCAGAATGATTGTATAACCTTGTACCCACTCAGTGAATATTCATTTTGAACACCCAGAACCTGCGCATACTAAACGAGGGCGCAGGGAGGTCAAGGTGGCAGGCAAGCAGAGTGGCTTAGCTTTAGTGACACGCCCTGTGTTAGAGATGACGGGAAGCTGACATTGTAGCTTGTGCAGTTCCTGGCAGAGAAAGATTCACAACCAACAATGGTGGATATTGGTGGTAAAGTTCAGTAACAAGTCGTAAGCCATCTATCACAGCATGACATTGTTCTAGGTGGGTCTGCCTCAAACTCCGCCTCACTGTTGCTGGCGAAGGAATTATGGCTATCACCACTGTTGAGGAAATGGTCTCTATGGCAATGCAGGGTTTCATTTAGGGGGCGGAGGCTGCCTCCCCTTGGAATCTTTTTGCCTCCCCTCCCTTGAAAATTGTATATATTATTAAAATTCATTAGAAACTTTGTCACATCTTTAACCATCATGCCCCCCCCCTTAATATCCAGATTCCTCCAGTCGCCCCCCCCCTTGGACAATTTTCTAAATGAATCCCTGCAATGGCTTCACTCTAGTTGGCTAAATAACCATTGAGCCATTAACACTGCTGGAAGTACAACAGGTTCCTCGACTTCCTCCAAGCAAAGGAGCTTGTCGGAGCCCAGACGATGCCAGCCGAAGCAAGCGACCTTCCACCCGAGGTCATCCATTCACTATTTAAAAGGCTCGTTCCATGAGGGAATCTCTCCAGCACCTAACATGAGGGCAGAGGACCAACTCAACCATCTTAGCTAGCTGGTAGCTCGTTCTAAGAGTTCCAGATGTATGGCAGGCAATGATTCTCTCTCAGAGCGAGCACTTGCACATTACACGAATATATAAAATTACCTTCTGCCTTCAGATAGAGCTAGCAATACTCCTAGCAATGCTCTTAGCTAGCAATACTCCTAGCAATGCTCTTAGCTAGCAATACTCCTAGCAATGCTCTTAGCTAGCAATACTCCTAGCAATGCTCTTAGCTAGCAATACTCCTAGCAATGCTCTTAGCTAGCAATACTCCTAGCAATGCTCTTAGCTAGCAATACTCCTAGCAATGCTCTTAGCTAGCAATACTCCTAGCAATGCTCTTAGCTAGCAATACTCCTAGCAATACTCCTAGCTCTTAGCTAGCTGGTTACCTCATTCTTAGTAAGTTGTTACATATACTACTCAGTTCTTTAGATTTTTCTCAAAGACGACAGCGCCTGCGACCGTAAACATCTCCTGCCTCTGTAAACATCGCCATTACAGCACCTGCAGTGTTGTTCTGGTAGAGTGCGGTTAGTCCAGCCTTGCTAGCCAACAGCTGAGCTTAGATTTCACCATGCTAGTTCTAGAGAAGCATTTGGTAATGGCAACACGTTGTGCCGATATATCTGTATCATTTGGAAGTTAAGTGGCTGTATCCTAGTGTGCCATGGTGCATATGCATCCTATGCTGCCACGGTGCAGCTGCATCCTATGCTGCCGTGGTGCAGCTGCATCCTATACTGCCACGGTGTAGCTGCATCCTATGCTGCCACGGTGCAGCTGCATCCTATGCTGCCATGTGCAGCTGCATCCTATGCTGCTATGGTGCAGCTGCATCCTATGCTGCCACGGTGCAGCTGCATCCTATGCTGCCATGTGCAGCTGCATCCTATTCTGCTATGGTGCAGCTGCATCCTATGCTGCCATGGTGCAGCCTGCACCCTATGCTGCCATGGTGCAGTTGCATCCTAGTGTGCTATGTATAACAAATAATGTAGTCGATGAAATATTAATATAATTGAGTAGGAAGTACAATGTAGGTATTCAAATTTCAAACACGCCAGTCAACCGAATGCTACAATGCTAGCCACGCCCATAGCAATGCTAGCCACACCCATGCTAGCCACGCCCATGGCAAGCTAGCTTCATTCAGTCCACTTATTACTTTATATTTCAAGGTAAAAAATCCTTTGCACATGTGCACAACGAATACACACCGTTCACCCCCATGTGGAGCCCTTTGATACTTCTCGCTTCTTGAGAGCAGAAAATAAGGCTAGACGCACTTAGAAGAAGCTGCCCTTTACATCCAGGGAAACTAAGAGCTGTGATATTGTAAAGAATGGCAGAACTTTAGCTAGAGTACTGGTGGAATACAGTGTTGGAAGGTCGACTATCCATGTTATTCTGAGAAGCAAGGACAAGATGAAGAAGACCTTCCACAATGGAGTTGAGTTACTTGAATACACATCTGAACACTGTCTGGTTCTAACGTGTTCAGATGATTGACTTGCTACTGTAATAAGAGGAGGAATTAATCACATGATTAGGTCATGTGACCTAGCAACCACACCCACCTTCCTCTCGTGTCTCCGATCCTTTGTCCAGCTTGTCCCACATGGCCACCATCTGCTGCATCATCTCTTCCACATTCTGCACGATAGCGGATGACACTTGACCTTGCAACTCCTCCGCCATGTGTGTCAAGGCCTTCAGGGAAGCTAGCTTCGTCTCCAGCTCAGAACGGGTCATCTAGAGATAGTGAGGGAGAGGAGGAGTCAGAACAGAGCGAGGAAAAGAAGAAGTCCAAACCATCATCATCATATGGGACGGGATTTGCAACAAAAAAACACCCTAAATGTGGTCTCTAAATGTCGTCCTAAATATGGTCTCTAAATGAGGTCTCTAAAAGTGGTCTCTAAATGTGGTCAAATTGTGACACCTAAATGTGGTCTCTAAATGTGGTCCTTAATTTTCTAAATGTGGCCTCTAAATTAGTCTTAAATGTGGTCTCTAAATGAGTTCTCTAAATGTGGTCTTTAAATGTGGTCTCTAAATGTGGTCACTAAATGTGTTCCCTAATTGTGATCCCTAAATCTGGTCTTTAAATGTGCTCTAAATGCGTGTAAATGTGGCCTCTAAATGTGGTCACTAAATGTGATCTCTAGATGTGTGTAAATGTGGCCTCTAAATGTGGTCTCTAAATGTGTGTAAATGTGGCCTCTAAATGTGGTCTCTAAATGTGTGCAAATGTGGTCCCTAAATGGGCCTAAAAGTGGTCTCTAAATGTGTTATCTAAATATGGTGGAGTTAGATAGAGGCAGTATCTTTCTGGTATTGCCCTAACTTCTGGAACTATCCTTCATGTATAAACATGTGGCAGTTACAAGCCTAGGCACCCATTCTAGAGGACAAAATATGGCCTTCCAACTTAGAAGTCACATTTCATGTCACAGCTTAACCATCCCATCATCTGCCCCCCTTGGAATCCTGGATTCCTCCACCGCAGACAATTTATAGTGAGCTAGGTCAATGCACTTATGTAAACTTCATGAAGGGAGTGTTGCTATGCATGTTTCGAGCGTGCACCAGCTGCTGTGTGCTTTCTTTTTCAAGTTAGCCCGATTTATAAGTACAGGGAAGGCCTCGACATGGTGGGAGGTTCTGATGGTCACACAAGTGCAGACAATGTCAACAGGTGGACCAGGGAAGGCCTCGACATGGTGGGAGGCTCTGATGGTCACACAAGTGCAGACAATGTCAACAGGTGGACCAGGGAAGGCCTCGACATGGTGGGAGGTTCTGATGGTCACACAAGTGCAGACGTCAACAGGTGGACCAGGGAAGGCCTCGACATGGTGGGTGGCTCTGATGGTCACACAAGTGCAGACAATGTCACAGGTGAACCAGGGAAGGCCTCGACATGGTGGGTGGCTCTGATGTTCACGCACTTGAGCAGAACCCGGGTTAAAGGTCACGTACAAACATGGGTAATGTATATATAAAATTGGTTTCTGTTCGAAGGGGAGGAAGGCATCAAATATCACATCACTTTCACCATTTCACTGTCTAGACTCAACCATTTGCATCTCCCACTCCTTCACACCCCCCACCCCCACACACACAACCCCCTGTCTCCCTCACCTTTACATCCATATGGTAACCCTCCACCACCTCCAGGTCAGCAGGGGGCGTGGCAGACAGAGCGTTCATGTCAAGCTTCCCACGCAGCCAGCTGAACAACTTCTCCGCCTGCTGCCGGAACACCTGGTAAGAGTTAGAGCTCATCTCCAAGTCTGTTTCCCTCGCTTCCAAAAGCCTCTGCACCACGCCCCACTTATCCATGGCAACCTTGACACCTGTCTTCACGTACGGGAGAGCTTGATCGGACCCATCCATTTCTTCTTCTTCGTCCGTGCTGCCAGGGGCAAGGGACATCTCGGCAGGAGAGGGAAGCTCCGAAAGAACATCTCGAGGAATTTTGTACTCCGCCCAGTTACCAATCTGTGACAATAACCAATCCTTGTCCACTTTCTTGGTAATGACCTCGGCACGAAACACCTCCAGCTGGTTCAGTAGTTGACCAATGAGATCTTGGGAAACCTCCGAGGGTAGTTTCACACAAACCTCATCATATAAATGAGCATGGAACACGCTTAACCAGTTCAGGAAACTTGTCAGACGAGTTAGAAAGTTATGGAAGGATTCAGAGGATGACTCCAACTCCAGAAGGTGGTGCCTTATCTTCTCTCTGAGCTCTTCCCACTTTGTGCGCACATGCTCGACTTGTTCCGGCAGTTCTTTAGGGTTAATGCCCTTTAACCCCATCTCTTCCAGGATGTTGCCACTGGATGACTCGATCGCACACACGATAATGGACCTATCCTCCACCTCGACACTGAGGGTCTACACGCACACATATACACATTCATACAAGACACACACACCCACAGTCAAGTGCTGTACTTCAGAAACCACAAAAATAACAAGAAACACTTTTAAGGTCTGCACACCCTACAAGCCAGCGTGTTAATGCGCATTAATGTGTGTTAATGTGCATTAAATCTGGTTCACCTCCAATAGGTGGTTTGATGCGAATCAGAGAAAAAATTAAAGCATTCAAATAACTATGTGGGTGTGCGTTGAAAAGAATTTCATTCACTCACGTCTTCAAGATGCAGGGAACTTTGGAGCTAGTTACATACCATCTGTGGCCTGTGGCCAAACTAGCTAGCTAGACCGGCTACACTAGCTAGAGAACTGTTGCTATGTTTATACACCCTGTGTGTCTGGACATCTGAAGTTTGTGCAGTCATAACCTTCGTTGGTTCTGACTTTCCCTCAGCTCTCTCCTCTTTCTTCTCTGCAGAAAATGTTTCCTGCGCATCTGTAGGTAGCTGATCAGCAAGAAAAGGACGCAAAAATAAACTCCACCTCAAATTCAGCTACAGTATACGATTTTGACTGACTATGGTAGGCTCATTATTTTTGCTTCGTATATATATATATATAGTTTATTTTTGTGCTAGTGTGGACGCGATGAATGCACATCAGATTTTCCTCTGACCCGACGGACATTGATGTGCACGAGTTTAAATGCAGTGTGGACAGGCCTTTAAAGATGACATACACTCCACACCATCCTCATGTCACCTGACTTCCCTTTCATGTCACTTGACTACAACTATGTACCTGTCATCTGACTAGCATTACCTGTCAACTGACTGCCCTTATCTGCCACCTGACTGCCTTTGGCTCAGAGCTAGTAAGCATATTGATAACCCGTTTTCCCTGCAGGCATTCATCAGCTTACCTGTCTAGTTTTTGCACAGTCAGCATAACCGTGAACCTGGTATAGATGCAAAGCTATAGTTGGAGGGAAAATCTATTTACAGATACAGCCGGCTTGACTGATACCCGAGTAACATTAAAGTTATGGTTGGCAGCTGCTAAGTTCCATAGAGACGCCAATGGTGTCCATTCACAGGGACACTATTCACAGGGACACCAAGCAGAAATGGAGGCTAAGAGTGACATTTTCAAATAAAAATTGCAAGCAACTTATACTGTACACATGAATGTACGGACTATACACAATACATTTGTGCACATACATGTACATGTATATATATATATATACATGTACATATATATACACATGCCATAACATATACACACATGCCATAACATATACACACATGCAATGAACCACATGCGCTCTGACCTCTGCTTTGCATACGTACCTTGAGCTCCTGCAGAAGCACCATTGGTGAATGCCTGGGTGAGCTAGTATTGGAGTATCTCCTGATTAGCTCGGACACATCAGACTCTGCTCCTTCTAACCAAGGGATAACATCATCGTAGTTAGTTTGAAACTCCTCCCACCACTGTATGATGACCTGTAGACGTGTCCGTGCTTCTTCGTTGGACGAATACATGGTATCGATCTTCATACTCAGGAGCTTGTTACTGCATAGCAACTACAGAGGAAATACAAATGAGGGGGGAAAGGGTTAAAAATAAAGGGGTGGAAAGGGGTCAAAAGGAAAGGATAGAAAGGGGTTAAAAAGAAAGGGATTGGCAAGAGGAAAAGGGCTAAGGAGAAAGGGTTAAATAATTTTGCAAAACACACTCATGCATTAAAACGATGAATTAATTGCCTATTTGTAAGATAATAGGTCACACCAGAGTTACAAGCCACTCATCCAAAATTAGTCATCATACAATTTTTTAAAAATAATTGTCGGAGCATACATAAATCGCAAAATGAAGCAGCCTTGTGCATCGGCATTCAGGAGCTAGAGTAAGCTAGCAGCCTTGTGCATCGGCATTCAGGAGCTAGAGTAAGCTAGCTACCTTGTGCATCAGCATTCAGGAGCTAGAGTAAGCTAGCAGCCTTGTGCATCAGCATTCAGGAGCTAGAGTAGGCTAGCTGCCTTGTGCATCAGCATTCAGGAGATAGAGTAGGCTAGCTGCCTTGTGCATCAGTATTCAGGAGCTAGCTACCTTGTGCATCAGCATTCAGGAGCTAGAGTAGGCTAGCTGCCTTGTGCATCAGCATTCAGGAGCTAGCTACCTTGTGCATCAGCATTCAGGAGCTAGAGTAGGCTAGCTGCCTTGTGCATCAGCATTCAGGAGCTAGAGTAAGCTAGCTACCTTGTGCATCAGCATTCAGGAGCTAGAGTAGGCTAGCTGCCTTGTGCATCAGCATTCAGGAGCTAGAGTAGGCTAGCTGCCTTGTGCATCAGTATTCAGGAGCTAGCTACCTTGTGCATCAGCATTCAGGAGCTAGAGTAGGCTAGCTGCCTTGTGCATCAGCATTCAGGAGCTAGAGTAGGCTAGCTGCCTTGTGCATCAGCATTCAGGAGCTAGCTACCTTGTGCATCAGCATTCAGGAGCTAGAGTAGGCTAGCTGCCTTGTGCATCAGCATTCAGGAGCTAGAGTAGGCTAGCTGCCTTGTGCATCAGCATTCAGGAGCTAGAGTAGGCTAGCTACCTTGTGCATCAGCATTCAGGGGCTAGCAGCCTTGTGCATCAGCATTCAGGAGCTAGAGTAGGCTAGCTGCCTTGTGCATCAGCATTCAGGAGCTAGAGTAGGCTAGCTGCCTTGTGCATCAGTATTCAGGAGCTAGCTACCTTGTGCATCAGCATTCAGGGGCTAGAGTAGGCTAGCTACCTTGTGCATCAGCATTCAGGAGCTAGAGTAGGCTAGCTGCCTTGTGCATCAGCATTCAGGCGCTAGAGTAAGCTAGCTGCCTTGTGCATCAGCATTCAGGAGCTAGAGTAGGCTAGCTGCCTTGTGCATCAGTATTCAGGAGCTAGCTACCTTGTGCATCAGCATTCAGGAGCTAGAGTAGGCTAGCTGCCTTGTGCATCAGCATTCAGGAGCTAGAGTAGGCTAGCTGCCTTGTGCATCAGTATTCAGGAGCTAGCTACCTTGTGCATCAGCATTCAGGAGCTAGAGTAGGCTAGCTGCCTTGTGCATCAGCATTCAGGAGCTAGAGTAGGCTAGCTGCCTTGTGCATCAGCATTCAGGAGCTAGAGTAGGCTAGCTGCCTTGTGCATCAGCATTCAGGAGCTAGAGTAGGCTAGCTACCTTGTGCATCAGCATTCAGGGGCTAGCTGCCTTGTGCATCAGCATTCAGGAGCTAGAGTAAGCTAGCTGCCTTGTGCATCAGCATTCAGGAGCTAGAGTAGGCTAGCTGCCTTGTGCATCAGTATTCAGGAGCTAGCTACCTTGTGCATCAGCATTCAGGAGCTAGAGTAGGCTAGCTGCCTTGTGCATCAGCATTCAGGAGCTAGAGTAGGCTAGCTGCCTTGTGCATCAGCATTCAGGAGCTAGAGTAGGCTAGCTGCCTTGTGCATCAGCATTCAGGAGCTAGAGTAGGCTAGCTACCTTGTGCATCAGCATTCAGGAGCTAGAGTAGGCTAGCTGCCTTGTGCATCAGCATTCAGGAGCTAGAGTAGGCTAGCTGCCTTGTGCATCAGTATTCAGGAGCTAGCTACCTTGTGCATCAGCATTCAGGAGCTAGAGTAGGCTAGCTGCCTTGTGCATCAGCATTCAGGAGCTAGCTGCCTTGTGTATCAGCATTCAGGAGCTAGAGTAGGCTAGCTGCCTTGTGCATCAGCATTCAGGAGCTAGAGTAGGCTAGCTGCCTTGTGCATCAGCATTCAGGAGCTAGCTACCTTGTGCATCAGTATTCAGGAGCTAGAGTAGGCTAGCTGCCTTGTGCATCAGCATTCAGGAGCTAGCTACCTTGTGCATCAGCATTCAGGAGCTAGAGTAGGCTAGCTGCCTTGTGCATCAGCATTCAGGAGCTAGAGTAGGCTAGCTGCCTTGTGCATCAGTATTCAGGAGCTAGCTACCTTGTGCATCAGCATTCAGGAGCTAGAGTAAGCTAGCAGCCTTGTGCATCAGCATTCAGGAGCTAGAGTAGGCTAGCTGCCTTGTGCATCAGCATTCAGGAGCTAGAGTAAGCTAGCTACCTTGTGCATCAGCATTCAGGAGCTAGAGTAGGCTAGCTGCCTTGTGCATCAGCATTCAGGAGCTAGAGTAGGCTAGCTGCCTTGTGCATCAGTATTCAGGAGCTAGCTACCTTGTGCATCAGCATTCAGGAGCTAGAGTAGGCTAGCTGCCTTGTGCATCAGCATTCAGGAGCTAGAGTAGGCTAGCTGCCTTGTGCATCAGCATTCAGCAGCTAGCTACCTTGTGCATCAGCATTCAGGAGCTAGAGTAGGCTAGCTGCCTTGTGCATCAGCATTCAGGAGCTAGAGTAGGCTAGCTACCTTGTGCATCAGCATTCAGGGGCTAGCTGCCTTGTGCATCAGCATTCAGGAGCTAGAGTAAGCTAGCTGCCTTGTGCATCAGCATTCAGGAGCTAGAGTAGGCTAGCTGCCTTGTGCATCAGTATTCAGGAGCTAGCTACCTTGTGCATCAGCATTCAGGAGCTAGAGTAGGCTAGCTGCCTTGTGCATCAGCATTCAGGAGCTAGAGTAGGCTAGCTGCCTTGTGCATCAGCATTCAGGAGCTAGAGTAGGCTAGCTGCCTTGTGCATCAGCATTCAGGAGCTAGAGTAGGCTAGCTACCTTGTGCATCAGCATTCAGGAGCTAGAGTAGGCTAGCTGCCTTGTGCATCAGCATTCAGGAGCTAGAGTAGGCTAGCTGCCTTGTGCATCAGTATTCAGGAGCTAGAGTAGGCTAGCTGCCTTGTGCATCAGCATTCAGGAGCTAGAGTAGGCTAGCTGCCTTGTGCATCAGTATTCAGGAGCTAGCTACCTTGTGCATCAGCATTCAGGAGCTAGAGTAGGCTATCTGCCTTGTGCATCAGCATTCAGGAGCTAGAGTAGGCTAGCTGCCTTGTGCATCAGCATTCAGGAGCTAGAGTAGGCTAGCTGCCTTGTGCATCAGTATTCAGGAGCTAGCTACCTTGTGCATCAGCATTCAGGAGCTAGAGTAGGCTAGCTGCCTTGTGCATCAGCATTCAGGAGCTAGCTGCCTTGTGCATCAGCATTCAGGAGCTAGAGTAGGCTAGCTGCCTTGTGCATCAGTATTCAGGAGCTAGCTACCTTGTGCATCAGCATTCAGGAGCTAGAGTAAGCTAGCTACCTTGTGCATCAGCATTCAGGAGCTAGAGTAGGCTAGCTGCCTTGTGCATCAGTATTCAGGAGCTAGAGTAAGCTAGCTGCCTTGTGCATCAGCATTCAGGAGCTAGCTACCTTGTGCATCAGCATTCAGGAGCTAGAGTAGGCTAGCTGCCTTGTGCATCAGCATTCAGGAGCTAGAGTAAGCTAGCTGCCTTGTGCATCAGTATTCAGGAGCTAGCTACCTTGTGCATCAGCATTCAGGAGCTAGAGTAGGCTAGCTGCCTTGTGCATCAGCATTCAGGAGCTAGAGTAGGCTAGCTGCCTTGTGCATCAGCATTCAGGAGCTAGAGTAGGCTAGCTACCTTGTGCATCAGCATTCAGGAGCTAGAGTAGGCTAGCTGCCTTGTGCATCAGCATTCAGGAGCTAGAGTAGGCTAGCTGCCTTGTGCATCAGTATTCAGGAGCTAGCTACCTTGTGCATCAGCATTCAGGAGCTAGAGTAGGCTAGCTGCCTTGTGCATCAGTATTCAGGAGCTAGCTACCTTGTGCATCAGCATTCAGGAGCTAGAGTAGGCTAGCTGCCTTGTGCATCAGTATTCAGGAGCTAGCTACCTTGTGCATCAGCATTCAGGAGCTAGAGTAGGCTAGCTGCCTTGTGCATCAGCATTCAGGAGCTAGAGTAGGCTAGCTACCTTGTGCATCAGCATTCAGGAGCTAGAGTAGGCTAGCTGCCTTGTGCATCAGCATTCAGGAGCTAGAGTAGGCTAGCTGCCTTGTGCATCAGTATTCAGGAGCTAGCTACCTTGTGCATCAGCATTCAGGAGCTAGAGTAAGCTAGCAGCCTTGTGCATCAGCATTCAGGAGCTAGAGTAGGCTAGCTGCCTTGTGCATCAGCATTCAGGAGCTAGAGTAAGCTAGCTACCTTGTGCATCAGCATTCAGGAGCTAGAGTAGGCTAGCTGCCTTGTGCATCAGCATTCAGGAGCTAGAGTAGGCTAGCTGCCTTGTGCATCAGTATTCAGGAGCTAGCTACCTTGTGCATCAGCATTCAGGAGCTAGAGTAGGCTAGCTGCCTTGTGCATCAGCATTCAGGAGCTAGAGTAGGCTAGCTGCCTTGTGCATCAGCATTCAGCAGCTAGCTACCTTGTGCATCAGCATTCAGGAGCTAGAGTAGGCTAGCTGCCTTGTGCATCAGCATTCAGGAGCTAGAGTAGGCTAGCTGCCTTGTGCATCAGCATTCAGGAGCTAGAGTAGGCTAGCTACCTTGTGCATCAGCATTCAGGGGCTAGCTGCCTTGTGCATCAGCATTCAGGAGCTAGAGTAAGCTAGCTGCCTTGTGCATCAGCATTCAGGAGCTAGAGTAGGCTAGCTGCCTTGTGCATCAGTATTCAGGAGCTAGCTACCTTGTGCATCAGCATTCAGGAGCTAGAGTAGGCTAGCTGCCTTGTGCATCAGCATTCAGGAGCTAGAGTAGGCTAGCTGCCTTGTGCATCAGCATTCAGGAGCTAGAGTAGGCTAGCTGCCTTGTGCATCAGCATTCAGGAGCTAGAGTAGGCTAGCTACCTTGTGCATCAGCATTCAGGAGCTAGAGTAGGCTAGCTGCCTTGTGCATCAGCATTCAGGAGCTAGAGTAGGCTAGCTGCCTTGTGCATCAGTATTCAGGAGCTAGAGTAGGCTAGCTGCCTTGTGCATCAGCATTCAGGAGCTAGAGTAGGCTAGCTGCCTTGTGCATCAGTATTCAGGAGCTAGCTACCTTGTGCATCAGCATTCAGGAGCTAGAGTAGGCTATCTGCCTTGTGCATCAGCATTCAGGAGCTAGAGTAGGCTAGCTGCCTTGTGCATCAGCATTCAGGAGCTAGAGTAGGCTAGCTGCCTTGTGCATCAGTATTCAGGAGCTAGCTACCTTGTGCATCAGCATTCAGGAGCTAGAGTAGGCTAGCTGCCTTGTGCATCAGCATTCAGGAGCTAGCTGCCTTGTGCATCAGCATTCAGGAGCTAGAGTAGGCTAGCTGCCTTGTGCATCAGTATTCAGGAGCTAGCTACCTTGTGCATCAGCATTCAGGAGCTAGAGTAAGCTAGCTACCTTGTGCATCAGCATTCAGGAGCTAGAGTAGGCTAGCTGCCTTGTGCATCAGTATTCAGGAGCTAGAGTAAGCTAGCTGCCTTGTGCATCAGCATTCAGGAGCTAGCTACCTTGTGCATCAGCATTCAGGAGCTAGAGTAGGCTAGCTGCCTTGTGCATCAGCATTCAGGAGCTAGAGTAAGCTAGCTGCCTTGTGCATCAGTATTCAGGAGCTAGCTACCTTGTGCATCAGCATTCAGGAGCTAGAGTAGGCTAGCTGCCTTGTGCATCAGCATTCAGGAGCTAGAGTAGGCTAGCTGCCTTGTGCATCAGCATTCAGGAGCTAGAGTAGGCTAGCTACCTTGTGCATCAGCATTCAGGAGCTAGAGTAGGCTAGCTGCCTTGTGCATCAGCATTCAGGAGCTAGAGTAGGCTAGCTGCCTTGTGCATCAGTATTCAGGAGCTAGCTACCTTGTGCATCAGCATTCAGGAGCTAGAGTAGGCTAGCTGCCTTGTGCATCAGTATTCAGGAGCTAGCTACCTTGTGCATCAGCATTCAGGAGCTAGAGTAGGCTAGCTGCCTTGTGCATCAGTATTCAGGAGCTAGCTACCTTGTGCATCAGCATTCAGGAGCTAGAGTAGGCTAGCTGCCTTGTGCATCAGCATTCAGGAGCTAGAGTAGGCTAGCTACCTTGTGCATCAGCATTCAGGAGCTAGAGTAGGCTAGCTGCCTTGTGCATCAGCATTCAGGAGCTAGAGTAGGCTAGCTGCCTTGTGCATCAGTATTCAGGAGCTAGCTACCTTGTGCATCAGCATTCAGGAGCTAGAGTAAGCTAGCTACCTTGTGCATCAGCATTCAGGAGCTAGAGTAGGCTAGCTGCCTTGTGCATCAGTATTCAGGAGCTAGAGTAGGCTAGCTGCCTTGTGCATCAGCATTCAGGAGCTAGCTACCTTGTGCATCAGCATTCAGGAGCTAGAGTAGGCTAGCTGCCTTGTGCATCAGCATTCAGGAGCTAGAGTAGGCTAGCTGCCTTGTGCATCAGCATTCAGGAGCTAGAGTAGGCTAGCTGCCTTGTGCATCAGCATTCAGGAGCTAGAGTAGGCTAGCTGCCTTGTGCATCAGTATTCAGGAGCTAGCTACCTTGTGCATCAGCATTCAGGAGCTAGAGTAGGCTAGCTGCCTTGTGCATCAGCATTCAGGAGCTAGAGTAAGCTAGCTGCCTTGTGCATCAGCATTCAGGAGCTAGAGTAGGCTAGCTACCTTGTGCATCAGTATTCAGGAGCTAGAGTAGGCTAGCTGCCTTGTGCATCAGCATTCAGGAGCTAGAGTAAGCTAGCTGCCTTGTGCATCAGCATTCAGGAGCTAGAGTAGGCTAGCTGCCTTGTGCATCAGCATTCAGGAGCTAGAGTAGGCTAGCTGCCTTGTGCATCAGTATTCAGGAGCTAGCTACCTTGTGCATCAGCATTCAGGAGCTAGAGTAGGCTAGCTGCCTTGTGCATCAGCATTCAGGAGCTAGAGTAGGCTAGCTGCCTTGTGCATCAGTATTCAGGAGCTAGAGTAGGCTAGCTGCCTTGTGCATCAGCATTCAGGAGCTAGCTACCTTGTGCATCAGCATTCAGGAGCTAGAGTAGGCTAGCTGCCTTGTGCATCAGCATTCAGGAGCTAGAGTAGGCTAGCTGCCTTGTGCATCAGCATTCAGGAGCTAGAGTAGGCTAGCTACCTTGTGCATCAGCATTCAGGAGCTAGAGTAGGCTAGCTGCCTTGTGCATCAGCATTCAGGAGCTAGAGTAGGCTAGCTGCCTTGTGCATCAGTATTCAGGAGCTAGCTACCTTGTGCATCAGCATTCAGGAGCTAGAGTAGGCTAGCTGCCTTGTGCATCAGTATTCAGGAGCTAGCTACCTTGTGCATCAGCATTCAGGAGCTAGAGTAGGCTAGCTGCCTTGTGCATCAGCATTCAGGAGCTAGAGTAGGCTAGCTGCCTTGTGCATCAGTATTCAGGAGCTAGCTACCTTGTGCATCAGCATTCAGGAGCTAGAGTAGGCTAGCTGCCTTGTGCATCAGCATTCAGGAGCTAGAGTAGGCTAGCTACCTTGTGCATCAGCATTCAGGAGCTAGAGTAGGCTAGCTGCCTTGTGCATCAGCATTCAGGAGCTCGAGTAAGCTAGCTGCCTTGTGCATCAGTATTCAGGAGCTAGCTACCTTGTGCATCAGCATTCAGGAGCTAGAGTAGGCTAGCTGCCTTGTGCATCAGCATTCAGGAGCTAGAGTAGGCTAGCTGCCTTGTGCATCAGTATTCAGGAGCTAGCTACCTTGTGCATCAGCATTCAGGAGCTAGAGTAGGCTAGCTGCCTTGTGCATCAGCATTCAGGAGCTAGCTGCCTTGTGCATCAGCATTCAGGAGCTAGAGTAGGCTAGCTGCCTTGTGCATCAGTATTCAGGAGCTAGCTACCTTGTGCATCAGCATTCAGGAGCTAGAGTAAGCTAGCTTCCTTGTGCATCAGCATTCAGGAGCTAGAGTAGGCTAGCTGCCTTGTGCATCAGTATTCAGGAGCTAGAGTAGGCTAGCTGCCTTGTGCATCAGCATTCAGGAGCTAGCTACCTTGTGCATCAGAATTCAGGAGCTAGAGTAGGCTAGCTGCCTTGTGCATCAGCATTCAGGAGCTAGAGTAGGCTAGCTGCCTTGTGCATCAGCATTCAGGAGCTAGCTACCTTGTGGATCAGCATTCAGGAGCTAGAGTAGGCTAGCTGCCTTGTGCATCAGCATTCAGGAGCTAGAGTAGGCTAGCTGCCTTGTGCATCAGTATTCAGGAGCTAGCTACCTTGTGCATCAGCATTCAGGAGCTAGAGTAGGCTAGCTGCCTTGTGCATCAGTATTCAGGAGCTAGCTACCTTGTGCATCAGCATTCAGGAGCTAGAGTAGGCTAGCTGCCTTGTGCATCAGCATTCAGGAGCTAGAGTAGGCTAGCTGCCTTGTGCATCAGTATTCAGGAGCTAGCTACCTTGTGCATCAGCATTCAGGAGCTAGAGTAGGCTAGCTGCCTTGTGCATCAGCATTCAGGAGCTAGAGTAGGCTAGCTACCTTGTGCATCAGCATTCAGGAGCTAGAGTAGGCTAGCTGCCTTGTGCATCAGCATTCAGGAGTTAGAGTAGGCTAGCTGCCTTGTGCATCAGCATTCAGGGGCTAGAGTAGGCTAGCTACCTTGTGCATCAGCATTCAGGGGCTAGCAGCCTTGTGCATCAGCATTCAGCGGCTAGAGTAGGCTAGCTACCTTGTGCATCAGCATTCAGGAGCTAGAGTAGGCTAGCTACCTTGTGCATCAGCATTCAGGGGCTAGAGTAGGCTAGCTACCTTGTGCATCAGCATTCAGGAGCTAGAGTAGGCTAGCTACCTTGTGCATCAGTATTCAGGAGCTAGCTACCTTGTGCATCAGCATTCAGGAGCTAGAGTAGGCTAGCTGCCTTGTGCATCAGCATTCAGGAGCTAGAGTAGGCTAGCTGCCTTGTGCATCAGCATTCAGGAGCTAGAGTAGGCTAGCTGCCTTGTGCATCAGCATTCAGGAGCTAGAGTAGGCTAGCTGCCTTGTGCATCAGCATTCAGGAGCTAGAGTAGGCTAGCTGCCTTGTGCATCAGTATTCAGGAGCTAGAGTAGGCTAGCTGCCTTGTGCATCAGCATTCAGGAGCTAGAGTAGGCTAGCTGCCTTGTGCATCAGCATTCAGGGGCTAGCTGCCTTGTGCATCAGCATTCAGGGGCTAGAGTAGGCTAGCTACCTTGTGCATCAGCATTCAGGGGCTAGCAGCCTTGTGCATCAGCATTCAGGGGCTAGAGTAGGCTAGCTGCCTTGTGCATCAGCATTCAGGAGCTAGAGTAGGCTAGCTGCCTTGTGCATCAGCATTCAGGGGCTAGAGTAGGCAAGCTACCTTGTGCATCAGCATTCAGGGGCTAGCAGCCTTGTGCATCAGCATTCAGGGGCTAGAGTAGGCTAGCTACCTTGTGCATCAGCATTCAGGAGCTAGAGTAGGCTAGCTACCTTGTGCATCAGCATTCAGGGGCTAGAGTAGGCTAGCTACCTTGTGCATCAGCATTCAGGAGCTAGAGTAGGCTAGCTACCTTGTGCATCAGTATTCAGGAGCTAGCTACCTTGTGCATCAGCATTCAGGAGCTAGAGTAAGCTAGCTGCCTTGTGCATCAGCATTCAGGAGCTAGAGTAGGCTAGCTGCCTTGTGCATCAGCATTCAGGAGCTAGAGTAGGCTAGCTGCCTTGTGCATCAGCATTCAGGAGCTAGAGTAAGCTAGCTGCCTTGTGCATCAGCATTCAGGAGCTAGAGTAGGCTAGCTGCCTTGTGCATCAGCATTCAGGAGCTAGAGTAGGCTAGCTGCCTTGTGCATCAGTATTCAGGAGCTAGCTACCTTGTGTATCAGCATTCAGGCGCTAGAGTAGGCTAGCTGCCTTGTGCATCAGCATTCAGGAGCTAGAGTAGGCTAGCTGCCTTGTGCATCAGTATTCAGGAGCTAGAGTAGGCTAGCTGCCTTGTGCATCAGCATTCAGGAGCTAGCTACCTTGTGCATCAGCATTCAGGAGCTAGAGTAGGCTAGCAGCCTTGTGCATCAGCATTCAGGAGCTAGAGTGGGCTAGCTGCCTTGTGCATCAGCATTCAGGAGCTAGAGTAGGCTAGCTACCTTGTGCATCAGCATTCAAGAGCTAGAGTAGGCTAGCTGCCTTGTGCATCAGCATTCAGGAGCTAGAGTAGGCTAGCTGCCTTGTGCATCAGTATTCAGGAGCTAGCTACCTTGTGCATCAGCATTCAGGAGCTAGAGTAGGCTAGCTGCCTTGTGCATCAGTATTCAGGAGCTAGCTACCTTGTGCATCAGCATTCAGGAGCTAGAGTAGGCTAGCTGCCTTGTGCATCAGCATTCAGGAGCTAGAGTAGGCTAGCTGCCTTGTGCATCAGTATTCAGGAGCTAGCTACCTTGTGCATCAGCATTCAGGAGCTAGAGTAGGCTAGCTGCCTTGTGCATCAGCATTCAGGAGCTAGAGTAGGCTAGCTACCTTGTGCATCAGCATTCAGGAGCTAGAGTAGGCTAGCTGCCTTGTGCATCAGCATTCAGGAGCTAGAGTAGGCTAGCTGCCTTGTGCATCAGTATTCAGGAGCTAGCTACCTTGTGCATCAGCATTCAGGAGCTAGAGTAGGCTAGCTGCCTTGTGCATCAGCATTCAGGAGCTAGCTGCCTTGTGCATCAGCATTCAGGAGCTAGAGTAGGCTAGCTGCCTTGTGCATCAGTATTCAGGAGCTAGCTACCTTGTGCATCAGCATTCAGGAGCTAGAGTAAGCTAGCTACCTTGTGCATCAGCATTCAGGAGCTAGAGTAGGCTAGCTGCCTTGTGCATCAGTATTCAGGAGCTAGAGTAGGCTAGCTGCCTTGTGCATCAGCATTCAGGAGCTAGCTACCTTGTGCATCAGAATTCAGGAGCTAGAGTAGGCTAGCTGCCTTGTGCATCAGCATTCAGGAGCTAGAGTAGGCTAGCTGCCTTGTGCATCAGCATTCAGGAGCTAGCTACCTTGTGCATCAGCATTCAGGAGCTAGAGTAGGCTAGCTGCCTTGTGCATCAGTATTCAGGAGCTAGCTACCTTGTGCATCAGCATTCAGGAGCTAGAGTAGGCTAGCTGCCTTGTGCATCAGTATTCAGGAGCTAGCTACCTTGTGCATCAGCATTCAGGAGCTAGAGTAGGCTAGCTGCCTTGTGCATCAGCATTCAGGAGCTAGAGTAGGCTAGCTGCCTTGTGCATCAGTATTCAGGAGCTAGCTACCTTGTGCATCAGCATTCAGGAGCTAGAGTAGGCTAGCTGCCTTGTGCATCAGCATTCAGGAGCTAGAGTAGGCTAGCTACCTTGTGCATCAGCATTCAGGAGCTAGAGTAGGCTAGCTGCCTTGTGCATCAGCATTCAGGAGCTAGAGTAAGCTAGCTACCTTGTGCATCAGCATTCAGGAGCTAGAGTAGGCTAGCTGCCTTGTTCATCAGTATTCAGGAGCTAGAGTAGGCTAGCTGCCTTGTGCATCAGCATTCAGGAGCTAGCTACCTTGTGCATCAGAATTCAGGAGCTAGAGTAGGCTAGCTGCCTTGTGCATCAGCATTCAGGAGCTAGAGTAGGCTAGCTGCCTTGTGCATCAGCATTCAGGAGCTAGCTACCTTGTGCATCAGCATTCAGGAGCTAGAGTAGGCTAGCTGCCTTGTGCATCAGCATTCAGGAGCTAGAGTAGGCTAGCTGCCTTGTGCATCAGTATTCAGGAGCTAGCTACCTTGTGCATCAGCATTCAGGAGCTAGAGTAGGCTAGCTGCCTTGTGCATCAGTATTCAGGAGCTAGCTACCTTGTGCATCAGCATTCAGGAGCTAGAGTAGGCTAGCTGCCTTGTGCATCAGCATTCAGGAGCTAGAGTAGGCTAGCTGCCTTGTGCATCAGTATTCAGGAGCTAGCTACCTTGTGCATCAGCATTCAGGAGCTAGAGTAGGCTAGCTGCCTTGTGCATCAGCATTCAGGAGCTAGAGTAGGCTAGCTACCTTGTGCATCAGCATTCAGGAGCTAGAGTAGGCTAGCTGCCTTGTGCATCAGCATTCAGGAGCTAGAGTAGGCTAGCTGCCTTGTGCATCAGCATTCAGGGGCTAGAGTAGGCTTCCTACCTTGTGCATCAGCATTCAGGGGCTAGCAGCCTTGTGCATCAGCATTCAGGGGCTAGAGTAGGCTAGCTACCTTGTGCATCAGCATTCAGGAGCTAGAGTAGGCTAGCTACCTTGTGCATCAGCATTCAGGAGCTAGAGTAGGCTAGCTGCCTTGTGCATCAGCATTCAGGAGCTAGAGTAGGCTAGCTGCCTTGTGCATCAGCATTCAGGAGCTAGAGTAGGCTAGCTGCCTTGTGCATCAGCATTCAGGAGCTAGAGTAGGCTAGCTGCCTTGTGCATCAGCATTCAGGAGCTAGAGTAGGCTAGCTGCCTTGTGCATCAGTATTCAGGAGCTAGAGTAGGCTAGCTGCCTTGTGCATCAGCATTCAGGAGCTAGAGTAGGCTAGCTGCCTTGTGCATCAGCATTCAGGGGCTAGCTGCCTTGTGCATCAGCATTCAGGGGCTAGAGTAGGCTAGCTACCTTGTGCATCAGCATTCAGGGGCTAGCAGCCTTGTGCATCAGCATTCAGCGGCTAGAGTAGGCTAGCTGCCTTGTGCATCAGCATTCGGCTCTGAATGTTCTGGCTGACCTTGGTGGCGATTTGGTGCCAGATATTTCACACCAAAAGTAACGGAGAGAACTCTATCTGGCTGGGTAAGAGGTCGAACACTGCACTTGTGAGCCTGCCCAGTGATTCATCTTAGCCACTGCAATTATCATTCCAGAAAAATGGACACATTCGGAATGTAAGACACACCCCTTAGATGGAGTCCGACTGCAACCTCTACTCTGTATTAAGCTACAATTATTATTATTTCTTTCTTATTATTTATTTCTTACTATTTATTTTGACGCTCTCACTCAAATCCTGCCAGAGTGTTACGGGATTAGCCGACGATCCCCTACCGAGGGAAGGCTCTTGCTTCCGCTTTCTCTGTGCCCTTCGGGTTTGCCTCCCAAAGACTCGCACGCATGTTGTCATTATTTATCATTTTATTTAACTATTTATTATTTATTTCATTATTTACTTACTTTTTTCTTATTATTTCGTTATTTTTCATTAGTCGTTATTATTTATTTGATTATTTCATTATTTATTTCATTACTTATTATTTATCATTATTTATTATTTCATCATTATTTCATTATTTATTTCGTTACTTAGTATTTATTATTTATCATTATTTATTTATTTCATTTTCATCTGATTGTTTATTTTATTATTTATTGTCGTGCATTTATTTATTTTTTCCACCTATTTTTTTAAATTTCCTTATTTTACACTGCACATGCCCAGTAGATTACTGAATTATAGAAAGAGGGCACCGGCCAGCGAAAAAAAGGGTTAATAACTGCCAACTCTTAGACAATCTCTTCCACCTTAAGCTGCCATCTCTTAGACAATCTCTTCCACCTTAAGCTGCCAACTCTTAGACAATCTCTTCCACCTAAGCTGCCATCCCTTAGACAATCTCTTCCAGGCTGAAGCTGCTGTCTCTAGGACCATCTCTTCCACCTTAAGCTGCCATCTCTTAGACAATCTCTTCCAGGCTGAAGCTGTTGTCTCTAGGAAATCTCTTCCACCTTAAGCTGCCATCTCTTAGACAATCTCTTCCAGGCTGAAGCTGTTGTCTCTAGGAAATCTCTTCCACCTTAAGCTGCCATCTCTTAGACAATCTCTTCCAGCTGAAGCTGCTGCTCTAGTACCATCTTTTCAAGGGCTAGGATAATGGTCTCTAGGACCATATTTTCAAGGATGCTGCTGCTATCCCTAGGACCATCTCCTCCAGCTGATGCTGCTGTCTCTAGGACCATTTCATGCTATTCTCTGTAGGACCAGATGTCTGTGTCTTATGCCTGGCTAAACCGATATGAAACAAACTTGGTGATTAGGTCGAGGGTCGACCAGAGGGTGTGAAAATAAATAAAAGGTTTTAAATTTAATGAAATCTTGAAAATAAATCACTACTAAACCCCAACCAGTTTTCATTGCTCGAATTTTTATTATTATGAAGCTGAAAAAAACTCGCAATGAAAAATTAATAGATGACGCAGACAACTGCTCCAGTTACAATGTAAGACACTTACATTTGTTTTATAATAAGGAACCAGTTAATATGAAAATTTGTTACCCAAAGGTTGGCCTTGAAATGTTTCTATTCAACTTGCTCAACCTGTTTCTAAAAGGTTTTGAGTGTGTGTGTGTGTGTGTGTGTGTGTGTGTACTGACAGTGCGTGATAAACCATCACTTTGTTGTGTTCTTTTCCAAGTTTTTGTACAGCCTGGTGCTTCCTTTCTGCATCTGCGGATAGCACTCCCTCAACAGAGACAGAGTGTGGTTATCTCAGCAAGTATACATATATATATATATATATTATATATACACACACATATATATATAGAGAGAGTACTCCCACAGCAGAGTGTGGGTATCTCAGCCAGTATACGCACACATATACAGCATACTTACAACAGAGTGTGGGTGTATGTAAGCTAGTTTTTATATAAATATATATATATTATGAAGGGGAAAAAATAAAATAATAATATAAAAGAACTGAGCAGATAATTTTAATTGCAAAAATAAATAAAAATAACAAATATTTATATATACATAACACACACACACATATACATACACACATACACACACACACATATATTTACATACACACACACACATATATATACATACACACACACATATACATACACACATACATATATATTTACATATATTTAAACAGCAACAACAATAACAACAACAATAATAACAACAAATAAAAATTAATAATAATATTTTTAAAGCCGCATGACTATATTAAGTACCTTGTCGTAGTTGGTGAGGGGGAAGCAGTCGAGTTGTTCTTGCCCCTCTGCTCCCTCCTGTGTCTCCTCCACCACCGTACCCACATCATATACCTGTGCCTTGACCTTGTCAAACATGTCTGATGACAACCCTTCTTCAAGGTCCGTCAGCAATGACTCGCATGCCCGCTGGACTTCGATGAACTCTAATGCCTTGTTGATGAGCTGGTGAAATGCACAGGGACAACATTACGCACGCTGGTGTGCACATATTAGGAGATGCAAGGAAATAGCAATAACAACAAATATACCACAGAGCGGGTTAATCCAGCAAATTCGAAACCCTCGACACTTTCTTTAATTGGATACAAAGAAAATATATTCAGTTCAAGGAAATAAAATCAGACGGAATCTTTGGTCACTGACCACACCCACAAGTTGTGGCATCATGTGATCACTGAGCACGCCCACAAGTTATAACATCATGTGATCGCAGAGCACACCCACAAGTTGCAGCATCATGTGATCACTGAGCACACCCACAAGTTGCAGCATCATGTGATCACTGAGCCGATCCACAAGTTGCATCATCATGTGATCACTGACCACACCCACAAGTTGCAGCATCATGTGATCACTGAGCCCATCCACAAGTTGCAGCATCATGTGATCACTGAGCACATCCACAAGTTGCAGCATCAGGTGATCACTGACCACACCCACAAGTTGCAGCATCATGTGATCACTGAGCCCATCTACAAGTTGCAGCATCATGTGATCACTGAGCCCATCTACAAGTTGTAGCATCATGTGATCACTGAGCACACCCACAAGTTGCAGCATCATGTGATCACTGAGCACAACCACAAGTTGCAGCATCATGTGATCACTGAGCCCATCCACAAGTTGCAGCATCATGTGATCACTGAGCCCATCCACAAGTTGCAGCATCATGTGATCACTGACCACACCCACAAGTTGCAGCATCATGTGATCACTGAGCACACCCACAAGTTGCAGCATCTTGTGATCACTGACCACACCCACAAGTTGCAGCATCATGTGACCACTGAGCACGCCCACAAGTTGCAGCATCATGTGATCGCTGAGCACATCCACAAGTTGGAGCATCATGTGATCACTGAGCACGCCCACAAGTTGCAGCATCATGTGATCACTGAGCACATCCACAAGTTGCAGCATCATGTGATCACTGAGCACACCCACAAGTTGCAGCATCATGTGATCACTGAGCACGCCCACAAGTTGCAGCATCATGTGATCACTGAGCCCATCCACAAGTTGCATCATCATGTGATCACTGGGCACACCCACAAGTTGCAGCATCATGTGATCACTGAGCACATCCACAAGTTGGAGCATCATGTGATCACTGAGCACGCCCACAAGTTGCAGCATCATGTGATCACTGAGCACGTCCACAAGTTGTAACATCATGTGATTACTGAGCACGCCCACAAGTTGCAGCATCATGTGATCACTGAGCCCATCCACAAGTTGCAGCATCATGTGATCACTGACCACACCCACAAGTTGCAGCATCATGTGATCACTGAGCCCATCCACAAGTTGCAGCATCATGTGATCACTGACCACACCCACAAGCTGCAGCATCATGTGATCACTGAGCACACCCACAAGTTGCAGCATCATGTGATCACTGGGCACACCCACAAGTTGCAGCATCATGTGATCACTGACCACATCCACAAGTTGCAGCATCATGTGATCACTGACCACACCCACAAGTTACATCATCATGTGATCACTGAGCCCATCCACAAGTTGCATCATCATGTGATCACTGACCACACCCACAAGTTGCAGCATCATGTGATCACTGAGCCCATCCACAAGTTGCAGCATCATGTGATCACTGAGCACGCCCACAAGTTGCAGCATCATGTGATCACTGAGCCCATCCACAAGTTACAGCATCATGTGATCACTGACCACACCCACAAGTTGCAGCATCATGTGATCATGAGCCCATCTACAAGTTGTAACATCATGTGATCACTGAGCACACCCACAAGTTGCAGCATCATGTGATCACTGAGCCCATCCACAAGCTGCATCATGTGATCACTGAGCCCATCCACAAGTTGCAGCATCATGTGATCACTGACCACACCCACAAGTTGCAGCATCATGTGATCACTGACCACACCCACAAGCTGCATCATCATGTGATCACTGAGCCCATCCACAAGTTGCATCATCATGTGATCACTGAGCACACCCACAAGTTCCTACAGGGCAAGTGGCACATGCACGTGTACTTTGACATCTTTTTTACCTCACATAGTCTGTTGGTTGATTTGGAGAGGAGAGGGAGTTATGGATGTGGGACAGCCAGGAAAGACAGGCGTGGTTTACCCGAGGAGCTGGAGAAAGGCAAATTCAAGAAAAGGTAAAATGTGCACTAGATTAACACAAGTTAGTGTTATGCCACAAACATTTTGGGGTTGTATATCAGTTCATGCATGTTATTTACCACAACTATGAGATACTCATTATATGAACTTCTAAACATTTTTAGGGGCCAGTCACTAACCACGCAATGTGGAAAAGTGTGTGCAAATGCATGGCAGGAACGAAAAATCGTCATGATTTTGTACACCAACAGCGACCCCAAGAGCGTCACCTCAGTCATTCGGCATACAAACAATGGCTGCAGAGAGGAAATAAGCTGCCCCTTAGCTATCCAGTCCTAAAATAAATACATGGGAGGAGGGGATCAGATCAGAGGATATTATAGGTGCAGGGTGAAAAGCTACAAAGACATATTTAACTTTCTGATCGATGTGGCCATAACAAACGCCTTCATTCTACACAAAGGATGGTCAGGAAGCGGAAGTGAACTTACGATCAAGAAGTTCAGGATTCAGTTAGCCAAGGAGATAATTGGAAGTTATTGTAGCCGACGCAGAGCTGGGTGCGGCTCCATTATCAAGAGTCTTCCTTTCCTCCACTTCCCAATAAAGAACCCTGTAACCTCTGGGAAGCGCAGTCGAGGACGTTGCACTTACTGCTACCAGCAACAAAAGAGATCGGACAGCCAGTGGTACTGACAGGATTGTGGCATATGGCTATGCCACACTGGAATTGCGAGCACCGACTGCTACCTATTGTGGCACAAAAACAAATTATAGTCACGTTATTGGAATATAACCTTCTCTCTCCATATGTACCAATGTACTACATTGTATTCATATAAAATGATTATTTTTTTTGCGCGTAATCAAATACAGCACGTTGTCATTCATCAACCACTTTAGTTATTGCAATTTGGTTTCACTCGAATCACAACTGTTAGCTTTGACAAGCTACAAACCAATTTACCGCTTTTGATTTTTAAAAATTAGTTGTGGGGGTCTGCCAAACAGAGGAGGGTCCTGCCTTGGATGTTTTAACATGCATCTTCTGACAAAATATGCCTCTAGCATGGTTATACACCTAGCATGGTTATACACCTAGCATGGTTATACACGTAGCATAGTTATACACCTAGCATGGTTATATACCTATCATGGTATTACACCTAGCATGGCTATACACCTAGCATGGTTATACACCTATACAAATAGTATGGTTATATACCTAGCATGGTTATATACCCAAGGTTATACACCTAGCATGGTTATACACCTAGCATGTTTATACACCTAGCATGGTTATATACCTAGCATGTTTATATACCTAGCACGGTTATACACCTACCATGGTTATACACCTAGCATGGTTATTCACCTAGCATGGCTATACACCTAGCATGGTTATATACCTAGCATGGTTATACACCTAGCATGGTTATACACCTAGAATGGTTATACACCTAGCATGGTTATATACCTAGCATGGTTATACACCTAGCATGGTTATACACCTAGCATGGTTATACACCTAGCATGGTTATACACCTACAGTAGCATGGTTATACACATAGCATGGTTATACACGTAGCATAGTTATACACCTAGCATGGTTATATACCTATCATGGTATTACACCTAGCATGGCTATACACCTAGCATGGTTATACACCTATACAAATAGTATGGTTATATACCTAGCATGGTTATATACCCAAGGTTATACACCTAGCATGGTTATATACCTAGCATGTTTATACACGTAGCATGTTTATACACCTAGCATGGTTATATACCTAGAATGGTTATACACCTAGCATGGTTATATACCTAGCATGGTTATACACCTAGCATGGTTATACACCTAGCATGTTTATACACCTAGCATGGTTATATACCTAATGGTTATACACCTAGCATGGTTATATACCTAGCATGGTTATACACCTAGCATGGTTATACACCTAGCATGGTATTACACCTATCATGGTATTACACCTAGCATGGTTATATACCTATCATGGTTATACACCTAGCATGTTTATACACCTAGCATGGTTATATACCTAATGGTTATACACCTAGCATGGTTATATACCTAGCATGGTTATACACCTAGCATGGTTATACACCTAGCATGGTATTACACCTATCATGGTATTACACCTAGCATGGTTATATACCTATCATGGTTATACACCTAGCATGGTTATATACCTAGCATGGCTATACACCAAGCATGGTTATACACCTAGCATGGTATTACATCTATCATGGTATTACACCTAGCATGGTTATATACCTAGCATGGTTATACACCTAGCATGGTTATATACCTAGCATGGTTATACACCTAGCATGGTTATGCACCTAGCATGGTTATACACCTAGCATGGCTATACACCTAGCATGGTTATACACCTAGAATGGCTATACACCTAGCATGGCTATACACCTTAGCATGGTTATACACCTAGCATGGTTATACACCTAGCATAGTTATATACCTAGCATGGTTATATACCTAGCATGGTCATACACCTAGCATGGTTATACACCTAGCATGGTTATATACCTAGCATGGTTATACACCTATGTAGCATAGTTATACACCTAGCATGGTTATACACCTATATAGCATGGTTATACACCTAGAATGGCTATACACCTAGCATGGCTATACACCTTAGCATGGTTATATACCTAGAATGGTTATACACCTAGCATGGTTATATACCTAGCATGGTTATACACCTAGCATGGTTATACACCTAGCATGGTTATACACCTAGCATGGTTATATACCTAGCATGGTTATACACCTAGCATGGTTATATACCTAGCATGGTTATACACCTAGCATGGTTATACACCTAGCATGGTTATATACCTAGCATGGTTATACACCTAGCATGGTTATACACCTAGCATGGTTATATACCTAGCATGGTTATACACCTAGCATGGTTATACACCTAGCATGGTTATACACCTAGCATGGTTATACACCTAGCATGGTTATACACCTAGCATGGTTATATACCTAGCATGGTTATACACCTAGCATGGTTATATACCTAGCATGGTTATACACCTAGCATGGTTATACACCTAGCATGGTTATATACCTAGCATGGTTATACACCAAGCATGGTTATACACCTAGCATGGTTATACACCTAGCATGGTTATACACCTAGCATGGTTATACACCTAGCATAGTTATACACCTAGCATAGTTATACACCTAGCATGGTTATATACCTATCATGGTATGACACCTATCATGGTATTACACCTAGCATGGTTATACACCTAGCATGGTTATATACCTAGCATGGTTATACACCTAGCATGTTTATATACCTAGCATGGTTATACACCTAGCATGGTTATACACCTAGCATGGTTATACACCTAGCATGGTTATACACCTAGAATGGTTATACACCTAGTATGGTTATACACCTAGCATGGTTATACACCTAGCATGGTTATATACCTATCATGGTATTACACCTAGCATGGCTATACACCTAGCATGGCTATACACTTAGTATGGTTATACACCTAGCATGGTTATACACCTAGCATGGTTATACACCTAGCATGGTTAAACACCTAGCATGGTTATACACCTAGCATGGTTATACACATAGCATGGTTATACACCTAGCATGGTTATACACCTAGCATGGTTATATACCTAGCATGGTTATACACCTAGCATGGTTATACACCTAGCATGGTTATATACCTAGCATGGTTATACACCTAGCATGGTTATACACCTAGCATGGTTATACACCTAGCATGGTTATACACCTAGCATGGTTATACACCTAGCATGGTTATACACCTAGCATGGTTATATACCTAGCATGGTTATACACCTAGCATGGTTATACACCTAGCATGGTTATACACCTAGCATGGTTATACACCTAGAATGGTTATACACCTAGTATGGTTATACACCTAGCATGGTTATACACCTAGCATGGTTATATACCTATCATGGTATTACACCTAGCATGGCTATACACCTAGCATGGCTATACACTTAGTATGGTTATACACCTAGCATGGTTATACACCTAGCATGGTTATTCACCTAGCATGGTTATACACCTAGCATGGTTATACACCTATTTTAATATAGAATATAATTCTAGATTAGATAGCCCTAGCCCTAGCCCTAGCCCATCCTCTTCCAAGTCATGGAACATCCCCTTCCAAGTCATGGAACATCCTCTTCCAAGTCATGGAACATCCTCTCCCAAGTCATGGAACATCCTCTTCCAAGTCATGGAACATCCTCTCTAAGTCATGGAACATCCTCTTCTAAGTCATGGAACATCCTCTTCCAAGTCATGGGACATCCTCTTCTAAGTCATGTAACATCCTCTCTAAGTCATGGAACATCCTCTTCTAAGTCATGGAACATCCTCTCTATGTACTTTTGGAATCTAGCATTGAATTGGGTTGCATGGCACCGAGGTTATGTTCATTTCTGCCTCAAAGATGTCTAGCGGAGACGTTCTGAATATTATCGCGATGGATCTTTGTGACTAATAAAGTGGATTTTCTATCAGTTGTACAGCTTTCTAAGTGTGATATATATTCGGATTCCCCAGTTCAAAAACATGCCAGGTGAAAACTTTTAGACCAATGAGACCAGAATTGCCTGATTTACATCAATTTTAGTGAGATATGGGCACTCGGAGATGTAAATGCGTGGGCGTTGAGTACGTGAAAAGACCAATTTTTTGGAATTTATGAAAAACGGTGTTCCTGACCTCATGGAGAGCTAAAATTTCGGATTTGACCTATATATGTATGTATGTATCTTGACATGGTTGGAGGCTGGAAAAAATTTGAGATGGGTGGTGTAATGGCCTAGATGATTTGACATGTAATGACCCGTATGCCAACAGAGTGAGTATGCTTACATCAGGTATGCCACAGAGTGAGTATGCTTACATCAGGTATGCCACAGAGTGAGTATGCATACATCAGGTATGTCAACAGAGTGAGTATGCTTACATCAGGTATGCCAACAGAGTGAGTATGCATACATCAGGTATGCCAACAGAGTGAGTATGCATACATCAGGTATGCCAACAGAGTGAGTATGCATACATCAGGTATGCCAACAGAGTAAGTATGCATACATCAGGTATGCCAACAGAGTGAGTATGCATACATCAGGTATGCCAACAGAGTGAGTATGCATACATCAGGTATGCCAACAGAGTGACTATGCTTACATCAGGTATGCCAACAGAGTGAGTATGCTTACATCAGGTATGCCACAGAGTGAGTATGCTTACAACAGGTATGCCAACAGAGTGAGTATGCATACATCAGGTATGCCAACAGAGTGAGTATGCATACATCAGGTATGCCAACAGAGTGAGTATGCTTACATCAGGTATGCCAACAGAGTGAGTATGCTTACATCAGGTATGCCACAGAGTGAGTATGCTTACATCAGGTATGCCAACAGAGTGAGTATGCATACATCAGGTATGCCAACAGAGTGAGTATGCTTACATCAGGTATGCCACAGAGTGAGTATGCATACATCAGGTATGCCAACAGAGTGAGTATGCTTACATCAGGTATGCCACAGAGTGAGTATGCTTACATCAGGTATGCCACAGAGTGAGTATGCATACATCAGGTATGTCAACAGAGTGAGTATGCTTACATCAGGTATGCCAACAGAGTGAGTATGCATACATCAGGTATGCCAACAGAGTGAGTATGCATACATCAGGTATGCCAACAGAGTGAGTATGCATACATCAGGTATGCCAACAGAGTAAGTATGCATACATCAGGTATGCCAACAGAGTGAGTATGCATACATCAGGTATGCCAACAGAGTGAGTATGCATACATCAGGTATGCCAACAGAGTGAGTATGCTTACATCAGGTATGCCAACAGAGTGAGTATGCTTACATCAGGTATGCCACAGAGTGAGTATGCTTACAACAGGTATGCCAACAGAGTGAGTATGCATACATCAGGTATGCCAACAGAGTGAGTATGCATACATCAGGTATGCCAAAAGAGTGAGTATGCTTACATCAGGTATGCCAACAGAGTGAGTATGCTTACATCAGGTATGCCACAGAGTGTGTATGCTTACATCAGGTATGCCAACAGAGTGAGTATGCATACATCAGGTATGCCAACAGAGTGAGTATGCTTACATCAGGTATGCCACAGAGTGAGTATGCTTACATCAGGTATGCCACAGAGTGAGTATGCTTACATCAGGTATGCCAACAGAGTGAGTATGCATACATCAGGTATGCCAACAGAGTGAGTATGCTTACATCAGGTATGCCAACAGAGTGAGTATGCATACATCAGGTATGCCAACAGAGTGAGTATGCTTACATCAGGTATGCCAACAGAGTGAGTATGCATACATCAGGTATTCCAACAGAGTGAGTATGCATACATCAGGTATGTCAGGCTAGAATACTAGCAGCAGCACAGGTGCACTCCATCCCTCAAGCATGATCATCAATGTTTGAAACTAGACTCCTGGTTTCTGTTTATAACTGGACTCTTGAGCAGCAGGGCATCCAAGCAGCATGGTCAGATGACAGGAGGGTAATCAAAGGTCTTGTTGCAGTATCAACAGATGGCGACTCCTTACCCTAGCTGCTCTACACCTCTACACAGGTGTTATGACATCAATGTTTGGTGATCCTTTACCGTAGCTCTTCTACACAGGTGTTGTGGCATCAATGGTTGGTGATCTACACAGGTGTTGTGGCATCAATGGTTGGTGACCCTTTACCTTATCTCCTCTGGGCAGCATTAATGTTTGATGACCCCTTAACTTGCTCCTCTACAAGTGCAGGTTAGCCTATAGCCTGACCATAGTAGTGCAGGTTACAGCCTGTGCTTCCTATAGCCTGACCATACTACTGCAGGTTATAGCCTGTGCTTCCTATAGCCTGACCATACTACTGCAGGTTATACATATCCCCAGCCCTAGCCCTACTCATAGTGAATAGCTATAATCTTGCTAGCTGTCATAACTATAGCCACACTAGCTACCACAACTAGTTAGGCTGTTAGTTTTTATTATAATATAATAGAAATTATTGTTTTTAACACTCATGGATGGATTAGGTCAGATATAGCATGGATTAGGTAAGGTACAGTATGGACTAGGTAAGGTGTAGCATGGACTAGGTAAGGTGTGGTTATTTCAATAAAAATATTGCGTAGACATTTAGGCACACCCCCCAAAATGTTCTTAATCCTAAAAGTCCATAGCTAAGCTACATCCACGGCAATTCCACGGCAATTCATCCACGGCAATTGGATAGAGGCGGGGGAAATGCACTATATCAATCTGCACGTGCTAGTCAAGCTTATACGCTCATAGAGCTCAGGAAGTCACACATCCTGCACATGCTCATAGAGCTCAGGAAGTCACACATCCTGCACGTGCTCATAGAGCTCAGGAAGTCAAACATCCTGCACGTGCTCATAGAGCTCAGGAAGTCACACATCCTACATGAGCTCAGGAAGTCACACATCCTGCATGAGCTCAGGAAGTCACACATCCTGCACATGCTCATAGAGCTCAGGAAGTCACACATCCTGCATGAGCTCAGGAAGTCACACATCCTGCATGAGCTCAGGAAGTCACACATCCTGCATGAGCTCAGGAAGTCACACATCCTGCATGAGCTCAGGAAGTCACACATCCTGCATGAGCTCAGGAAGTCACACATCCAGCATGTGCTCATAGAGCTCAGGAAGTCACACATCCTGCACGTGCTCATAGAGCTCAGGAAGTCACACATCCAGCATGTGCTCATAGAGCTCAGGAAGTCACACATCCTGCACGTGTTCATAGAGATCAGGAAGTCACACATCCTGTAGAGCTCAGGAAGTCACACATCCGGCCAGGCTTGCTATGACAACCAGTAATGGCTATAAGGTGTGCTATAATATTAATATAGAATATAATGCTGATTAGATTGCCCTCTTCCAAGTCATGGAACATCCCCTTCCAAGTCATGGAACATCCTCTTCCAAGTCATGGAACATCCTCTTCCAAGTCATGGAACATCCTCTTCCAAGTCATGGAACATCCTCTTCCAAGTCATGGAACATCCCTTTCCAAGTCATGGAACATCCTCTTCCAAGTCATGGAACATCCTCTTCCAAGTCATGGAACATCCTCTTCCAAGTCATGGAACATCCTCTTCCAAGTCATGGAACATCCCCTTCCAAGTCATGGAACATCCTCTTCCAAGTCATGGAACATCCTCTTCCAAGTCATGGAACATCCTCTTCCAAGTCATGGAACATCCCCTTCCAAGTCATGGAACATCCCTTTCCAAGTCATGGAACATCCTCTTCCAAGTCATGGAACATCCTCTTCCAAGTCATGGAACATCCTCTTCCAAGTCATGGGACATCCTCTTCCAAGTCATGGAACATCCTCTTCCAAGTCATGGAACATCCTCTTCCAAGTCATGGAACATCCTCTTCTAAGTCATGGAACATCCTCTCTAAGTCATGGAACATCCTCTTCTAAGTCATGGAACATCCTCTTCTAAGTCATGGAACATCCTCTTCTAAGTCATGGAACATCCTCTTCTAAGTCATGGAACATCCTCTTCTAAGTCATGGAACATCCTCTCTATGTACTTTTGGAATCTAGCATTGAATTGGGTTGCATGGCACCGAGGTTATGTTCATTTCTGCCTCAAAGATGTCTAGCGGAGACGTTCTGAATATTATCGCGATGGATCTTTGTGACTAATAAAGTGGATTTTCTATCAGTCGTACAGCTTTCTAAGTGTGATATATATTCGGATTCCCCAGTTCAAAAACATGCCAGGTGAAAACTTTTAGACCAATGAGACCAGAATTGCCTGATTTACATCAATTTTAGTGAGATATGGGCACTCGGAGATGTAAATGCGTGGGCGTTGAGTACGTGAAAAGACCAATTTTTTGGAATTTATGAAAAACGGTGTTCCTGACCTCATGGAGAGATAAAATTTCGGATTTGACCTATATATGTATGTATGTATCTTGACATGGTTGGAGGCTGGACATTTTTTGAGATGGGTGGTGTAATGGCCTAGATGATTTGACATGGAATGACCCGTATGCCAACAGAGTGAGTATGCTTACATCAGGTATGCCACAGAGTGAGTATGCTTACATCAGGTATGCCAACAGAGTGAGTATGCATACATCAGGTATGCCACAGAGTGAGTATGCTTACATCAGGTATGCCAACAGAGTGAGTATGCATACATCAGGTATGCCAACAGAGTGAGTATGCATACATCAGGTATGTCAGGCTAGAATACTAGCAGCAGCACAGGTGCACTCCATCCCTCAAGCATGATCATCAATGTTTGAAACTAGACTCCTGGTTTCTGTTTATAACTGGACTCTTGAGCAGCAGGGCATCCAAGCAGCATGGTCAGATGACAGGAGGGTAATCAAAGGTCTTGTTGCAGTATCAACAGATGGCGACTCCTTACCTTAGCTGCTCTACACCTCTACACAGGTGTTATGACATCAATGTTTGGTGATCCTTTACCGTAGCTCTTCTACATGTGGCATCCATGTGGCATCAATGGTTGGTGACCCTTTACCTTAGCTCCTCTGGGCAGCATTAATGTTTGATGACCCCTTAACTTGCTCCTCTACAAGTGCAGGTTAGCCTATAGCCTGACCATACTACTGCAGGTTATAGCCTGTGCTTCCTATAGCCTGACCATACTACTGCAGGTTATAGCCTGTGCTTCCTATAGCCTGACCATAGTAGTGCAGGTTATAGCCTGTGCTTCCTATAGCCTGACCATAGTAATGCAGGTTATAGCCTGTGCTTCCTATAGCCTGACCATACTACTGCAGGTTATAGTCTGTGCTTCCTATAGCCTGACCATACTACTGCAGGTTATACATATCCCTAGCCCTAGCCCTAGTCATAGTGAATAGCTATAATCTTGCTAGCTGTCATAACTATAGCCACACTAGCTACCACAACTAGTTAGGCTGTTAGTTTTTATTATAATATAATAGAAATTATTGTTTTTAACACTCACGGATGGATTAGGTAAGATATAGCATGGATTAGGTATGGTACAGTATGGACTAGGTAAGGTGTAGCATGGACTAGGTAAGGTGTGGTTGTTTCAATAAAAAGATTGCGTAGACATTTAGGCACACACCCCAAAATGTTCTTAATCCTAAAAGTCCATAGCTAAGCTACATCCACGGCAATTGGAAATTGGATAGAGGCGGGGGAAATGCACTATATCAATCTGCACGTGCTAGTCAAGTTTATACGCTCATAGAGCTCAGGAAGTCACACATCCTGCACATGCTCATAGAGCTCAGGAAGTCACACATCCTGCATGAGCTCAGGAAGTCACACATCCTGCATGTGCTCATAGAGCTCAGGAAGTCACACATCCTGCATGTGCTCATAGAGCTCAGGAAGTCACACATCCTGCATGTGCTCATAGAGCTCAGGAAGTCACACATCCTGCACGTGCTCATAGAGCTCAGGAAGTCACACATCCTGTAGAGCTCAGGAAGTCACACATCCTGCCAGGCTTGCTATCACAACCAGTAATGGCTATAAGGTGTTCTATAATTTTAATATAGAATATAATGCTGATTAGATTGCCCTCTTCCAAGTCATGGAACATCCCCTTCCAAGTCATGGAACATCCTCTTCCAAGTCATGGAACATCTTCTCTCTGTACTTTTGGAATCTAGCATTGAATTGGGTTGCATGGCACCGAGGTTATGTTCATTTCTGCCTCAAAGATGTCTAGCGGAGACGTTCTGAATATTATCGCGATGGATCTTTGTGACTAATAAAGTGGATTTTCTATCAGTTGTACAGCTTTCTAAGTGTGATATTCGGATTCCCCAGTTCAAAAACATGCCAGGTGAAAACTTTTAGACCAATGAGACCAGAATTGCCGGATTTACATCAATTTTAGTGAGATATGGGCACTCGGAGATGTAAATGCGTGGGCGTTGAGTACGTGAAAAGACCAATTTTTGGAATTTATGAAAAACGGTGTTCCTGACCTCATGGAGAGATAAAATTTCGGATTTGACCTATATATGTATGTATGTATCTTGACATGGTTGGAGGCTGGAAAAAATTTGAGATGGGTGGTGTAATGGCCTAGATGATTTGACATGGAATGACCCGTATGCCAACAGAGTGAGTATGCTTACATCACGTATGCCACAGAGTGAGTATGCATACATCAGGTATGTCAACAGATGAGTATGCTTACATCAGGTATGCCAACAGAGTGAGTATGCATACATCAGGTATGCCACAGAGTGAGTATGCATACATCAGGTATGTCAACAGAGTGAGTATGCTTACATCAGGTATGCCAACAGAGTGAGTATGCTTACATCAGGTATGCCACAGAGTGAGTATGCTTACAACAGGTATGCCAACAGAGTGAGTATGAGTATGCTTACATCAGGTATGCCACAGAGTGAGTATGCATACATCAGGTATGCCAACAGAGTGAGTATGCATACATCAGGTATGCCACAGAGTGAGTATGCTTACAACAGGTATGCCACAGAGTGAGTATGCATACATCAGGTATGCCAACAGAGTGAGTATGCATACATCAGGTCTGCCAACAGAGTGAGTATGCTTACATCAGGTATGCCACAGAGTGAGCATGCTTACAACAGGTATGCCAACAGAGTGAGTATGAGTATGCTTACATCAGGTATGCCACAGAGTGAGTATGCATACATCAGGTATGCCAACAGAGTGAGTATGCATACATCAGGTATGCCAACAGAGTGAGTATGCATACATCAGGTATGCCAACAGAGTGAGTATGCATACATCAGGTATGCCACAGAGTGAGTATGCATACATCAGGTATGCCAACAGAGTGAGTATGCATACATCAGGTATGCCAACAGAGTGAGTATGCATACATCAGGTATGTCAGGCTAGAATACTAGCAGCAGCACAGGTGCACTCCATCCCTCAAGCATGATCATCAATGTTTGAAACTAGACTCCTGGTTTCTGTTTATAACTGGACTCTTGAGCAGCAGGGCATCCAAGCAGCATGGTCAGATGACAGGAGGGTAATCAAAGGTCTTGTTGCAGTATCAACAGATGGCGACTCCTTACCTTAGCTTCTCTACACCTCTACACAGGTGTTGTGGCATCAATGGTTGGTGATCCTTTACCTTAGCTCTTCTACATGTGGCATCAATGGTTGGTGACCCTTTACCTTAGCTCCTCTGGGCAGCATTAATGTTTGATGACCCCTTAACTTGCTCCTCTACAAGTGCAGGTTAGCCTATAGCCTGACCATAGTAGTGCAGGTTATAGCCTGTGCTTCCTATAGCCTGACCATACTACTGCAGGTTATAGCCTGTGCTTCCTATAGCCTGACCATACTACTGCAGGTTATAGCCTGTGCTTCCTATAGCCTGACCATACTACTGCAGGTTATAGCCTGTGCTTCCTATAGCCTGACCATAGTAGTGCAGGTTATAGCCTGTGCTTCCTATAGCCTGACCATACTACTGCAGGTTATACATATCCCTAGCCCTAGCCCTAGTCATAGTGAATAGCTATAATCTTGCTAGCTGTGATAACTATAGCCACACTAGCTACCACAACTAGTTAGGCTGTTAGTTTTTATTATAATATAATAGAAATTATTGTTTTTAACACTCACGGATCACGGATGGATTAGGTAAGATATAGCATGGATTAGGTAAGGTACAGTATGGACTAGGTAAGGTGTGGTTGTTTCAATAAAAATATTGCGTAGACATTTAGGCACACACCCCAAAATAAATCCATAGCTAAGCTACATCCACGGCAACATCCACGGCAACATCCACGGCAATTGGAAATTGGATCCACGGCAATTGGATAGAGGCGGGGGAAATGCACTATATCAATCTGCACGTGCTAGTCAAGCTTATACGCTCATAGAGCTCAGGAAGTCACACATCCTGCACATGCTCATAGAGCTCAGGAAGTCACACATCCTGCACGTGCTCATGGAGCTCAGGAAGTCATACATCCTGCACGTGCTCATAGAGCTCAGGAAGTCACACATCCTGCACGTGCTCATAGAGCTCAGGAATTCACACATCCTGCACGTGCTCATAGAGCTCAGGAAGTCACACATCCTGCATGTGCTCAGGAAGTCACACATCCTGCACGTGCTCATAGAGCTCAGGAAGTCACACATCCTGCACGTGCTCATAGAGCTCAGGAAGTCACACATCCTGCATGAGCTCAGGAAGTCACACATCCTGCACGTGCTCATAGAGCTCAGGAAGTCACACATCCTGCACACAAAGCCGGAAGATGTGGAGATAGTAGCAGTGGATTGTTGCATGTATGGCCCTGTTCAGCCAGTAGTGGAAACAGTTAGTCGAGGGAAACAGTTAGTCGAGGTAATGCACTGCTGAAGTTCGAGTGTGAAGCAAAAGTGATAAACAATTTCAAGTATTTTTCTTTAAGAAAATGCAATAAAACCCAACTTTTAACCATTATTTAACCATTATTGTTATTTAACCATTATTGTACTATATATTGTAGTATTTGAACAAATTTTAATGAAAAAAGATTCAATTGATTAAAATATTAAAATATTGAAGTATTTACATTTGATTTTACCGTTTAGGATATTTTTAGTTTAGGATATTTTTTAAAAGGGGTGGGGTTTTTTAAACCCCGAACCGGCTTTTTTTTACCCCTTTCACCCCTTTCATGGGGTAAAAAAAAACCCACCATATTTTTATTAATATTTCATTATAGGACATGGGATATATTTTTTTAATTTATGTAGTCATCATTTGATAGTAAAGATCATTTGATAGTAAAGTACTAGAGGATGGCACATGTGTTTGGCACATGTGTTTTTAGTAAATCCTTTACTCTGGCTCTTAAAAGGTAAAGTTAAGGGAAACGACTTTTTTAATACCCCAATTGACTATATTGGACGTACCCACACTCTGTTCTGCCTTCTCCTATTCCTCCTCCTACGCCTCCTGAGCAAAAGAATCAAAATAATAGCCTGCTTCACTGCCGAACTTCGAGTCATAAGTGATAGCGTAGTCGAGGGTGTGGCAAGGTAAAGGGTCGTTCCTCAATTGGGCTTGCAGTGACGGAACTAAACGGTGAAACGCTAATTTGTGACTTCGTTGTGGTTGCCGTTTAAAATCTTTGTCACTGAAGTTGGACAGGCCACAAGGTGAAACTTAACGCTACATGGGTTAGTGACAGCTTACTCTCCTGCAATGCTGGTGAAGAAGCAAGTCTGTGATTGAGTTGATCTAATACTGGTAAAGGGTGGCTAAAGTAGTAGACTTGTTGGTTGATGTGTTGCTCTAGGCACTCCAGCCTACCTCTCAATATGCACACATGGAGAGGCACACATGGAGAGGGTCTGGGCAAACTGGCAGCATAGCTTTGTGCTGCACAATGCACAGAATCCATGATCATGCACTACCCACATTTGCTACCTGCAACAGGGGCACCTTCTTCATGACTACATTTAATAACAGCACTGCTATCCCATAGCTTATGGTTGCTAGGGACATCTCTGATGGTTGCTAGAGATTAACTTGAAAACTGTCATTAAAAGACAGATCCTTCTTGTTGACCTTTGACCTTGCTAAGGATCAACTTGAGAAATGCTCTGTCAAGTTATGTTCATGCCACCTAATTAGGACTTTGACCTTTAACATTTTTTTTGTTCACACACACAGACAGACATTGAGGAGGTGATAATACAACTTAGTTGATGTGACTATACTGCTGAGGTATTTCTTGAAGATGTCCACATACGACAGGTGAGCACACGCCAGAAATACTTTACACACGTCCTCTTGGTACACTTTGCTTGAGGTGGAGGTCCGTATGGGGAGGGAGGGGCACATTTCTCTGTGTGTATGTCAGCGTATAAGACTTGGGTGAAGAGGTGTGGTCAGTGTGTTACTATGTATATATATATATATATGTCCGAATGCAATGACTAAGGTTAGGTTTGGACAATGACTAGGGTTAGGGCTTGGACAATGTCTGTGTGCTAGACACATGCTTAGCTACCAGCTGTGTGGTGGACACATGCTTAGCCACCAGCTGTGTGGTAGACACATGCTTAGCTACCAGCTGTGTGGTAGACACATGCTTAGCTACCAGCTGTGTGGTGGACACATGCTTAGCTACCAGCTGTGTGGTAGACACATGCTTAGCCACCAGCTGTGTGCTAGACACATGCTTAGCCACCAGCTGTGTGGTGGACACATGCTTAGCTACCAGCTGTGTGGTAGACACATGCTTAGCCACCAGCTGTGTGGTGGACACATGCTTAGCTACCAGCTGTGTGGTAGACACATGCTTAGCCACCAGCTGTGTGCTAGACACATGCTTAGCCACCAGCTGTGTGGTAGACACATGCTTAGCCACCAGCTGTGTGCTAGACACATGCTTAGCTACCAGCTGTGTGGTGGACACATGCTTAGCTACCAGCTGTGTGGTGGACACATGCTTAGCTACCAGCTGTGTGGTAGACACATGCTTAGCCACCAGCTGTGTGGTAGGCACATGCTTAGCCACCAGCTGTGTGGTGGACACATGCTTAGCCACCAGCTGTGTGGTAGACACATGCTTAGCTACCAGCTGTGTGGTAGACACATGCTTAGCTACCAGCTGTGTGGTAGACACATGCTTAGCTACCAGCTGTGTGGTAGACACATGCTTAGCCACCAGCTGTGTGGTGGACACATGCTTAGCCACCAGCTGTGTGGTAGACACATGCTTAGCCACCAGCTGTGTGGTAGACACATGCTTAGCTACCAGCTGTGTGGTGGACACATGCTTAGCCACCAGCTGTGTGGTAGACACATGCTTAGCCACCAGCTGTGTGGTAGACACATGCTTAGCTACCAGCTGTGTGGTAGACACATGCTTAGCCACCAGCTGTGTGGTGGACACATGCTTAGCTACCAGCTGTGTGGTAGACACATGCTTAGCCACCAGCTGTGTGGTGGACACATGCTTAGCCACCAGCTGTGTGGTAGACACATGCTTAGCTACCAGCTGTGTGGTGGACACATGCTTAGCCACCAGCTGTGTGGTAGACACATGCTTAGCCACCAGCTGTGTGGTAGACACATGCTTAGCTACCAGCTGTGTGGTGGACACATGCTTAGCTACCAGCTGTGTGGTGGACACATGCTTAGCTACCTTTATTCTGCTCTAGGAGACTGTAAATACGGCCATGTTGGTGCTGGAGTTTATTCTGCTCTAGGAGACTGTAAATATGGCCATGTTGGTGCTGGAGTTTATTCTGCTCTAGGAGACTGTAATTACGGCCATGTTGGTGCTGGAGTTTATTCTGCTCTAGGAGACTGTAAATATGGCCATGTTGGTGCTGGAGTGTATTCTGCTCTAGGAGACTGTAAATATGGCCATGTTGGTGCTGGAGTTTATTCTGCTCTAGTAGACTGTAAATATGGCCATGTTGGTGCTGGAGTTTATTCTGCTCTAGTAGACTGTAAATATGGCCATGTTGGTGCTGGAGTTTATTCTGCTCTAGGAGACTGTAAATATGGCCATGTTGGTGCTGGAGTTTATTCTGCTCTAGTAGACTGTAAATATGGCCATGTTGTTGCTGGAGTTTATTCTGCTCTAGGAGACTGTAAATATGGCCATGTTGGTGCTGGAGTTTATTCTGCTCTAGGAGACTGTAAATATGGCCATGTTGGTGCTGGAGTTTATTCTGCTCTAGGAGACTGTAATTACGGCCATGTTGGTGCTGGAGTTTATTCTGCTCTAGGAGACTGTAAATATGGCCATGTTGGTGCTGGAGTGTATTCTGCTCTAGGAGACTGTAAATATGGCCATGTTGGTGCTGGAGTTTATTCTGCTCTAGTAGACTGTAAATATGGCCATGTTGGTGCTGGAGTTTATTCTGCTCTAGTAGACTGTAAATATGGCCATGTTGGTGCTGGAGTTTATTCTGCTCTAGGAGACTGTAAATATGGCCATGTTGGTGCTGGAGTTTATTCTGCTCTAGTAGACTGTAAATATGGCCATGTTGTTGCTGGAGTTTATTCTGCTCTAGGAGACTGTAAATATGGCCATGTTGGTGCTGGAGTTTATTCTGCTCTAGTAGACTGTAAATATGGCCATGTTGGTGCTGGAGTTTATTCTGCTCTAGGAGACTGTAAATATGGCCATGTTGTTGCTGGAGTTTATTCTGCTCTAGGAGACTGTAAATATGGCCATGTTGGTGCTGGAGTTTATTCTGCTCTAGGAGATTGTAAATATGGCCATGTTGGTGCTGGAGTTTATTCTGCTCTAGGAGACTGTAAATATGGCCATGTTGGTGCTGGAGTGTATTCTGCTCTAGGAGACTGTAAATATGGCCATGTTGGTGCTGGAGTTTATTCTGCTCTAGGAGATTGTAAATATGGCCATGTTGGTGCTGGAGTGTATTCTGCTCTAGGAGACTGTAAATATGGCCATGTTGGTGCTGGAGTGTATTCTGCTCTAGGAGACTGTAAATATGGCCATGTTGGTGCGGGAGTTTATTCTGCTCTAGGAGATTGTAAATATGGCCATGTTGGTGCTGGAGTTTATTCTGCTCTAGGAGACTGTAAATATGGCCATTTTGGTGCTGGAGTTTATTCTGCTCTAGGAGACTGTAAATATGGCCATTTTGGTGCTGGAGTTTATTCTGCTCTAGGAGACTGTAAATATGGCCATGTTGGTGCTGGAATGTATTCTGCTCTAGGAGACTGTAAATATGGCCATGTTGGTGCTGGAGTTTATTCTGCTCTAGGAGACTGTAAATATGGCCATGTTGGTGCAGGAGTTTATTCTGCTCTAGGAGACTGTAAATATGGCCATGTTGGTGCAGGAGTTTATTCTGCTCTAGGAGACTGTAAATATGGCCATGTTGGTGCTGGAGTTTATTCTGCTCTAGGAGACTGTAAATATGGCCATGTTGGTGCTGGAGTTTATTCTGCTCTAGGAGACTGTAAATATGGTCATGTTGGTGCAGGAGTTTATTCTGCTCTAGGAGACTGTAAATATGGCCATGTTGGTGCTGGAGTTTATTCTGCTCTAAGAGACTGTAAATATGGCCATGTTGTTGCTGGAGTTTATTCTGCTCTAGGAGACTGTAAATATGGCCATGTTGTTGCTGGAGTTTATTCTGCTCTAGGAGACTGTAAATATGGCCATGTTGGTGCTGGAGTTTATTCTGCTCTAGGAGACTGTAAATATGGCCATGTTGGTGCTGGAGTTTATTCTGCTCTAGGAGACTGTAAATATGGCCATGTTGGTGCTGGAGTGTATTCTGCTCTAGGAGACTGTAAATATGGCCATGTTGGTGCTGGAGTTTATTCTGCTCTAGGAGATTGTAAATATGGCCATGTTGGTGCTGGAGTTTATTCTGCTCTAGGAGACTGTAAATATGGCCATGTTGGTGCTGGAGTGTATTCTGCTCTAGGAGACTGTAAATATGGCCATGTTGGTGCTGGAGTGTATTCTGCTCTAGGAGACTGTAAATATGGCCATGTTGGTGCTGGAGTTTATTCTGCTCTAGGAGATTGTAAATATGGCCATGTTGGTGCTGGAGTTTATTCTGCTCTAGGAGACGGTAAATATGGCCATTTTGGTGCTGGAGTTTATTCTGCTCTAGGAGACTGTAAATATGGCCATTTTGGTGCTGGAGTTTATTCTGCTCTAGGAGACTGTAAATATGGCCATGTTGGTGCTGGAGTTTATTCTGCTCTAGGAGACTGTAAATATGGCCATGTTGGTGCTGGAGTTTATTCTGCTCTAGGAGACTGTAAATATGGCCATGTTGGTGCAGGAGTTTATTCTGCTCTAGGAGACTGTAAATATGGCCATGTTGGTGCAGGAGTTTATTCTGCTCTAGGAGACTGTAAATATGGCCATGTTGGTGCTGGAGTTTATTCTGCTCTAGGAGACTGTAAATATGGCCATGTTGGTGCTGGAGTGTATTCTGCTCTAGGAGACTGTAAATATGGTCATGTAGGTGCAGGAGTTTATTCTGCTCTAGGAGACTGTAAATATGGCCATGTTGGTGCTGGAGTTTATTCTGCTCTAAGAGACTGTAAATATGGCCATGTTGTTGCTGGAGTTTATTCTGCTCTAGGAGACTGTAAATATGGCCATGTTGTTGCTGGAGTTTATTCTGCTCTAGGAGACTGTAAATATGGCCATGTTGGTGCTGGGGTTTATTCTGCTCTAGGAGACTGTAAATATGGCCATGTTGGTGCTGGAGTTTATTCTGGTCTAGGAGACTGTAAATATGGCCATGTTGGTGCTGGAGTGTATTCTGCTCTAGGAGACTGTAAATATGGCCATGTTGGTGCTGGAGTTTATTCTGCTCTAGGAGATTGTAAATATGGCCATGTTGGTGCTGGAGTTTATTCTGCTCTAGGAGACTGTAAATATGGCCATGTTGGTGCTGGAGTGTATTCTGCTCTAGGAGACTGTAAATATGGCCATGTTGGTGCTGGAGTTTATTCTGCTCTAGGAGACTGTAAATATGGTCATGTTGGTGCTGGAGTTTATTCTGCTCTAGGAGACTGTAAATATGGCCATGTTGGTGCAGGAGTTTATTCTGCTCTAGGAGACTGTAATATGGCCATGTTGGTGCTGGAGTTTATTCTGCTCTAGGAGACTGTAAATATGGCCATGTTGGTGCTGGAGTTTATTCTGCTCTAAGAGACTGTAAATATGGCCATGTTGGTGCTGGAGTTTATTCTGCTCTAAGAGACTGTAAATATGGCCATGTTGGTGCTGGAGTTTATTCTGCTCTAGGAGACTGTAAATATAGCCATGTTGGTGCTGGAGTTTATTCTGCTCTAGGAAACTGTAAATATGGCCATGTTGGTGCTGGAGTTTATTCTGCTCTAGGAGACTGTAAATATGGTCATGTTGGTGCTGGAGTTTATTCTGCTCTAGGAGACTGTAAATATGGCCGTGATGGTGCTGGAGTTTGTCCTGGGTGGTTTGGTCTTGGCACGTGCTAGAGTTTCTATTAGCTACACTTCCTCGGGTATTTGTGCAAGGGTGGGTGTGGCTCTTCTCCCCTATAATAATGCTCCTTGGAGTGTCACTGGCCGAGTGCCGTGTCCAGAATTTGTTTGTAGGCAATCCCGGGAGATCATTCAAGCACGTTCCAAGTTCAAGGTTCATGGCTACCTGTAATACAACGTAGGGTTCTCATTGAATATCACAGAAGGGAAGCAAGATATTCCCTCCCCCCTCTGAGAATGTTTGAAAGACTTTACAGTGCCAAGAGAATAATTTGAGGTGCACTAAGCGTTCCTCACCAACTTGTTTGAACCTTGAACCCTTTTGCTGGTACCAGCTAGGATTAAGTGCCAACAATCTTTGAACTTTGGATATTCATAAGTATCCAGGATTGTCTGCGGCCCCACTGAACCACCTGCTGTGCCCATTACAAGAAGGTTCCTTATTGGTTAGAAGCTTTCGAGGAACTCCATCCTATATCCTCAAATGGTTACCGTGGAACAAATATTTCAGGTGTCCAAACAGAGCGAGAGTTAATAGAAGAGGCAGGCACAATTCGCGAGTGTGGACTAGGCACGTGCTTGCATGTTTAGCCAGCTGCTGCATAGTAACACTCCTCTCTCTCATTGTTAGGCTTGTTCCCACGCTTGTGTCATTAATCGTGTGATTAATCACGTGATTAATAGAAACGGAAGTGAAGTTCGGAGCTAACGCATGACGAATGTTGCAAATTAAATGTTGCTGGTCCACATCTATTAGTAGTGGATTGATTGCCTTGGTTGCCAGATCTTTGTCATCAATGTCAGAGAAATGGTCGATAAAATCCTCTTGGCTCTTCAGCTCAGAAGTAAGTCGTGCAATTTCCACTGCTGCTTCGGCGGCTTCGATAGCCCACCCTCCCTGCTTTAGCAGGGACATCATCTTCATTCCATCCGTAGCCAAGTTGACGATGTGACCCACAAAAAGTTAGGGTGTATGACTCTATGTGCTTGCCGGGTCGTAACTGGCTATCGTTATAAATGTGATTACAATTAGCCAGCTGTAAGTGTATGAGTTGCTTTCAAATAGTCGTGATTAGTTCCGGAATTGAAACTTACCAACAAAAAACATGAGTATACTAATTGGGTCTAGAGTTTGTGCGGGTTATTACATTATGAATACCATTAAACTAGTTCCTGTGGCATACTACAGTAGGATGTCAGTTATCCGGACAGGTTGGGACCGGAAGGTGTCCGGATAACTGAAATTTCTGAAGTCACTAGTTGTACACAAATGTGTACACGAATATAATGTTAAAAGAGTGAATGTACACATGTATAATGTGCATTAGTCATGTTTACAGTGCATGTAATCACTGATTTTTGTCTGTTTTTGTGTTTCATATCTCTTCTTCACTGCTTCCATGAAAAGGCCATTAATTAGCACTGTAGCATTCATGGGTATATGAGGTTGCTGTCCAGGTACAGCAGGACAGTTTCAAATGCCTGGCAAGCCTGTGCATGTGAAACAGTCGGAGCAGTAGTCTGTTAATTTCTGCAGCTACACTAGAAAAGCTTCTCCCATTCTTAATGTAGTCACATATTTTTAGCTTATCTTCAATGTTCAAAACAACTCTCTTTCTTTTCTTCCCAGCATCCATAGCTTACCTAGCAAGAAATGAGCAGCTGCATCTCAGCACATGCAGATCATGTGTTGATGTGATGATTGTTGCTTGGGACCAAAGTACATGTACACCTGTTCTGGTTAACTGAAGTTTCCGGATAACTGGAGTCCGGATAACTGACATCCTACTGTACTATGAACTTTCAGTAGCACTGCCTGTAGTTTACTAGGAATTTCCTGTAGTTTACTGGGCACTTCATGTAGAACTAGACACCCGTGCCATACTGTTACAAATTGGATCCCTTCAATGAAAACAAGCCCGAAAATCTGTATGCCACACCCCTTGGTGGCCATTTTGTCTTGGCTGTTTATAAGCATGTGCAGGAAGTTTGTTTCCCTGTAGCAAGTCCAAACTTGCACGTCGGTATTCAACAAAACTTTCGACTTGTTCCAATGCCTGCAAGTTATCTGAAAATATTGAAAGCAAAAAAAAACACAAAGCCAAAAAAAACACATAAACTATCCCGTTGCAATCCTGTCAGAGGTGATTATAGAACCTCCTAAGAAATTTCAGGAAACGCCAGTGTTCTAATTATGCATACCGGCAATGACAGGGGTGTGAGGTAGTAGAATTTGTGTTGGGATTTGAGATCAACGCACTTGTTGCGGCACTTAGCACACGTGCATTGCAGCATATTGCTGATTTTTATTTGTGGGTGAAATACTCGCATGTGCTGAATAAATGGACGAATTCGCAAAAAATATATATATTTGTGTAAGCCACACCCATTTCTGCTGCACTTTGTCGTTTTAAGGTGCTAATATGCATGTTTCGAAATTCCAATTTCCCCCTGAGATATCACCTCAACTAGGACAGCTGATTATGTGTTATGTTGACTGACTCCGCCTACCTACAGGTGATTGTCGAGTGGCGGGGCTACGTTGGGATGCTGTCGGGGGTCCGAAATTTCATCACTCAAATGGCAAAGATGGTTGGCCCTGAACCAAAGGAATCCTCTCATGGCAACATCACTCTCTTACCCACCTATATAGTAAGTTGTAGAGTGCCACTCCCACTTGTTGGGTGTGGCTAATGGGACGGGCACAATTTAAATGTTACAGTCTCCGAGTGCCGAGTTGTGAGGTGCTTCACTCATCTGCTGATCACTTTTGATGTTACCTCTTCCTTGTCTCTTCCTCATTCTCTTCTTATGGTTGCTGTTTTATGATCCATTTCTTTCTCCATGTCTTCCTCCTCCACGTCTTCCTCCTCCATGTCTTCCTCCTCCACGTCTTCCTCCTCCATGTCTTCCTCCTCCATGTCTTCCTCCTCCACGTCTTCCTCCTCCATGTCTTCCTCCTCCACGTCTTCCTCCTCCATGTCTTCCTCCTCCATGTCTTCCTCCTCCATGTCTTCCTCCTCCACGTCTTCCTCCTCCATGTCTTCCTCCTCCATGTCTTCCTCCTCCATGTCTTCCTCCTCCACGTCTTCCTCCTCCATGTCTTCCTCCTCCATGTCTTCCTCCTCCATGTCTTCCTCCTCCACGTCTTCCTCCTCCATATCTTCCTCCTCCACGTCTTCCTCCTCCATGTCTTCCTCCTCCACGTCTTCCTCCTCCATGTCTTCCTCCTCCACGTCTTCCTCCTCCATGTCTTCCTCCTCCATGTCTTCCTCCTCCACGTCTTCCTCCTCCATGTCTTCCTCCTCCATGTCTTCCTCCTCCATATCTTCCTCCTCCATGTCTTCCTCCTCCATGTCTTCCTCCTCCATATCTTCCTCCTCCATGTCTTCCTCCTCCATGTCTTCCTCCTCCACGTCTTCCTCCTCCATGTCTTCCTCCTCCACGTCTTCCTCCTCCATATCTTCCTCCTCCACGTCTTCCTCCTCCATGTCTTCCTCCTCCACGTCTTCCTCCTCCATGTCTTCCTCCTCCACGTCTTCCTCCTCCATATCTTCCTCCTCCACGTCTTCCTCCTCCATGTCTTCCTCCTCCATGTCTTCCTCCTCCATGTCTTCCTCCTCCATGTCTTCCTCCTCCATGTCTTCCTCCTCCACATCTTCCTCCTCCATGACTTCCTCCTCCATGTCTTCCTCCTCCATTTCTTCCTTCCTCCTCCATGTCTTCCTCCTCCACGTCTTCCTCCTCCATATCTTCCTCCTCCACGTCTTCCTCCTCCATGTCTTCCTCCTCCATGTCTTCCTCCTCCATGTCTTCCTCCTCCATGTCTTCCTCCTCCATGTCTTCCTCCTCCATGTCTTCCTCCTCCACATCTTCCTCCTCCATGACTTCCTCCTCCATGTCTTCCTCCTCCATGTCTTCCTCCTCCATGTCTTCCTCCTCCATGTCTTCCTCCTCCACATCTTCCTCCTCCATGACTTCCTCCTCCATGTCTTCCTCCTCCATTTCTTCCTTCCTCCTCTGTCTTCCTCCTCCATGTCTTCCTGGTCCGCGACCTTACATTCCTCCTTCCTTTTTTAACCACCCCCCCCACCCCTCAGGCGTACAGGAACCAGGTGCGACAAATGGAGGTTCAGTACAATCGTCTGGTAGTGGCTGGCAACAGTCTGGCTGTCAACTCATTTGTTGGCAGCAGTAACGTCTTCTCTGTGGAACTGAAGGATCTGGAGATGCAGTGGGGGCCTCTCAAGGACAATATTGCCGACACACTTGATTTGCTCGTCAGGTGGGTGCACTGGTCATAAGGTGGGGACACATGGCCATCAACTGCTTGTGTAGCAATCGTGTGCTGCAGTGTTGGTGGTGGTGGTCCTGTTTGTGGTGTTCACACTCCATATACCTCCTGCACTGCTTCAACCTTTCTTAGGATATCCCGAGAATCCTGGGGTACTTGGGAATATCCTGGAATGCCCCTTAGTGAGGGTGGATGACTAGTAGGAGTATTCTAGGGCTAGGAGTGTTCTAGGGCTAGGGGTATTCTAAGGCAGGTGTGTTCTAGGGTCAGGGGTATTCTATGGCCAGTGTATTCTAGGGATCACAGTATTCTAGGGCTAAGGGTGTTCTTTGTCTAGGGGTGTTCTTTGGCTAGGGGTATTCTAGTGATACGGGTATTCTAGGGATAGTGGTATTCTAAGGCTGTATTCTAGGGCTAAGTTATACTCTCCTTGGGTAAGCTCTAGGCACTGATAACTGAGGTCACTGTAGCAGCCTCCTTGGGTAAGCTCTAGGCACTGATAACTGAGGACACTGTAAGCAGCCTCTCCTTGAGTAAGCTCTAGGTACTGATAACTGAGGGGCTCTCCTTGAGTAAGCTCTAGGCACTGATAACTGAGGACACTGCAGCAGCCTCTCCTTGAGTAAGCTCTAGGCACTGATAACTGAGGACACTCTAGCAGTCTCCTTGGGTAAGCTCTAGGCACTGATAACTGAGGTCACTGTAAGCAGCCTCTCCTTGGGTAAGCTCTAGGCACTGATAACTGAGGTCACTGTAAGCAGCCTCTCCTTGAGTAAGCTCTAGGCACTGATAACTGAGGACACATGTAGCAGCCCCTCCTTGAGTAAGCTCTAGGCACTGATAACTGAGGACACTGTAAGCAGCCTCTCCTATTCTGCTTCCTCCTTTAAATATTGCTGATTCAACTGTATTCCTCACCCCCAACTCCTCCTCCCCCCCCACACACACACTCCCCACACACACCTCAAACACACGCGATGCACACAAACGTCACAACACACATCACCTCTCACACACAACACATATATGCGTTACAACACATACACACCCCTCACAACACACCACCTCACAAACACCTACCTATCACACATACACAACATGCTCCTTGCATAACACACAACACGTGTACACTCCTCACAACACACATCCCTCACAACATTCAACACCACATGTACACACCATCTCACACACACACCCCTCACAACGCACATCCCACACAACACCTCACATACATGTACACACCATCTCACACACACCCCTCACAACACCCACCACTTAAAAACATTCACAACCTCACACTCAACCCTATCACACATACATACGCCACATAACCCCCTCACCACATCTTACACCACACTCTCCTCACACTCTCCTCACACTCGCCTCACATCCACAGGGAGTATAATAATTGGATCATGGTGAAGGTGGAGCATATGAATGGCCTGGTCGTCCAGAGACAAGAGCTGATCCAATGCTCGGAGAACTTTGTCGAGAGTTTCCCTCTGGAGAACCCACTCTCCGTGGAGGCCAATGCTCTCCTGAAGGAGGCCGACCAACTTGTCGCTAATCAGGACCAGATTCATCAGATAGAGACTGAGTTTGGTCTGGTGGAGGAGCAACTGCTGGAGAGACAGATTCAGCAAGAAACAGCTGTTGGCTTCTCAGGTCAGCCATACTAATGTAGACATCTGCTGGCTTCTCAGGTCAGCCTTACTAATGTAGACATTTGCTGGCTTCTCAGGGTAGCCATACTAATGTAGACATCTGCTGGCTTCTCAGGTCAGTCATACTAATGTAGACATCTGCTGGCTTCTCAGGTCAGCCTTACTAATGTAGACATCTGCTGGCTTCTCAGGTCAGCCAAACTAATGTAGACATCTGCTGGCTTCTCAGGTCAGCCATACTAATGTAGACATCTGCTGGCTTCTCAGGTCAGCCAAACTAATGTAGACATCTGCTGGCTTCTCAGGTCAGCCATACTAATGTAGACATCTGCTGGCTTCTCAGGTCAGCCATACTAATGTAGACATCTGCTGGCTTCTCAGGTCAGCCTTACTAATGTAGACATCTGCTGGCTTCTCAGGTCAGCCATACTAATGTAGACATCTGCTGGCTTCTCAGGTCAGTCATACTAATGTAGACATCTGCTGGCTTCTCAGGGCAGCCATACTAATGTAGACATCTGCTGGCTTCTCAGGTCAGCCATACTAATGTAGACATCTGCTGGCTTCTCAGGTCAGCCATACTAATGTAGACATCTGCTGGTTCTCAGGTCAGCCATACTAATGTAGACATCTGCTGGCTTCTCAGGTCAGTCATACTAATGTAGACATCTGCTGGCTTCTCAGGTCAGCCATACTAATGTAGACATCTGCTGGCTTCTCAGGTCAGCCAAACTAATGTAGACATCTGCTGGCTTCTCAGGTCAGCCATACTAATGTAGACATCTGCTGGCTTCTCAGGTCAGCCATACTAATGTAGACATCTGCTGGCTTCTCAGGTCAGCCATACTAATGTAGACATCTGCTGGCTTCTCAGGTCAGCCATACTAATGTAGACATCTGCTGGCTTCTCAGGTCAGCCATACTAATGTAGACATCTGTTGGCTTCTCAGGGCAGCCTTACTAATGTAGACATCTGCTGGCTTCTCAGGTCAGCCATACTAATGTAGACATCTGCTGGCTTCTCAGGTCAGCCATACTAATGTAGACATCTGCTGGCTTCTCAGGTCAGCCATACTAATGTAGACATCTGCTGGCTTCTCAGGTCAGCCATACTAATGTAGACATCTGTTGGCTTCTCAGGGCAGCCTTACTAATGTAGACATCTGCTGGCTTCTCAGGTCAGCCATACTAATGTAGACATCTGCTGGCTTCTCAGGTCAGCCATACTAATGTAGACATCTGCTGGCTTCTCAGGTCAGCCATACTAATGTAGACATCTGCTGGCTTCTCAGGGTAGCCATACTAATGTAGACATCTGCTGGCTTCTCAGGTCAGCCATACTAATGTAGACATCTGTTGGCTTCTCAGGTCAGCCATACTAATGTAGACATCTGCTGGCTTCTCAGGTCAGCCATACTAATGTAGACATCTGCTGGCTTCTCAGGTCAGCCATACTAATGTAGACATCTGCTGGCTTCTCAGGTCAGTCATACTAATGTAGACATCTGCTGGCTTCTCAGGTCAGCCATACTAATGTAGACATCTGCTGGCTTCTCAGGTCAGCCATACTAATGTAGACATCTGCTGGCTTCTCAGGTCAGCCATACTAATGTAGACATCTGCTGGCTTCTCAGGGCAGCCTTACTAATGTAGACATCTGCTGGCTTCTCAGGTCAGCCATACTAATGTAGACATCTGCTGGCTTCTCAGGTCAGCCATACTAATGTAGACATCTGCTGGCTTCTCAGGTCAGCCATACTAATGTAGACATCTGCTGGCTTCTCAGGTCAGCCATACTAATGTAGACATCTGTTGGCTTCTCAGGTCAGCCATACTAATGTAGACATCTGCTGGCTTCTCAGGTCAGCCATACTAATGTAGACATCTGCTGGCTTCTCAGGTCAGCCTTACTAATGTAGAAATCTGCTGGCTTCTCAGGTCAGCCATACTAATGTAGACATCTGCTGGCTTCTCAGGTCAGCCATACTAATGTAGACATCTGCTGGCTTCTTAGAAATAATAAACAGTTATGTGTTGTAGTGAATGCGTGCTGTATAGATATCAAAATTGTATCATGTTCATGTCAGCCTTGATTTCTGTTTTCATCCTTAGTTTCTTGTATGCATATGCAAACTGAACCCAACACGAACCCTGCACACACACACACACATTATTTCCTTATTTGGTCCTCAGGGTAGCCATACTAATGTAGACATCTGCTGGCTTCTCAGGTCAGTCATACTAATGTAGACATCTGCTGGCTTCTCAGGGCAGCCATACTAATGTAGACATCTGCTGGCTTCTCAGGTCAGCCATACTAATGTAGACATCTGCTGGCTTCTCAAGTCAGCCATACTAATGTAGACATCTGCTGGCTTCTCAGGTCAGCCATACTAATGTAGACATCTGCTGGCTTCTCAGGTCAGTCATACTAATGTAGACATCTGCTGGCTTCTCAGGTCAGCCAAACTAATGTAGACATCTGCTGGCTTCTCAGGTCAGCCATACTAATGTAGACATCTGCTGGCTTCTCAGGTCAGCCATACTAATGTAGACATCTGCTGGCTTCTCAGGTCAGCCAAACTAATGTAGACATCTGCTGGCTTCTCAGGTCAGCCATACTAATGTAGACATCTGCTGGCTTCTCAGGTCAGCCATACTAATGTAGACATCTGCTGGCTTCTCAGGTCAGCCATACTAATGTAGACATCTGCTGGCTTCTCAGGTCAGCCATACTAATGTAGACATCTGCTGGCTTCTCAGGTCAGCCATACTAATGTAGACATCTGTTGGCTTCTCAGGGCAGCCTTACTAATGTAGACAACTGCTGGCTTCTCAGGTCAGCCATACTAATGTAGACATCTGCTGGCTTCTCAGGTCAGCCATACTAATGTAGACATCTGCTGGCTTCTCAGGTCAGCCATACTAATGTAGACATCTGTTGGCTTCTCAGGGCAGCCTTACTAATGTAGACATCTGCTGGCTTCTCAGGTCAGCCATACTAATGTAGACATCTGCTGGCTTCTCAGGTCAGCCATACTAATGTAGACATCTGCTGGCTTCTCAGGGTAGCCATACTAATGTAGACATCTGCTGGCTTCTCAGGTCAGCCATACTAATGTAGACATCTGTTGGCTTCTCAGGTCAGCCATACTAATGTAGACATCTGCTGGCTTCTCAGGTCAGCCATACTAATGTAGACATCTGCTGGCTTCTCAGGTCAGCCATACTAATGTAGACATCTGCTGGCTTCTCAGGTCAGCCATACTAATGTAGACATCTGCTGGCTTCTCAGGTCAGCCATACTAATGTAGACATCTGCTGGCTTCTCAGGTCAGCCATACTAATGTAGACATCTGCTGGCTTCTCAGGGCAGCCTTACTAATGTAGACATCTGCTGGCTTCTCAGGTCAGCCATACTAATGTAGACATCTGCTGGCTTCTCAGGTCAGCCATACTAATGTAGACATCTGCTGGCTTCTCAGGTCAGCCATACTAATGTAGACATCTGCTGGCTTCTCAGGTCAGCCATACTAATGTAGACATCTGTTGGCTTCTCAGGTCAGCCATACTAATGTAGACATCTGCTGGCTTCTCAGGGTAGCCATACTAATGTAGACATCTGCTGGCTTCTCAGGTCAGTCATACTAATGTAGACATCTGCTGGCTTCTCAGGTCAGCCATACTAATGTAGACATCTGCTGGCTTCTCAGGTCAGCCATACTAATGTAGACATCTGCTGGCTTCTCAGGTCAGCCATACTAATGTAGACATCTGCTGGCTTCTCAGGTCAGCCAAACTAATGTAGACATCTGCTGGCTTCTCAGGTCAGCCATACTAATGTAGACAGCTGTTGGCTTCTCAGGTCAGCCATACTAATGTAGACATCTGCTGGCTTCTCAGGTCAGCCATACTAATGTAGACATCTGCTGGCTTCTCAGGTCAGCCATACTAATGTAGACATCTGCTGGCTTCTCAGGTCAGCCATACTAATGTAGACATCTGCTGGCTTCTCAGGGTAGCCATACTAATGTAGACATCTGCTGGCTTCTCAGGTCAGCCATACTAATGTAGACATCTGCTGGCTTCTCAGGTCAGCCATACTAATGTAGACATCTGTTGGCTTCTCAGGTCAGCCATACTAATGTAGACATCTGCTGGCTTCTCAGGTCAGCCATACTAATGTAGACATCTGCTGGCTTCTCAGGTCAGTCATACTAATGTAGACATCTGCTGGCTTCTCAGGGCAGCCATACTAATGTAGACATCTGCTGGCTTCTCAGGTCAGCCATACTAATGTAGACATCTGCTGGCTTCTCAGGTCAGCCATACTAATGTAGACATCTGCTGGCTTCTCAGGTCAGCCATACTAATGTAGACATCTGCTGGCTTCTCAGGGTAGCCATACTAATGTAGACATCTGCTGGCTTCTCAGGTCAGTCATACTAATGTAGACATCTGCTGGCTTCTCAGGGCAGCCATACTAATGTAGACATCTGCTGGCTTCTCAGGTCAGCCATACTAATGTAGACATCTGCTGGCTTCTCAGGTCAGCCATACTAATGTAGACATCTGCTGGCTTCTCAGGTCAGCCATACTAATGTAGACATCTGCTGGCTTCTCAGGTCAGTCATACTAATGTAGACATCTGCTGGCTTCTCAGGTCAGCCATACTAATGTAGACATCTGCTGGCTTCTCAGGTCAGCCAAACTAATGTAGACATCTGCTGGCTTCTCAGGTCAGCCATACTAATGTAGACATCTGCTGGCTTCTCAGGTCAGCCATACTAATGTAGACATCTGCTGGCTTCTCAGGTCAGCCATACTAATGTAGACATCTGCTGGCTTCTCAGGTCAGCCATACTAATGTAGACATCTGCTGGCTTCTCAGGTCAGTCATACTAATGTAGACATCTGCTGGCTTCTCAGGTCAGCCATACTAATGTAGACATCTGCTGGCTTCTCAGGTCAGCCAAACTAATGTAGACATCTGCTGGCTTCTCAGGTCAGCCATACTAATGTAGACATCTGCTGGCTTCTCAGGTCAGCCATACTAATGTAGACATCTGCTGGCTTCTCAGGTCAGCCATACTAATGTAGACATCTGCTGGCTTCTCAGGTCAGCCATACTAATGTAGACATCTGCTGGCTTCTCAGGTCAGTCATACTAATGTAGACATCTGCTGGCTTCTCAGGTCAGCCATACTAATGTAGACATCTGTTGGCTTCTCAGGGCAGCCTTACTAATGTAGACATCTGCTGGCTTCTCAGGTCAGCCATACTAATGTAGACATCTGCTGGCTTCTCAGGTCAGCCATACTAATGTAGACATCTGCTGGCTTCTCAGGTCAGCCATACTAATGTAGACATCTGTTGGCTTCTCAGGGCAGCCTTACTAATGTAGACATCTGCTGGCTTCTCAGGTCAGCCATACTAATGTAGACATCTGCTGGCTTCTCAGGTCAGCCATACTAATGTAGACATCTGCTGGCTTCTCAGGGTAGCCATACTAATGTAGACATCTGCTGGCTTCTCAGGTCAGCCATACTAATGTAGACATCTGTTGGCTTCTCAGGTCAGCCATACTAATGTAGACATCTGCTGGCTTCTCAGGTCAGCCATACTAATGTAGTAGACATCTGCTGGCTTCTCAGGTCAGCCATACTAATGTAGACATCTGCTGGCTTCTCAGGTCAGCCATACTAATGTAGACATCTGCTGGCTTCTCAGGTCAGCCATACTAATGTAGACATCTGCTGGCTTCTCAGGTCAGCCATACTAATGTAGACATCTGCTGGCTTCTCAGGTCAGCCATACTAATGTAGACATCTGCTGGCTTCTCAGGTCAGCCTTACTAATGTAGACATCTGCTAGCTTCTCAGGTCAGCCATACTAATGTAGACATCTGCTGGCTTCTCAGGTCAGCCATACTAATGTAGACATCTGCTGGCTTCTCAGGGTAGCCATACTAATGTAGACATCTGCTGGCTTCTCAGGTCAGTCATACTAATGTAGACATCTGCTGGCTTCTCAGGGCAGCCATACTAATGTAGACATCTGCTGGCTTCTCAGGTCAGCCATACTAATGTAGACATCTGCTGGCTTCTCAGGTCAGCCATACTAATGTAGACATCTGCTGGTTCTCAGGTCAGCCATACTAATGTAGACATCTGCTGGCTTCTCAGGTCAGTCATACTAATGTAGACATCTGCTGGCTTCTCAGGTCAGCCATACTAATGTAGACATCTGCTGGCTTCTCAGGTCAGCCAAACTAATGTAGACATCTGCTGGCTTCTCAGGTCAGCCATACTAATGTAGACATCTGCTGGCTTCTCAGGTCAGCCATACTAATGTAGACATCTGCTGGCTTCTCAGGTCAGCCATACTAATGTAGACATCTGCTGGCTTCTCAGGTCAGCCATACTAATGTAGACATCTGCTGGCTTCTCAGGTCAGCCATACTAATGTAGACATCTGTTGGCTTCTCAGGGCAGCCTTACTAATGTAGACATCTGCTGGCTTCTCAGGTCAGCCATACTAATGTAGACATCTGCTGGCTTCTCAGGTCAGCCATACTAATGTAGACATCTGCTGGCTTCTCAGGTCAGCCATACTAATGTAGACATCTGCTGGCTTCTCAGGTCAGCCATACTAATGTAGACATCTGTTGGCTTCTCAGGGCAGCCTTACTAATGTAGACATCTGCTGGCTTCTCAGGTCAGCCATACTAATGTAGACATCTGCTGGCTTCTCAGGTCAGCCATACTAATGTAGACATCTGCTGGCTTCTCAGGTCAGCCATACTAATGTAGACATCTGCTGGCTTCTCAGGGTAGCCATACTAATGTAGACATCTGCTGGCTTCTCAGGTCAGCCATACTAATGTAGACATCTGTTGGCTTCTCAGGTCAGCCATACTAATGTAGACATCTGCTGGCTTCTCAGGTCAGCCATACTAATGTAGACATCTGCTGGCTTCTCAGGTCAGCCATACTAATGTAGACATCTGCTGGCTTCTCAGGTCAGTCATACTAATGTAGACATCTGCTGGCTTCTCAGGTCAGCCATACTAATGTAGACATCTGCTGGCTTCTCAGGTCAGCCATACTAATGTAGACATCTGCTGGCTTCTCAGGTCAGCCATACTAATGTAGACATCTGCTGGCTTCTCAGGGCAGCCTTACTAATGTAGACATCTGCTGGCTTCTCAGGTCAGCCATACTAATGTAGACATCTGCTGGCTTCTCAGGTCAGCCATACTAATGTAGACATCTGCTGGCTTCTCAGGTCAGCCATACTAATGTAGACATCTGCTGGCTTCTCAGGTCAGCCATACTAATGTAGACATCTGTTGGCTTCTCAGGTCAGCCATACTAATGTAGACATCTGCTGGCTTCTCAGGTCAGCCATACTAATGTAGACATCTGCTGGCTTCTCAGGTCAGCCTTACTAATGTAGAAATCTGCTGGCTTCTCAGGTCAGCCATACTAATGTAGACATCTGCTGGCTTCTCAGGTCAGCCATACTAATGTAGACATCTGCTGGCTTCTTAGAAATAATAAACAGTTATGTGTTGTAGTGAATGCGTGCTGTATAGATATCAAAATTGTATCATGTTCATGTCAGCCTTGATTTCTGTTTTCATCCTTAGTTTCTTGTATGCATATGCAAACTGAACCCAACACGAACCCTGCACACACACACACACATTATTTCCTTATTTGGTCCTCAGGGTAGCCATACTAATGTAGACATCTGCTGGCTTCTCAGGTCAGTCATACTAATGTAGACATCTGCTGGCTTCTCAGGGCAGCCATACTAATGTAGACATCTGCTGGCTTCTCAGGTCAGCCATACTAATGTAGACATCTGCTGGCTTCTCAGGTCAGCCATACTAATGTAGACATCTGCTGGCTTCTCAGGTCAGCCATACTAATGTAGACATCTGCTGGCTTCTCAGGTCAGTCATACTAATGTAGACATCTGCTGGCTTCTCAGGTCAGCCATACTAATGTAGACATCTGCTGGCTTCTCAGGTCAGCCAAACTAATGTAGACATCTGCTGGCTTCTCAGGTCAGCCATACTAATGTAGACATCTGCTGGCTTCTCAGGTCAGCCATACTAATGTAGACATCTGCTGGCTTCTCAGGTCAGCCATACTAATGTAGACATCTGCTGGCTTCTCAGGTCAGCCATACTAATGTAGACATCTGCTGGCTTCTCAGGTCAGCCATACTAATGTAGACATCTGTTGGCTTCTCAGGGCAGCCTTACTAATGTAGACAACTGCTGGCTTCTCAGGTCAGCCATACTAATGTAGACATCTGCTGGCTTCTCAGGTCAGCCATACTAATGTAGACATCTGCTGGCTTCTCAGGTCAGCCATACTAATGTAGACATCTGTTGGCTTCTCAGGGCAGCCTTACTAATGTAGACATCTGCTGGCTTCTCAGGTCAGCCATACTAATGTAGACATCTGCTGGCTTCTCAGGTCAGCCATACTAATGTAGACATCCGCTGGCTTCTCAGGGTAGCCATACTAATGTAGACATCTGCTGGCTTCTCAGGTCAGCCATACTAATGTAGACATCTGTTGGCTTCTCAGGTCAGCCATACTAATGTAGACATCTGCTGGCTTCTCAGGTCAGCCATACTAATGTAGACATCTGCTGGCTTCTCAGGTCAGCCATACTAATGTAGACATCTGCTGGCTTCTCAGGTCAGCCATACTAATGTAGACATCTGCTGGCTTCTCAGGTCAGCCATACTAATGTAGACATCTGCTGGCTTCTCAGGTCAGCCATACTAATGTAGACATCTGCTGGCTTCTCAGGTCAGCCATACTAATGTAGACATCTGCTGGCTTCTCAGGGCAGCCTTACTAATGTAGACATCTGCTGGCTTCTCAGGTCAGCCATACTAATGTAGACATCTGCTGGCTTCTCAGGTCAGCCATACTAATGTAGACATCTGCTGGCTTCTCAGGTCAGCCATACTAATGTAGACATCTGCTGGCTTCTCAGGTCAGCCATACTAATGTAGACATCTGTTGGCTTCTCAGGTCAGCCATACTAATGTAGACATCTGCTGGCTTCTCAGGGTAGCCATACTAATGTAGACATCTGCTGGCTTCTCAGGTCAGTCATACTAATGTAGACATCTGCTGGCTTCTCAGGTCAGCCATACTAATGTAGACATCTGCTGGCTTCTCAGGTCAGCCATACTAATGTAGACATCTGCTGGCTTCTCAGGTCAGCCATACTAATGTAGACATCTGCTGGCTTCTCAGGTCAGCCAAACTAATGTAGACATCTGCTGGCTTCTCAGGTCAGCCATACTAATGTAGACAGCTGTTGGCTTCTCAGGTCAGCCATACTAATGTAGACATCTGCTGGCTTCTCAGGTCAGCCATACTAATGTAGACATCTGCTGGCTTCTCAGGTCAGCCATACTAATGTAGACATCTGCTGGCTTCTCAGGTCAGCCATACTAATGTAGACATCTGCTGGCTTCTCAGGGTAGCCATACTAATGTACACATCTGCTGGCTTCTCAGGTCAGCCATACTAATGTAGACATCTGCTGGCTTCTCAGGTCAGCCATACTAATGTAGACATCTGTTGGCTTCTCAGGTCAGCCATACTAATGTAGACATCTGCTGGCTTCTCAGGTCAGCCATACTAATGTAGACATCTGCTGGCTTCTCAGGTCAGCCTTACTAATGTAGACATCTGCTGGCTTCTCAGGTCAGCCATACTAATGTAGACATCTGCTGGCTTCTCAGGTCAGCCATACTAATGTAGACATCTGCTGGCTTCTCAGGGTAGCCATACTAATGTAGACATCTGCTGGCTTCTCAGGTCAGTCATACTAATGTAGACATCTGCTGGCTTCTCAGGGCAGCCATACTAATGTAGACATCTGCTGGCTTCTCAGGTCAGCCATACTAATGTAGACATCTGCTGGCTTCTCAGGTCAGCCATACTAATGTAGACATCTGCTGGCTTCTCAGGTCAGCCATACTAATGTAGACATCTGCTGGCTTCTCAGGTCAGTCATACTAATGTAGACATCTGCTGGCTTCTCAGGTCAGCCATACTAATGTAGACATCTGCTGGCTTCTCAGGTCAGCCAAACTAATGTAGACATCTGCTGGCTTCTCAGGTCAGCCATACTAATGTAGACATCTGCTGGCTTCTCAGGTCAGCCATACTAATGTAGACATCTGCTGGCTTCTCAGGTCAGCCATACTAATGTAGACATCTGCTGGCTTCTCAGGTCAGCCATACTAATGTAGACATCTGCTGGCTTCTCAGGTCAGCCATACTAATGTAGACATCTGTTGGCTTCTCAGGGCAGCCTTACTAATGTAGACATCTGCTGGCTTCTCAGGTCAGCCATACTAATGTAGACATCTGCTGGCTTCTCAGGTCAGCCATACTAATGTAGACATCTGCTGGCTTCTCAGGTCAGCCATACTAATGTAGACATCTGTTGGCTTCTCAGGGCAGCCTTACTAATGTAGACATCTGCTGGCTTCTCAGGTCAGCCATACTAATGTAGACATCTGCTGGCTTCTCAGGTCAGCCATACTAATGTAGACATCTGCTGGCTTCTCAGGGTAGCCATACTAATGTAGACATCTGCTGGCTTCTCAGGTCAGCCATACTAATGTAGACATCTGTTGGCTTCTCAGGTCAGCCATACTAATGTAGACATCTGCTGGCTTCTCAGGTCAGTCATACTAATGTAGACATCTGCTGGCTTCTCAGGTCAGCCATACTAATGTAGACATCTGCTGGCTTCTCAGGTCAGTCATACTAATGTAGACATCTGCTGGCTTCTCAGGTCAGCCATACTAATGTAGACATCTGCTGGCTTCTCAGGTCAGCCATACTAATGTAGACATCTGCTGGCTTCTCAGGTCAGCCATACTAATGTAGACATCTGCTGGCTTCTCAGGTCAGCCATACTAATGTAGACATCTGCTGGCTTCTCAGGTCAGCCATACTAATGTAGACATCTGCTGGCTTCTCAGGGCAGCCTTACTAATGTAGACATCTGCTGGCTTCTCAGGTCAGCCATACTAATGTAGACATCTGCTGGCTTCTCAGGTCAGCCATACTAATGTAGACATCTGCTGGCTTCTCAGGTCAGCCATACTAATGTAGACATCTGCTGGCTTCTCAGGTCAGCCATACTAATGTAGACATCTGTTGGCTTCTCAGGTCAGCCATACTAATGTAGACATCTGCTGGCTTCTCAGGGTAGCCATACTAATGTAGACATCTGCTGGCTTCTCAGGTCAGTCATACTAATGTAGACATCTGCTGGCTTCTCAGGTCAGCCATACTAATGTAGACATCTGCTGGCTTCTCAGGTCAGCCATACTAATGTAGACATCTGCTGGCTTCTCAGGTCAGCCATACTAATGTAGACATCTGCTGGCTTCTCAGGTCAGCCAAACTAATGTAGACATCTGCTGGCTTCTCAGGTCAGCCATACTAATGTAGACAGCTGTTGGCTTCTCAGGTCAGCCATACTAATGTAGACATCTGCTGGCTTCTCAGGTCAGCCATACTAATGTAGACATCTGCTGGCTTCTCAGGTCAGCCATACTAATGTAGACATCTGCTGGCTTCTCAGGTCAGCCATACTAATGTAGACATCTGCTGGCTTCTCAGGGTAGCCATACTAATGTAGACATCTGCTGGCTTCTCAGGTCAGTCATACTAATGTAGACATCTGCTGGCTTCTCAGGTCAGCCATACTAATGTAGACATCTGTTGGCTTCTCAGGTCAGCCATACTAATGTAGACATCTGCTGGCTTCTCAGGTCAGTCATACTAATGTAGACATCTGCTGGCTTCTCAGGGCAGCCTTACTAATGTAGACATCTGCTGGCTTCTCAGGTCAGCCATACTAATGTAGACATCTGCTGGCTTCTCAGGTCAGCCATACTAATGTAGACATCTGCTGGCTTCTCAGGTCAGCCATACTAATGTAGACATCTGCTGGCTTCTCAGGGCAGCCTTACTAATGTAGACATCTGCTGGCTTCTCAGGTCAGCCATACTAATGTAGACATCTGCTGGCTTCTCAGGTCAGCCATACTAATGTAGACATCTGCTGGCTTCTCAGGGTAGCCATACTAATGTAGACATCTGCTGGCTTCTCAGGTCAGCCATACTAATGTAGACATCTGCTGGCTTCTCAGGTCAGCCATACTAATGTAGACATCTGCTGGCTTCTCAGGTCAGCCATACTAATGTAGACATCTGCTGGCTTCTCAGGTCAGCCAAACTAATGTCGACATCTGCTGGCTTCTCAGGGCAGCCATACTAATGTAGACATCTGCTGGCTTCTCAGGTCAGCCATACTAATGTAGACATCTGCTGGCTTCTCAGGTCAGCCAAACTAATGTAGACATCTGCTGGCTTCTCAGGTCAGCCATACTAATGTAGACAGCTGTTGGCTTCTCAGGTCAGCCATACTAATGTAGACATCTGCTGGCTTATCAGGTCAGCCATACTAATGTAGACATCTGCTGGCTTCTCAGATCAGCCATGCTAATGTAGACATCTGCTGGCTTCTCAGGTCAGCCATACTAATGTAGACATCTGCTGGCTTCTCAGGTCAGACATACTAATGTAGACATCTGCTGGCTTCTCAGGTCAGCCATACTAATGTAGACATCTGCTGGCTTCTCAGGTCAGTCATACTAATGTAGACATCTGCTGGCTTCTCAGGTCAGCCATACTAATGTAGACATCTGCTGGCTTCTCAGGTCAGCCAAACTAATGTAGACATCTGCTGGCTTCTCAGGTCAGCCATACTAATGTAGACATCTGCTGGCTTCTCAGGTCAGCCATACTAATGTAGACATCTGCTGGCTTCTCAGGTCAGCCATACTAATGTAGACATCTGCTGGCTTCTCAGGTCAGCCATACTAATGTAGACATCTGCTGGCTTCTCAGGTCAGTCATACTAATGTAGACATCTGCTGGCTTCTCAGGTCAGCCATACTAATGTAGACATCTGCTGGCTTCTCAGGTCAGCCAAACTAATGTAGACATCTGCTGGCTTCTCAGGTCAGCCATACTAATGTAGACATCTGCTGGCTTCTCAGGTCAGCCATACTAATGTAGACATCTGCTGGCTTCTCAGGTCAGCCATACTAATGTAGACATCTGCTGGCTTCTCAGGTCAGCCATACTAATGTAGACATCTGCTGGCTTCTCAGGTCAGTCATACTAATGTAGACATCTGCTGGCTTCTCAGGTCAGCCATACTAATGTAGACATCTGTTGGCTTCTCAGGGCAGCCTTACTAATGTAGACATCTGCTGGCTTCTCAGGTCAGCCATACTAATGTAGACATCTGCTGGCTTCTCAGGTCAGCCATACTAATGTAGACATCTGCTGGCTTCTCAGGTCAGCCATACTAATGTAGACATCTGTTGGCTTCTCAGGGCAGCCTTACTAATGTAGACATCTGCTGGCTTCTCAGGTCAGCCATACTAATGTAGACATCTGCTGGCTTCTCAGGTCAGCCATACTAATGTAGACATCTGCTGGCTTCTCAGGGTAGCCATACTAATGTAGACATCTGCTGGCTTCTCAGGTCAGCCATACTAATGTAGACATCTGTTGGCTTCTCAGGTCAGCCATACTAATGTAGACATCTGCTGGCTTCTCAGGTCAGCCATACTAATGTAGTAGACATCTGCTGGCTTCTCAGGTCAGCCATACTAATGTAGACATCTGCTGGCTTCTCAGGTCAGCCATACTAATGTAGACATCTGCTGGCTTCTCAGGTCAGCCATACTAATGTAGACATCTGCTGGCTTCTCAGGTCAGCCATACTAATGTAGACATCTGCTGGCTTCTCAGGTCAGCCATACTAATGTAGACATCTGCTGGCTTCTCAGGTCAGCCTTACTAATGTAGACATCTGCTAGCTTCTCAGGTCAGCCATACTAATGTAGACATCTGCTGGCTTCTCAGGTCAGCCATACTAATGTAGACATCTGCTGGCTTCTCAGGGTAGCCATACTAATGTAGACATCTGCTGGCTTCTCAGGTCAGTCATACTAATGTAGACATCTGCTGGCTTCTCAGGGCAGCCATACTAATGTAGACATCTGCTGGCTTCTCAGGTCAGCCATACTAATGTAGACATCTGCTGGCTTCTCAGGTCAGCCATACTAATGTAGACATCTGCTGGTTCTCAGGTCAGCCATACTAATGTAGACATCTGCTGGCTTCTCAGGTCAGTCATACTAATGTAGACATCTGCTGGCTTCTCAGGTCAGCCATACTAATGTAGACATCTGCTGGCTTCTCAGGTCAGCCAAACTAATGTAGACATCTGCTGGCTTCTCAGGTCAGCCATACTAATGTAGACATCTGCTGGCTTCTCAGGTCAGCCATACTAATGTAGACATCTGCTGGCTTCTCAGGTCAGCCATACTAATGTAGACATCTGCTGGCTTCTCAGGTCAGCCATACTAATGTAGACATCTGCTGGCTTCTCAGGTCAGCCATACTAATGTAGACATCTGTTGGCTTCTCAGGGCAGCCTTACTAATGTAGACATCTGCTGGCTTCTCAGGTCAGCCATACTAATGTAGACATCTGCTGGCTTCTCAGGTCAGCCATACTAATGTAGACATCTGCTGGCTTCTCAGGTCAGCCATACTAATGTAGACATCTGCTGGCTTCTCAGGTCAGCCATACTAATGTAGACATCTGTTGGCTTCTCAGGGCAGCCTTACTAATGTAGACATCTGCTGGCTTCTCAGGTCAGCCATACTAATGTAGACATCTGCTGGCTTCTCAGGTCAGCCATACTAATGTAGACATCTGCTGGCTTCTCAGGTCAGCCATACTAATGTAGACATCTGCTGGCTTCTCAGGGTAGCCATACTAATGTAGACATCTGCTGGCTTCTCAGGTCAGCCATACTAATGTAGACATCTGTTGGCTTCTCAGGTCAGCCATACTAATGTAGACATCTGCTGGCTTCTCAGGTCAGCCATACTAATGTAGACATCTGCTGGCTTCTCAGGTCAGCCATACTAATGTAGACATCTGCTGGCTTCTCAGGTCAGTCATACTAATGTAGACATCTGCTGGCTTCTCAGGTCAGCCATACTAATGTAGACATCTGCTGGCTTCTCAGGTCAGCCATACTAATGTAGACATCTGCTGGCTTCTCAGGTCAGCCATACTAATGTAGACATCTGCTGGCTTCTCAGGGCAGCCTTACTAATGTAGACATCTGCTGGCTTCTCAGGTCAGCCATACTAATGTAGACATCTGCTGGCTTCTCAGGTCAGCCATACTAATGTAGACATCTGCTGGCTTCTCAGGTCAGCCATACTAATGTAGACATCTGCTGGCTTCTCAGGTCAGCCATACTAATGTAGACATCTGTTGGCTTCTCAGGTCAGCCATACTAATGTAGACATCTGCTGGCTTCTCAGGTCAGCCATACTAATGTAGACATCTGCTGGCTTCTCAGGTCAGCCTTACTAATGTAGAAATCTGCTGGCTTCTCAGGTCAGCCATACTAATGTAGACATCTGCTGGCTTCTCAGGTCAGCCATACTAATGTAGACATCTGCTGGCTTCTTAGAAATAATAAACAGTTATGTGTTGTAGTGAATGCGTGCTGTATAGATATCAAAATTGTATCATGTTCATGTCAGCCTTGATTTCTGTTTTCATCCTTAGTTTCTTGTATGCATATGCAAACTGAACCCAACACGAACCCTGCACACACACACACACATTATTTCCTTATTTGGTCCTCAGGGTAGCCATACTAATGTAGACATCTGCTGGCTTCTCAGGTCAGTCATACTAATGTAGACATCTGCTGGCTTCTCAGGGCAGCCATACTAATGTAGACATCTGCTGGCTTCTCAGGTCAGCCATACTAATGTAGACATCTGCTGGCTTCTCAGGTCAGCCATACTAATGTAGACATCTGCTGGCTTCTCAGGTCAGCCATACTAATGTAGACATCTGCTGGCTTCTCAGGTCAGTCATACTAATGTAGACATCTGCTGGCTTCTCAGGTCAGCCATACTAATGTAGACATCTGCTGGCTTCTCAGGTCAGCCAAACTAATGTAGACATCTGCTGGCTTCTCAGGTCAGCCATACTAATGTAGACATCTGCTGGCTTCTCAGGTCAGCCATACTAATGTAGACATCTGCTGGCTTCTCAGGTCAGCCATACTAATGTAGACATCTGCTGGCTTCTCAGGTCAGCCATACTAATGTAGACATCTGCTGGCTTCTCAGGTCAGCCATACTAATGTAGACATCTGTTGGCTTCTCAGGGCAGCCTTACTAATGTAGACAACTGCTGGCTTCTCAGGTCAGCCATACTAATGTAGACATCTGCTGGCTTCTCAGGTCAGCCATACTAATGTAGACATCTGCTGGCTTCTCAGGTCAGCCATACTAATGTAGACATCTGTTGGCTTCTCAGGGCAGCCTTACTAATGTAGACATCTGCTGGCTTCTCAGGTCAGCCATACTAATGTAGACATCTGCTGGCTTCTCAGGTCAGCCATACTAATGTAGACATCCGCTGGCTTCTCAGGGTAGCCATACTAATGTAGACATCTGCTGGCTTCTCAGGTCAGCCATACTAATGTAGACATCTGTTGGCTTCTCAGGTCAGCCATACTAATGTAGACATCTGCTGGCTTCTCAGGTCAGCCATACTAATGTAGACATCTGCTGGCTTCTCAGGTCAGCCATACTAATGTAGACATCTGCTGGCTTCTCAGGTCAGCCATACTAATGTAGACATCTGCTGGCTTCTCAGGTCAGCCATACTAATGTAGACATCTGCTGGCTTCTCAGGTCAGCCATACTAATGTAGACATCTGCTGGCTTCTCAGGTCAGCCATACTAATGTAGACATCTGCTGGCTTCTCAGGGCAGCCTTACTAATGTAGACATCTGCTGGCTTCTCAGGTCAGCCATACTAATGTAGACATCTGCTGGCTTCTCAGGTCAGCCATACTAATGTAGACATCTGCTGGCTTCTCAGGTCAGCCATACTAATGTAGACATCTGCTGGCTTCTCAGTTCAGCCATACTAATGTAGACATCTGTTGGCTTCTCAGGTCAGCCATACTAATGTAGACATCTGCTGGCTTCTCAGGGTAGCCATACTAATGTAGACATCTGCTGGCTTCTCAGGTCAGTCATACTAATGTAGACATCTGCTGGCTTCTCAGGTCAGCCATACTAATGTAGACATCTGCTGGCTTCTCAGGTCAGCCATACTAATGTAGACATCTGCTGGCTTCTCAGGTCAGCCATACTAATGTAGACATCTGCTGGCTTCTCAGGTCAGCCAAACTAATGTAGACATCTGCTGGCTTCTCAGGTCAGCCATACTAATGTAGACAGCTGTTGGCTTCTCAGGTCAGCCATACTAATGTAGACATCTGCTGGCTTCTCAGGTCAGCCATACTAATGTAGACATCTGCTGGCTTCTCAGGTCAGCCATACTAATGTAGACATCTGCTGGCTTCTCAGGTCAGCCATACTAATGTAGACATCTGCTGGCTTCTCAGGGTAGCCATACTAATGTACACATCTGCTGGCTTCTCAGGTCAGCCATACTAATGTAGACATCTGCTGGCTTCTCAGGTCAGCCATACTAATGTAGACATCTGTTGGCTTCTCAGGTCAGCCATACTAATGTAGACATCTGCTGGCTTCTCAGGTCAGCCATACTAATGTAGACATCTGCTGGCTTCTCAGGTCAGCCTTACTAATGTAGACATCTGCTGGCTTCTCAGGTCAGCCATACTAATGTAGACATCTGCTGGCTTCTCAGGTCAGCCATACTAATGTAGACATCTGCTGGCTTCTCAGGGTAGCCATACTAATGTAGACATCTGCTGGCTTCTCAGGTCAGTCATACTAATGTAGACATCTGCTGGCTTCTCAGGGCAGCCATACTAATGTAGACATCTGCTGGCTTCTCAGGTCAGCCATACTAATGTAGACATCTGCTGGCTTCTCAGGTCAGCCATACTAATGTAGACATCTGCTGGCTTCTCAGGTCAGCCATACTAATGTAGACATCTGCTGGCTTCTCAGGTCAGTCATACTAATGTAGACATCTGCTGGCTTCTCAGGTCAGCCATACTAATGTAGACATCTGCTGGCTTCTCAGGTCAGCCAAACTAATGTAGACATCTGCTGGCTTCTCAGGTCAGCCATACTAATGTAGACATCTGCTGGCTTCTCAGGTCAGCCATACTAATGTAGACATCTGCTGGCTTCTCAGGTCAGCCATACTAATGTAGACATCTGCTGGCTTCTCAGGTCAGCCATACTAATGTAGACATCTGCTGGCTTCTCAGGTCAGCCATACTAATGTAGACATCTGTTGGCTTCTCAGGGCAGCCTTACTAATGTAGACATCTGCTGGCTTCTCAGGTCAGCCATACTAATGTAGACATCTGCTGGCTTCTCAGGTCAGCCATACTAATGTAGACATCTGCTGGCTTCTCAGGTCAGCCATACTAATGTAGACATCTGTTGGCTTCTCAGGGCAGCCTTACTAATGTAGACATCTGCTGGCTTCTCAGGTCAGCCATACTAATGTAGACATCTGCTGGCTTCTCAGGTCAGCCATACTAATGTAGACATCTGCTGGCTTCTCAGGGTAGCCATACTAATGTAGACATCTGCTGGCTTCTCAGGTCAGCCATACTAATGTAGACATCTGTTGGCTTCTCAGGTCAGCCATACTAATGTAGACATCTGCTGGCTTCTCAGGTCAGTCATACTAATGTAGACATCTGCTGGCTTCTCAGGTCAGCCATACTAATGTAGACATCTGCTGGCTTCTCAGGTCAGTCATACTAATGTAGACATCTGCTGGCTTCTCAGGTCAGCCATACTAATGTAGACATCTGCTGGCTTCTCAGGTCAGCCATACTAATGTAGACATCTGCTGGCTTCTCAGGTCAGCCATACTAATGTAGACATCTGCTGGCTTCTCAGGTCAGCCATACTAATGTAGACATCTGCTGGCTTCTCAGGTCAGCCATACTAATGTAGACATCTGCTGGCTTCTCAGGGCAGCCTTACTAATGTAGACATCTGCTGGCTTCTCAGGTCAGCCATACTAATGTAGACATCTGCTGGCTTCTCAGGTCAGCCATACTAATGTAGACATCTGCTGGCTTCTCAGGTCAGCCATACTAATGTAGACATCTGCTGGCTTCTCAGGTCAGCCATACTAATGTAGACATCTGTTGGCTTCTCAGGTCAGCCATACTAATGTAGACATCTGCTGGCTTCTCAGGGTAGCCATACTAATGTAGACATCTGCTGGCTTCTCAGGTCAGTCATACTAATGTAGACATCTGCTGGCTTCTCAGGTCAGCCATACTAATGTAGACATCTGCTGGCTTCTCAGGTCAGCCATACTAATGTAGACATCTGCTGGCTTCTCAGGTCAGCCATACTAATGTAGACATCTGCTGGCTTCTCAGGTCAGCCAAACTAATGTAGACATCTGCTGGCTTCTCAGGTCAGCCATACTAATGTAGACAGCTGTTGGCTTCTCAGGTCAGCCATACTAATGTAGACATCTGCTGGCTTCTCAGGTCAGCCATACTAATGTAGACATCTGCTGGCTTCTCAGGTCAGCCATACTAATGTAGACATCTGCTGGCTTCTCAGGTCAGCCATACTAATGTAGACATCTGCTGGCTTCTCAGGGTAGCCATACTAATGTAGACATCTGCTGGCTTCTCAGGTCAGTCATACTAATGTAGACATCTGCTGGCTTCTCAGGTCAGCCATACTAATGTAGACATCTGTTGGCTTCTCAGGTCAGCCATACTAATGTAGACATCTGCTGGCTTCTCAGGTCAGTCATACTAATGTAGACATCTGCTGGCTTCTCAGGGCAGCCTTACTAATGTAGACATCTGCTGGCTTCTCAGGTCAGCCATACTAATGTAGACATCTGCTGGCTTCTCAGGTCAGCCATACTAATGTAGACATCTGCTGGCTTCTCAGGTCAGCCATACTAATGTAGACATCTGCTGGCTTCTCAGGGCAGCCTTACTAATGTAGACATCTGCTGGCTTCTCAGGTCAGCCATACTAATGTAGACATCTGCTGGCTTCTCAGGTCAGCCATACTAATGTAGACATCTGCTGGCTTCTCAGGGTAGCCATACTAATGTAGACATCTGCTGGCTTCTCAGGTCAGCCATACTAATGTAGACATCTGCTGGCTTCTCAGGTCAGCCATACTAATGTAGACATCTGCTGGCTTCTCAGGTCAGCCATACTAATGTAGACATCTGCTGGCTTCTCAGGTCAGCCAAACTAATGTCGACATCTGCTGGCTTCTCAGGGCAGCCATACTAATGTAGACATCTGCTGGCTTCTCAGGTCAGCCATACTAATGTAGACATCTGCTGGCTTCTCAGGTCAGCCAAACTAATGTAGACATCTGCTGGCTTCTCAGGTCAGCCATACTAATGTAGACAGCTGTTGGCTTCTCAGGTCAGCCATACTAATGTAGACATCTGCTGGCTTATCAGGTCAGCCATACTAATGTAGACATCTGCTGGCTTCTCAGATCAGCCATGCTAATGTAGACATCTGCTGGCTTCTCAGGTCAGCCATACTAATGTAGACATCTGCTGGCTTCTCAGGTCAGACATACTAATGTAGACATCTGCTGGCTTCTCAGGTCAGCCATACTAATGTAGACATCTGCTGGCTTCTCAGGTCAGTCATACTAATGTAGACATCTGCTGGCTTCTCAGGTCAGCCATACTAATGTAGACATCTGCTGGCTTCTCAGGTCAGTCATACTAATGTAGACATCTGCTGGCTTCTCAGGTCAGCCATACTAACGTAGACATCTGCTGGCTTCTCAGGTCAGCCATACTAATGTAGACATCTGCTGGCTTCTCAGGTCAGCCATACTAATGTAGACATCTGCTGGCTTCTCAGGTCAGCCATACTAATGTAGACATCTGCTGGCTTCTCAGGGCAGCCATACTAATGTAGACATCTGCTGGCTTCTCAGGTCAGCCATACTAATGTAGTGGCTTCTCAGGTCAGCCATACTAATGTAGACATCTGCTGGCTTCTCAGGTCAGCCATACTAATGTAGACATCTGCTGGCTTCTCAGGGCAGCCATACTAATGTAGACATCTGCTGGCTTCTCAGGTCAGCCATACTAATGTAGACATCTGCTGGCTTCTCAGGTCAGCCATACTAATGTAGACATCTGCTGGCTTCTTAGGGTAATACTAATGTAGACATCTGCTGGCTTCTCAGGTCAGCCATACTAATGTAGACATCTGCTGGCTTCTCAGGTCAGCCATACTAATGTAGACATCTGTTGGCTTCTCAGGGCAGCCATACTAATGTAGACATCTGCTGGCTTCTCAGGTCAGCCATACTAATGTAGACATCTGCTGGCTTCTCAGGTCAGCCTTACTAATGTAGACATCTGCTGGCTTCTCAGGTCAGCCATACTAATGTAGACATCTGCTGGCTTCTCAGGTCAGCCATACTAATGTAGACATCTGCTGGCTTCTCAGGGTAGCCATACTAATGTAGACATCTGCTGGCTTCTCAGGTCAGTCATACTAATGTAGACATCTGCTGGCTTCTCAGGGCAGCCATACTAATGTAGACATCTGCTGGCTTCTCAGGTCAGCCATACTAATGTAGACATCTGCTGGCTTCTCAGGTCAGCCATACTAATGTAGACATCTGCTGGCTTCTCAGGTCAGCCATACTAATGTAGACATCTGCTGGCTTCTCAGGTCAGCCATACTAATGTAGACATCTGCTGGCTTCTCAGGTCAGTCATACTAATGTAGACATCTGCTGGCTTCTCAGGTCAGCCATACTAATGTAGACATCTGTTGGCTTCTCAGGGCAGCCTTACTAATGTAGACATCTGCTGGCTTCTCAGGTCAGCCATACTAATGTAGACATCTGCTGGCTTCTCAGGTCAGCCATACTAATGTAGACATCTGCTGGCTTCTCAGGTCAGCCATACTAATGTAGACATCTGTTGGCTTCTCAGGGCAGCCTTACTAATGTAGACATCTGCTGGCTTCTCAGGTCAGCCATACTAATGTAGACATCTGCTGGCTTCTCAGGTCAGCCATACTAATGTAGACATCTGCTGGCTTCTCAGGTCAGCCATACTAATGTAGACATCTGCTGGCTTCTCAGGGTAGCCATACTAATGTAGACATCTGCTGGCTTCTCAGGTCAGCCATACTAATGTAGACATCTGCTGGCTTCTCAGGTCAGCCATACTAATGTAGACATCTGCTGGCTTCTCAGGTCAGCCATACTAATGTAGACATCTGTTGGCTTCTCAGGTCAGCCATACTAATGTAGATATCTGCTGGCTTCTCAGGTCAGCCATACTAATGTAGACATCTGCTGGCTTCTCAGGTCAGCCATACTAATGTAGACATCTGCTGGCTTCTCAGGTCAGTCATACTAATGTAGACATCTGCTGGCTTCTCAGGTCAGCCATACTAATGTAGACATCTGCTGGCTTCTCAGGTCAGCCATACTAATGTAGACATCTGCTGGCTTCTCAGGGCATCCATACTAATGTAGACATCTGCTGGCTTCTCAGGTCAGCCATACTAATGTAGACATCTGCTGGCTTCTCAGGTCAGCCATACTAATGTAGACATCTGCTGGCTTCTCAGGTCAGCCAGACTAATGTAGACATCTGCTGGCTTCTCAGGGCAGCCTTACTAATGTAGACATCTGCTGGCTTCTCAGGTCAGCCATACTAATGTAGACATCTGCTGGCTTCTCAGGTCAGCCATACTAATGTAGACATCTGTTGGCTTCTCAGGGCAGCCTTACTAATGTAGACATCTGCTGGCTTCTCAGGTCAGCCATACTAATGTAGACATCTGCTGGCTTCTCAGGTCAGCCATACTAATGTAGACATCTGCTGGCTTCTCAGGTCAGCCATACTAATGTAGACATCTGCTGGCTTCTCAGGGTAGCCATACTAATGTAGACATCTGCTGGCTTCTCAGGTCAGCCATACTAATGTAGACATCTGCTGGCTTCTCAGGTCAGCCATACTAATGTAGACATCTGCTGGCTTCTCAGGTCAGCCATACTAATGTAGACATCTGTTGGCTTCTCAGGTCAGCCATACTAATGTAGATATCTGCTGGCTTCTCAGGTCAGCCATACTAATGTAGACATCTGCTGGCTTCTCAGGTCAGCCATACTAATGTAGACATCTGCTGGCTTCTCAGGTCAGTCATACTAATGTAGACATCTGCTGGCTTCTCAGGTCAGCCATACTAATGTAGACATCTGCTGGCTTCTCAGGTCAGCCATACTAATGTAGACATCTGCTGGCTTCTCAGGGCATCCATACTAATGTAGACATCTGCTGGCTTCTCAGGTCAGCCATACTAATGTAGACATCTGCTGGCTTCTCAGGTCAGCCATACTAATGTAGACATCTGCTGGCTTCTCAGGTCAGCCAGACTAATGTAGACATCTGCTGGCTTCTCAGGGCAGCCTTACTAATGTAGACATCTGCTGGCTTCTCAGGTCAGCCATACTAATGTAGACATCTGCTGGCTTCTCAGGTCAGCCATACTAATGTAGACATCTGCTGGCTTCTCAGGTCAGCCATACTAATGTAGACATCTGCTGGCTTCTCAGGTCAGCCATACTAATGTAGACATCTGCTGGCTTCTCAGGGTAGCCATACTAATGTAGACATCTGCTGGCTTCTCAGGTCAGCCATACTAATGTAGACATCTGCTGGCTTCTCAGGTCAGCCATACTAATGTAGACATCTGCTGGCTTCTCAGGTCAGCCATACTAATGTAGACATCTGCTGGCTTCTCAGGTCAGCCATACTAATGTAGACATCTGTTGGCTTCTCAGGTCAGCCATACTAATGTAGACATCTGCTGGCTTCTCAGGGTAGCCATACTAATGTAGACATCTGCTGGCTTCTCAGGTCAGCCATACTAATGTAGACATCTGCTGGCTTCTCAGGGCAGCCTTACTAATGTAGACATCTGCTGGCTTCTCAGGGTAGCCATACTAATGTAGACATCTGCTGGCTTCTCAGGGCAGCCTTACTAATGTAGACATCTGCTGGCTTCTCAGGGTAGCCATACTAATGTAGACATCTGCTGGCTTCTCAGGTCAGTCATACTAATGTAGACATCTGCTGGCTTCTCAGGTCAGCCATACTAATGTAGACATCTGCTGGCTTCTCAGGTCAGCCAAACTAATGTAGACATCTGCTGGCTTCTCAGGTCAGCCATACTAATGTAGACAGCTGTTGGCTTCTCAGGTCAGCCATACTAATGTAGACATCTGCTGGCTTCTCAGGTCAGCCATACTAATGTAGACATCTGCTGGCTTCTCAGGTCAGCCATACTAATGTAGACATCTGCTGGCTTCTCAGGTCAGCCATACTAATGTAGACATCTGCTGGCTTCTCAGGGTAGCCATACTAATGTAGACATCTGCTGGCTTCTCAGGTCAGTCATACTAATGTAGACATCTGCTGGCTTCTCAGGTCAGCCATACTAATGTAGACATCTGTTGGCTTCTCAGGTCAGCCATACTAATGTAGACATCTGCTGGCTTCTCAGGTCAGTCATACTAATGTAGACATCTGCTGGCTTCTCAGGGCAGCCTTACTAATGTAGACATCTGCTGGCTTCTCAGGTCAGCCATACTAATGTAGACATCTGCTGGCTTCTCAGGTCAGCCATACTAATGTAGACATCTGCTGGCTTCTCAGGTCAGCCATACTAATGTAGACATCTGCTGGCTTCTCAGGGCAGCCTTACTAATGTAGACATCTGCTGGCTTCTCAGGTCAGCCATACTAATGTAGACATCTGCTGGCTTCTCAGGGTAGCCATACTAATGTAGACATCTGCTGGCTTCTCAGGTCAGCCATACTAATGTAGACATCTGCTGGCTTCTCAGGTCAGCCATACTAATGTAGACATCTGCTGGCTTCTCAGGTCAGCCATACTAATGTAGACATCTGCTGGCTTCTCAGGTCAGCCAAACTAATGTCGACATCTGCTGGCTTCTCAGGGCAGCCATACTAATGTAGACATCTGCTGGCTTCTCAGGTCAGCCATACTAATGTAGACATCTGCTGGCTTCTCAGGTCAGCCAAACTAATGTAGACATCTGCTGGCTTCTCAGGTCAGCCATACTAATGTAGACAGCTGTTGGCTTCTCAGGTCAGCCATACTAATGTAGACATCTGCTGGCTTCTCAGGTCAGCCATACTAATGTAGACATCTGCTGGCTTCTCAGGTCAGCCATGCTAATGTAGACATCTGCTGGCTTCTCAGGTCAGCCATACTAATGTAGACATCTGCTGGCTTCTCAGGTCAGACATACTAATGTAGACATCTGCTGGCTTCTCAGGTCAGCCATACTAATGTAGACATCTGCTGGCGTCTCAGGTCAGTCATACTAATGTAGACATCTGCTGGCTTCTCAGGTCAGCCATACTAATGTAGACATCTGCTGGCTTCTCAGGTCAGTCATACTAATGTAGACATCTGCTGGCTTCTCAGGTCAGCCATACTAATGTAGGCATCTGCTGGCTTCTCAGGTCAGCCATACTAATGTAGACATCTGCTGGCTTCTCAGGTCAGCCATACTAATGTAGACATCTGCTGGCTTCTCAGGTCAGCCATACTAATGTAGACATCTGCTGGCTTCTCAAGGCAGCCATACTAATGTAGACATCTGCTGGCTTCTCAGGTCAGCCATACTAATGTAGTGGCTTCTCAGGTCAGCCATACTAATGTAGACATCTGCTGGCTTCTTAGGGTAGCCATACTAATGTAGACATCTGCTGGCTTCTTAGGGTAGCCATACTAATGTAGACATCTGCTGGCTTCTCAGGTCAGCCATACTAATGTAGACATCTGCTGGCTTCTCAGGTCAGCCATACTAATGTAGACATCTGTTGGCTTCTCAGGGCAGCCATACTAATGTAGACATCTGCTGGCTTCTCAGGGCAGCCATACTAATGTAGACATCTGCTGGCTTTACACACGACAGCTGCTTACGTTAAAATTTGAAAATAAATTAGAGTGAGTAAAAGTAATAAAATTAAAAAATGAACTGTTCGGACTATGTTATAAATATAACCATGAACCATGATAACAAGCCAACCAACCTAAAAACAGACTGCTGTATGGCGTTGTGGTAGAATCATGATGACATAGCCGATCTAAAAATAGAATACTAGAACTGTGTTATATATACTTGCAGACTTAATGGGACCCATTGTTTGGCCAGCCAGCATTTAATTCTGTTGCCATCTTTCTTTGCAGGGTCCCAGAGTGAGTTGGAATACTCCAGCACCACCGCAGAGAAGGAGAGGCTGCAGGAAGCGAACGAGAAGCTGCTGGCCAAGGCCGAAGCTCTTCTTCCTGTTCTCAATGTCTTATACTTGCAGCTACAGCTGCTGCAGAACATGCAGGAGGGCGTGGAGGTGAGGGGCGTGGTCTGGCCAGCCATGTATGTGTGCTGCTTATTAAGTCTATGGGACATTTGTACTGACAAGTTCAAAAATATTCCTCACATCAAATTATTCTTGAGCTGCTCAGTGTCTGCCCAAGCGTTTGTATCTTTTGTTTGGAATAGTTTACGAGCTGATTCCAGTTCCATTATGTTGGTAACTTTTTGTGTACTTTGACCTGGTACCAGTAACTCAAACTTGTATCTTGTGTAAGCCGACCGTTTTATTTTGTGATGCCTCGACTTGTGGGTGTGACCATTGATCACATGGTGTCTAGACTTGTGGGTGTGGTCAGTGATCACATGATGCTGCAACTTGTGGATGGGCTCAGTGATCACATGATGCAGGATAGAGATGAAGCAATGAGGATCCCCAGGTCACTGTGGTCCAGGATAGAGATGAAGCAATGAGGATCCCCAGGTCACTGTGGTCCAGGATAGAGATGAAGCAATGAGGATTCCTTTGGTCATTGAACTGACTAGCTGAATTGGAGTCCATCAGTGATACAAAGGTTGCAGAGATCAGATTTGTTGATAAGAAATAAGATATGGCCGTGATTTGCGCAAATGGACGATATTGTGCCATTGCAAAATGTAAGCCCAGCCGACAATTGATGCTCGCACGATAAATGATGAACTACCTCAGGGCCGCTAGGAAAATATGACCGGAGGCAGTGGCGTAGGAAGATCATTTGGTTAGGGGGGCCCACATTAGTAACCTTAAATATTAGAGATGTGGATGCTTTTTTTTAGTGATTATATAATTGGCAATGACTATGTTTTACAATATAAGAATACAATATAATTATTACAAAAAATATCCAAAATAGTTCCTTCTCCTTGTGTTCACAGATATAAATTGTTCCGCTATCTCTCATAAGTCATGTCAATCAGTTTTTGATTGATGTATATACAATAGTAAAAACAAGTTATTCAGTCTGCAGTGGGTCATTGAACTTCTCAAGTATGTTTTTATTCTACGTAAAGATGAAAACGAACGTTCTGCTGTGGCAGAGGTAACTGGGCAAGTGAAATACAGTTTTAAGAGTTTATCAACTTCCTTCACCCAACATGCCTTTATAGATTTCTGATTGATCCATAACATCTGATTCATAACATCTGTAATAGTTCGTATGCTTGTTATTTTTGTAACAGCACAAGTCGAACGTGCAGTTTTGATGGCATCAGGAAGCATTGAAAGGTGAATCATCAACTGGTCTTGATCAACATCTTTGTTCAAAAACTTCTTTACATCATCTGGTACTATGAAGTTTTCACCATTAGCAGCTTTTAGTAAAATGGTTTCTATATCTTTCATGACGTAGAGATCAGCCTGATCAAACCTTCTTTTTACCTCACCAACAACTACTTCAAGAACTTCAAAATATGCATGTCTATGCATATCTCTGGGGATTGATACATATGAGGGCTTGTTCCATCATCAAATCTTCGTGGACGTTTCCTTCCCCGTGGAAGATCTGGCTCATCAGTCAAAGTGGCAGACTCCTGGAGAACTTGATCATAAAATGTATTGAACTTGATCAGTTCTCATAGAGTTTAAATGTGAACAAAGAAGATCAGCCCCACGCAATGCTTCCTGAACTGTTGTATTCTTTGCTTGGAGGTTGCATGAAATCTGTTCAGCTGCCGAAAAAATCAGGTAAGCAAGTTTTAAAGCAAATAAAGTATCAAACTTCTGCATGGATGTCAAAAGTCCACTACCCTTTGCTGCATACTCATCATTGCCACTTTCAATCTCTTCTAAAGCAGATTGTAAGATCTCATAATTCTTTAGGATACTATCTATTGATGTATGTCTTATGGTCCATCGAGTTGGGCCAAGCAATCTTAATGAAGGCAACATTTCTCCTGTGTTAATGCTTACAGATTTTCTTAAAGAATCAAACAAAGATAGCCTCTTTGGAGAAAATCTTATTAACTGAACTAAATCATGAATAAAACCCATGATATCTCATAAATTTGCAATTTTTGGTGACATCTTTTAAGCACAAATTCAAACTGTGGGCCAAGCAGTGAACATAAAGCACTTGATTTGTCTCCTTTTTAACCAATGCTTGTACACCATTTTGTATGCCAATGGTACAGCTCTACATTGTAATGTTAATTTATAAAAATTAGGGGGGCCCTGGCACCCCTGGACCTCCCTGTTCCTACGCCAGTGGGAGGGGCGCGGTTACCTAAGAAAATTTGACTGGGGAGGCAGTTGCATAATTGGCCATAGGTGTGAAGTATGCAGCTAAAACTATACTTCTATTTTGTGAAGTGCATATATACGAGGCTAAAAAGGAGTACATGACCTTGTCTCCAGTTAGCTTTTCTTTCATAAATTCATCTGATAATGGAATAAATTCAGTATCACGATGAATCAAGAGCATTGCTAATCCACTCAACCACTCATCCTTCATTGAAGAACGTGTCCAAAGCTTTAGACGACGAAGAGCAGAAAAAGATCTCTCACAAGATACACTTCCAACAGTTAATAATTGCAGGTAAATGACACATAGAGAGCACAGCTAGCTGTACCTGGCCTCTTTTTAGGTGAAACAGATCCATAAAACCTTTTCCATTTAGTTATTTCAACAGTGAAGTCAGTCTTCTCTTCCAAGCACATAAATTTCCCATAACAAGAAGTGATACAGTACTATCAATTTTACTGCTACTCAGTTTGGATAAATATAGTGGTATCAGAGATTCAGCTGCAATAATTTCCTTATGCTCATTGGAAAATCGTGTTTCTAAAGGCTGGTTCACAATATGACGCTAGCCAAGCGTTTGGTTTCATCTCCGTTTCTTCTCCGTCTAGCGTTTGGTTTCTTCCTGTTCACAAATTAGCGTTTCACCGTTTAGTTCCGTCACTGCAAGCCCAATTGAGGAACGACCCTTTACCTTGCCACACCCTCGACTACGCTATGACTTATGACTCGAAGTTCGGCAGTGAAGCAGGCTATTATTTTGATTCTTTTGCTCAGGAGGCGTAGGAGGAGGAATAGGAGAAGGCAGAACAGAGTGTGGGTACGTCCAATATAGTCAATTGGGGGGAAAAAAGTCGTTTCCCTTAACTTTACCTTTTAAGAGCCTGAGTAAAACACATGTGCCATCCTCTAGTACTTTACTATCATTTCCCATGTCCTATAATGAAATATTAATAAAAATATGGTGGGTTTTTTTTTTACCCCATGAAAGGGGTAAAAAAAAGCCGGTTCGGGGTTAAAAAAAACCCACCCCTTTAAAAATGAGGTGGAGTGATTCATTGCATAGTTGCAGGTGCTGGACACAAGTTGTCCTTTTAGCCTTATTAAAGTAGGGAGACATGGCATAGGAATAGAAATCACTAGCTAGCTAACAGTCCAGCACAATACTAGGAGATCTCTCTAGAGCCATGCTGAGAGGGTGTGTTCACATGTGGATATGTGTTCCGCAGTTATTCTATTTCTCGTGAGTGAACTCTTTACCAACTTTGTGAGTGTGCCAACTTTGTGAGTGTGTGGCTCACAGTAGTACATGAATCCTTAGGTGGAAATGGGGTTTTCCCTCACCATGAAAGGCATGAACTGGATGATGTTTCAGTTGGTAAAGGGTCAACAGATGTGTGTGGTCTACAGATGTATTATTTAATGAAGCATTGTTATCTTGTGAATATGCTGAGTGTGCGTGAGAGAGGGGGAGGGGAGGACCTAGAGGGGCTGAGTTTCTGATGTCACATCAACTGTGCCTCGCAGAGTTGTAGCTATCAGCCAACTCGCCCCTGTTTATCCCCCAGAGATTTATATTGGGGGGGGGAGGGTGGCAAAAAGGATACCCCCTCCCTCTCCCATCTCTAATTTTTATTTGTTATCTCCAGCTCAAACACTGACCCCTGTATCTTGTTAAGGTGCCTCACTCACTCAAGACAAGACAATGTCCTGCTGCACGAATACACACCTTTAACACACACTCAGTTATGTCATCTGCAAGTGTACTACTTGGACATCAGCTTATAAATTATTTATTTATGTTGCCTTATTTTCAGGTCACTAGTGGGACAGTAGATCTGTATGGGAGACATGTGGTTGCCTCTGAGTTAGCTCTTGGCACCAGTGAGAGAGTAGGTCTGTACGGGAGACATGTGGTTGCCTCTGAGTTAGCTCATGGCACCAGTGAGAGAGTAGGTCTGTACGGGAGACGTGGTTGCCTCTGAGTTAGCTAATGGCACCAGTGAGAGAGTAGGTCTGTACAGGAGATATGTGGTTGCCTTTGAGTTAGCTCATGGCACCAGTAAGAGAGTAGGTCTGTACGGGAGACATGTGGTTGCCTCTGAGTTAGCTCATGGCACCAGTGAGAGAGTAGGTCTGTACGGGAGACATGTGGTTGCCTCTGAGTTAGCTCATGGCACCAGTGAGAGAGTAGGTCTGTACGCGAGACATGTGGTTGCCTCTGAGTTAGCTCATGGCACCAGTGAGAGAGTAGGTCTGTACGGGAGACATGTGGTTGCCTCTGAGTTAGCTCATGGCACCAGTGGGAGAGTAGGTCTGTACGGGAGACATGTGGTTGCCTCTGAGTTAGCTCATGGCACCAGTGAGAGAGTAGGTCTGTACGGGAGACATGTGGTTGCCTCTGAGTTAGCTCATGGCACCAGTGAGAGAGTAGGTCTGTACGGGAGACATGTGGTTGCCTCTGAGTTAGCTCATGGCACCAGTGGGAGAGTAGGTCTGTACGGGAGACATGTGGTTGCCTCTGAGTTAGCTCATGGCACCAGTGAGTGAGTAGGTCTGTACGGGAGACATGTGGTTGCCTCTGAGTTAGCTCATGGCACGACTTCCTGGTGTGCTGGTGTGGTTCTCTATGAGCAGCATATAGAGCTGGCCTGGTGTGCTGGTGTGGTTCTCTATGAGCAGCATATAGAGCTGGCCTGGTGTGCTGGTGTGGTTCTCTATGAGCAGCATATAGAGCTGGCCTGGTGTGCTGGTGTGGTTCTCTATGAGCAGCATATAGTGCTGGCCTGGTGTGCTGGTGTGGTTCTCTATGAGCAGCATATAGAGCTGGCCTGGTGTGCTGGTGAGGTTCTCTATGGGCAGCATATAGAGCTGGCCTGGTGTGCTGGTGTGGTTCTCTATGAGCAGCATATAGAGCTGGCCTGGTGTGCTGGTGAGGTTCTCTATGAGCAGCATATAGAGCTGGCCTGGTGTGCTGGTGTGGTTCTCTATGAGCAGCATATAGAGCTGGCCTGGTGTGCTGGTGTGGTTCTCTATGAGCAGCATATAGAGCTGGCCTGGTGTGCTGGTGTGGTTCTCTATGAGCAGCATATAGAGCTGGCCTGGTGTGCTGGTGAGGTTCTCTATGAGCAGCATATAGAGCTGGCCTGGTGTGCTGGTGTGGTTCTCTATGAGCAGCATATAGAGCTGGCCTGGTGTGCTGGTGAGGTTCTCTATGAGCAGCATATAGAGCTGGCCTGGTGTGCTGGTGTGGTTCTCTATGAGCAGCATATAGAGCTGGCCCAGTGTGCTGGTTCTCTATGGGCAGCATATAGAGCTGGCCCAGTGTGCTGGTTCTCTATGAGCAGTATATAGAGTTGGCCTGGTGTGCTGGTGTGGTTCTCTATGAGCAGCATATAGAGCTGGCCTGGTGTGCTGGTTCTCTATGAGCAGCATATAGAGCTTGCCTGGTGTGCTGGTGTGGTTCTCTATGAGCAGCATATAGAGCTGGCCTGGTGTGCTGGTGTGGTTCTCTATGAGCAGCATATAGAGCTGGCCTGGTGTGCTGGTGTGGTTCTCTATGAGCAGCATATAGAGCTGGCCTGGTGTGCTGGTGTTGTTCTCTATGAGCAGCATATAGAGCTGGCCTGGTGTGCTGGTGAGGTTCTCTATGAGCAGCATATAGAGCTGGCCTGGTGTGCTGGTGTGGTTCTCTATGAGCAGCATATGGAGCTGGCCTGGTGTGCTGGTGTGGTTCTCTATGAGCAGCATATAGAGCTGGCCCAGTGTGCTGGTTCTCTATGGGCAGCATATAGAGCTGGCCCAGTGTGCTGGTTCTCTATGAGCAGCATATAGAGCTGTGCTGGTGTGGTTCTCTATGGGCAGCATATAGAGCTGGCCCAGTGTGCTGGTTCTCTATGAGCAGCATATAGAGCTGGCCTGGTGTGCTGGTGTGGTTCTCTATGAGCAGCATATAGAGCTGGCCTGGTGTGCTGGTGAGGTTCTCTATGAGCAGCATATAGAGCTGGCCTGGTGTGCTGGTGTGGTTCTCTATGAGCAGCATATAGAGCTGGCCTGGTGTGCTGGTGAGGTTCTCTATGAGCAGCATATAGAGCTGGCCTGGTGTGCTGGTGTGGTTCTCTATGAGCAGCATATAGAGCTGGCCCAGTGTGCTGGTTCTCTATGGGCAGCATATAGAGCTGGCCCAGTGTGCTGGTTCTCTATGAGCAGCATATAGAGCTGGCCTGGTGTGCTGGTGAGGTTCTCTATGAGCAGCATATAGAGCTGGCCTGGTGTGCTGGTGTGGTTCTCTATGAGCAGCATATAGAGCTGGCCTGGTGTACCGGTGTGGTTCTCTAAGAGCAGCATATAGAGCTGGCCTGGTGTGCTGGTGTGGTTCTCTATGAGCAGCATATAGAGCTGGCCCAGTGTGCTGGTTCTCTATGAGCAGCATATAGAGCTGGCCTGGTGTGCTGGTGTGGTTCTCTATGAGCAGCATATAGAGCTGGCCTGGTGTGCTGGTGAGGTTCTCTATGAGCAGCATATGGAGCTGGCCTGGTGTGCTGGTGTGGTTCTCTATGAGCAGCATATAGAGCTGGCCTGGTGTGCTGGTGTGGTTCTCTATGAGCAGCATATAGAGCTGGCCTGGTGTGCTGGTGTGGTTCTCTATGAGCAGCATATGGAGCTGGCCTGGTGTGCTGGTGTGGTTCTCTATGAGCAGCATATAGAGCTGGCCTGGTGTGCTGGTGTGGTTCTCTATGAGCAGCATATAGAGCTGGCCTAGTGTGCTGGTGAGGTTCTCTATGAGCAGCATATAGAGCTGGCCTGGTGTGCTGGTGTGGTTCTCTATGAGCAGCATATGGAGCTGGCCTGGTGTGCTGGTGTGGTTCTCTATGAGCAGCATATAGAGCTGGGCTGGTGTGCTGGTGTGGTTCTCTATGAGCAGCATATAGAGCTGGCCTGGTGTGCTGGTGTGGTTCTCTATGAGCAGCATATAGAGCTGGCCTGGTGTGCTGGTGTGGTTCTCTATGAGCAGCATATAGAGCTGGCCTGGTGTGCTGGTGTGGTTCTCTATGAGCAGCATATAGAGCTGGTCTGGTGTGCTGGTGTGGTTCTCTATGAGCAGCATATAGAGCTGGCCTGGTGTGCTGGTGTGGTTCTCTATGAGCAGCATATAGAGCTGGCCTGGTGTGCTGGTGTGGTTCTCTATGAGCAGCATATAGAGCTGGCCTGGTGTGCTGGTGTGGTTCTCTATGAGCAGCATATAGAGCTGGCCTGGTGTGCTGGTGAGGTTCTCTATGAGCAGCATATAGAGCTGGCCTGGTGTGCTGGTGTGGTTCTCTATGAGCAGCATATAGAGCTGGCCTGGTGTGCTGGTGAGGTTCTCTATGAGCAGCATATAGAGCTGGCCTGGTGTGCTGGTGTGGTTCTCTATATAGAGCTATATACTAGCAACCAGCATTAGCTATAGGAAGACACTAGCAACCAGCATTAGCTATAGGAAGACACTAGCAACCAGCATTAGCTATAGGAAGATACTAGCAACCAGCATTAGCTATAGGAAGACACTAGCAACCAGCATTAGATATAGGAAGATACTAGTAACCAGCATTAGCTATAGGAAGATACTAGCAACGAGCATTAGCTATACGAAGACACTAGCAACCAGTATTAGCTATTGGAAGACACTAGCAACCAGCATTAGTTATAGGAAGATACTAGCAACCAGCATTAGCTATAGGAAGACACTAGCAACCAGCATTAGCTATAGGAAGACACTAGCAACCAGCATTAGCTATAGGAAGACATAGAGACCAACATTAGCTATAGGAAGATACTAGCAACCAGCATTAGCTATAGGAAGACACTAGCAACCAGTATTAGTTATAGGAAGGCACTAGCAACCAGCATTAGCTATAAGAAGACACTAGCAACCAGTATTAGCTATAGGAAGACACTAGCAACCAGCATTAGCTATAGGAAGATACTAGCAACCAGCATTAGCTATGGGAAGATACTAGCAACCACCATTAGCTATAGGAAGACACTAGCAACCAGCATTAGCTATAGGAAGACACTAGCAACTATCATTAGCTATAGGAAGACACTAGCAACCAGCATTAGCTATAGGAAGATACTAGCAACCAGCATTAGTTATAGGAAGACACTAGAAACCAGCATTAGCTATAGGAAGACACTAGCAACCAGCATTAGTTATAGGAAGATACTAGCAACCAGCATTAGCTATAGGAAGATACTAGCAACCAGCATTAGCTATAGGAAGACACTAGCAACCAGCATTAGCTATAGGAAGGCACTAGCAACCAGCATTAGCTATAGGAAGACACTAGCAACCAGCATTAGCTATAGGAAGACATTAGCAACCAGCATTAGTTATAGGAAGACACTAGCAACCAGCATTAGCTATAAGAAGACATAGCGACCAGTATTAGCTATAGGAAGACACTAGCAACCAGCATTAGTTATAGGAAGAAACTAGCAACCAGCATTAGCTATAGGAAGACACTAGCAACCAGCATTAGCTATAGGAAGACACTAGCAACCAGCATTAGCTATAGGAAGATACTAGCAACCAGCATTAGCTATAGGAAGACACTAGCAACCAGCATTAGCTATAGGAAGACATTAGCAACCAGCATTAGCTATAGGAAGACACTAGCAACCAGCATTAGCTATAGGAAGATACTAGCAACCAGCATTAGCTATAGGAAGACACTAGCAACCAGCATTAGCTATAGGAAGACATTAGCAACCAGCATTAGTTATAGGAAGACACTAGCAACCAGCATTAGCTATAGGAAGACACTAGCAACCAGCATTAGCTATAGGAAGACACTAGCAACTAGCATTAGCTATAGGAAGACATAGCGACCAGCATTAGCTATAGGAAGGCACTAGCAACCAGCATTAGTTATAGGAAGACACTAGCAACCAGCATTAGCTATAGTAAGATACTAGCAACCAGCATTAGTTATAGGAAGACACTAGCAACCAGCATTAGCTATAGGAAGATACTAGCAACCAGCATTAGCTATAGTAAGATACTAGCAACCAGCATTAGTTATAGGAAGACACTAGCAACCAGCATTAGCTATAGGAAGACACTAGCAACCAGCATTAGCTATAGGAAGATACTAGCAACCAGCTATAGGAAGACACTAGCAACTAGCATTAGCTATAGGAAGACATAGCGACCAGCATTAGCTATAGGAAGGCACTAGCAACCAGCATTAGTTATAGGAAGACACTAGCAACCAGCATTAGCTATAGGAAGACACTAGCAACCAGCATTAGCTATAGGAAGATACTAGCAACTAGCATTAGTTATAGGAAGACACTAGAAACCAGCATTAGCTATAGGAAGACATAGCAACCAGCATTAGCTATAGGAAGACACTAGCAACCAGCATTAGCTATAGGAAGACACAAGAAACCAGCATTAGCTATAGGAAGACACTAGCAACCAGCATTAGCTATAGGAAGACACTAGCAACCAGCATTAGCTATAGGAATATACTAGCAACCAGCATTAGCTATAGGAAGACACTAGCAACCAGCATTAGCTATAGGAAGATACTAGCAACCAGCATTAGCTATAGGAAGATACTAGCAACAAGCATTAGCTATAGGAAGACACTAGCAACCAGCATTAGCTATAGGAAGACACTAGCAACCAGCATTAGCTATAGGAAGATACTAGCAACCAGCATTAGCTATAGGAAGACACTAGCAACCAGCATTAGCTATAGGAAGATACTAGCAAACAGCATTAGCTATAGGAAGATACTAGCAACAAGCATTAGCTATAGGAAGACACTAGCAACCAGCATTAGCTATAGGAAGACACTAGCAACTATCATTAGCTATAGGAAGACACTAGCAACCCGCATTAGCTATAGGAAGATACTAGCAACCAGCATTAGCTATAGGAAGACACTAGCAACTATCATTAGCTATAGGAAGATACTAGCAACCAGCATTAGCTATAGGAAGACACTAGCAACCAGCATTAGCTATAATAGGACACTAGCAACCAGCCTTAGCTATAGGAAGACACTAGAAACTAGCATTAGCTATAGGAAGATACTAGCAACCAGCATTAGTTATATGAAGACACTAGCAACCAGCATTAGCTATAGTAGGACACTAGCAACCAGCATTAGCTATAGGAAGACACTAGAAACTAGCATTAGCTATAGGAAGACACTAGCAACCAGCATTAGCTATAGTAGGACACTAGCAACCAGCATTAGCTATAGGAAGACACTAGAAACTAGCATTAGCTATAGGAAGATACTAGCAACCAGCATTAGTTATATGAAGACACTAGCAACCAGCATTAGCTATAGTAGGACACTAGCAACCAGCATTAGCTATAGGAAGACACTAGAAACTAGCATTAGCTATAGGAAGACACTAGCAACCAGCATTAGCTATAGGAAGACACTAGCAACCAGCATTAGCTATAGGAAGATACTAGCAACCAGTATTAGCTATAGGAAGACACTAGCCACCAGCATTATCTATAGGAAGATACTAGCAACTAGCATTAGTTATAGGAAGACACTAGCAACTAGCATTAGCTATAGGAAGATACTAGCAACCAGCATTAGCTATATGAAGATACTAGCAACCAGTATTAGCTATAGGAAGACATTAGCCACCAGCATTATCTATAGGAAGATACTAGCAACTAGCATTAGTTATAGGAAGACACTAGCAACTAGCATTAGCTATAGGAAGATACTAGCAACCAGCATTAGCTATATGAAGATACTAGCAACCAGCATTAGCTATAGGAAGACACTAGCAACCAGCATTAGCTATAGAAAGACACTAGAAACTAGCATTAGTTATAGGAAGACACTAGAAACTAGCATTAGTTATAGGAAGACACTAGCAACCAGCATTTGCTATAGGACGACACTAGCAACCAGCATTAGCTATAGGAAGACACTAGCCACCAGCATTAGCTATAGGAAGACACTAGAAACTAGCATTAGTTATAGGAAGACACTAGCAACCAGCATTTGCTATAGGACGACACTAGCAACCAGCATTAGCTATAGGAAGACACTAGCCACCAGCATTAGCTATAGGAAGACACTAGCAACTAGCATTATCTATAGGAAGATACTAGCAACCAGCATTAGCTATAGGAAGACACTAGCCACCAGCATTAGCTATAGGAAGACACTAGCAACTAGCATTATCTATAGGAAGATACTAGCAACCAGCATTAGTTATAGGAAGACACTAGCAACCAGCATTTGCTATAGGACGACACTAGCAACCAGTATTAGCTATAGAAAGACACTAGAAACTAGCATTAGTTATAGGAAGATACTAGCAACCAGCATTAGTTATAGGAAGATACTAGCAACTAGCATTAGCTATATGAAGATACACTAGCAACCAGCATTAGCTTTAGGAAGACACTAGCAACTAGCATAAGTTATAGGAAGATACTAGCAACAAGCATTAGCTATAGGAAGACACTAGCAACCAGCATTAGCTATAGGAAGACACTAGCAACCAGCATTAGTTAAAGGAAGATACTAGCAACCAGCATTAGTTATAGGAAGATACTAGCAACCAGCATTAGTTAAAGGAAGATACTAGCAACCACCATTAGCTATAGGAAGACACTAGCAACCAGCATTAGTTATAGGAAGACACTAGCAACCTATAGGAAACCAGCATAAGCTATAGGATGGGTCAGCTAGAAACGAGGTGCCTACTATTGGAACTGTGACAATGGTCCCTGATCCATAAGTTGACATTCCAATTCCAATATTGAGCACCTATGTCACAGATCCAACATAAGGCACCTCGATTCCAGTTCTTTTGCTATAGTCCCAACCCCAAGTGTGAGCAGGAAACGAGGTGCCAACTATTGGAACTGACAATCATCCCTGTATTTGTAAGAGGACATTCGAATTCCAAATTAGAGCACTTAAGTCTCAGTTCCAACGTTAGGCACCTCGATTCCAGATCTTGGTTCCAGCCCCACCCCCAATTGCTCTAATTTGGAATTCGAATGTCCTCTTACAAATTATATTGACCATGGAAGTGTGCATTAGGCCCCTCTATATTATATTGACCATGGAAGTGTGCATTAGGCCCCTCTATATTATATTGACCATGGAAGTGTGCATTAGGCCCCTCTATATTATATTGACCATGGGAGTGTGCATTAGCCCCCTCTATATTATATTGCGGGGAGTGTGCATTAGCCCCCTCTATATTAGATTGACCCGGGGAGTGTGCATTAGCCCCCTCTATATTAGATAGACCCGGGGAGTGTGCATTAGCCCCCTCTATATTAGATTGACCCCCATTTCAAAGCAGTACATATCTTGCATGCAGCAGGTCCACACTCACATATCTTGCACACAACAGGTCCACACTCACATATCTTGCATACAACAGGTCCACACTCACATATCTTGCATACAACAGGTCCACACTCACATATCTTGCACACAACAGGTCCACACTCACATATCTTGCATGCAACAGGTCCACCTCACATATCTTGCATGCAACAGGTCCACACTCACATATCTTGCACACAACAGGTCCACACTCACATATCTTGCACACAACAGGTCCACACTCACATATCTTGCATACAACAGGTCCACACTCACATATCTTGCATGCAACAGGTCCACACTCACATATCTTGCACACAACAGGTCCACACTCAGATATCTTGCACACAACAGGTCCACACTCACATATCTTGCATGCAACAGGTCCACACTCACATATCTTGCATACAACAGGTCCACACTCACATATCTTGCACACAACAGGTCCACACTCACATATCTTGCATGCAACAGGTCCACACTCACATATCTTGCATACAACAGGTCCATACTCACATATCTTGCATGCAGCAGGTCCACACTCACATATCTTGCATACAACAGGTCCACACTCACATATCTTGCACACAACAGGTCCACACTCACATATCTTGCATACAACAGGTCCACACTCACATATCTTGCATGCAGCAGGTCCACACTCACATATCTTGCATACAACAGGTCCACACTCACATATCTTGCATACAACAGGTCCACACTCACATATCTTGCATACAACAGGTCCACACTCACATATCTTGCACACAACAGGTCCACACTCACATATCTTGCATGCAGCAGGTCCACACTCACATATCTTGCATACAACAGGTCCACACTCACATATCTTGCATACAACAGGTCCACACTCACAAATCTTGCATACAACAGGTCCACACTCACATATCTTGCACACAACACGTCCACACTCACATATCTTGCATGCAGCAGGTCCACACTCACATATCTTGCATACAACAGGTCCACACTCACATATCTTGCATGCAGCAGGTCCACACTCACATATCTTGCATACAACAGGTCCACACTCACATATCTTGCATGCAGCAGGTCCACACTCACATATCTTGCATGCAGCAGGTCCACACTCACATATCTTGCATACAACAGGTCCACACTCACATATCTTGCATACAACAGGTCCACACTCACATATCTTGCATACAACAGGTCCACACTCACATATCTTGCACACAACAGGTCCACACTCACATATCTTGCATACAACAGGTCCACACTCACATATCTTGCATGCAACAGGTCCACACTCACATATCTTGCATACAACAGGTCCACATTCACATGCATATCTTGCATACAACAGGTCCACACTCACATGCATGTCTTGAATGCAACAGGTCCACACTCACATGCATGTCTTGCATACAACATGTCCACACTCACATGCATGTCTTGCATGCAACAGGTCCACACTCACATGCATGTCTTGCATACAACAGGTCCACACTCACATGCATGTCTTGCATGCAACAGGTCCACACTCACATGCATGTCTTGCATGTAACAGGTCCACACTCACATGCATGTCTTGCATGTAACAGGTCCACATTCACATGCATGTCTTGCATGCAACAGGTCCACACTCACATGCATGTCTTGCATGCAACAGGTCCACACTCACATGCATGTCTTGCATGTAGCAGGTCCACACTCACATGCATGTCTTGCATGCAACAGGTCCATTCATAAGTTTTAAAAATGAACACCAGACAGCTCCAAATAATGCACGTCCACCACCACTCTGTTTCTCGATGGTGGAATAAGGTGCTTGGTAAGGATTGGCTGGTGAGTAATTTCATCATTGATGCAATAAAGCTAATGGCGTGTATATTTAAATTGTCAGCTTTCAACATATTACTGATGACATTGAAGACTAGGTAGTGGTTCTGGATTTTCAGTTTTCTAGCCAAGTTTTGGTCGCTCACACGAGGATCTGTGATAAAGCCACTAGGCATCATTTGCTCGACAACGGTAGCCATTCCTGACGGTTCACGTTTAGAATTGCTCCTTAGGTCACTCTCTAGTTGACGGGAAAGATGAGGCAGCATGCAGAAATGCGTTGCTACCCTTTGGACCCTCGTTTATCCACACCCCGCATACTCGGATTATCCGCAAGGCAAAAAAAAAAAAAAGCAAAAAAAAGTTTCCCCCCCCCCCTTTTCCCCCTTTCCCCCTTTTTCCCCCTTCTCCCCCCTCGATGGGCGGGGTCTATATGCTAACCCAAGTTCTGGTGCATTATATGCTAACCCAAGTTCTCTCTATCTGCTCGCCACTTGCTCATTGTATTCTTTCCGGCAGATGTTCCGCCTGTTTAAAGTAGGCCTCCTCCTCCTCCTCCTCCTCCACCTCCTCCTCTCCTTAATATGATTTATTCCCAATAAAATTACATTATGGAAGCTAATGCCATGTTGCACTATACTACAAATGCCACCACACCTAAGGCAGCCATGGTGAGCCAACTAGAAGTTCCTCCACCTACGGCTTGATCCATTCCTCCTCTGCTACTCCCAGCAGTAGAACTAACACCATTCCTTCGACTAGTGAGCAGGTCGATATTGATGCTACCTTGAATACTTGACTGCAAGAGAGAGAAAAAAAAGGAGGGAATCTTTATTATAATGAGTTCTTAATCTACTATAAGCAGATCATGGATGTCAGGATTCATTACTCTTGAATGCTGTTTAATAGCACCAATATTTCACATGCATCCTGGCACCTAGGAATGAGGCCTGGCTGATATTATGGGGAAAATACTAACAGCTAACTAGGAGGTGGCATTTAGACCCTGGTGAGAAATATCAAGCATGCTGGTCCTGAAAGGTTGATCCAGTGACTTCATCACTGTCAATTTCTCCTTTGTCAAAATAGTCATGCAAGACATCAAGCAATGGTTGTTGGTCATCCTCACAAAGGTGAAGCGAAGCATTCACTGCTCGAGCAGCTTGTAAGCAACTGTTGGTTCGATAAGTTGCGCGGGTAAAGGCTGGTTCACAGTTTGACGCTCAGCCATCGTATCGTATCGTCCTATCGTATCGTATCGTTCTATCGTATCGTATTGTTTCTGGTTCACTAGCGCTCGAACGGCGAGTTTTGACAAGGTGCTCACGTGATAGGAGTTGTTTACCGATCGCGAGGACGCTATGGACCGTGTTTCTTCTTCATCTAGTAGTTCTAGCTGCGATAGTTCAAGTTCATCTAGCAGCTCTAGCTGTGACAGTTCCTCTTCTTCTTCTAGTAGCGAAGACGATTTGACCTTGGTACTATTGTTGGCCTTGAGGACTACAAGGAAAAGGAAAAGGAAGATGTGGGTACGCCCCATCTTTCAGCAGCGTCGGAGGCAAGGAGAGTACCACAATTTGCTGCAAGAGATGAGGCTCTGTGACCCTGAAAGTCATTTCAGATACCTCAGAATGAGTAGGGAAAGATTTGACTCCCTTCTGGCAGCGGTATGTTTTAATAGTTATATGCCATAGTTAGCTAAGTATATATGTTATATATTTCTGTTGTATATTTCCCTTGGAACAGGTTTGTCCATCGCTGATCCATCGTGGGTCTAGCAGCTCTGTGAGAGCCCCAATTGTACCTGCAGAAAGGCTGGCTCTTACGTTACGGTACCTTGCTACAGGAAATTCGCAAGTAATGTTCTCAAAACTTGATATTCAAATTTGATATTTATCATAATTCAACTTCTATTTTGCCAGGTCTCTCTTTCATTCAGCTTCAGGATGGGTCGGTCTACAGTGTGTGCCATTGTGAAGGAGACATGTGAGGTTATATGGGATGTCCTCAAGAAAACCTACATGAAGACACCGTCATGTGCAGCTGAGTGGTTGGGGATCAGCAGACAGTTTGAGATGCTATGGAATTTTCCCAACTGTATAGGTATAAAGAATAAAGAGTAATATTCATTGTTAAATGTGATGTTTTTTTGCAATATAAAATTACAGGAGCTATTGATGGAAAGCATGTGGTAATTCAAGCTCCCGTAGGTGCAGGCTCTTCCTACTTCAACTACAAGGGGGCGCACTCAATAGTTTTGATGGCAGTCTGTGATGCTTACTATAGGTACATTATTAAGTCATCTCTATATAAAAGGATAGAAAAATGATTTGCACATTATATTTTGTTATTAAGGTTCACTGTAGTGGACATAGGAGATTCGGGGCGCCACAGTGATGGGGGAGTACTTTCTCATTCCAACTTTGGTCAGGCTTTGGAAAGTGACTCCCTCTCTATTCCTGACCCGCGCCCACTTCCAGGTACCACACAGCCAATGCCATTTGTTCTAGTGGCGGATGAAGCTTTTCCACTGCGGACAAACATGATCCGGCCATACCCTGGAAGAAGGCTCCCTGGTATATTCAACATAATTTTTTGGTGTTTTTATTTTACCGTGTTTTGTTTTATGCAGAAAATCAAGCAATTTTCAAACTATCGTTTGAGCAGGGCACGGCGGATTCATCCAGCATGTATCTAAAGTGAAGCTTGACCACCTTACCAAAGTTTGAACCGGCAGATCCATTATTAGCCAAAAATCCGATTTTGGGGCAAGTTTCACTCAAAAAAATTGGTAAAAGTTACATTATAGTACTTATGTAACTTCTAGCTATATATATATATAGCTCCCCAAAAATAGGATTTTTGGCTCAACATCGATTAATATTGAGTCCGCAGGTTCAAACTTTGGTAAGGTTGACAAGCTTCACCTTAGACACATGCTGGAAGAATTTGTGCATTAACCCCTTTGAGTTTTAAAAATGGCACCAGCCCCACCCACCCCAAATGAGTCAGCTCATTGGTGACGCCTCACTCAATAAAAATATTCTGGGGTGTCAATAACACTTTATAAATGTCATAAATGATATAACCCAATACCACCATTGTACAACCACCATTGTACAACCATTGTACAAACCAATACCACCATTGTTCCACTTAATACCTCATGGTGACACATAACTGTAGCAAAGGAACCCACTTAAGACTATAACACATGCTAAGGCCTAGATAACAAAAGGTTGGCATATCCCAAATCAGACTACTATCACTGACTCTTTACACTTACAGGAAAATTCATTGTGACTAACTTACTAACTTGCCAAAGAATAGCTATTATTATGCACTCCCTCTGCACACACTTTTGGTGTAATTGTGTTCTCTCAAAAAAGTATTCCTTTTTTCAAATAATTTTTTTACATTATGAATAAATATGGGGGGAGTGATGACACTGATGAAGATGTTAAGTTGAATAAATATGGGAGGAGTGATGAGGTCCTTCAGTGCTCTTCGGTGTGCTCATGACCTTGGGCTCTGAAAAGACTGGAACAGGAACAATAAGGAGAAAACACCCTTAAAAACAGACATACAGTACTTTAACAGAAAGCTACACCTCCCCCTCACCTGGGCATGTCTTTCTCCATTGCAAATATTCCGCCCACTGCTCGTCACTGACATGTGTTTTGGGCACATATACCTGAGGAAGGTATATGTGCCATAGGAAGTTTGACGACAAGGCACTCATTGTAAGAAACATCTTGGTGAAAGACGGAGGCATTCGCCGGGTCAGGGACACTGTATGGGCTGGTCAGCCACAGTTGATGGTGTTGCCAAATGGGTCGGCAAAGGGGTTGAGGACCATCCTTGCAGAGAGGGGAATCAACACAGCCACCCTCAGAGCTGACGAGATGAGAACAATCCTCTCCTATCATGAAGACTTCCTTTTCGAAAAGACTCAACTCGAACATTATGTCAACAACAGGGGTTCAAGTGTCTTTTTATTCCAAAATTTCACTGTGAGCTGAACCCCATAGAGCGTGTTTGGGGGCAATCCAAGAGATATTGTCGAGCACACACAAACTATACACTCGTCAAGCTCCGCCAGATCCTCAATCCAGCTCTTGATTCAGTACCTGTGGAAATGATAAGGAAATATTTCAGAAAGGCAAGGGAGTATGAGAGAGCGTACAGAGAAGGTAAAGCTGCTGGAAAGGATGTAGAAACTGCAGGTAGCCCTTCTCTGGATCCTTTCGATGGGTTTGATGTCCTTGAGGAGCATTGGTCTCCAGAGTTGAGACCCATACACAAGTTGAGATCTAACTAACGAAATATAAAGAGTCTTTTTGACATGGACAGGAATATATTGGCTGAAGGTTCTCCAGATGAGGCTGAGCTTGCAATATGCTTTAGATATTAATGAATTTAAATGTTTAGTCCATGTCAAGTCATTAGAGATCACTACCCCCAAATCCTTGTGGCTTCTAGAGACTGGTATATATGTCTTCGTTATTCACAGTGTAGCTGGATGTTAAAATAGCCTGACAATGGAGAAGTTCAGTCAATCTTTATAATGGAGAAGTTCAGTCAATCAAGTGTCTTAAAAGCGGGTGACTCCCTCATAAAGCGGGTGACTTGACAGGTCTGCTTCAGTATAACTGTGTTCAGAAACCCTTTACCCTTTTTATCCTTACCGTACCTTGATCCATGCAGGACATCAATTTGTTCCTTCAAGGAGTACCAAACGAACTGTCTCAGGAGATGCGAAAGCAGCCATTTCAGATGCTGAGGGAAGATTTTGATGATCTGCATCGGGTCCAAGATGCAGTTCCAAGAGCCGAGGAGGTGGAAAAGGGAGATGAACCTCCCGCGAAAGAGCCGAGGAGGTGGAAAAGAGAGATGAACCTCCCGCGAAACAGCCAAGCAGAGAAGACATCTCTACCTCGCACAGCACACCCTCACCCTCCATCATCTCCTCTCCTTGACGTTGCATTTACAGGGGGAGGATACGTACAGTACCAGAAATCTTTTACTGCATCAGACCCTTTACCTAACACATGCACAATATATTTAAAATTTATTCCTGCTCTGGGTGAACGATAGCTTTCATATGATTATCAATTTGTCATATTACCGACATGACAGTGACTCATAAACATTGTTGTTTTATCTTGTGAAAATGGTATGAATTGTGAGTCCGCAGGTTCAAATTTGGTAAGGTTGACATGAACACTTCTCTGTTAGTACGGTTCATGTACCGTCTGGAGGGGTGCAGATGGAGTGCACTCAGTAAGGACATAACTTTGGGACAATTCACTCATATTATATCACATAACAATTGTTATCTTGGTGAAGATATTTGAAATGAAACCAAGTAAAAATATATAGAATGACAACAGATCACCGTTCTGAATATCACAAAAATAATATTGATAGTGAAGAAGTTCTATTTTTTTGTTTTTGTTTTTAAATAAAAATAAATGAAAATCTGACATGTCCGTTAGGCAGTAAAGCACAGGGCCTTCAATATGGTGGGAAACATAATATGCCTGAAGTAAACATTCGGATAAATCATGAACATCCAAGTCATTTGTATGCAATGACACTGTCGGCTTGTATTCGATAACAAATATGGGCCTTTCCATTACATCTTTATCTTTGACCTTGGTTACCACTGCAACAATTGCACTGTCGGCAGAATGTCGCTTTTCTTCCTCAGAAACTAGCAACCAGCATTAGCTATAGGAAGATACTAGCAACTAGCATTAGCTATAGGAAGATACTAGCAACTAGCATTAGATATTAGAAGACACTAGCAACCAGCATTAGCTATATGAAGACACTAGCAACCAGTATTAGCTATTGGAAGACACTAGCAACCAGCATTAGTTATAGGAAGATACTAGCAACCAGCATTAGCTATAGGAAGATAATAGCAACCAGACCCCCTGTATATCTAGATGCACCTCTCTCTGCTGCCACACACCCTGTATATCTAGATGCACCTCTCTCTGCTGCCACACCCCCTGTATATCTAGATGCACCTCTCTCTGCTGCCACACCCCCTGTATATCTAGATGCATCTCTCTCTGCTGCCACACCCCCTGTATATCTAGATGCACCTCTCTCTGCTGCCACACCCCTGTATATCTAGATACATCTCTCTCTGCTGCCACACCCCTGTATATCTAGATGCATCTCTCTCTGCTGCCACACACCCTGTATATCTAGATACATCTCTCTCTGCTGCCACACCCCTGTATATCTAGATGCACCTCTCTCTGCTGCCACACCCCCTGTATATCTAGATGCACCTCTCTCTGCTGCCACACACCCTGTATATCTAGATGCACCTCTCTCTGCTGCCACACCCCCTGTATATCTAGATACATCTCTCTCTGCTGCCACACCCCTGTATATCTAGATGCATCTCTCTCTGCTGCCACACCCTGTATATCTAGATGCACCTCTCTGCTGCCACACACCCTGTATATCTAGATGCACCTCTCTCTGCTGCCACACCCCCTGTATATCTAGATGCACCTCTCTCTGCTGCCACACCCCCTGTATATCTAGATGCATCTCTCTCTGCTGCCACACCCCCTGTATATCTAGATGCACCTCTCTCTGCTGCCACACCCCTGTATATCTAGATACATCTCTCTCTGCTGCCACACCCCTGTATATCTAGATGCATCTCTCTCTGCTGCCACACACCCTGTATATCTAGATACATCTCTCTCTGCTGCCACACCCCTGTATATCTAGATGCACCTCTCTCTGCTGCCACACCCCCTGTATATCTAGATGCACCTCTCTCTGCTGCCACACACCCTGTATATCTAGATGCACCTCTCTCTGCTGCCACACCCCCTGTATATCTAGATACATCTCTCTCTGCTGCCACACCCCTGTATATCTAGATGCATCTCTCTCTGCTGCCACACCCTGTATATCTAGATGCACCTCTCTGCTGCCACACACCCTGTATATCTAGATGCACCTCTCTCTGCTGCCACACCCCCTGTATATCTAGATGCACCTCTCTCTGCTGCCACACCCCCTGTATATCTAGATGCATCTCTCTCTGCTGCCACACCCCCTGTATATCTAGATGCACCTCTCTCTGCTGCCACACCCCTGTATATCTAGATACATCTCTCTCTGCTGCCACACCCCTGTATATCTAGATGCATCTCTCTCTGCTGCCACACACCCTGTATATCTAGATACATCTCTCTCTGCTGCCACACCCCTGTATATCTAGATGCACCTCTCTCTGCTGCCACACCCCCTGTATATCTAGATGCACCTCTCTCTGCTGCCACACACCCTGTATATCTAGATGCACCTCTCTCTGCTGCCACACACCCTGTATATCTAGATACATCTCTCTCTGCTGCCACACCCCTGTATATCTAGATGCATCTCTCTCTGCTGCCACACCCTGTATATCTAGATGCACCTCTCTGCTGCCACACCCCCTGTATATCTAGATGCACCTCTCTCTGCTGCCACACCCCCTGTATATCTAGATGCACCTCTCTCTGCTGCCACACCCCCTGTATATCTAGATGCATCTCTCTCTGCTGCCACACCCCCTGTATATCTAGATGCACCTCTCTCTGCTGCCACACCCCTGTATATCTAGATACATCTCTCTCTGCTGCCACACCCCTGTATATCTAGATGCATCTCTCTCTGCTGCCACACACCCTGTATATCTAGATACATCTCTCTCTGCTGCCACACCCCTGTATATCTAGATGCACCTCTCTCTGCTGCCACACCCCCTGTATATCTAGATGCACCTCTCTCTGCTGCCACACACCCTGTATATCTAGATGCACCTCTCTCTGCTGCCACACCCCCTGTATATCTAGATACATCTCTCTCTGCTGCCACACCCCTGTATATCTAGATGCACCTCTCTCTGCTGCCACACCCCCTGTATATCTAGATGCACCTCTCTCTGCTGCCACACCCCCTGTATATCTAGATGCACCTCTCTCTGCTGCCACACCCCCTGTATATCTAGATGCATCTCTCTCTGCTGCCACACCCCCTGTATATCTAGATGCACCTCTCTCTGCTGCCACACCCCTGTATATCTAGATACATCTCTCTCTGCTGCCACACCCCTGTATATCTAGATGCATCTCTCTCTGCTGCCACACCCCCTGTATATCTAGATGCACCTCTCTCTGCTGCCACACCCCCTGTATATCTAGATGCACCTCTCTCTGCTGCCACACCCCCTGTATATCTAGATGCACCTCTCTCTGCTGCCACACACCCTGTATATCTAGATGCACCTCTCTCTGCTGCCACACCCCCTGTATATCTAGATACATCTCTCTCTGCTGCCACACCCCTGTATATCTAGATGCATCTCTCTCTGCTGCCACACACCCTGTATATCTAGATGCATCTCTCTCTGCTGCCACACCCTGTATATCTAGATGCACCTCTCTGCTGCCACACACCCTGTATATCTAGATGCACCTCTCTCTGCTGCCACACCCCCTGTATATCTAGATGCACCTCTCTCTGCTGCCACACCCCCTGTATATCTAGATGCATCTCTCTCTGCTGCCACACCCCCTGTATATCTAGATGCACCTCTCTCTGCTGCCACACCCCTGTATATCTAGATACATCTCTCTCTGCTGCCACACCCCTGTATATCTAGATGCATCTCTCTCTGCTGCCACACACCCTGTATATCTAGATACATCTCTCTCTGCTGCCACACCCCTGTATATCTAGATGCACCTCTCTCTGCTGCCACACACCCTGTATATCTAGATGCACCTCTCTCTGCTGCCACACACCCTGTATATCTAGATGCACCTCTCTCTGCTGCCACACCCCCTGTATATCTAGATACATCTCTCTCTGCTGCCACACCCCTGTATATCTAGATGCATCTCTCTCTGCTGCCACACCCTGTATATCTAGATGCACCTCTCTGCTGCCACACCCCCTGTATATCTAGATGCACCTCTCTCTGCTGCCACACACCCTGTATATCTAGATGCACCTCTCTCTGCTGCCACACCCCCTGTATATCTAGATGCATCTCTCTCTGCTGCCACACCCCCTGTATATCTAGATGCACCTCTCTCTGCTGCCACACCCCTGTATATCTAGATACATCTCTCTCTGCTGCCACACCCCTGTATATCTAGATGCATCTCTCTCTGCTGCCACACACCCTGTATATCTAGATACATCTCTCTCTGCTGCCACACCCCTGTATATCTAGATGCACCTCTCTCTGCTGCCACACACCCTGTATATCTAGATGCACCTCTCTCTCTGCTGCCACACACCCTGTATATCTAGATGCACCTCTCTCTGCTGCCACACCCCCTGTATATCTAGATACATCTCTCTCTGCTGCCACACCCCTGTATATCTAGATGCATCTCTCTCTGCTGCCACACCCTGTATATCTAGATGCACCTCTCTGCTGCCACACCCCCTGTATATCTAGATGCACCTCTCTCTGCTGCCACACCCCCTGTATATCTAGATGCACCTCTCTCTGCTGCCACACCCCCTGTATATCTAGATGCACCTCTCTCTGCTGCCACACCCCTGTATATCTAGATACATCTCTCTCTGCTGCCACACCCCTGTATATCTAGATGCATCTCTCTCTGCTGCCACACACCCTGTATATCTAGATACATCTCTCTCTGCTGCCACACCCCTGTATATCTAGATGCACCTCTCTCTGCTGCCACACACCCTGTATATCTAGATGCACCTCTCTCTGCTGCCACACACCCTGTATATCTAGATGCACCTCTCTCTGCTGCCACACCCCCTGTATATCTAGATACATCTCTCTCTGCTGCCACACCCCTGTATATCTAGATGCATCTCTCTCTGCTGCCACACCCTGTATATCTAGATGCACCTCTCTGCTGCCACACCCCCTGTATATCTAGATGCACCTCTCTCTGCTGCCACACACCCTGTATATCTAGATACATCTCTCTCTGCTGCCACACCCCTGTATATCTAGATACATCTCTCTCTGCTGCCACACACCCTGTATATCTATGCATGATTGAATGATTATCCGAATGATTATCCGAAGAATAATCATTCAATATATATTTTGTGGCCCTTCTCTGGATCCTTTCGATGGGTTTGATGTCCAGAGTTGAGACCCATACACAAGTTGAGATCTAACTAACAGGAATATATTGGCTGAAGGTTCTCCTGATGAGGCTGAGCTTGCAATATGCTTTGGATATTAATGTTAGTCCAACCCCCAAATCCTTGTGGCTTCTAGAGACTGGTATGTCTTCGTTATTCACAGTGTAGCTGGATGTTAAAATAGCCTGACCCATGGAGAATTGCACCAGTGCGAATTTACTTTTGTTGAATTCCATCTTCCATTTTCTGGACCACTCAATTACATAGACAGTAGCAGATAGACATGCTCTGCCTTCATACAGGGGTGTGGCAGCAGAGAGAGGTGCATCTAGTGGCAGCAGAGAGAGGTGCAGCTTATACAGGGTGTGTGGCAGCAGAGAGAGGTGCATCTAGTGGCAGCAGAGAGAGGTGCATCTTATACAGGGTGTGTGGCAGCAGAGAGAGGTGCATCTAGATATACAGGGTGTGTGGCAGCAGCATCTAGATATACAGGGGTGTGGCAGCAGAGAGAGATGCATCTAGATATACAGGGGTGTGGCAGCAGAGAGAGATGCATCCAGATATACAGGGTGTGTGGCAGCAGAGAGAGGTGCATCGTGTCAACACCAATGAGAGTGCATATTGGTGGTAGTTTTATATATAACATATATAACATGTATTTTGCTTCTCATACAGAGTCTTGATTGTAGATAGGTATGTCATCGAGATAATGATGAGTGGCCTTCTCAAAATGTTACATAGCTGTAACATTTTGTTTAAATTGGTAACATGCGCACATCAATTTTGCGACCCTTTACCAGGAAGGTAAAGGGTCGAATGAAGGTAAAGGGTCGCATGCTCCGATGGTCGCATGCTTCGATGTCTTCTGTGTCTTCTGGAGGAGGTGGGGGTGGTGTGTGGGTTATGCAGTCGCTGTTGCCTTCTTCAATCTCGCAGTGGAGTTCTGAAGCCTCATTAATTGGGATATCCCTATAACCTTGTCATGTGTAGCTCCATACATGCAGAAATAAAATATTAGCGTAAATTGGTGAATATTTAGATAATATTTAGATATAATCAACCTCTATAGAGAACTTAATATTTTATTACTGCACGTTTGGAGATACATATGAAAAAGTAAACAGTTAAAGCTGGACATATAGAAATACAGTTATAGAGGCACCTCAATAGGTAGATATATAATCGGTAAATTCGTGATTAATTCTAAAAATGTCATAAGTTATGACATGGAGAAGTTCAGTTAAAAAAAGGCTGCGGGTTATATATAGTGACACACACTGCTCTACTGTTATTATATATAGTGGACACACTGCTCTACTGTTATATATAGTGGACACACACTGCTCTACTGTTATATATAGTGACACACACTGCTCTACTGTTATATATAGTGATACACACTGCTCTACTGTTATATATAGTGACACACACTGCTCTACTGTTATATATAGTGACACACACTGCTCTACTGTTCTACATAAATGGAGTGAAGAAAGGTAAGGAAACTAAGTTCCAATTTGGGGGGTGGGGCTGGAGCCAAGAATCGAGGTGCCTCTCTGTTCCTCCTCTCTGTTCCTCCTCTTATAGAGCACCTATGCCCGGGTTCCAACATAAGGCACCTCGATTCCAGTTCATGGCTCCAGCCCCACCCCCCAAATGAGACGAGGTGAGTCAGCAAAACTCAAAGGGGTTAACGCACAAATTTCATCCAGCATGTATCTAAAGTGAAGCTTGACCACCTCCTGAGGTTAGCGCATGGGAACCTAGCATATAAGTGATTCTTGTGAGTGCTAATGAGGTTAGGGCATGGGAACCTTGAACCGGCAGATTCATTATTAGCCAAAAATCCGATTTTGGGGCAAGTTTCACTCAAAAAATGGGTAGAAGTTACATTATAGTACTTATGTAACTTCTAGCTATATATATATATAGCTCCCCAAAAATAGGATTTTTGGTTCAACATCGATTAATATTGAGTCCGCAGGTTCAAACTTTGGTAAGGTTGACAAGCTTCACCTTAGACACATGCTAACCCCTTTGAGTTTTGAAAATGGCACCAGCCCCACCCCCCCAAATGAGTCAGCTCATTGGTGACGCCTCACTCAATATCACAAACAGATCTTTTATATGAAAAAATATTCTGGGGTGTCAATAACACTTTATAAATGTCATAAATTATATAACCCAATACCACCATTGTACAACCCAATACCACCATTGTACAACCCAATACCACCATTGTACAACCTAATACCACCATTGTACAACCCAATACCACCATTGTTCCACTTAATACCACCAGACAATCACCATAGAAAAAGCGTGCACCTGTTTGAAGTCCGTTGTCGAGGAAGAAATGGAGACCCTGCTTCAAACCATGGATATTTCTGACGCCAACCTCTGTAACTTATGCACATGCACCTCTCTCTGCTGCCACACACCCTGTATATCTAGATGCACCTCTCTCTGCTGCCACACCCCTGTATATCTAGATGCACCTCTCTCTGCTGCCACACCCCTGTATATCTAGATGCACCTCTCTCTGCTGCCACACCCCCTGTATATCTAGATACATCTCTCTCTGCTGCCACACCCCTGTATATCTAGATACTTCTCTCTCTGCTGCCACACCCCCTGTATATCTAGATGCACCTCTCTCTGCTGCCCACACCCTGTATATCTAGATGCATCTCTCTCTGCTGCCACACCCCTAGGGCTAGGGCTAGGGCTGGCAAGACTAGTGCATGCACCCTGGTTACACTCAAGTAGGGGAAGACTATCGCTGTGAAGTACAGTTATAGGGATATCCCAATTAATGAGGCCAGTTCAGACTAGTGCATACGCACCCTGGTTACACTCAAGTAGGGGAAGACTAGTGCATACGCACCCTGGTTACACTCAAGTAGGGGAAGACTAGTGCATACGCACCATGGTTACACTCAAGTAGGGGAAGACTAGTGCATACGCACCCTGGTTACACTCAAGTAGGGGAAGACTAGTGCATACGCACCCTGGTTACACTCAAGTAGGGGAAGACTAGTGCATACGCACCATGGTTACACTCAAGTAGGGGAAGACTAGTGCATAAGCACCCTGGTTACACTCAAGTAGGGCAAGACTAGTGCATACGCACCCTGGTTACACTCAAGTAGGGGAAGACTAGTGCATACGCACCATGGTTACCTCAAGTAGGGGAAGACTAGTGCATACGCACCCTGGTTACACTCGAGTAGGGGAAGACTAGTGCATGCGCACCCTGGTTACACTCAAGTAGGGGAAGACTAGTGCATACGCACCATGGTTAGACTCAAGTAGGGGAAGACTAGTGCATACGCACCCTGGTTACACTCAAGTAGGGGAAGACTAGTGCATACGCACCCTGGTTACACTCAAGTAGTGGAAGACTAGTGCATGCGCACCCTGGTTACACTCAAGTAGGGGAAGACTAGTGCATACGCACCCTGGTTACACTCAAGTAGGGGAAGACTAGTGCATACGCACCATGGTTACACTCAAGTAGGGGAAGACTAGTGCATACGCACCCTGGTTACACTCAAGTAGGGGAAGACTAGTGCATACGCACCCTGGTTACACTCAAGTAGGGGAAGACTAGTGCATACGTACCCTGGTTACACTCAAGTAGGGGAAGACTAGTGCATACGCACCATGGTTACACTCAAGTAGGGGAAGACTAGTGCATACGCACCATGGTTACACTCAAGTAGGGGAAGACTAGTGCATACGCACCATGGTTACACTCAAGTAGGGGAAGACTAGTGCATACGCACCCTGGTTACACTCAAGTAGGGGAAGACTAGTGCATGCGCACCATGGTTACACTCAAGTAGGGGAAGACTAGTGCATGCGCACCCTGGTTACACTCAAGTAGGGGAAGACTAGTGCATACGCACCATGGTTACACTCAAGTAGGGGAAGACTAGTGCATACGCACCCTGGTTACACTCAAGTAGGGGAAGACTAGTGCATACGCACCCTGGTTACACTCAAGTAGGGGAAGACTAGTGCATACGCACCATGGTTACACTCAAGTAGGGGAAGACTAGTGCATAAGCACCCTGGTTACACTCAAGTAGTGGAAGACTAGTGCATGCGCACCCTGCTTACACTCAAGTAGGGCAAGACTAGTGCATACGCACCCTGCTTACACTCAAGTAGGGCAAGACTAGTGCATACGCACCCTGGTTACACTCAAGTAGGGGAAGACTAGTGCATACGCACCATGGTTACACTCAAGTAGGGGAAGACTAGTGCATACGCACCCTGGTTACACTCAAGTAGGGGAAGACTAGTGCATGCGCACCCTGGTTACACTCAAGTAGGGGAAGACTAGTGCATGCGCACCATGGTTACACTCAAGTAGGGGAAGACTAGTGCATACGCACCATGGTTAGACTCAAGTAGGGGAAGACTAGTGCATACGCACCCTGGTTACACTCAAGTAGGGGAAGACTAGTGCATACACACCCTGGTTACACTCAAGTAGGGGAAGACTAGTGCATACGCACCCTGGTTACACTCAAGTAGGGGAAGACTAGTGCATACGCACCCTGGTTACACTCAAGTAGTGGAAGACTAGTGCATGCGCACCCTGGTTACACTCAAGTAGGGGAAGACTAGTGCATACGCACCCTGGTTACACTCAAGTAGGGGAAGACTAGTGCATACGCACCATGGTTACACTCAAGTAGGGGAAGACTAGTGCATACGCACCCTGGTTACACTCAAGTAGGGGAAGACTAGTGCATACGCACCCTGGTTACACTCAAGTAGGGGAAGACTAGTGCATACGCACCATGGTTACACTCAAGTAGGGGAAGACTAGTGCATACGCACCCTGCTTACACTCAAGTAGGGGAAGACTAGTGCATACGCACCCTGGTTACACTCAAGTAGGGGAAGACTAGTGCATACGCACCCTGGTTACACTCAAGTAGGGGAAGACTAGTGCATACGCACCCTGGTTACACTCAAGTAGTGGAAGACTAGTGCATGCGCACCCTGCTTACACTCAAGTAGGGCAAGACTAGTGCATACGCACCCTGGTTACACTCAAGTAGGGGAAGACTAGTGCATACACACCCTGGTTACACTCAAGTAGGGCAAGACTAGTGCATACGCACCCTGGTTACACTCAAGTAGGGGAAGACTAGTGCATACGTACCCTGGTTACACTCAAGTAGGGCAAGACTAGTGCATACGCACCCTGGTTACACTCAAGTAGGGGAAGACTAGTGCATACGCACCCTGGTTACACTCAAGTAGGGGAAGACTAGTGCATACGCACCCTGGTTACACTCAAGTAGGGGAAGACTAGTGCATACGCACCATGGTTACACTCAAGTAGGGGAAGACTAGTGCATACGCACCATGGTTACACTCAAGTAGGGGAAGACTAGTGCATACGCACCCTGGTTACACTCAAGTAGTGGAAGACTAGTGCATACGCACCCTGGTTACACTCAAGTAGGGGAAGACTAGTGCATACGCACCATGGTTACACTCAAGTAGGGGAAGACTAGTGCATACGCACCATGGTTACACTCAAGTAGGGGAAGACTAGTGCATACGCACCCTGCTTACACTCAAGTAGGGGAAGACTAGTGCATACGCACCCTGCTTACACTCAAGTAGGGGAAGACTAGTGCATGCGCACCCTGGTTACACTCAAGTAGGGGAAGACTAGTGCATACGCACCATGGTTACACTCAAGTAGGGGAAGACTAGTGCATGCGCACCCTGGTTACACTCAAGTAGGGGAAGACTAGTGCATACGCACCATGGTTACACTCAAGTAGGGGAAGACTAGTGCATACGCACCATGGTTACACTCAAGTAAGGGAAGACTAGTGCATGCGCACCCTGGTTACACTCAAGTAGGGGAAGACTAGTGCATACGCACCCTGGTTACACTCAAGTAGGGCAAGACTAGTGCATACGCACCCTGGTTACACTCAAGTAGGGGAAGACTAGTGCATACGCACCCTGGTTACACTCAAGTAGGGGAAGACTAGTGCATGCGCACCCTGGTTACACTCAAGTAGGGGAAGACTAGTGCATACGCACCATGGTTACAATCAAGTAGGGGAAGACTAGTGCATGCGCACCCTGGTTACACTCAAGTAGGGGAAGACTAGTGCATACGCACCATGGTTACACTCAAGTAGGGGAAGACTAGTGCATACGCACCATGGTTACACTCAAGTAAGGGAAGACTAGTGCATACGCACCCTGGTTACACTCAAGTAGTGGAAGACTAGTGCATGCGCACCATGGTTACACTCAAGTAGGGGAAGACTAGTGCATACGCACCCTGGTTACACTCAAGTAGGGGAAGACTAGTGCATACGCACCCTGGTTACACTCAAGTAGGGGAAGACTAGTGCATACGCACCCTGGTTACACTCAAGTAGGGGAAGACTAGTGCATGCGCACCCTGGTTACACTCAAGTAGGGGAAGACTAGTGCATACGCACCCTGGTTACACTCAAGTAGGGGAAGACTAGTGCATGCGCACCATGGTTACACTCAAGTAGGGGAAGACTAGTGCATACGCACCATGGTTACACTCAAGTAGGGGAAGACTAGTGCATACGCACCCTGGTTACACTCAAGTAGGAGAAGACTAGTGCATACGCACCCTGGTTACACTCAAGTAGGGGAAGACTAGTGCATACGCACCCTGGTTACACTCAAGTAGGGGAAGACTAGTGCATACGCACCATGGTTACACTCAAGTAGGGGAAGACTAGTGCATGCGCACCCTGGTTACACTCAAGTAGGGGAAGACTAGTGCATACGCACCCTGGTTACACTCAAGTAGGGGAAGACTAGTGCATGCGCACCCTGGTTACACTCAAGTAGGGGAAGACTAGTGCATGCGCACCCTGGTTACACTCAAGTAGGGGAAGACTAGTGCATACGCACCCTGGTTACACTCAAGTAGGGGAAGACTAGTGCATACGCACCCTGGTTACACTCAAGTAGGGGAAGACTAGTGCATGCACACCCTGGTTACACTCAAGTAGGGGAAGACTAGTGCATACGCACCCTGGTTACACTCAAGTAGGGGAAGACTAGTGCATGCGCACCATGGTTAGACTCAAGTAGGGGAAGACTAGTGCATACGCACCCTGGTTACACTCAAGTAGGGGAAGACTAGTGCATGCGCACCCTGGTTACACTCAAGTAGGGGAAGACTAGTGCATGCGCACCCTGGTTACACTCAAGTAGGGGAAGACTAGTGCATACGCACCATGGTTACACTCAAGTAGGGGAAGACTTGTGCATACGCACCCTGGTTACACTCAAGTAGGGGAAGACTAGTGCATGCGCACCATGGTTACACTCAAGTAGGGGAAGACTAGTGCATACGCACCCTGGTTACACTCAAGTAGGGGAAGACTAGTGCATACGCACCCTGGTTACACTCAAGTAGGGGAAGACTAGTGCATACGCACCCTGGTTACACTCAAGTAGTGGAAGACTAGTGCATACGCACCATGGTTACACTCAAGTAGTGGAAGACTAGTGCATGCGCACCATGGTTACACTCAAGTAGGGGAAGACTTGTGCATACGCACCCTGGTTACACTCAAGTAGGGGAAGACTAGTGCATGCGCACCCTGGTTACACTCAAGTAGTGGAAGACTAGTGCATACGCACCCTGGTTACACTCAAGTAGGGGAAGACTAGTGCATACGCACCATGGTTACACTCAAGTAGGGGAAGACTAGTGCATACGCACCATGGTTACACTCAAGTAGGGGAAGACTAGTGCATACGCACCCTGGTTAGACTCAAGTAGGGGAAGACTAGTGCATACGCACCATGGTTACACTCAAGTAGTGGAAGACTAGTGCATACGCACCCTGGTTACACTCAAGTAGGGGAAGACTAGTGCATACGCACCATGGTTACACTCAAGTAGGGGAAGACTAGTGCATACGCACCCTGGTTACACTCAAGTAGGGGAAGACTAGTGCATACGCACCCTGGTTACACTCAAGTAGGGGAAGACTAGTGCATACGCACCATGGTTACACTCAAGTAGGGGAAGACTAGTGCATACGCACCATGGTTACACTCAAGTAGGGGAAGACTAGTGCATACGCACCCTGGTTAGACTCAAGTAGGGGAAGACTAGTGCATGCGCACCCTGGTTACACTCAAGTAGGGGAAGACTAGTGCATGCGCACCCTGGTTACACTCAAGTAGGGGAAGACTAGTGCATGCGCACCATGGTTACACTCAAGTAGGGGAAGACTTGTGCATACGCACCCTGGTTACACTCAAGTAGGGGAAGACTAGTGCATACGCACCCTGGTTACACTCAAGTAGGGGAAGACTAGTGCATACGCACCCTGGTTAGACTCAAGTAGGGGAAGACTAGTGCATACGCACCCTGGTTACACTCAAGTAGGGGAAGACTAGTGCATACGCACCCTGGTTACACTCAAGTAGTGGAAGACTAGTGCATACGCACCCTGGTTACACTCAAGTAGGGGAAGACTAGTGCATACGCACCATGGTTACACTCAAGTAGGGGAAGACTAGTGCATACGCACCCTGGTTACACTCAAGTAGTGGAAGACTAGTGCATACGCACCATGGTTACACTCAAGTAGGGGAAGACTAGTGCATGCGCACCCTGGTTACACTCAAGTAGGGGAAGACTAGTGCATACGCACCCTGGTTACACTCAAGTAAGGGAAGACTAGTGCATGCGCACCCTGGTTACACTCAAGTAGGGGAAGACTAGTGCATGCGCACCCTGGTTACACTCAAGTAGGGGAAGACTAGTGCATACGCACCCTGGTTACACTCAAGTAGGGGAAGACTAGTGCATACGCACCATGGTTACACTCAAGTAGGGGAAGACTAGTGCATACGCACCCTGGTTACACTCAAGTAGGGGAAGACTAGTGCATACGCACCATGGTTACACTCAAGTAGGGGAAGACTAGTGCATACGCACCCTGGTTACACTCAAGTAGGGGAAGACTAGTGCATACGCACCATGGTTACACTCAAGTAGGGGAAGACTAGTGCATACGCACCCTGGTTACACTCAAGTAGGGGAAGACTAGTGCATACGCACCCTGGTTACACTCAAGTAGGGGAAGACTAGTGCATACGCACCCTGGTTACACTCAAGTAGGGGAAGACTAGTGCATACGCACCATGGTTACACTCAAGTAGTGGAAGACTAGTGCATACGCACCCTGGTTACACTCAAGTAGGGGAAGACTAGTGCATGCGCACCATGGTTACACTCAAGTAGGGGAAGACTAGTGCATGCGCACCCTGGTTACACTCAAGTAGGGGAAGACTAGTGCATACGCACCATGGTTACACTCAAGTAGGGGAAGACTAGTGCATACGCACCCTGGTTACACTCAAGTAGGGGAAGACTAGTGCATACGCACCCTGGTTACACTCAAGTAGGGGAAGACTAGTGCATACGCACCCTGGTTACACTCAAGTAGGGGAAGACTAGTGCATACGCACCCTGGTTACACTCAAGTAGGGGAAGACTAGTGCATACGCACCCTGGTTACACTCAAGTAGGGGAAGACTAGTGCATGCGCACCCTGGTTACACTCAAGTAGGGGAAGACTAGTGCATGCGCACCATGGTTACACTCAAGTAGGGGAAGACTAGTGCATACGCACCCTGGTTACACTCAAGTAGGGGAAGACTAGTGCATGCGCACCCTGGTTACACTCAAGTAGGGGAAGACTAGTGCATACGCACCATGGTTACACTCAAGTAGGGGAAGACTAGTGCATACGCACCCTGGTTACCTCAAGTAGGGGAAGACTAGTGCATACGCACCCTGGTTACACTCAAGTAGGGGAAGACTAGTGCATACGCACCCTGGTTACACTCAAGTAGTGGAAGACTAGTGCATGCGCACCATGGTTACACTCAAGTAGGGGAAGACTAGTGCATACGCACCCTGGTTACACTCAAGTAGGGGAAGACTAGTGCATACGCACCATGGTTACACTCAAGTAGGGGAAGACTAGTGCATACGCACCCTGGTTACACTCAAGTAGGGGAAGACTAGTGCATGCGCACCCTGGTTACACTCAAGTAGGGGAAGACTAGTGCATACGCACCCTGGTTACACTCAAGTAGGGGAAGACTAGTGCATACGCACCCTGGTTACACTCAAGTAGGGGAAGACTAGTGCATACGTACCCTGGTTACACTCAAGTAGGGGAAGACTTGTGCATACGCACCCTGGTTACACTCAAGTAGGGGAAGACTAGTGCATACGCACCCTGGTTACACTCAAGTAGGGGAAGACTAGTGCATACGCACCCTGGTTACACTCAAGTAGGGGAAGACTTGTGCATACGCACCCTGGTTACACTCAAGTAGGGGAAGACTAGTGCATACGCACCCTGGTTACACTCAAGTAGGGGAAGACTAAGACAAACTAATAATTATTAAAATGAAGCGTATGCATTCAATACTTTCAGCACAGTTTCAATACTTTGATGTAGCCCTGACTGTTAGCTGCAAGAATGACATCTTCACCTTTCTTCCAGCAGACAGCACTGACAAAGTCTGAAGACTCAGCCTGGTCTGGCTGACTAGCAGTATCAGCCTGCATTAAACTGGTTGAGATGTTGAACTTGTACGTCAGCATTGGCTTGGACATGTGTTTGCTATATACATACACCGAGTTATTCTCACTGCCACAAGCTATATAGTCGCTGGATGAGGTCAAGCCTACAAAGTACTTCTCATTGGTGTGTCCTTTGTAAGTTCTCTTACACATGCCAGTTTGAATGTCCCATAACTTCAGCTCACTATCTGTAGACGCGGAAACTATCTCGGACTTGCTGATGAAGCGGATGTAGGACACAGCCTTACGGTGTCCCTTGAGTTCATGCACAGGCACAGAAGGTTTCCTCAAGTCTCTGAATTGGATGGATTGATCTGCAGATCCAAAAGCAAGACAGTTGTGATCCAGAGGGTGGAACTGGACAGAGCACACATTCGCTTTAGTTTCCAGAGAGAAGACACTTCGCTGGTGGTTTGAGCACCAGAACTTAACTGTACTGTCGTCAGAGCCTGAGGCGTAGAAGTTAGGATCCGTGGAGTGGTAGACCACAGACCAGACACGCTTGTTGTGCTCATGATGAGAGACTTTCTTGGATCCCACGTTGATATCCCACACACTCACACAGCACTCAAAGTCCGCTGATGCTAGTATGGCCTTGTGATAGGGGTTGAAGCAGACGGAGCTTAGCATGGCCTCGCACTTCATCTCATAAGAAGGATAATGATTATGGAAACCCATGCTCTTCAAAATGTTGGCATAGAGATAGACCTTAATTTTCTTGGTGTGTCCAGCGACGGCAAACACTTCTCCATCTTTGTCAAACTCGATGCTGGAGACAGTGTTCCAAGGAGCAGTCTTGTCTCCATACGTCAGGGAAGACAACTCTTGCCAATCTGAGTAAGAAGTAAAGCGCTCCAGTGCCGTGGAGAAGATTTGCAAGCCAGACTTGTCTGCCTCTCCCACCAGCGGCAAACGCATGCTGACATAATCATCCATGAGCTCGCTAAAATTGGAATGCACACGCATCTTCTTCATCTCCAACAGCTCAGGATTAGCACTTACTTCAGCATGTTCTTTCTCCTTGATAACCTTCAGGTCTGAGATAATGGCTGCATACTGAGCCTCCACTACTTCTAACTCTTTCTTCTTCTCCAACACTCCACATTCGAGGAAGTCCAGAATATAAGATGGCTGTCTGTCATAAGATGATCCTTCTCTGAGTCCTTCTCTGAGTCTCTTTTGAAAGTTTCTATGAGCCTCAGAAGTTCAGGATAATCTTTGTACTTGACCTTGCTCATTAAAGTTGCGATGTCTTGCACTTGAGCAGTCTGAATAGCCGTGGCTTGAGCACAGGCTTGCTGGTGATGTCTGTATTTGATCACCACTTCATTCAGGAAATAGTTTGGATGAATTGCATTCTGCCGGGGAAGGTTAAAGTTGCAGACTGGACAGGTCAGTTCCTGATTGAGATGTTCCTGTTTGAAATGGTGCTTAATGCAGCGATAGCAGAAGCTGTGTCCGCACAGTGTCACATATACTTCAGCCATAACTTCAAAACAGAGTGGGCACATGAAGCCACCATCCTGTAGTTTTGGAAGCTTTAGCAAGTGTGAATTAGCTCCAGTGGCACTAGTGCTGGGACCTTCTTGATTAGCAGACCGCAGTCTCTTCTTGTAACTAGAAAACATCTCTCATAAGTGGGGGGGTTTCCTAAATCATATTAAATATATATATATATATTTTTGTAAACTCTATGAGGACACAATATCTCTATGGGGATACACACTGGACCAACACCACACTGGGTGGAGGCTGGTTGAAGTAAATAGGTTGACAATATCTCTATGGGGAAACACACTGGACCAACACCACACTGGGTGGAGGCAGGTTAAAGTAAATAGGTTGACTATCTCTATGGGGACACACACTGGACCAACATGAGAATCTAATGAGAGCATCTATATCAAGACTAGCTGATAGTCTAGCATAGCATAACTCACCTTTGTCTTTCATTCACAGCCTAGAGTTAATTAGTAGAATTATTCATGGGACTGGTAATCCAATAGCTCCTCCCATAGCTCCTCCCTTATAATAACACATACACCACAGCTCCTTGCACCACAGCTCCTTGCACATGATCAAAGCTGAGTGGTGTAAAAAAGGCTGAAGCATAGAGCCAAGGGCAAAAGCTGGCCATCCTGTGTCTATCTACATATTGATATGCTTTGACTGGCAATCGGTAACAATTAATTTTGATGTCATTATAATTATTATGAGACAGAGAGAGAAGCTAATTAATTATCATCCACCAAAAAATCATGTCTAGATGCACCTCTCTCTGCTGCCACACCCCTGTATATCTAGATACATCTCTCTCTCTGCTGCCACACCCCTGTATATCTAGATGCACCTCTCTCTGCTGCCACACACCCT